>VCAZ01000045.1:297500-917500 GCA_005784505.1 Bagarius yarrelli | reverse complement strand
ACGCGATGTGATAAACGAGCAAAAGCACAAATAAGCAGCTGAGATAAGAGAAAAGGTTAAGATGGGATGGCCGGACTCAAATAACTCAAATAACAACTACTCACACCATAATTCACAACACTTCGAAAGGTGGATGGGCTAAAATAGCACCAGACCACAATGGCCTCCACTCGTGTCTGCCGAAAAAAAGAGGAACCGGAGGCTACATGCTTAGAGTAACTGGATAGAATCTGGAAAAACATTACTTAGAATGTCGTATGCTAAAATCTGCAGCGGGTCTATGTTAAGCTCATTATAATGGCAAACGTTACATTAACTGTATGTCAAAGGTGTATCCTTGTTTGGAAATAAAATAGCAAAATGATTTTTAAGAGCTTCAGTGAACTTAAAACAATGTTCAAGGAGCAACTAAAAACATACAAACACAATCCCGGTCCCCTGATCATTTGGTGAGTGTTAATAAGAACTCCAGAGAGCGAGGGTACAGTGCCATGCGTATAATAGGACTGTATTAGAACATAATAATTAACCACACAAGCTATTTATAAGCGTACATTAACCTGAGTTCATACAACTCTACAGACAGTAGTGCTATATTGCCTCTACATGTTTTTTGATTATTTATTATAACCCTAATAATATTGAAATTTTTAAAAGTGATATTTAACAATGAAAAATTAGCAACCTATTTACTAAATTATCACATATAACAGGTGTTTTATATCTTATTTATTATATTATCCTTTACATGCAGGTGTTTTGGGTTGAATTTAATCCAACATTGCCACGAGTGAGTAAACCTGTATGTTCCTTTTAAATAAGCTTCTTGCTGAAAAAAGCAGACAAACTTTTACACTTTTTCAATTCTCTAAAAACCCTCTTAAAATGAGAGGTACTAAGGATGCAAGACTCTTGGGTTAATAACTAAAATTTCACTGTCTAGTGTTTATTCATTTTAGCAATATTCCACAGTGGTTGTTACATAACACAGACCGCTGACTTTATCAGTGAAATTTCCTGCATTTTTTTTTTTTTCACATTTTAGACTTTTTAATATTGGCCAACAGTGATATGAGGCTCACCTGAGAGAGGCAGAAAAGGCAGTAAACTGAGGAGCTTAGACTGAATGGATTAGACTAAACTCTGTTTGCACATAAACAAAACAGGGACAGCCTTTAGTACAATGTACAATTAAAATAATAAGAATAGTGATTGATAGGATTTTATGATTTTAACATGACATTGTTGTGACAGACAGGCGGCTTTTGACAAAATCAAAAAAACTGACTTGGTAGCGTTACCCACATCATTCATTCCCTCCTCCCAACGACCAGGAGGTCTGTTGGATTGGAATCAGCATCTCCAGCACCACCACATTGAGCACTGGTGCCCCTCAGAGCTGTGTGCTCAGTCCACTGCTGTTCACTCTGCTGACTCATTTCTGTGTAGGAATGCACAGCTCAAACCACCTTGTTAACTTTGCCGATGACACAACCACGGTGGGTATCATCAGCAAGAACAGGGAGTCAGCATACAGACAGGAGGTGCAACAGCTAACAGCCTGGTGTAGACCCAATAACCTGTCTATAAATGTTGACAAAAATATGCAGATAGTTGTTGACTTCAAAAGAGCACCAGACGACCATTCTATGCTGAACATGTCCCAAAATCTCTCAACCGCAACCTGAATATTTTTTACAGTGGGAACCTCGAGAGCATCCTGAGAAGCTGCATCACTGCCTGGTTGGGAAACTGCACTGATCGCAAGACTCTAAAACAGATAGTAAGAACAGCTGAGAAGATCATCAGAGTCTCTCCTCACTCTATCATGGATATTTACACCACATGCAAAGCCAACGTCATTGTGGACAGCCCCACACACACCACTCACTAAGGTTAGGCAATCCTGACAAAATGAATATGGATGAATACAATGAATTTAATGAACATTGCAATTGAAATTTTTGATTTTTTAGCAATTGTTTATGCTTTTTTGGACATGCTATATTCTAAACGTATTCAGGGGTGCTCAGAATTAAACTAACCATAGTCTGATCAGCAGGCAATCATCTTTACCACGAGACCAACCTTTCCTACAAGCAAATGCAAAGGTCACATGGTGCAATTGCAGCAGAGCCTATGTTAATGTGCCTTTGTATTTTATTTAAACAAGTGACCTCGGCAAACTGCAGAATCTAAATTCACAAAGACCGGATCGTACTGTACACTCTTTACAGACAAGTAAGTTACAAGTAACTTTAAAAAAACTACAAGTTAGCTGGGGATCAATGAACATGCATGTATTGAGTGACACAATTTTCCCTTCTGAATAATCTGTCTAGCCAGAATAAGAAATGTGTGTATTACAAATATTAGAACGATATCCATTCCAGTGATATAATGCTCTAGATAAAATTTCTACTTATAAGCTGCTTTGCAAAATAAGTAAAAAGATCAGAGAGAAATACTTCAAGACTGGTTGACGGAATTTCCTCATGCATACGAAACCATAAGAGATTTCTGCATAACGTACACAGTTCATAACCTCATGACTGTTACCTCATGATTTGGCACCCAGGATAAACATCATTTACGGACGGGTGAGGGCACCAGATTAAGAAACTGCAGTTTAACCTTTAACCCTGAGGTCATGCTAGCAGTCCGCTCATAATGGGTTTTTAGTGAAAATGTTTCTTCACCAAACAAAGAGGGAGCTTAAGTAAATGTAACAGAAGGAATGCATTTTAGGGACACAAATAATGCACCTATTTAATTAAAACTTCATAGACTCATTAATCTTTAACAGCTTTGCTGACAGCTGACGATACTCTAATTAACACGACATCTCAAACATCGGTGCGATTTAATTTTTTTAACATTTAAAAAATCCATCTCAAACATCTAAAGTTAGCATGTGTTTTACATTTAAAAAATCCCCTGTATTATTCTAAAGTTTTTTAGCAGCATTGCGCGTAAAAAATGCAGTCTATTGCATTCTTAAATTGCGCCTGTTTGCGCCTGTGTGATTCAGTCGACTGTGCATGCAAACCTGTTAATTCTTCCAATTTTAAAAGTCAGTATTTATATATATAATTAAATTATTCAAAATTTCAAAATGTATAAATGATAGAGTACATACTGCCTACACTGCACTAGGGCAGAAACGATTAGTCAGCAATGTCCACAAATACTTTTGTTGTTGAATTGTTTTTAATCACGTCATAATATAACAACCTGCAATAGCGTGGTTTAACCAGTGTGGTGCTGTTGCGCAGGACTGCAATTCAGTGCTTATGCAAAGGTGAAGACACGTTACAGAATTCGTTGATGTAATCAAAGCCGAATCAGAGTAGAGTATGGGCAAGTTTTACAAAAGTACTTGAAGTGAAGTGTTCTTTTCCACACTTTATTGGATGAAATAATCAGTAAAAACATCAGGCATCTATGTACGATGTAAATAGGCATAGTGTAAGTGCACATCGTATAGAAGCTCATTCAAGATGCAGTTAGTAGTTAGTAGTATACTTAAAAGTATAGTTCCACTACATGGTCTATAGTCAGCATAAAGTACATAATTAGTATAGCATTGATCAATTGGTAAATGGACACCAATTGTATATCTTAAAGCCAAATTCTTGTCAATAGTAAGATTCAAAATATGGTATCAAACTATGTCTAGTCAGGAGAAAAAAAGTTTTGGATAGAAGCATTTGCCAAATGGCAAAAATGTAATAGTGTGTATGATAAAGTAAGCACTAAATGCACAGCATATAAAAATTAATACAGTGGGAAAGATTTGTAAATATTTATGTAAAGATTTGTAAATTAATACAGATACAGGCTAGGTGTATTTAACGTGTCAGCGGGTGCATGTATGTACAAGGGCTATCTTTATCAAAAATATTCGAGATACGGGCAGGACATCTGTTGGAGGGAAACTTTTTTATATCATCTTATACATTCTCACACAAGGCCAAAATAACTTACAATTCCATCTACCATCCTAGTGTTACACAACATAAAACATGTCGAGACTGCAAACTGCATCCTTTATAAATCTCATCTAAAGATGCTTCAAATAAACGTTAAACATGCGTGGACTCGACTAGTGAACTTCCTGCATAGCTTACTTAAAATTACAGGTCTGCAGAATATGGCAGCGTCTCCTGCTTACAGTCTGTGACTACTAAAGCAGTTAGTCAGTTGTTACAAAATGGAACGATCTGTAGGTAACTTTAAACGCCACCCCCATGTCAGTGTTGCAAGATGAGTGCTGGCTAAAACACCTGAAACTTGACCGTCATCAAGATTGAATTGACCTTCTTTCAAAACATTTGAATACCAAGTGTCAAATCATTGGCCAAAGTTTCAGCCAGGTGTAAAACAAATGCAATTTGCGCTTAACTCTACCATTTTACTGCAACAAAATACCTAAAAACATTGTGACATCTATAACCGAGTCATTCTAACCTGCACCAATTTTAAAAAGAACAAAATAAAAGTCCTGGAAGGCCTAAATGAAGGTTTTACTGGGGTACAAAAAAAAAAGATGTTTCCTGTCTGGAAATAGATAAAAGTTATTTCCCAAAATTTAACCAAATGTCTATTCCTAGTGTGTGTGTGTTGGATTAAAAACACAAACTAGGGTTGCACAATACCGATACCGATAACCGTTTCTCATGGCCGATTCCGATAGAGATAAACAGCAGGTTCATGTTTTTATATTTTAATGTTTGTATATTTTGCAGTTTACACCCAGAAGAATAAAAAAAACCTAGGATGCACTGATGAAACTGATATTTTAATAGCTTTGGCCTAGTTATCGGATTTCATTAATTTATCGGGGCAATAAAAACGACGTCATTTTCACTCATATTGCCCGAGAGATCCTCACTTAGATAATCCAAAAAGTTCCCAGATGATAAGACTAATGTTTGCGGCAGCTATTAAAATCACCTTTTAATAAAAAATATTGTTCGAATAAACATATCAGAATTAAAGCAAAAATGTTACATTTTAATGGATACTAAGACCCAGACACGTGTGTATAGTCTTTCACGATACCCCAAAGAAAAAGTACACCACAATTTTATTCAAAGTTGTTTACTCTGATATTTAATTATAATATTAAACCTACCAACACATTTTAACATTTCAACAACAATTAAACATTACTCAACAAGCAGAACTCAGGGCCTCTGCCACAAGTCTAGTTTTTCTGGTTAGTAATTTGCATGCTATTTAAAACCTTAAATATACTTCAAGCAGGACCTGAGCTATTAAAGGAACTATTTATTATATGCTGACACCTTCACATTTTCTTTGAATCAATTTCTTGATGACGGGCAGCGACCCGTTTAGGGTTTATATTAATATAAAATTTGTTTGAGGTCCATGAATGTATAAATGGAATAGCCAACATCAGACTTTAAGTATAGAAAAGACATATAGTAAACGTCAGGGAAATCTTTATTTGGGAGGGCTCCAAAAAATGTATCTATGAAATAATAACAAAAAAATATATATATATGTATATCATAAGATTTATTACACAATAATTTTTTTTTTTATATAATTCTGGCAAATCTGGTGCACCTGATTTCGAAGCACAAAAATCAACTGATAATGATAATATTTTCACCCTTAAGCTACATTAAATTACACTTAGCCATCACTTTAGGTCACGCATGAGCGCAATTTCATCCACTCATAGCTGAATACATGAGTAATCAGGTCAGAACAACACAGGAGGCTTAAGGCAGCCGGGACCATAGTCACCAAGATAACAATCGGTAACACACTATGCCGTGTGAAAGCACATGTATGGGCCTATCAGAAGGAGACCTGGGTAAAAGTGTATTGCTCTAATGAGAACAAAACCAAGCTCTTTAGCATGAATGCTGCCTAAGACCCTCCTTACCTCAGCCAGAACGATGAAAATGGGTATTGCAGCATGACAATAACCCGAAACACACCGCCAAGGCACAAGAAGAAGCACATTAAAGTCCTGGAGTGGCCCAGCCAGTCTCCAGACTATAATCCTATAGAAAATCGTGCAGGGAGCTGAAAGTTTGAGTCAGCCTTGAAACCTCAATGACAATTGGTGGCCAACTACCCGAAAGGTCTGACCTCGGTGTTTGCCAACAAGGGTTTCGCTACCAAGTACTGTCTTGTTTCGCAAAGGGGTCAAATACCTATTTCACTCGTTTTTGTTGTTATTCTGTCGCTCACTGTGGACTAAATCTACCGTTACAATTATATACTAATTATTTCTTTGTCATTTGGGAAGCATATAAAATCAGCATAGGATCAAATATTTTTTCCCTCACTGTAGAAGATGTAACACCCACCAGACACCAGCTCTCATGATCGGCAGTGATTTTCCATTTACGCAGGATATGAGCAATGAATGAAACTGGCCAGTAAGTCACAGGAAGCTTTAGTTATATATTCTGTTAACTGTGGTTTCCTCATTTTCTCTTGGCTAGAAAATGCTTGTGTAATTGTGACTAAATTGGGTTAGAATAAAATACACTACCAGGGCTACGCACAGCACTAATTAGCTTGAATGAACTTTTCAGCGAATTTGGGCTTAGGCAAAGGTCTAAGGCTCGCAAAGCTTCCACCTTCTTTACACTTTATACCGTTTCCCTCTTACCCAAAAATTCTACATATCAGACAAATACAATGGCCTAGCAAGAAAGTCCGAATCCATGACCATACCCGAGTCATCTGTTACTCTAAAGAATCTTCTGCAGCTCAAGCGCTTTTTCAGCAACTTAATACAAACCTTACAGCAAACTGAGGGAAACTGGAGTCCTAACAGAGGCGTGTGTGTGTCTGTGTGTGTGTGGAGATAAGTGCCTGGATGAGTGGGTGTATTGAAGTAGAACAAATATGGTCATGTGTAAGGCTGTCTATGTGTGTGTGTGTGTGTGTGTGTGTGTGTGTGTGTGTGTGTGTGTGTGTGTGTGTGTGTGTGTGTCTCTCTCTCTCAGGAATTTAACTTTCTCAAGCTTTCTTATAGTTAAAATAGCTTTAAAAAAATTCAATAATGTTTTTAAATAAATCCACATAGTTTACAAAATCTGTTTTTGTCAAGTTTCTTTTAATTGCTTGCTTTTAACGCATATTTGTAGGGTTAGTATCTGAATTTTACAACCATATAAAGTAGATCTACATTTATTATTTGAGATATTTGCATTAATATACCATACACCGATCAGGCATATCACCATGACCACCTGCCAAATATTGTGTTGGTCCCCCTTTTGCTGCCCTGACCCATCGAGACATGACTAAACTAGAATCCTGAAGGTGGCACCAAGATTTAAGTCTTTTAATCCAGTAAATCAGGGAGTCCATGGTAAGAACTTGTCTGTGCAGCACATCACACAGATGCTAAATTGGATCGAGTTTTGGGGAAGTGGGATTACAGGTCCACACCTCAAACTTCTTGTTGTGCTTCTCCAACCATTCCTCAACTGTTGTTGCTTTACGGCAGGGTGTATTATCCTGCAGAAAGAGTCCACAGTTATTAGGGAGTGTAGTTTCCCTGTGAGGACCTACATGCTCTGCAAAACACCGCTTAGGTAGGTGGCGAGTGTCCAAGTAAGTTCCACATGGATGGCTGGACCCAAGGTTTCCCAGCAGAACTTTGCCCAAAGAATTACACTGCCTCTGCTGGCTTGCTTTCTTCTCATAGTACATCCTGTTGCCATGTGTTATTCACTTTACCTGTCAGTGGCCATAATGTTATAACTGATGGGTGTATACAAGACAGGCAACTGTCTCAAGCTTGAACTTCTTATTTCCAATTAAAATGCTGAACTTAATGAAATCGTGTCCCACATTTATAATATGTAAATATAAAAAAAAATATTGAGATATTGATTTATACTGAATATATACTGATATGTTCTTTCTTTTTGAAATATATATATTTTAACGTTTAGATTGGGCCGGGTATTTAACAAAGCAGAATTCAACCCCACAGCACTGTCTTTTGAATCAACAGCTCACTAACATTTCACCAAAATACATTTTTATCAAGAATTTCACTACACTAACCTGAAAAAAAAAAATGCAGCTTCCCTTGTATAATGTCGACGATCTTTCTCGCTATTCGGAATTCGGACTGAAAGCCTCACTTTGCAATAAACAACCCCATCATCAGTGGAAAGAATTAAAAGGCTAGGCTAATCTTTGCTCAGTAGCATGTGGTTGACCAAGGAAAATTGGCCCAATGTCCACTTTTCTGATAAGAGCAAGCTTGGACAGTGAAAGGTTGGCTTGTGGAGGGGTGATATTTTCTGCAACAGGAGTTGAACCTCTTACAGCCACAAGTCAGGGTTACGCTCCATTTCCTCTACACATTTAACACTAAAAAAACAGGTAAAGCAGTTTCTTTAACCCAAGAACAACAAAATAATGCAATGAACAGCCAGTGCCTTGATTTAAACCTACTTGAAAATTCTGTGGCTTCGAAACCCACTATAGTTAATAAGCTCTAAGACAAACTGGAAGAAGAGTGCCACCAAAAATAGACCAGAGCAGTGTGGGAAAACTTGCACTTCGATGTGGCTGCAGATGTGCTTTCAAGTCAATTAGTGCCTCGCTACGTCCTACTCAGTGCTGACAAATGTAACCCTCAAAACATCAGTGTGTTTTTTCAACAAACCGTTGCAGTGCCTTGGTGAGAACATACTAATAGAACAGCGGTTACATTTTAAGCAATAAAATTATAGAAAATGTTTGTAAAACGTTCTTGAATTTTGATCGCCACTGTACATTTGTATTTCCTGCTAAGTTTATCAAATTTTGAATTACTTAAATACCACCACTGCCTTGTAGTGTGTTGTGTATTGTGGAAACTAGATTGCGGGTGTACAGATGTTTCTAACAACGGCTGGAATAACTAGTCAGGAATAATGACAACAATTTTGTTGTCAATCTATCTTTTGAGTTTTATAACCTAATGTAAGGGCTTGTAATAGCATGTTTCAACCAGTGTGGCGCTGTAGCAACAGAAAACACTTAAGAGAATAACTTGAAGAGTAAACAAAGACTAGCCATTGTAGTTTGGGGAAGTTTTACGAAAGTACACATCTATTGTCGTGTGTAAAGGCTCTGATAAAAACACAACTATGGTTTTTTTTTTTTAATTCTTTGCTTTGGAATAAAAATAAATTCAATATGAGCAAGCAGCTGGATGATGTTATTAGTAAGTGCAATACACAAAAAATAACTACATAAATACTATATAAATGCAAATAAGATTTGTTCAATAAATATATTCCCTTGTTAGATTTTTTTAGTTAAAACCTATGAAACTTATATTTTAACTCATTGCAAAAGCTAAATAATCGTTTAAAGCCTACTGATTTTTATGTTCATCTTATTTATCAGTTACAATAAACATAACTTAATGTGTTACTAATTTCACAAGCAAGAAAAATGCAGAATGATCGATTTATCGTTATAATAATAATAATTTTTGCACCCCTTTTGCTAATAAACTAAACAGAAGCTATTACCTAATTTGTGACTGAATTTTTGACTGTATCTACGTAAGAACTGAAATTAATAAAGCCTGACAGCAACCAAGGATGAGGCACAGTCTTGCCCAAAGACTGCATTTGCAGATTATTCAGGGCTTATTGTGCATGCAAAGACGTCACCAGTAATAAATAAATAAATAAATAAAGGAGCGAGAACGGGCTGGCTGAGAGGAAATTTAACTCGTCGTTAGTCATCACTCGGTCCCCAGTCACCCAGCTAAGTCTCTTTAGACCAACTAAGCTAATTGGACTGCCAAATAAGACGACATAGCCTGAAACATCCGGAGCCGAGTCGCACCAGGGGGGCAACATGAACTCCAACAATGGTGATGGCAATGACAACAAGATCCTAGAAGGGCCATGTATCCTCAAAGGTAAACAACAGGTGACCGGGGCCCAAGGGAGAGGAGATGATGTGGTAAAAGGAACACCACATCGGAGTGAGTAGTTAGGGTTAACCGGCTTAAATAAAAAAAAAAAATAAAAAAAAAAGAGCACGAGATCTGGTGAAAAACCTGATTGAATAGATCAAAGATTAGAATTATGACCTACCAGGTTTCACTTTCAGTGTCAGAGAGAGAGAGAGAGAGAGAGAGAGAGAGTGTGTGAATGTGATTACTGGTGTGTGAGAATTTTAGAATAAGAGCATTGATAGGGCGAATGATTGACAAATGCAGTGAGAATGTGACAAACATCAGTGTGTGATGTTTTGTGGTGTGCTGAAATGAGTGTAATGATTTTAAGGGTGTGGGTGTGTACTGTCAAAAATATTTCGCAGGAGCGCATGATCTTCGACAAAAAAAAAAAGCGCCCCCCAGTCATTTAGCACCCTAGGCAACATTCTATATTGCTTATGCCGGCGTCATGTATTTCCCTGTAAACCAATGCAAGTGCAACTAAAAAGGGGCAAGTAAAAGTTTTTTCTGAATAAAAATATGACAACGTTTGTATTAATTAACTGATATCACTGGTTTATGAGCTACGTGATACTTAAATTTTAGATACTTTTATTCTTGCTTTTTTATTTTTATTTTCGGTCAATAATTATTATATCTGCATTAAAATAAATAAAGTCTACTTGTTGATTAAGAGGCTTTTCTGTGTTAAACTTATCTTATTTACGTCAAACTAACGACAACATAGGAAATGTGCATCAAGAAATATTTACTATAATTAAAAAATTGAAATAAATAAGCAAATACAAATTCCACTGACGGGCTCCATCCTGTATTTTTATAGAACTAAAATGATGCAATTATTTACAGGTACATACTCCAAAAGAGACAATAACAAACACAACTGATGAATTATATATCGCAGTGGATCCCAACAGGGGGGCCCCGACCCACAAAGGGGCCTCAGCAAGGTCCGTGGGGGATGGGGGGCGGTCGCTTTATATTTTGTGCTAATATAAGTAATATAATATAAGCTTTATATAAGTGTTAAGCATTGAGCATTAAGGGGAACAATCATATTGCATTAAATATTTTTAATAATATTCATGATCCCCTGGTTGACCAAAAAAAATGGACAAATTTGTAATTTAATAAATACCAACAGCGATAATATTATATAATGTTATATTATATAACGGGGGCCTAAAATATTTTCTTAGGGGGAAAAGGCGGTTTCAGACACAAGAAGGTTGGGAACCACTGATTTATGGAAATACAGGTATGTGATATCACACATCAACAGTGCATCAAATATATTTGTAATAAAGTATTAAGTAAGATGTGATAGTAAATATTAGATGTACAATCATGACTAATGTTTCATATCAAATAGAAAATAAATGGTATGTAATATCAGGCTAAATGCAAAACGATATAGATAATAAAAAAGGCAAATAGGCAATATAACGTCTATAAATCATCTGTAATTGCGAATCGTTTGTAGGGTTTCAGAGTTAAGAGCTAAAACTTTGAACAAAACTGCTTTGCAAAGCTTATTTCTCGACTTGAAACCCGAGTTTGGCGATGTGGTGCATTTTCAAGTTGTGGAAGACAGACACAACTAATGATTAGAGAAACATGATGGTCGTCCCTTCCAAACTGGCTTTCTTCACTGTGCTAACTCGGCTGCATTTACACTGCAGATCTTGATGCTCAATTCCAATTTTGTAACCATGTCCGATTGTTTTGATTACCTGGTTACATCATCTTTTAAAACTGAACCGTATCCAGTATCTGCATTTACACTATACACAGCAAAACAGCCCATACCGACCAGGACATTTTTCTTAAAAATACAGCGCGTTAATCCTAACTATTTTGCTTTACACCATAATTAAAGATTAGCAAAAACAACGCTGTCGTTACCTGAAAAAAAAAATAGTAGTGCCCTTGTTGCAGCCTGGGCGAATGTAACACTGATCGCGAAGTTATAAATATATTTTTTTCTATAGTGCGTAGGACCGGATGATATGGCCAAATTTTTATATCACAATATAGTTCTTCATTTTGGTCGATACAATGTAATTCCGATATTGATCTGAACAATATTAGAAAAACCTCAGAAAAACTGCCAATGGATGTCTGTACCTTCAAACATCCGAAAAATATATTTGCCAAGTCTATAAAACCTCCTATAAAACTAATAATATTTTATAAATAAAAAATAAAACGTTTACCTTTTATTAGTATTTAGCTTATTTGTATACTTATATGTACTTTATCAATCAGATGATCAGACAGAGCCGAATCTACCATTCTCATAAAACAGAGAATAATTTGTTAAGCATGTCATTGTGGAATGGGGGCGTGGCAGCACGAGGCTCTACAGCCGAAAGAGAAACAAGCGGAAGTGAGAGCAGGTAAATTAAGCGCACCTGTGGAGAATTTGAATGCTAATTAACTGCTCTTTTGATGTCGACAGTGACTGAGTGGTGGCAGCTTGAGGTCGAGTGAGAGAGATGTTGAAATCCTGGATTGAGAGCGCGAGAAGCATTTTCCCTTCATATCAAAGTTGAGGAGTAACAGGGCCGGAAAGTTTTACCATAGAAGCTAAGGCGCTGCACGGATGGAAGAAAATCTTTATTACCGTATCCCAAAACAACCCAAAACCGTGGGAGCCGTTTAGTGCAACGCGTCAGTCTGCGTGCAGCAGAGCTTAATTAGCGGCCATGTTGGATAGAGCTCGGGAGAGTGGGCAGGGCAAATAAGAAGGTGGGGTTATAACATGCAAGTATCCAATTGTGTTCTGCTCTTTCTTACAGTTGTGCCCTGAACAACTTTCAGCGACGAATGTTTATCGAAACATCAAAAATGTGTTTAAAAATCATAATTTCATTATTAAAAGAAAATTTGATCACAATATATATTGATATTGAAATATTGTCCAGCCCTAATAGTGCCTTAACTTTTGTTATTTGTTTACAGACAAAACAGATTTTAAGTAAACAAAATCAATAAATATCATTATTATAAATATAAATATTGCTATCCAAGTCGATGTCACGCGCTAACGTTGCTTATTTAATAACGTTTGACTCTGTCTGCTTACATGGCAAATGCTTATGAACGCATCTGATTTATATCCAATTTATTACCACATAGAAATGAGGCCTGAAACCGATCAGAAAATATCGGAATCCTTGTGCATTTTTCTCGCTTACACAATTGTCGGTCAAATCCCGCCGGTGCCACATTGGAGAAAAAAAAATTTGGAATTGTGTCTCTTGATGCATGCAGTGTAACTGCAGCCTTAAGAAAAAAAAAATCCTCTGAATCTCAGCTGGGACGGGTTGATTAATAAAGGACACTCGATGACCAGGATATAAACTGGTCTCAAAGTTAAATTGCCACATCGCTAACTATTAATTATGCGACTCTGACAGAAAATTACTCTCAACAGAATGTTTTAATGAACAAATACAAGCAAAAACAACTTTTCCGTTTTACCTGTGAAAAGGACACCTATTTTAATTCATGCGGCGGTTTGTATAGCACCAAACAGCACACCAATCAGACATTTTCCATAGTCCTGTTATGCGAATAACAGGAACAAGATGGTGGCAGCAATGACGTACGATCCAGCAGCCAAAGATGCACCTGGTTGTTTATTTGTCTGTGATCTGGAACTGACTCCCCCGCCTTATCTTAAACGACACATACGACACATACTTTAAACGGCTGACGAATACTGCATGTACCTTAAATCACTGAGATGCCTTTATACAACCAGAGGAACCAGACCCGACGCTGTCCAAAGTGTAAAATGAAGTGCAAGATAGCATCAGCAACACTAACTGGTTCCTTGAGGAAGTCATTTTTAGCATTGCACAGCCGTGTAAACTGCAGGTGTGACGATGAGGGATCTACGCTATAATGTCAACATCACTTTGAATATAAGACAAAGGAAAATTAGGTATTTCTGTATAAGAGTAAAAAGCTCAGACACAGTGTGTGTGTGTGATTATTGGAGTGCGAATCTAATTGCGAACACCTGTGTGAGTGTTAGATTACGTGTATGTACACGATTAATTATGTGAGTGTGTGATTACTTGTGAGCGATTATTCACGCAAGCGTGTGATTACTCATACAAGCGCGCGATTACTCGTGTGATTACTCGTGCGAGCGTGGGATTACTCGTGTGATTACTCGTGTGAGCGTGGGATTACTCGTGCGAGCGCGCGGTTACTCGTGCGAGCGCGCGGTTACTCGTGCGACCAGAGCGCGCGGTTACTCGTGCGAGCGCGCGGTTACTCGTGAAGGTGTGTTCAATTATGCGTGTGATCACTCATGTTAGCGTGTAATTACGCATGCGATTATTTATGCAAGCGTGCGATTAATTATGCGAGCGTGCGATTACTCATGTGAGCGTGTTATTACTCATGCGAGTGTGTGCTTACTCATGTGAGGGGTTTATTACTCATGCAAACGTGCGATTACTCATGCGAGCGCGCGATTACTCATGCGAGCGAGCGATTACTCATGCGAGCGAGCGATTACTCATGCGAGCGTGCGATTATTCATGCGAGCGTGCGATTATTCATGCGAGCGATGCGAGCGATTACTCATGCGAGCGAGCGATTACTCGTGAGCGATTACTCGTGAGCGAGCGTTTATTCATGCGAGCGTGCGATCACTCGTGTGAGTGTGTGATTACGTATGCAAGCGTTTATTTACTTATGTGAGTGTGTGAGTGAGCGATTATTTATGGTGGTGTGTAAATAATTATGCAAGCGTATGACTACTGGACTGAGTTTGTGGTTATTGTTGTGTGTGTGTGTGTGTGTGTGTGTGTTTACTGGACAAAGAGTGTGATTACTGCGCTGAATGTGTGATAACTTGTGAAAATTGGACCAGTAAAAAGTGCACATTCAAAACTTTTTTATGCAAACATAAACTGCCATGCATGGGATGCTTTTTTTGGAGCGCAGGGTGGGCCAGTTAGCAGCCAGAACACACACAACTCGCATATGCATTCGGGTCTTACATTTGCATTTACAGCATTCGGCAGACGTCCTTATCCACAGTGACAGTGGCATTTATTTCATTCATACAGCAGGGGCCCAACAGTGGTACTTTGGTTGTGTTGGGAATCGAACTCACGATCTTCCAATTAGCAGTCCAACTGCCTTAATTACTGCACTACCACTTTTTCTTCATTATTCGAGATAATAAACAGTAGACATGGCTCTCTCATCAATATCACAAGACGGCTAATTTAATTTAGAAGTCTCCAGCATGCATTTAATTATCTGAATGAACACCAGGAAGCCTTTAAGGGTCAGAGAGTAGTTAGAAGAATTACCCAAACACTCATTCCTGATTTATACTAATGTATATACTATGAGATATACTATTTTATATATATATATATAGTTTATTTATATTATTTCTTCTAAAAAAAAAAAACAATATCAAAAGCTGACCTACATTTACAAATATAATTTACTAATATTTGTTCCATGACATTGTATTAATTGTTTATTCTCTTCATTTCGTAGCGTTTCTCTCGGCTGCACTGCTTCCAGTACGTGTATGTGGATGTTTCAGATTACAGGTTCTGCGCGCTTCATGTTAAAATAATCTGCCAAAGCCCTTCAGAATCAGCAGTGTTGCTCGTCTAACTTAAACTATATTAGCAGTGACGGATTTCTAATTGGTTAATACTATTAAAGACACTTTCTTTAACCAATCAGATTTCTAAATCCGCCTCACAGGGCCCGCTAGCTGGCGCACGACGATGTCAGCATTTTTGCGTCCTCTGATTGGTCGATTAAAGTAAAACTGTTACAGCCGAGTTCGACTACCAAAATGCGTCTGTAAAGTTAAATTAGAATTTCTATTTTTTTATTCTACGCCCGCAATGGCTGACGGAGGAGGAGAAATTAACCTGGTGTCGAATATACTTAATAATACCTTTTTAAAAAATAACATAATTTTTAGGAGAAAGACATCATGAGGAGGAGAGTTCAACCCTGAAGATAACAAGCTATCATTTATTTATATCGTTAATGTTTTTGTCATGTTATTAAATTAATATTGATTCTGAACTGCTCCGGATGTTGTATGTGGTACAGTTGCGGTTGTAGTGTAGAGGTTTGGAGTTGCGTTAACGGGATTTCTTGCTTTAATAAAAATGGTTTTCGTCCTCAATACGGCTTTATATTATTGCGACGTTATAGTGGTGGTATTAAGAGGTGTATCAGTCAGGTAAATCCGCACTGAAGGCCCAGGTATCAAATGCACCGCCCCCCACATTTATATTATATATATATATATATATATATACACAGAGAGAGAGAGAGATACACATATATATATATATCTATATATGTACATACATATACATATCTCTCGCGCTCTCTCTCTCTCTCTCTCTCTCTATCTATCTATATATATAGATAGATAGAGAGAGAGAGATAGATAGATAGATAGATAGAAAGAAAGAGAGAGAGAGAGGAAGAGAGAGACAGTTAGACAGAGATATAGATATTAATGTAAAAGTTACTTTATAAGTAAGCAAAAGTTGGTTAGTGTGCAAAGAATATATAAAATAAACGTAAAGAATGTGTGAATTTACAGTTAACATCAATAGCTGGACCCCCATTTCCTTTACAATAACAATAATAATAATAATAATAATAATAAAACCCCCTGATTTATTAAATGATTCTAGTCAACAGCAATGAATGATATATTACCATATATAGCAATAAATCAGTGCCTTTTTATACACTCATTTAAAAACTGAACCTTGTCTTAATCTGAAGTCTTCCACACTCAGAAATACTGTAGAAATATTCTACAAACTATTAGACGCATTGCTACAGGTTGCCAGTACCATCGTATTTACGCATTTAATAGTATACGAAAACAGACACTCTTTAGTTGATATAAAATTGACGTCACTGATAGCTAGTTAGCTTTAGCCGACTTAGTTGCAATACCGCCCCCTTTTTACTCTTTATTCACTGCTGATTTACGGAAATACTTTTAAAAGCAGGTTTGACTTGGATATTTGTAAGCTTGTTTTTTTTACGTTTAAAAAACTTTACATACCTTTCAAAAAATATCCTAACAGCGAATATAATCAAGGCCAGCGGGAAAGCACTGAGTAAGTGTCCGGCTCTAGGGTACTCCACCCCGGCCGCGGGTTTCGCCAGGTCCGCCCAGCTCACATTGTGAGGAAGCCAAAAATCCTCGTTCCAAAACCAGGATGAAAGAGCAGCCATGTTCCAGGAATAAAGTCTTAAAGAAAAGATGTGTAAAGTTTCCAGATATTTAAAAAAAACACTACAAAGGGGGTTAAATTAACTTATTTACCGCCCCATTTTACTGTGCACACCAGCAAACGTGTACCGAAGCGAAGCTCCATCGACAGCTGCTTTCCACGCCCGTTTTTGGGTTGCCAGATTGGATGGATTAGTAGAGTCGGGTTGCCAGTTTGGGATTGTTACGACTAGTTTAAGGCTGCGTAACAAATAATGTTACATATAAATTCGGGTGTGTGAAAGCTGTTTATCGTTTACAAAAACAACAAATATGGTACATTTTAATAAACGAAACAAAATAAAACTAATTATACATACACAATTTTTTTTTATTTGCATATATTTACCAAACACTGCCATTGGAACAGTAAGCAGATTGGAAGTGCTTGGGTCCAAACACAAATCTTCCAATCAACAGCACAAAACTAAACAATTTAACACACCACTACCCCCCAAATAACACAGCATGGACTAGTTTAAAAGAAATAAAGTCAATAAAGGACACGGTTTGCCGAGGTTGGAGCAGAGGACCTGTAGGGAAGTGGTAGCACAGTCGTTAGGGTGTTGGACTGCTAATTGGAAGATCAGGGTTTGAGTTCCAGTAAGAACAAACAATTGAACTGTTCGGTTTAGTTTTTATTTTTCACTGTATGATCTGAAAAGGCTTTCTGAACAAGTGCATCACCTCAAGACATTTTTGTTCGTGCAAAATATATCTCATGGTTGTGAACCATTCATTCATTCATTCATTCATTCATTCATCTTCTATACCCGGTTATGTGATATATTTATTCCTAATTTAAACAAAAACTAAAATTTTACCCCCTTAACACTGTGGCATTATTTGTTCCCCCTATGGTATTAAATTGTAATGAATTTCAATATTTTTTAAGGTATTGTATTAAAGTTAATGAAAAAAAGAAAGTGGTTAACTGCTAATTAGAAGATTAGGGTTTGATTCCCAGCACCACCAAGTCGCCACTGTTGGGCCCCTGAGCAAGTCCCTTAACCAGCAGTTGCTCAGTAGCATAAAACAAATAAATGTACGTCACTCTGGATTAGGGGGTCTGACAAATGCTGTAAAATTAATGAATAATACAATTATAGGATGATGACATAAATGACTAATGACCCAAAGTTCTGACTGCCCCCAAGGCTTTTCTCACCTAGTCTTAGTTCAGACTGACGGCCAAAGATCTCGACTCCATAGCAGCTTCTATTGACTGATATGTAAAGCAACTTGTTGCAGTTTGATTCGATTGTTCGGAAGCTTGATGCATGTGACATACTCATGATGCTAAAACAAAGAAACTGTGATTGGATGCTTTATTTGTCAGCCAGATGCCTTTCCAGGCAACAAATTCTGTTATTTAGGCCAGACCTTCTGTACGTCTAGCTACGTAAGACTACTTCTTACTGGACATCAGTCCCTGACCTCGGTAATGCTCTTGTGGGCAAATAAGATATATTTTTTTTAAACATTTATTCTTTAAAATGTATTAAAAAGATAACCTAAAAGGTTCTTTTTAACAAAACTAAATCTAAAAAAAATTATATTTAAAAAAAATATTTGGTGGGTGGCTTCTCCTTTAATTAAGTATGTAAATTAATGTGTGAATGAGTGTTTCCATAACCATTTAATTAAAATTCTATACATAAATGGGGATTTAGTTTATCTGGCAACTTGCACACACGTGACGAGAATGAGGAAGTGTTCCGTTCCTCCTGCTCAGGCGATGTAATGAGACATAAATCCGCCAGGGGGAGACAGTGTACAAAAAATCGGAAAGGAATGGAGATGTGTTAGATTGCTGAGCTATGTACAGTTTTGTGTTGGATATGTTCTGATTATCTTGTTTTTAAGATGAAGATTTTAGATAAAAGGTTCACGAATGGTACAAACTTCATTCCAGCGACACTTAATGAGGCATAACTGACTTTCTGTACATTTTAATTTAAGGGAAAGACATACATTATCATGGCCAAAAGTTAGTGGACACCTTACAACTTAAACATGTTAATACAGGATACTATCAGATATTCAGCAGGAGCCATTGTATAGCGGTGTTACAATGCAGAAATTCTGTACGGATACACGTTCACTGCTGCCAAAATCAAAGGCCCTCATCTATACCTAAATGAAAAATGCATCCTCATCTTTCAGCATATTCGAATACATCCTGTCAGTGGCAGGTGGTGCATTTGGTACCTGGGCTATCAATGTGGACTTACCCGACTGATATACCTCTTAATATCCCCACCATCAGCTAATTTACATTTAAACACCTTAACCACATTCCAACATCTTAACCACTAAGCCACTGCTTCCTATCATTTTGGGCATAAAAATTTTAATTCAACTGTACACACGTGTTTTGCTAGTCAAGCTTGGCTGTAACATTTTTTACTGTGATTAACCATTTACAGGACAGAAAAATGTTTGAATTTGAAATATGATTGGTTAAAGAAACAGTTTTTAATTAATTATCAATCTGCCACTAATATAGTTTAGGTTACATGGGCAGCACTACTAAATCTGAAGGCTTTGGCAAAATAGATTAACATTGAAGCACATACAAACTAAAATCTGATTGGACAAAAAAGTCTAACATCCGCATACAAGTACTGGAAGCAGAGAAGCGAGAAAACCCCTAGGAAATGAAGAGAATAAACAGTTGGGAATAAATTAATACAATTTCATAAAACAAATATTAGAATTTAGGTTGTAAATGTAGGTCAGTGCTTCTGATAGTGTTTAGACCAGCAGTGAAGACCTTGCTGGCTTTGACGGCATACAACTGTATCCTGTATGTGTTGAGCATATTGCTGTCAACAAGGTCACTAATACAAGGTTGATATGTTTTTATAGTATTAATGTACAAAAAATAAGTTGTACTAAAATGTGCTATATTATATTGACAAAGAAAAGTAATACTCAATGATAGAGAAAAGTTGTCTGTAAAGGGACATTTATGTGAAATGCATATAAAGAGGTGCTGTTTTAATTTTTTTTTTTTTATCATCAGGAAGTCAAAGCTTGGCATGCAAATCCATCCCTCAATGTCACCCATACTATCCTGAGGAAACCTTAGAAACACAAAAAGCATGCAATCTCTTCACAGATAGAAAAAAAATCAGAAATTGAACCCCAACACTAACTTAATTGTGCTAAACACTAAACCACTATTCCTAAAATACATTTTGAAAGACTTATTGATGTAAACTCATTAACAGCGGTCCTCAGTATTATCGAATCGGATATAGCGAAAAACAGTGATGAACAGAACCTAATCTCATTTGTCAGTTTACTACCACAAAGGTTAAAATTATTAAACTGGAAAGCTTATATATATATATATATTTTGTTGGCAATCACCGTTAGGCTTGATTTACATATTGCGCCTATATACACGTGTAAAACGCTAGGGGCGCTATTTCCTTACTTTTTAAATCATTTAGCCGCCTTGCTGTAACTTTGCAACAAAAGATGAAAATAAAAAACAAAATGACGAGCGGATCCAACGCGTCGTTCTCTGTTTACATATCGTGTTATTTGCTAGCTCATTTCCATTATTTCAAATGAGGACGCAAATAGAGAGCGACTTTTTTAAAGCGCACCGCGGATCATGTGACAACAACCAACCAATCAGCTTCCTCACCTTTTCTTGTAAATAATTTCATTTTAAATGTATTGCTAAAATGTCCTTGTTGTAATTTCCAACGACACCGGGAAACGACGCAACTATAGCGTTTTAATCGCATTATAAAGCGTGATATATAACTTTTCCGAATGCCGCAGGCTCACCGCAGGTCATGTGACAAGAACCAACCAATCAGCTTTCTTACCTTTTTCGTCCACTAAAACCTTAACAGTAAATTAAATAACCAGCTCGTCTTTTTTTTTTTTTTTTTTTTTTTACTTTTTTTCGTAATCAATTTTGTAGCAGAGATACAGAAATGTGGAAAATATATTGCTAAAATTTCCTTGTTTCTAATGACATACGCCTCTGCAGGAGAAATGGCGCCCCCTTGCGTCTCCTCTCGTTATTAGGTGCCTTATGTATGGATCCTTACCAAGTAACACTAAGAATGATGGAAATAAAGGTTATATGGGAATAAAGCTCATAACAGCATTTTACATTCTACACGTGGTCTAATTTAGTATTTTTTTATTGGTATAGGACATATGTAGCTATTTATTTAGCAGATATGCATTCAACAGCTATGATGAATATAATTCTAAAAGGACTGTAACATAAAGATGAAAAACAATTGATAAATCATATATTTTGCTATAAAACAGAGATGATTTCCTCCTATTTCAAATCATTTTTTTTAAACAAAAAATAACTCCAAATAAAAGATCTGGGGACATTTTTTTTTTTTTACATCAAACTAACATGTGCACTGTACACATATACTAGAAATGTCTTGGTAAGTGCTGCCACCGTGTGGACACTGTAAAAATCCAGACCTACTGTAACAAATTCTAAATTCAAATTTAAAGTTTATTTGTCACATACGAAATACAGAGAAGTCTTTTTTCCACCACTGATTAATGTTAAGATATAAAACCAGAATCCACACTGTAAAAAAGCAAAAAACTAAAATAGCCTATAAATGAAGAAAGAAAAAATGTAGGTCATATAAATAATAAAAATGAGCATGTGGGAAGAGTGTCTAAGATAATGACCTCATAATGAACTATTTTTAAAATTAAATCTAATTAATAAAGCCTGGGAAAGACAGTCATGGAACAACAAACAATACGCCGTAAAGTCATTCATTCATTCATTTCTTTATCTTCTATACCCGCTTATTTCCTAATTGGGGGTCACAGGGATCTGCTGGAGTTTATCCCAGCCGTCTCTGAAAGGGTAAAAAGCAGGAGGGGGACACCCTGGACAGGTCGCCATTCCATTACAGGGCCACTTACATGTTTTTGGACTGTGGGAGGAAACCGGAGAAGCCGGAGTAAACCCACGCAAGCACGGGGAGAACATGCAAACTCCACACAGAAAGGCCCAGGTCCAGGAATGGAACATCGTGCTGTGAGGCAACAGTGCTAACCACTAGGACACCGTGCTTCCCTGTAATTAATACACAGCAATACAATACAATTATTTTCACAGCAAATCATATGCTTTGCTAATTAGTACATGGTTTTTGTATTAATGTGCATGGAGAATGTTTTTATTGGCATATTGAAAACGTTGTAATGTATATAAAATTATATTCCATTATCAATTTACATTTACAGCCTTTAGCAGACGCCCTTATGCAGAGCGAATGACATTTCTTTATCTTATTTATACAACTGAGTATTTAGGGGTTGGGGGCCCAGTGGTGGTAACTTGGTGAAGCTGGAAATAAAGCCCACAAGCTTCTGGTTAGTATTTTAACACCTTAACCAATGCGCTACCACGTTTCCCAAGTGGGGATATAAATAAATTAAAATATAAACAAATGAACTATAAAATAAGTAATTAATGGCGAATGTCTAACTACGAGATCAAACCGAATTCAGATCTAAAAGGGTTGTACTTAATGACCATCAGTCTTTCCACGCTCCTCTAATTATAGCTCTAACTTTGTCTGATAGAAAGCAGTATTAATAGCAGTGCCACTGGAAGGGCAGCCCATAAAGTATTCACAGTATTACATTCAGACAGATTTGTTACAAATCCTGACGATTCATAAGGCAGTGAATTGGCAAGGACTTGATTAATAAAAATGAAGTATATATTAACTAGCGAAAATGATGAAAACCAACTTATACATGGGATCCATGTTCCTCTAGCCAGAACACAATGCAGAGTAATTATTAGCTAATAAATAACAGGTAACATTCATAAAGACAGATCTGCTGTTACAGATTAGCACAAAGTGGAATTTCTGCTAATGGTGGACGCGTTAGCGCTGTAGGTGTTGGACCGTTGACCAGGTTTTATTCCCAGTACCATCAAGCTGCCACTGCTGGGCCCCTAAGCAAGGCTTAACTGCTTAAATACATACAAAAATAAGATAACTGTGAGTCGCTATGGATAAAGAACCGGGAACGCTACCAATAACACACAATATATTTGTATATTATAAGTAGAATGACATCTACGCTAATATTAGTCTGCTACTTTCTTAATCCAAGCTCATCATCACCACCAGATCCAGTCTGTATCCAGCCCAGTTAGTGGCCCCAAAGGCAGTTTCCCAATGATGAAACTGGACGGCCATCTAGACAAGACCATGGAAACTTTACTGCAGCATGAAATAACCTGCTGGTTCGTCTGTTCAGAGTAGAACTGACCCCCCAGACTAAGTCTAGTTTCTCCATTTTGTCAGTGATGGAGTTTTGGTTCCTTGCTGCTGTAGCCTCTGAATTGCTTAGTTTAGGACTCCTAATTTTTACAGTTCCCTCAGTGAGTCTTCACTCTATTGTGTTATTTGGATCTGCAAAGCTGTATAATCTCTATTGTTAAAAGCGCTATAGAAATAAAGATGACTTCTTACACATAATCTATTGACATTGTCTAATGTATAGTTAATGGTGGAATCTAAAGTCTGTAGTCACCTGTAGTAACCAATTATTTGCTATTTTATTATTTTTACTTTTAAATATTACACATAATTGTTTTAAACTAATAACATTACACATTTCACATATTTGCCTACATCCCATCCCTATAAATTTATCACAGGAAATAAAATTGACAAGTTATGAAATTCAAAAATTATGTCTCAATGTCCCTTTTTAGCTGGTCACTAACATACAATGAATGTCTAATATCTAATAGGAAATCGTCTTTTTCTTAAAAACAAATAAAATACAGGCTCTAATGGTGCTCTATGGGATGTTCCCAGCTCAGGATATGTTTACCATAACCAAAAATGTATCATTTTTGTGTCAGAAGATAGGTAGGTTATATAAATATTAAGATGATGTAACAGTTTGATGAGTTTTGTAACTAACCGTTGTAACTAATGCTAACTATGGTAGCTGTGCTGGAACTTAGTGGTTTGTATAAAAGTAGATGAATACTATTAAAAATCAATCTATATAAATATAAATACAAAAACCCCTGTAATGTTTCAGACTTCTTACCACCAGAGAGCACCCTGGTCTGGTAGTACTTCCGGTAGCTAGCTTTATAAGATATTATCATGAACCACACATCGTGAAGTATTGTTAGCTAGTCTACTTATCAAGCGTTTGCTTCATGTTTATGTCATCCCGGTTGAGATCTATGCTCTTGTTTCTTGTTTCTCTTGTTTCCCTTAGCAATTCTGATTTGTTTGCCTGTATATCTAGTGTTTATTGTGTACCAATCATTGCCTGTTTTTTAAGCCTCTCTCTCAGCATGGATCCCTCTTAGACCCATTTTTCACACCCCTAATTCCACTGAAGTTGGGACATTATGTAAATAAAACCTGACCAGCTTTTAGCAGATGTCCTTATTTTATACACAGAGCAATTGGGGGTTAAGGGCCTTGCTCAGAGGCCCAGCAGTGGTGGCTCGGTGAAGCTGGGAATCGAACCCACAATATTTAGGTTGATTTTTCTTGCAAATATTCACTCATTTTAAAATGTAAAAAAGTAAAAAATGTTAATGCCTTTATTTTGTCACATAGACTTTTTACAGCAGAGTGAATTTTGTTTCTTTGCATATCCCATCTTAGTAAGTTTGGGTCAAAGCGCAGGGTCAGCTCTGATGCAGCGCCTCGGGAGCCGGAAGGGTTAAGGGTCTTGTTCAAGTACCCAACAGTGGCTGGCCTGCAGTGGGGCTTGAGCCCTGATCATCCTAGGCTTCAAATCAATAACTCAGTGCCTAAACCATTTAAGCCACCACTTCCCCAACTTTTGAAATTGATGCCTGCAACATGTTCCCAAAGAGCTGAAACAGGGTCAAGAAAAGACTGGGAAAGTCTGGGAATGCCCTAAAAACACCTGTTTGTAACATTCTACAGGTGTAGAAGTGAATTGAAAACAGGTGAGTTCATATCATTTTATTATTTACCACTTTATAAACAACTACATGAGCAAACATTCCAACAGTTTAGAAATGACGTTCCTCAACATACCTGTCATCAAAAGATGATAGAGATAAAAGAATGCTCCAAAAAAGTTAATTGCCCCCAGTACAGACATGTGTTCCATTAAACGTGTGGTGCAAAATACAACAATAAGAACGACAAACTGTTGATTTTTCTGAATGCCACAAGTTAGTTATTTGACGAGAGCCAACCAATCAGCTTCCTCACCTTTTCCGTGCACTAAAACCTCAACAGTCAAATGGAGGAGCAGCTCATCATTTTATTTTTTAAAATTTCTTCGTCAATATTTTTGTAGCAGAATTACAAAAACTTGGGCTGGTGCTGTGGTTTGGTGGGCTAAGGTGCCAGCATTGACATGCATGGTTATGCTCTGGCGACCGGGGCTCGATTCCAGCTTGGGTCTCCTTCAGGCCCACCCCTCCCACTTTCCCCCTAGAGAATTCATTGCTGAAATTGTCCACAGTTCTATATTTGCAGGACACAGTAAAGTTTATCAGTTTAAACACTGCAGATCTTGTCTTTGTTGTGTTTAATTGAATTTGCATCAACAAGGTCACTGACATTTTGTCTATATATATATATATATAGATAGACAAAATCTAATTGTCTATATATATATATATATATATATATATATATATATATATGATATAATATATATCGGGGATCTCGGGATACATACTTTTGCCACTGACAGATATGTAACACTGTATAATTTTTTTAAAGTGTATTTGTTGCATTAGGGTCGCTTTTAGAATCTAATGATGTTTGAGGTCATATTTAAAGAGAAATATAGAATATATATATATATTTGTGCAGCACTGTACACCGCTTCAGTGCCTTCCGAGCCTAATAAAGGTCAAAGGATGAAGCCTGGAGCTGCTAAAGGTGAAACGTTTTGTATGACACCCGAGGGCATGTGAAGCAAGAATCATATGTCAGTGCTTGTGTGTGTATTGAAGTCCCGGCACGCTGACGGAGCTACCGACACATACAGAATGTCATACAGAACTGCATGCATTCCACTGAAGTTATATAAACAAAGCATAGCTTCAAAAATTGTTTAGTTTATATAATTTATTTCAATATGTCATGTTTGGAGCCATAAAACACATACAATCAAAAATTAACCAGTGAACTCTTGGTGTTAATGTGTACAGTTATTTGGGAGTTTATTTATATTATTAAACAGGAAATAAACGTCTGGTTATGATGAATCTTTAGGTAAAAAAAAAAACAACTTTTAAGGCACTTTTTATCCACGCTTTCTTTGATGAAGCTAGCCCAGCCATTTTAAAGCAGCTTCATGAACACAGTTAAAACATATTTTTGACACATTAAAAAAGTTAATTCTCGGGTTAAGTGTAAAATTTCATGACCTGAACAACAAGACAAAACGATCTAGACATGGTACAATGGTATCGTAAGGCTTTTCCGAAATGACAGCCCTACTTGTGATTCTTTATTTCTTTAGTAAGAAATATAGGCACAGTGTAGACAAAGGCCCTGCATCTCCTGAACTAGATCAGTGGTGGCTTTTAAGCTGGACTAATCCTGTCATGTTACTAGTTGATTAACCAGTTACATGTGTTCTGGGTGATTCTGCAAGCAGGTGATGAACTCTTTCACTGGGTGGCCCTGGAAGCAGATCTGATACACTGCGTTAAACAGAGGAAATCTGGAAGGACAATAAATATACAGTCACATAAGACAAAGTGTTATCTTTGAACAGCAAAATACTAAAATATGTTACAAATGTGTCATTTAAAATAGAAATAAAGACATAATGTTCCTTCGTCAATCACTGACTGCCTCTAAAAGAGTTTGTTTGGGAATCTCACAGCATGTCTTTTAGCATTTCTGACATTTGGCAGACGTCCTTATCCAGAGCAACTTACATTTATCTCCTTTATACAACAAGGGGTATGTTGTGGCAGCTTGGTGGTGCAGGGAACTGAACCCTGATCTTCCAAGTAGCAGTCCAACAATTTAACCACTGCGCTACCACTATCTTATGTATTAAGCAATTTGTGATGTCTGAAGCAAAATAAAAATCTGGTTCATTTTTAAAATTTTGGTTAGTTTTTTATTCTTTATGTAAGTAAATGAAATTAAAATATTTCTGTCAGCATCCAAAAGCATTTTTTGTCAAGTTCAAAGGCGTCTGCCAAATGCTGTAAAATGTAAATGTAATCCAGATTTTATTTTACACACATGACTCGACAGTTGCTTCCCTAAGAAAGTTTGGGATCGGTTAGATAAACTCTTACTTGTCCACCATGTTTTTGTGCCTGAGAATATGATTCACTTCAGCTGCAGTGGCTGGACCTTGAAGCTTTTGCCCATTCAGCATCTCCTTCTCCAGCTCCTCGATAGACTAAAACGAGCAAGACCACATATTTTCCACTATCAGATCATTTCTAGTTAAGGTCACTGATAATTAAAAGCCAGGTACCAAACAAAGGGGAGACCTCCAGTACCTTGCCAGTTTTGGCAAAAGCCTCGCCAATTTTACGGTTGCGTCCTCCATAGCAAGTGGTGATAAGGTCAGCGATGCCGCAGCTCTCCAGGAAGGTGGCAGGGGAAACAGAAGTAGCCGTGCAGAAGAGGCGTGCAAATGCAATCATCTCCATTAAACCCAAACGGATTACTGCTGCCTTCGTGTTATCACCAAAGCCAAGGCCGTCGCAGAAACCTGCGCCGACTGCCACGATGTTCTGGAAGGGAATTTCATGCTAGTTTTTCTTTGGTCTCTTAAAATTACGTGTTTTATTTTTAACGATGCAAAAAATAATTTCTGAAGCCCTCAAATTAATGGTACCTTTAAAGCTCCACAGATCTCTACAACATCTGACTCTTCCACGACAGTAACCCGGAAGTTAGCTGTCTGCATGAGTTCCTTCAGCAGTGGCCCATGTTCCTTGCTTTTACAGCCTAAATTGTTTAAGACAGATAAGTACAACAAATACAATAGTTGGATATAAGAAAATAAGAAAATTCTGCAGGGTGTGCTGTTATCAAAAAATAATATTGAGCAGCCAGTTGATTTTGTTCTTCTATCGATTTTGTTTGCATATCGATATGACACCAACTTTTCAAGCATTTTATGAATACTTACTATTTTCTTGCCCACTTACCGATTGTGGTCTCACAGAATTTGCCCTCAGCCACCTCATTGGCCAGGTTGGCTCCCATTAGCACAGTCATACTGATACCCAGCTTCTCTTTAATGACATCGGAAATGAGTTTTAGCCCATCCGGACCCTCGTCAACACCCTGGAGCAGGTAACAAACATAACATAACATGAATATAAACCCTTGGAGAAACCATTAGGATGTAGCTAAATGCTTTAAATCCTTGGCAACTAAAGTTGTTTTAAAAACTTACTTACACTGGCTTCCAAAATAAGGTATATAAATGTCATTTATAATTATAATAATAAATGTAATGTAAGGTGATAATAAAATTTTCCACCCTTGGTCACAAAGAGGTGTTGTTAAAAAGGGCATTTTAACAAGCATGGGCTTCCACAGAGTTCCAGTTAATATGCAGAGTTCAGAACACAAATGTCGACAGACTTATCAGCTATTTGTATTATAGAAAAGTATAACTGTTTGGTCTATTTTTGATTCTTTAAATACTGAAGGTATGTCCTATCCTGATTGTTACCTACAACCATACACAGAAAAACATGATCATGTGTAAAGGTAGAACTTGTAAAGGTAGAACTATAGCAGAAGTTGTAGCTGGCAGCTATGTAGATAATTTACTTGCACTATAAATTAAAAAATATATACAGTTGAAATCCATCCATCCATCCATCCATCCATCCATCCATCCATCCATCCATCCATCCATCCATCCGTCTATCCTTCCATCCATTCATTCATCCATCCATCCATCCATCCATCCATCCATCCATCCATCCATCGTTTATATCTGCTTATTCCTAATCAGAGTCATTTGGACCTTCTGGAGTCTATTCCAGCTGTCATTGGGTGAAAGGCAGGGGTCACCCTGGACAGGTCACCAGTCACATTGCAGGGTCACATACAGGCAACCACACACTTACACTTACACTCACACTCACACAATCATTAATCAACCTAACATACATGTTTTTGGACTGTGGGAGGAAACCGGAGTAAACCCAAACTTCACACAGAAAGACCCTTGCTGGGGATACGAACCTGGGACCTTCCTGGTGTAAGGCAACAGTGCTAACCACTAGGCCATATTGTTCAAAATCGAGCATAACAATGTCTATTAATGGTAGTATACTGAGATTTATTGTAAAACACAATTTTGTATATTTCACATTTCTGTTAATTTAAACCAAATCTTTAAATTAAATGCTATTAACATTTCGCTTTAAATTAACACACTAAATAAGACTGAAAGTTTACAGTTTCACACGAGTGGTTTTGTGTGTTTTATGTTGGAACCACATACTTGTCTAGAATGTCTTTGTATGTTGTAGCATTTTATTTTTCTTTCACACTCAAACACTGTGCACAAAGCCAGTATGGTTGAAGTGGAAGAACTTGAGTGTTCTTCAAAGAGCCCTGACTCCAAATCAACCCCACTTGATCCCACTATTGATCTTGTGGCTGAATAGTAAAATCTAGAAAAAAGCATTCCAGAAGTGTGTATGTTATTATACGACTAAGAGTTAGATGCAGATGTGATGGTCAGGTGTTCCAATACTTTTGTCTGTATAGTATAACTTACTGGAGGGAAGTGGTAGCGCAGTGGTTAAGGTGTTAAATTGCTACTTGGAAGATCAGGGTTTGATTTCCAGCACCACCAAGTTACCACTGCTGGGCCCCTAAACAAGGCTCTTAACCCCCCAATTGCTCAGTTGTAAAAAAAAAAAAGACATATATAAATGTAAGGCTGTCTGCCAAATGCTGTAATTGTAAATAAACATATATAAATTCACATGGAAGTGTGTGAGCTTGCCTTGATCAGAGACATCCCCACCGCATCCGCCTTGATGTGACCTTTGATTGTGTCGCAAGTTCTCTTTACAAACTGGTGTGGGATTACAAAGATAAGAATGTCTGCCCCTTTCACAGCTTCTAAAAGATCAGGAACAGCCACCTGGAAAAGAGAAGATCTTTCTGACGCTTTCAAGACCAGGATGCTTGTAATGGAAATTTGTACTAATTTAATAATTAGCAATCATTTTTAATAATTTAATAATAAGCAAAAGCATTTGCTAATAATTAGCAAGCACTTGCTAATTATTTGATCTAATAACAGAAGAAACTAACTTCTACTTACTCTGACCAATTTAAAAACTTTGGAGAAATGTAGGGAATCTAGAGAAAAACCCTAGTTGTGTGTTTACTTCATTAGTAGCTATTAACCCTAGTCCCTGTTTAATAGTCTAAAATGCTACTAAAAATAGAAATATAGTTTTAGTTTTCTCCTTAGCATTAATTGTAGTAGCAGCTGTTGGTTTTTAACACAATATTTTCCTTCCAGGATGTCAAAATCATGTACAATTTACATTAGATAGAATGAAACAGAAGGGTTTTTTTAAGGGCTACCAATTTCTTCACGACTCTAATAGTGCAGGTGGCAATTTCACCGCTTTAATTCATAGTTGGCTCTGAATAAATTTTCATGGGCCCTGCCTTTTCCCTTTATCTAACTGTACACCAATTAACTGAGACCATAATAATAGGCTAGTAGTCCGTGGACAGCCCATGACTAACTATTGGACCACCAAAGTAGAAAGAACCCTTACAAACCTAAGCTATTCTTGAATTTAACTCACTCTTTATTCAGTTTCAGTGTAGTTTGGCAGGTATGATATTGTTTGACAGAAATACAAGTCTGTCATACCACGTTAGGAGGCAGCTTGTGTCCTGGCAGGTATTTGACGTTGTCATGCTCTGAGTTGATGATTTCTGTAAGTTTGCGTCCGTTCACCATTTCTTCAAACACCCACATGTTGACCGTGTCCTCGAATGTGGCATACTTGGCAGTGTTGGTTCCTACAATCTTGGCAATGGCAGAACCCCTGCAGATCAACAAACATGTTTCGTCAAAATCAAAGCATCATCACCGAACCACTTTTGGTAGACACCAAGCGAGGTGACGGACTGAAGGATTCAAGATAGATAAGGTTAGAATAAAAGACTAATTAAAATAATGTATAACGTAGGACACTGAATTTATGTGTCTGTAGGACATGTTATGCTCAAATGGTTATGGCACTGATTTGCTGATCTGAAGACCAGGGTTCAAGCCCAGTCACCGCCAGCTGTTGATCTAAAGACCAGAAACACCTGTTTTCAAGCCCCACCACCGGCATGCCAACCACTGTGGGGTCCTTGAGCAAAACCCCTAACGCTTCCTGCTCCAAGGACGCTGTATCAAAGCTGACCCTGCGCTCTGACCCCCAGGATGCTAATGCCTGACTATTATTATTTCAGACATTCCCAACTGTTTGCCACAATGTTGGAGGCACTTAATTGTTGGTTAGTACCTAAGTCAAGTTAAAACCCCTTACTGCCCCACATCCCATGCATACAAACTGGATGTTTTCTGTCTTGAATGCCATCATACAATTAGGCCCCCGTGTGTTATTATTGACAGTTATTGCATTATTATAATAAAAGAAATTAATATTTTTTAAAATCAAAGAAATTTTAATAGGAAATTAACATAAATACTGAACAAGAATGAAGTCTTTATATAGTAAGTAAGCAATACTTTGCCCTCTGCTTGTTGATTTACTACTTTTTAATAGATGGTAATACGAGCAGATAAATAATATCTAAATTTAACGTTATATAAGCAGAATTTTTTCCTGCTTGCACCAGTTACCTGGTCGGATTATTTATATTACTTAAGGAAAATTCAGGAACTGGAATAAATCATCTTCATTGCTTGACCGGTAATAAATATTGAGAACAGATTTTTTTTGGTCTTTTTTCCCGACCACACGGTCCTAAATAATTTTGGTGATTACGGCTATTTTATTACTGGGTTTTGCAAAAACCTATGTGTAAGAATGGCTCAGATCATTGCAGCTAGCACTGTGAAATTTCCCCATGATGCACATGATGCAACACAGAAGGGTTTAATCATAGAACATAGAAGGGTGAAAAACCCCTCAAGAAATTGTTAGTTTTCTTTGTCTTCTTCTTCTTGTTTTTTGCTATTGAGTCTATGGCAACCCTTTAAATAGCAGGTAAGGAAAATTGGCACACAGATAAAGGGCAGTCTGAACTGTTTTCATAGCAAATTTGAAGTCTCTATTTCAAACCCTCTAGTGCCACCAACAGTTCAAGGTTTCACTCATGTTTACGGCCATAACTATCGACCCTTAAGCCCTAAAAACAAAACTCTATCTGATTCCTTGGCTAAAGACGATTCAATACACCCTATGACATCATTTAACAATTTTTCGAAAAGCCTCTTTTTTTGCACTCCCCCTAGGCCGTTTGTGTGATTTTGACGCAATTTGGTACCAAATTGAGAGATTTACATTTTTTCGATTTTTCATTGGCCACTTTGGTCACTCTGTACAGCACTAACAGCATGCAAACATGGCCTTGATGCTGTATACTGTGTCGATATAAGGAAAATGGCTATTTTTGCTTAAGACTTTTAAATGCTCTGTCCAAAATTCATGAGATCTCAACCGATTCCTTGAGACATGCCGAGTCGAACAGTATGACGTTTTTATAGGTCAGCCATGTTGGGCGTGGACCATTTTGAATTTTGTTATAAAATTGGTTTAGTGAGACAATCCTGAAAGAACTTGTAAAGTTTTAGGTCAGCGCCCCCTATTGGTTAAGAGATATTAAAAAATTTATGTAAATACGCTACCAAATTTGACAATACTTTCTGACTGCCATATGAAATTTTATTTAAAACTCCTACACAATTTCTACCAAACTTGGTCTAAAGCACACACTTGACAAGAAGTCATTAATAGGGTTTTTAGTCTAATGGTTCTTCTACACATCGTCAACCATTCCAAAGTGAGCATGCCAATAGGAAGTGGTAGCGCAGTAATTAAGGTGTTGGGAGTGTAACCCGGAAGCCATAGTAACTTGGTGGTGCTGGGAATTGAAGTTACCATGGCTGGGCCCCTGCTCAAGGCCCTTAAACCTTACCTGCTCAGTTGTATAAATTAAATGAACGTAAGTCTTTCTGGATAAGGACATCTGCGAAATGCTGTAAATGTAAATAGGACATTACAGATTCTGGACTCTTACATTTGTTTATCACATTTATCACAGAGTTTCTTTTATCTCTACAATGTTAAAAAGAGAAAAAAAAGGCCAAAATTGGCCCACAACAATTTTAGCATATATAAAATTGCCACATGCTAAATGATAGACAGAATGAGATGGTTTATTATATATGCTGACAAAATTTCCTCCAGTATTCCCAAACTACTGTGTAGTGACAAGGACTTTGGGTGTTGCATAATCACACAGATGTTCTTCTTACTCCTACTTCTCTTTCTGCCCTCGATTGGCTTGAGCCCGGTAATTGCAGCTTGCAGCTATTTTTACCTTTATTTCTGCAGCATTATCATGGATCATGGGATGCATTATATAAATTAAATTTTTACTAACATATTAAATATTTACTGGTGCTATGGAGACTTTTATACATTAAAGTGTCCCCTAGCAGATCACTTTGGATTCCAGTTGAAGTTTGTACTGAACCTATTAAATGTAGGTAACCAGACAAATAGGCTATAATCACTCAGCAATACATATGATAGCTTAAATAATACTAGGTAGTTAATTTGTAGCTGTATTTGCTGTTAGGGATTAATAATTTACTGCAATAAAGAAACAATTGTATAAACACATCCCATATCTGTTATTGAGTCTCACAACAGAACAAAGTTTTCAGATCTCAGACACAATACTGATATCGAAATCAGGCCCAAACACAGTCCTAGCATGACAATGTCCCTGTGCACAAAATAAACTCTATAAAGACTTGAAGGTTGAAGCGGAAGAACTTGAGTGTCCCGCACAGAGCCCTTTATTTTGACTCAACCCTCTGAAAACCGTTGGGAAGAACTGAAACGTCAATGGTACCCCAAACCTCATTCATTAGCAGTGTCTGATTTCACTAATACTACATTTACAGGATTTGGCAGAAACCCCTTACCCAGAGTGACTTTAATTTGTCTTTTTATAAAACTAAGTAATTAGGGATCAAGGGCCTTGCTCAGGGGCCCAGCAGTGACAACTTGGTGGCTCCCGGTCTTCTAAATAGCAGTCCAACCTCATAATCACTACGTGACCACTTCCCCCAATACAAATATGGATAAGGCTGTTTAATATTTAAATGCTGGGATCGTTGAATCCAACCGCAATTATTGCACACTTTTATTAGCCACAAGGGGGAGCTGTAGCACTTGCAGAAAGCTACATTCAACCAGAGTAAGTCAGTGGAGCGGCGTGATTTGAAAGTCGGAGCGTTGGGCTTTTCTGACGCGCCGCTTTAATAACACTCCATCACCAGCTCAACTCATGTTAACTACCCATAATGCAATTGCATAGAGTATGAGCAAATTCATATGTTGCTAAAAAGATAAACACCACTGACAGGATGCAAAATATGGTTTTCTTTAAATACTACTTATCTATAATAAAATATTTACAGTAGAGCATTAATAAGGCACAAATTGGAGAGATCATTAAATGCTTAATTGGTTTTCACAAACCACAATTAAAGTCCTTAAACAAATAATTAATCGCTAAAACCTGAAATCAGACAATAAATCGTCATAATTGTAATTATTTCTTCGACAATTAATCGTCACCCAAATTTGATAATCGTGACTGCCCTAATTATAGATGAGAAATTCCCCACAGCTACACTCCAGCCGCGTGAAGGTTAATTATAAGAGTAAGAATGAGACTGAATATGAAATAAGATATGAATATGAAAAAAAACATAAATGTGATGGTCAGGTGTCCCAATAGTGTCTTTTTTCAAATACTGCATGCATGGATACAAACCAGTCCAGTTTGTTAGTTTGTAAAGCATGGACATATTAAAGAATCATTTATTATGAGTTTTGCTAAGTTTTAAAATGATTCTTTGATTCACTGAGTGTTATTATTATTCTGTTTAGGGTTGAGGTAAATTCAGGGCTTATACTGGAAAAACTAGCATAACAAACACTGTTATGGACACCTGTCCACTGGAGGGAACCATGAACACACAACAGGAGACAAATAAGCATAGCCAGTCCTTTTCCGTAAGGTGAGGAAATTTGAGAACCCTGAAGAAACCCATATTTACACAGAAACAACATAAAAAAACGCCTGAACTTTACTCCAATTTTAATATCAAACCTCCGCCAGTGTTGCCTTTATTAGGATTCATTATTTGAAGGCACACAACCGTTACGAACATAAAACCAACCAACCAGGCTAATTTTTAAACCGAGAATGTGTAATCATGTGTAATCAGTGTAATCCTGAGTGTGTTGCGTCAGCTGCTCTGTCTGTTCTTTGTACATCGTGAGAGACTTTGACATCCCGCCTCATTGATCTCCTGCAGAAAGCAGCTATACTTTAAAATGGCAGATAAAATCGCAACACCAGCTGCATGAGCTTTTATTGTTTTCTTTTTGGAACCAGAGTGAGAAATCTATGTAACCTGAGTATTGGTCTTTTAGAGTGTGTAGTCACGCTCAGAGCATTACTCAGCAACTGTAAATTTCAAGGGTAAGGCTAGGAATCGGTTTACTGTATCGATTCCTCCGAACAAACAGTTCGAATGTAGGATGAACTTTGATTCTTTTGATTCAGTTTGTAGAATTTTGGGGGAATTTTTCAGTTGCAGTTGTTCGAATTAACTTTAATCACAGCAGATGTTTGTGTAATGTTTATTTATTATATACACTATATATTCAAAAGTATTGGAACACCCAAGCATCACATTTACATGGTGAATGAGGTATTTCTGAACATCCTATTTCAGATTTGGTCTCACTTTTATTACTCTAGTACAGGAGTGGGCAAGTTTCCCACAAAAAAATAATTATATTTTTATGCAATTAATTACCCTATTTTGTGTTGCATTTATAAAATCACTACACTACTGAAACAAACATTTCATTTTATGTCCGTATGCAACAAAAATTTAGTCCGCTCCTGTATGTCATTTTTTATTCCACACAGTCAGCCGTCAACCTGAATATCAAAAGGATTATTTCACTAAACAATGTAAAATATTTATTTGCAAAATAATAGCTAATTAAAATATTCATTTTAGATGGTTAGTGTGATTTTTGCTCCTGAACCTCAGCGCACAGCATCTCCACATCAGGGCTATAAGACGTCACCTTCATTTTCACACAGGATTGTTGTCACACGTTTTTTTTGTTTTTTTTTAATATCAGTGACTATTGGAAACAACCTTCTCACGTGCGTATGTGGATCTGAAGAACGTCATGACTCCAAATGCAGACTGTTTAATGCCCATCCCCGACAATTCATGTTTCGCATGTCGCCGGATGTGGCATATCGGGTTGGGATGCATCAGCTTGTGATGCATATTTTAAGCGACAAAAAATTAAACATTTTTATTTTAATGTTACAAGATTACCACAGTCTTTATACTAAAAAAAACTAACAAGCTAAAATAAAATACATTTTAATTAAATGCTAATTATTCATTCTGATTATTTTTTTCTAAAGCCACAGGGAGCCGCAGCTGAGGGATGAAAGGGCCACATGCGGCTCCGAAGCTTTGGGTTTGACGAACCCTGGTCTAATTACATCCACATATCCAGTAGATTTTGGAGTGAGACTGTGTGCGTTTGTGTTTATTCGGACACAAAATAAATAGCAAATTTAGGCTAATGTTGGATGAGATAGTGTTCAGTCGGTGTTCCATTTTATCCCTAATGTTGTTCCTGCCACAAAAACCATACGGATTTTATGGAGCCAAGGTGCACAGAGCATTATCATGCTGGAACAGTGTTTAATGCAACAATATTAAGATAATATTATTAATAAAGAATATTAATGTGCATAAACGTTTGACTAGATTTTTTTTCATATGTTTATATAGATATACTAGACTAAAGTTACTAATATTTGCTTTTAGTGTAATAAACATTTTTAACTCAATTTTAATAATTAAATATGAATTATTAGACTGAATGTATCAACAGTTGCATTTTTTGAGCTTGGAAAAGCTGGTGACGTCATAAATATATTATCCACCACATTTTAGTTTTTATTATTGGTTACAGATAAAACAATTGATGCTCATAAAACTTTAATATTTTTGATTAATTTAAACGTATTCATTTTCGCATAACCTTAAAATATTCAGCAACTAATGACTTATAGAGCATTTTGATTTAGTTTTAATCAAATACCATTTGAATGAATCTTTGCACAATATTTCTACATAGCAATGTGCACCATCGAACTAAAAGCATTTAGATATTATTAAAATATTCCTAAGGAGTGTAAAAATAATTGTAAACTATTAATTACTCTGCAACTAGTAAAAGTTATAATCCTGTACCGTTTTGCTTATTGAATCAGTAGATGAATTCAAACGAGTCATTTAAGAAGACCCGATTCTTCTGCTACCCGTTCAGAATCAGGTCCCTGTAGTAATTTTTTATGTCGCATTGCCATCTTTATTCCTCTGTGCGTTAAAAATGTGACAAAAAAAACCCCAAACACACACACACACACACAAAGGTACTCACCAGTTGCCAGATCCGATGATACACACTTTCTTAGGTGCCATTCTGTAGTGATTCCAGGCCCTACGGAGGAGCTGCTTTCTGCTTCCAGCGACTCACTCAGGGATCTTCACTGCAGCGCGTATTTATAGTCTAAGCGCGGGTTGCCAAATCGACCAATAACACCGCATAGCTGTACTATATACAAACCATAAACATATCCTGGCCAAGTGTTGCCAGATAAAGCAGCGCTTTAAGCTCCCGGAATTCAGCTGCACGTGTCATAATCAGTCATTCAGACTTAACTCACTTACCCCAATCTGGCAACCCAGACATACGATTCCAAAAGGATGGATTTCTTGGGGGAAAAATGAAACCTTGTAATAATCACACTGACATTCAGTATTAAAAATCTGAACAGGCCAATAAACTTCTGCATGTTGCAATTTAGATTTCTGTAACATCACCTTTTGCACACCAAGTACTAAATTGCTTAATTTCTTTTGAAATGGTCATGGCGGAGACAGAAAAGGAAGCACAGGCAAGGATGTGGGTGTAATAATCAAAGAGTGGTGTATTAAATAAAATACAACCAGAAATGAAAGTCTATCTCCTTTTTCTGAAAATATTACAGCTAATTTACCAGTGATTTTAAAAAATAATAATGAATGACACATACTGTTAGTTACAACTTTAATAATTCACACCTTTTGGTTAATTGTCCTTCGTTGACATTAAAAAAAAAAAAAAGTGCACTGTAAAACAACCATAAAATACGCAGGAAATGCTGTGACCCAATACTTTCCAGTTATAAAAACAATACAATAAACAAACATTCATATAAGTTTATCTTTATTATAAGGCTGACATTTAAACAGGTTTGGTCCAGAAAAGAAAAAAACAAACCAAAAAAAAAAAACACACTTTCCATAGTGAATTAACAAAGTGATGCACACAAGATTAAATATTAGGTGTGAAAATGTTAAAAATCACATGACCTCAAACCTGCTACATCCTCGCTCAACTACTCAACCTGTTAATCATAGCTCTCCTTCAAGAGAGGATAGAACCGAGTAGGCAGACATGGTCGTTGAAATTGTACTACTATTGAACGATGCTTACGGTGGAGAAAATACCTGAGCGTGGACGATCATGTCAAATTTAAAGCCAATCGACTGGTTCTAAAAAGCATCGGTTTGCCGTATACCAGTTTGGTAGCGCGGAGGTACTAAGGTACTTCTGTAACAGGCAACTAAACCTAATTAATATTCATATACTTCATATGATAAAAACATTAAAAAAAAAAAAAAAAAAACCCCCATCTACCTTTCGCCAAAAAGTGGCCCGAAAAATATCATCCATTCATCATTTACGCCACCCACAGGAATCAATCCACTACAATCTAAGCTGCTTTTTTTTTTAAATATACTAAAAACAACTTAACATGATACAGTAAGAGTATTTTCAGTCAGGATACGTTTAAATACCTCACGACGAGGATTAATCGTTAAACTCGAAGCTTGTACTTCAGTCACAATGCCAAGCTTAAACTGTGTGTGTGTGTGTGTGTGTGTGAGATACAGCCATGAAAAACAGAATGATCAACCAGCTTGGTGGGCCACTGAACCGTTCAGCACTTAGAGACACTACCATGGCATGTAGACATTGTTAGAGGAGACACGATCCGAAAAAGGAAAAAAAAAAAAACTTAAACGTGTTACACAGATAGAAGCTTTATTCAGACAAAAAGCTCCAGGCTGTTATTAAGAGATACTAATAATATTTTTCCTTGTTTTTTTTTTTTTTTTAATATTTGCCTTAAACAGTATTTAGGATTTATTCAGGTGATCTTGCCAGTGTGTTTTAGGACACTATTAAAAACGGTGTGAGGCGGCCATCTTCTTGCTGCAGATGAGACCACCGTTACAGTAGAATAACAAGTATGGATTGCCGGTTATAAAAAGCATCACGTCCAGAGAATTGACCGCGTCTCCATCGGTAGCAGAAAACGCTCGGGTATTAAAGTTTTTTAAGTGTATCTTATCAGAGTAACTAAATACCAGTGATGTTTGTTTACTTTTACAAGACATCTGGCTTTAATGTCAGCCACTGCATGTAAAAGCATTTGAGTATAACTGAACACACACACACAAAAAAAGAAAAACATTAATTTTATACTCCTGGATAACAAAAGGAGATTTTGGCTTTTAAGAAACAGGAGGCGAGATATTACTTGTTAAAGAAGAGGAACATTGTGTTGTCTTCTACCAGCCACAATAGGAGCGTGTTTAAACATACTGTAGTTTAACATCTCTGGTGAGGAAGCTAAGTTGTGTGACATCACTATCTTGTCCCTCGGATGTCGCTGCCCGTTTATGTGTTCCTGATGCCCAGCGCTTGCTCCAGCTCCTGTCTTCGCTGCTGGACCTGAAAATTAAACAAACATGCCACTTAATTCAGGAGAAAACAAAATTAACCCTGTTTAGACTTGAGGACATTTTTGTTTGGCAATGCTAAACCAGGTTACGTCCCTGACTGGAGGGTATTAGTTCTCTGTAAAGGAATAAAAGCCGTTTGATTAGAAATGAGCGGTATTTTTTATTCTTTTACCTTAAAATATTTTAGGTCACGGTTAAAACTGTCTTGTCTGGAAAAAAGACCCCCTAATTTTACAGAAAGATTCTTGCCCCTGGGTTTAAAAATTGTGATCACTGATGTATTGAGTTACACAGTAATTTAATTTTGTCTAAACAAAATTCTGACAGGTCACCGATTGGTCTCCATAACCTTCGGATTTAAAATCTTATTTAGTCTGTTATCTGGATTAAACCCGAATGTACACCTTTAGACTTGTGTCATTACACAATCACAACCGGCTCTATGTAGCTGAAGACAGTTTAAAATGGCGGATATACTGACAACCACCATCATGCTTTTTTTAAAGTGAAGCTGTTTTAAAAGAGAATTAAGGTTATCTTAAGAATAAGAAGGTGTGAATAGTGATTATTGTTCACTTTAACCCTCTAAAGTAAATTCTGGAACTGAACACTTGAAGAAAACAGAAATTGTGAATCGTTTTAATCGGGGACCTAAAGCTGACTAAGCTTTACCTTGGAGTAGAAGTAGCGACACACTGCCTCTTGAGCCCAGGGCTGGAAATAGAACTCGGCCCTTCTTTCTTCTTCAGGATTTCCAACCACATCAGTCATAGTCTACATGAGACAGGGAAGAGGTGATTGGAGGACGTCTTGTTAGTGATCAGTTTAATTGTGTCACAATATTAATGAGAATTCCGATGTCTTGGTTCATTTAAACTTAGCAGTTAGTCAAAAGTACCAGCGTTTCACAGCACTGTACCGAAATAAAGTACACTTTGTAAAAATAGCAACACTCCCAACCCTTGATTGAGAGTCAATCCCATGCATTCCCCTCCACCTAACGTCATTATTAGTCCAGTCAGCCAAGCACTGGCCCACCATCAAGAAATGGCTGAGCGAACCCAAACAGAGAGGAGTAGATACTGAGGCCTGGAGGTGAATGTCCAACCATCAGTCACCAATAATACTGAGTGACCAAAGTACTGAACTCTTCATGTTTAGTGTAAGAAAGATTTTACCTTCAGGTCCCTGCATTGGGACTGCAGCCAGTCATTGATGAAGCCCTGAGGATCACGGGCGAAGCTCAACATGAATTCCCTTTGTGTCTTCAGCTGATTGATGGTCTCAATGGTCTCATGAATCTAAACGTGATGTCAACACGGATAAACAGGTTAGAACATTGAAAAGCGGCATAGTTTAATAAGGGTAATAGAAGAAAATGACTAAGATCACTGGTGACGAAACTAGGTCAAAGGGAACCCAAAAGGCGCTTGGTGAGAACATAAAGTAAAACTGTAAATACACTACTAAACTAGCCATAAAGGTTAGTCAATAGCTAAACAAGTATTAACCATTCAGAGTAAACGTCTGATAATCATGCGCAAGTGCAAGGTTCATTTTCACACTCTAGTTTTAGTTGTTTAAAATGTAAAAGATGGAAAATGTCAACGAACTACACAGGGTCATCAAAGCATGACCCTGACTCCGGTCTTCAATCGATACATAGAAATAAATTTAGGTAAGCAGGAAATGGAGCAAAAAAACTCAAGGAATTTCTTTTGACGGCAAGCCCACCTGATACAACAACAATAAACATCTACCTAATCTCCTAAAATTAACAGGTGGCATAATGAACTAATCAATTAATTAAATCTTATTCATGAATCTCAAGCTTTTAGGTGTGTATGTGCTGGAAAGGGGGTGCTGGTGGTAGGTATGGCCTGTTGTTTGAAGCTATACGCAAACAAAGAACGTTTAGAAGCTGTACTGCCGGAAGATGGACAAGACTGGGAAATCTTTGAAATATAGCCAAAAGGAAGAGAATGTGAAGCAAAAACAATGACTTAATTCACATAACCAAAATAAATAATAGCATTTTCCCCAAAAGGATTCAAGGACAAAGGGAAGAATTTGGACTGAACTAGTGTGTATACCTTGACTCCTACAGTACAACTGCAGTGATTAGCTTCACATCCAGCTTGTGTTGTGGTTACAGTCACTGAGGACATGTTTACTGGCCAACGTGAATAAATCATAGACTACCGAGTACAAAGCTTAGTCTGGAAAAAGTGATTATTAATGTTCAGTTTAGTTTTTGGGGACTGGGCTGATGTGTGCTAATATTATAGATACGAGTTTTACATACCAGTAGGAGGGGGAAAAGAAAATGGTGGCTAAGCAGCGTGTAAAAACATAAGGAATAAATATAGTAGTAAGTAAGTAAGTAGGCCTTTGATCACAAACTATTGAGCAATAAAATTTGTCTTTGCATAGCCCAGCCTAGGAAATTGGGGTCAGAGAACAGCGTCAGCAATAATGCAGCACCTCTGGCGTCAAACGCGGACAAACGGTGGCTGTGGAGAGACTTGAACCCTGATAATAACCCAGAGCCATTACCCATTTCCCCCACTGCTGCCCGTTTACCATCTTTATACAGTGGTGAAAGGTATCTTTACAATGTGCTGGTAAAATAAAATGATGCAAGCACAGAAAAACAATTAGAAAAATAACTTCCTGTTTAAGTTTTGAGTCATTAGTCCAATTACCCAGACGATATACTGCATTTCTGGTTCAGTTCAACAACTCCAACCCAACAAACTCAGCAAGGGATATCTTTACTATCTCCAACAGAGAGATCAAATCACTTTAATTACCGCAATTAGTGTGCTGTGTGTTGATTCGAAACAGAACTTGGATCTCTTGTAAAGCTCATTTCCACCCGATGTTCGCGATGATTTAGACATACGAATTCCAAACTCTACTTCCAATGGGATACAGAATGAAGTCATTAAACTATCATACATAATTCAACTTCCAAAAAAAGAGACTAAATAAAACCACTGATTATAATAAACCGCTGCACAGAGAATAAAACAAATGTTTAGTATTGCCCCCTGCCCTTTTAACATGTCTGCGCTCAATGCTAAAGGTCAAAGACTAACGCTGAATTGCAGAAGCACAGAGGAAGACTGCTGCAAGCTAACTAACCGCTGATGAAACCAGGTCGAGGGGAACATCATGAAGCACAAGAAAAACAATGGGGGCAAATGTCACAGAATAAAGTAATAAAACTTACAAAATAGGAGCGGCTGTGAAAAAAACACCAACCAAATCTGCACTTTAGAATAAATAATAAGCAAGCTTGCACACCAGTCAGAACAAAACTAGGCTTAATCTGTTTAAATCAGACTAAAGATTTAGATACTTTAATTCCTGATATCCTTTATGATCACTACAGATAGTTACACGCTAAAACAGCATTTAAATAGTCAAATAAGGAGTGGAACAGACGCTGGTCATTGTATACTAATCAATACAATGTTGGGATACAGGATACTCAGCTGTTAAGAAATCGCAACAATCCGTCAGGTCAAAAACAGGAAAATTGCTTCTAAATTACTTCTAAATAATGATTTTTGATATAAAAATCTTGATAAGTTAAACCGCAGAACGGTATAGAAAAATCCGATAATTTACGACTCCTTTAAGTCTTTGCTATGTAGGAATAATAATCAGATATTACGAGTATTGCTGTTAACATATGCCCCCCCCCCTCTTAGTGATGTGTCAGTCCACATTAGGTTACATTATTTGATTTGGTTTTGAGGGCTACGATGCAATTATAAAACGAATATTGACGCATCCTTTGTTTTAATACAGTCTCTTTATTCGTACCGGCTATTTATAACGCTCTATAAATTTCATTCCGAGATCTTTTGCTATTAATACAAATAAAAAATTATTTGGCAGGTCAACAAAGTTATTAAAGAATCAATAAGAAATAAAACATTTACTGCACCAGCATACAATTTAACTAGTTTAGCAGCAACGGCCATATTGGATGCGTTATAATGAAAGCTAGGGTTTCATCCGAAATCGTATACCACTTAAGAAAGTATGCACTACCATATCATTCTTATAATATGCAGTATGAATGAAATTTGGACGCTATTGTAATGTAATGTATAAATGTATATTGTATTACATAAAGTGGTAGATGATTTCAGACGGAACTTGAATAATGGAATGAATAATGGATGCTTACTCAATCTTAAAATATCCCATAACATAGTAAATCTATGTTAATGAAATCTTAACACACTACAGGGTTTAGCATACCTTGTTATCCAAGCCTGCGATCTCCTGCTGACTGGCGGTGGACAGCAGAAAAGAGTTCATCTGGGTCTTCAGTGTATCATCCACTTCCACGTCAATATCGTAGCAGGCCGTCTTCTTCTGGTCATTCGGGTCCACGCTGGAGACGGGACGAACGCGAGCATAAACTGTGAGCGGAACTCTTACAGGGACCATCATGCAAAGCGGTTTTGGAACAGTGCGGTTTTACCTTATGACATGGTTAATGATGATCGGTTCGGGAGGCATCAGCAGAGCATGGAGACGCTGAGGAATCTCAGAAAACTTCATTCTCTGTGTTTCAAAGATCTGAGAGAAGAAAAAAAAATACAATTATTTCTAAAAACATCTGCAAACAAGACAGTGATTGGTTGTATTTTGTACTGTTTGATTTAAGAATTTGTTAAATCTATGTTATTTCATTGTTTCCCAAATCACAGCTTGCATAAATACACTGGTACCCAATTGTTATTGCAGTTTGAACCTAAAGGAATTTTATAAAAGATGACCTGCAGACATTATACAGTATACTTGTGTTGCTACTAAACTCAAAGAACATTATTGTATATTATAAGTCTAATCAAAAAGGGGGGGCACAAATCTTCGGCAAAACTTAACTGAAGTTTGCTGAGCGTATGACAAAAAAAAAAAAAAAAAAAAAAAATTGTACTATAGACGTCAATCCAACAGTAAAGACTTTGTTTCTCTGCTCACCTGCTGGAGGTATTTGTCACAGTTGATGAACTCGCGCTCATGTGGATCCTGCAGTTTGTGTGTTTTTACGTACTGCCACAGAGCCTGGATGATGACTGGTCTGGTCTGGGTATGGATACCCAGCATGCGTGCAAGCCTGGGGTCCAATTTGTACTGTGGAGGCTGCAGAGAAAACAAGATAAAAAGAAAATTCTAAACAGAACACAACATTTACTTGTACTCCTCATTACCTTTCAAAGACAACACATTACTGCACAGGGATACTTTTGGTTTTTTTCCTCTCTCATAAGTTTGCTTGTAACTGGTTTACTTGATTATAGTGACACCTGGTGGTTTCAAGTTAAAAAAAATCTTTAGTATAACAGCATTTGTCCATTTTTTTTTTTTTAAGGAAAATAAAAATAATTAAATTCAGATAACCGAAATATATTAGGGAGGACAAATTTTGCAGAAAAATAAGATTTATTTTTAATAATTATAACAAATGAAATATGGTTTGGTGTTTCCACCAAACAAGCATTTACTGCACCTCTAATAAGTTAGATCACAGTGTTTACATTTACATCATTTGGCAGACCCCCTTAAATCAGAGTGAATTACATTTTTATCTCCTTTAAACAGCTAAGCATAAGGACCTTGCTCAGGGGCCCTACAGTGGCAACTTGGTGGTGCCTGACCTAATAGAAATCTTAGTTTAACCACCGCTCCACCACTGACATTTATCATGCACATCTACGCATTTAATATCAGGGAAATCTAAAATTCTTCCACAGCATTAACACCCAGCTCGTTCTCAGCAGCTAACCTGGTAGTCAAGCATGAGAAGGACAGTACAGCGCACTCCCACATCTCCGGGCCTCTTCACCTGAAAGCCGTCAGTCTCCTGAGTAGTGGGTGTTCTGTGCCACTGTGCAAACGAAGCAACAGCCGTCACAGACAGATAGAGAATCTGTTAAATGTCCTAACAAAGAAGTCAAAGCGTCTTACCTCTACCAAATGATTGTCAGGCCCATACAGGTCTTTGTCCAACTCGATCACTAAAGACTTAAAGAAAGAGGAAAATTTTCTTTTCTGCTTGGTGGCCTCGTATTTGGATACAGCAGTCTGAAAAAAAAACCCAAAAAAAAAACAAAAAAACAAGACGGGTCAAGAAAGAGCGTGAAATACACCAGCATGAGTATTTATTAAACTGGAAAAACTAAGTAGGCCTCGCAAACTTGCTAGACAGTTGTCCCAGGACAAGGCTGTACCCAAAAATGTACCCAAGACCTGCCTGTCAAATGATATCAGAGGAAGGTAAAATATTTCAATGCTCTTACAAACAGAGTTAAAGGAAAATCAATTTTCAGCCATCTTGGGAGCCCCTATTAGCATGTCTCAAATTAAAAATCATGTTAAAATGCACTTTAAGATCACGCAAACTATGTATAGGGAGCGGCGGTACTGATTTAACACAATATTTGTCAGTGATGCTCCGGATCTCATGCTCACTGATTCCTCTGACATCGTCCTGTCAATCACTATTATCCTCACGTGACAACTGAAATCATGCGCAGCTAGCCTCGCATGCGCAGTAAAGACAACGGCGAAATTTGCTAACATCTGGGATACGATGTTCAGTTACAACCAACATTTGTATTATCTTCTTTACAATATATATATTTTTTTATATTCAGGCTACTTAAATTATTTTCAGACTACCAAAAACTGAAGGGTGCCTGCCCAAAGAGCTACCAGGAATTTAGAAATTTTGCGAGCCCCATTACAGGTGGAATGTTGAACATTTCATGTATCATGATTGCAGCTTTGCTTAATAGGCCACCATGTGCGGATGTGGAATGAGATAATTGATGATGTTCGTGTAAAAAAAAAAAAAAAAGAAAAAACATTTTATACAGCGTAAATATCTTGGTGGGGACGGAGGAGAAGATGACTGGTTTAGGGTATCTACGTTTAGGGTAGCTGGGGTATCTTCTTATAATTGTGGTAAGCAGAAAAAACAAGGCAGAGGTACAGCTGCTGGACTACAGTTTCAACTCCTGTCAGGCAAGAACATGAATTTGATGCTACAGTAGGTCTACATGCTCACTAACTTCAAACAGCTAAAAACTGAATGAACATTATCTGGGCTAATATTTGGCAACACTGATGTCCTACAACATCCTTACAACAAGGCGCTCGGTATATGTGCAGGATGTCTGGAATGCTTAGACGCGCCAATACTCACGTCCTCGAGCAGCCGTCCCTCCACTCGCAGCTCCCACGAGGCTACGGTTCCCTCGCCTTCCTCGGCATCAGGCTTGGCAGGGTTGAAAGTGTTGGAGATGAAAATTCTCAGCTTTCGTTTTTGCTGGGTAAAAAGAAGAACAAGAACAGAAGGATTTAATTTATCTGTCAGAAACGGTAAGTGTGCACCGATTGTAGCAAACCGGTTTTCTATTTTTCTCTTTTCCATTTCCATCTCAGTTGTGCTACTAAACAAGTTGCGGAGGTTAAAAAATAGCCAAAGAGAGAAGGCAGAGTTCCTGTGAATCCCAGTGCTTAGCATAGCATATGAATAAATATTAGAACTTGGTTATCTACAGCATTTAAAAAGAAATACGCATTTAAAAAAGGATTTACACTCAAGCCGTGAGAACTTCATTGATCGTTAGCATTTAGCACTAATGGTTATCGCTCCTGTGCTTGAATCCTTGTCTAAAACTGAGATTATGGCATAAGGAAAACAGTGTGTGATTGATATAATAGACAAACCGAGACAGCCGCATATCATCACTAACTGTGCATATGATAACTTGCATGATAAGGGCAAAAAGACACTACATGAAGGGCGCCATCTTCTGGGTTGTCGATGTAGGACAGTGTTTTGGCTCATTTGTTGACCATATTTGCTATGGAAGCTACGCGTGCCAGATTTTCAAATGCGGAAGTGTGTGTGCATAAAGCCCATTTGCACGGTGGGCTGAGTGAGCGCTGATATTAAAACATGCACACAAGAACATTGCAGTATTCAAAAAATGCGGTTTAGAAGTCGCATGTGCTCAAATAGAGATTGTTTTGCATTTATTGCACAGCCCAACAGTTCATTCATCTGTCCATCCATCCCCCTAAATCTCTCCCCCCCCATCTGTCTACTGAATTGCATCATGCAAATGTTTCTATACAATCAATGACTTTTACATTCTAAAAAATTATAATTAAAACAAACAAAAAAAAATTTAAATACTGCAACTTTTTATCCCGCATTTTAAACAAATTTCAGTGATTGTTTCTACTGAAAGTAAGAAATGCATTCTAACCTTAATGGGTCTTTTCAGTGCCTCTTGGATATCGAGTCTCTTGCGCATGATGGTTTGATCCAGCTTCCTTTCAAAGGCCAGCAGATCCATGTAAGCCTGAGACTCGGGGACAAGCTCTCGGATCTGCACCGACAGGAAGAAGGAAGACGCATGAAAATCAGGTTGACACAAGTTACAGGACTGCGTCATGAACAACCCTGATACGACTTGCAGGTTTTTTTAGTATAGTATTATATAGATATGCTTCAAACACACACCCATGCCCAAGTCATGTTCTTAGTTCAGAGTGTCTCTCTAATAGAACTTTGATGTAATACACTTCATCGTTAGCCATTTTTCTGGAGAAGCAGTATACCTTTATCGAATTTAAAGTAGAAAAAAAAAAAAAGCAACCTACTCTCTGAGGTAGAATTTTATCAGCCATCTTCTTCTTCTTGGCACTAAAAGATAAAAAAAAAAAAAAGCAACATATTTGGGAGCTGAACATACACCAGAACCAGTAACTGTAGAGATGTAACATTTATTTTGAACACTTACTGCTGGTTGCGGTTCTGCTGCTGTTGGACCTGCTGTGGAAGCTGAGGTGGCGCAGGCCTCTTGCGAGAAGGATCCATGACTGGCATTCCAGGACGAGGTACTGGACTAGCGCTGTAGCCTGGAGGACCCATAGGTGGGCCTTGAGGAGTCATTCGGTTAGTTGGAGGCATCCCTGGTCTCTGTGTACACAGAAAAGTGAGACCTGTTAGCTAATTCAAGAGCAGGCAACTCTCCTGGTTGTCGAGATGTACAACGGGCCAAGATGAAACATACACACCGCTACAAGGGGGTTGAGCTCAGATTTAACTTTATCTGGCTAACGCCGTTCTAAAGTAGACGGGACTTCATTACACAATCCATAACATCTGCATGCATGCTAATGCTTCACAGCTGGAGAACATTTGTTACACTCCTTACTTATTTTGTAACATCACATTCATGTGTTTCTGAACATCCTATTCCTAACTTATAATAACCACCTATAACACACTTATGAATACGTCTGATACGTCTCTTTACTGGCCACAAAATGACACTAATGCTGGGTGAGGAGGGCCGAAGTGCAGTCGGCATTCTGGTTTATCCCCAAGGGTGTTCAAAGGGGTTGAGGTCAGGGCTTCGAGCAGGACAATCAGATTGATAGCCAGCCTTTTTTTTTGTACGGCAAACAGCATGTTGGCCATGTGTGTAACGCCCGCAATTAAAATACAACAAAAATGAGATTATGCCTTTTTCAGAGTCAGAGGAATCATTTCGCCAATTAATACACATAAAAAAACCCACACAACACAAGCACGTCTGTAATATGGGATTATTCCTGCTTCGAATGGACAGACAACGAACAAAAAAAAGAGAAAAAATGACCACAGGCAGCTGTTTGAGGTGTGTGTTGCTAGAAAGTCATCTGTAAGTACTGCAAGTCACACCCAGTCTAATAGCAAGCAACAAAGTACAATTACAAAATAGGTTACGAAACAAAAACAACCGGAGTTACCTAAAGTTATAACCCGCTACCTCGCTAAAGACACAGCGCCTTTTAATGCAGTGACAAAAGAGGGGTTCAAAAACCATCATCCAAGCGCTGGATAGGAGATATAGTATTCCCTCTCGCATCTTTACACTGAATAAAGGAATAAAAAAATATTTTGTTTACAGAAGAAAAACTACCTTTTTTTTTGTTAATATTAAAAGTGATTTACACTAAAAGAAAAATTGTATTTAATGGATTTTTTTTTTTTAAATTAATAAACGCTGGAATATTATATCTTTCTCTAATTTGTTTAGAACTAAAATGCATTTGGGCAGCACTGACTGCATAATAGTAGCAAGAATCTAACTATCTATTTGGTAGAAAAGCAAGCTGCATCTGCTGGACTACAAGGAATTTTTAGGAATCTATTAAAAAAAAAAAAAAAAACAACAACAAAAACAAAAAAAAAAAAAATCGGAAATTAGATATTTTTTCCTAAATCGCACAGCCCCCTACTTTTTTGATCACATGGTGACGGCCCTTAAATTTTTATTTAGGAACATTTAGGGAATTATATTAATGTAAATTTTTACTTCAGAATTTGGATTGGGTCAAATGATGGGCAGATAGATAAAAATCTGAACATTCCGGTTTGATTCCCCAAAACTATAAAACGGACCCCCCGCGCAAGGCCCTTAAAGTGCATATGTTTAAATAGAAGTTGCTTTAAATTAATTGCGTCTGCAAAATGCCCGAAATGTAAATGTAAAAATCTTTCACAGATATAAATCCATAATAATCTGTGTAATGAAACATTGTCCAAATCAACGTCATCATCCCGCCTCAAACAAAACAGAAACACAAACCTGCCATCAAAAACAAACGCCTCGTACTCACCAAGCCATGAGCTAGGAAGTCAAACAAGCGGCTTCCTGTTTTAGACCACATGTGAACAAAAGGTTCAAGAGAAAACAGATGAAAAAAGGAAAAAAACCCAAAAAAACGCCACGAAGTCAAAGGTAAAACTCCGGCTTTCCGTCTCACCATCTGAGAAACCCACACCTTTCCAGCTGCTGATTCAACACACTGTTTCCTTCACCAGCCGGCCATCGACTCTGACAATTCTGTAAGTGCTTTCTGACCAATGGTACATTGTGTACATCTTTTCACAGCACAGCAATTCTTCTCTGACCTTGAGGCATAAAAGCGAGAGCGGAGTATGTGGACATGCAAACAGAAAAGAGTGTCGTCAAGGCCACCAAGACAAACGAGTAGAACACGGTTTTTTTGTCAGGGGGAAGAGGGACGGGTTGCATTCAGTAATGACTAATGTCTTTTCAGAATACCTTTCTCTGTTCATGGGACAAAAATGGGTCCATTTTTGTCAAACGGACAGACTGCTACTCTATACACTATTTCATGTATAGCCCCATATATGCCTATATACAGATAGTAGTTAAAATGCAACGGGACATGACCAACCTGCGTGAAGTTAAGATATTATTCCAGCTTTTATTTATTTCTAAAAAAAAAAAAAAAAAAAAAAAAATCCATCGAACAAAAATATATTTCTCTTCTAGTGCAAACAACCCCCCCGAACGGACTTTAGCTGGGAAATCAGCACTAATTATATAGTAGAGAGTGAAACTAAATTAACTTTTGGCCGTCCAGAATAAACCACAAGTCCTGTCGTTATAGTGTAAAATTCCACCTTAATTTTATTCCTATATTCAGTGTAAAGATGTTGGATTGCGACACGGCTAAAATATGAGCGGGGGGAATTTTATATCTCCTTTTTAGTGCGCGGAGGCGGTTTTTTAAATCCTTCTTTTGTCACACTGTATTAAAAAGTGCCTGTATTAGTTATCTTCTTGGGCCTCATGTATAAAGACTTGCTTTGAATTAGGAATTCTATTGCCACAACCCAACATTGTGCAGCACACCTTTAGCCGCACCCCCCCCAGGCCTATCCAGGCAGCGCCACCGGCAATTCAACTGCCCAATTGCCGGCTCTACAACTGACCAGAGTGCGACAACAAAAAAAAACAAAACCCAAAAACACCTAAATAGAACCATCGACGCATCACTCACCAAGAAGCCCCCCATCGCGCACCCTGCCCACTTGAAACCTATGCTGTTTTCAAGGATGTATGACTCATGGGTTGACCTAGGCCACCTTACATATTATTTGCACATTTATTTTAATGGAAATGTTTTCGATTCACATATGCAAATTCTTCTTTCAATGGCGCCTTTAAAGCAATGTGTGTGTGCAATCGATCGCTTTGGTTACATTAGAAAAACCCGCTATCGCTGTAAATTGCTTTTAATGGTTGGCTGGTCAACTGCATCGTATGGGAACCTTGGTAGACATGCGGATGATCCCGTCTCATACAGCTGGCATTGCCATAGACTAAGGATTGTTTAAATTTGCACATGCTTTTATATGTGCTTACTTAATTGCATAATTAATAGAAACATATGATGTCAATTAGCCTATTTTTTATCCATTACAAATTAGTATATAATACTTCTAAGAGGCGCCAATGGACCCAAAACAACAAAAAACATATGAAAATGCACATTTTCACGTTAATTTCACTGTTAGTAAATCCGACTGTGAAAGCTGGCGTACGCAAAGTTTTTGTGCGTACGTAGCATTGATACATGAGCAAAATCATTGCTAAATAACCAGTAAATGACAAGTTTTGCATTGGGTGGGGGCCAAATTTATGCAGGTAACATGACAATAAATAACCAACTGCATTTCTTTTTTTCTCCATGGCAAGGTATCCCATGGACGGACAAATTTGTGTAGAATTTTTATGGCTGATGGGTGTCGCGACAACGGCATAGCGATGACGTTTGACGCAGATGTGAAAATCCCAATTCTGCAGGTGAATCCCTTGTGCTAATAATGCTTTTTAAATGGACACTTGGGGCAATAACCAGGTTTATATCTTTTATAATATTAATATATATATATATATATATATATATATATATATAGTGGTAAATATAAGACGGTTGTGATAACATTGCATTCCTTCCCTGTTGATTGCTGGTCCATAAAAGGAAAAGAATGCATATATTAAAAAAAAAACCCTTAGGAAATTCCTTATGCCACACATCCCAGCTTTGATTGACAGGGGGTCCAAAGCACTTGGTAGCCATTATGCCATGCAGGGGCCCCGAGGGAGGGTCAGGGGCCATGCCCGAGGAGGGTCAGGGGCCATGCCCGAGGGGAGGGGCCATCCCGAGGGAGGGTCAGGGGCCATGCCATGCCCGAGGGAGGGTCAGGGGCCCATGCCCGAGGGAGGGTCAGGGGCCATGCCCGAGGGAGGGTGCCCAGGGCCATGCCGGGAGGGTCCAGGGGCCATGCAGGGCCCGAGGGAGGGTCAGGGGCCATGCCCGAGGGAGGGTCAGGGGCCATGCCCGAGGGAGGGTCAGGCCCATCCCGCCCGAGGGAGGGTCAGGGCCATGCCCGAGGGAGGTCAGGGGCCATCAGGGGAGGTCATGGACCCAATGGTGGCAGAATGGTGGTGCTGAGGCTTAAAGCCTGGCTACTCCAACACATGGAAGATATAAAATCAATGACCAAGTAAGCTGCAAAAGCTGGGCCCCTGAGCAAGGCCCTTAATGTTTGCTATTTAACTATCCTCTTTACTACTTTTACTTTCTTTACATTAGGTAACATTTGGCATAAGCATCTGAAGCATCAAAACAGTTTTTTCCCCCACAAGTGACTAGTTTATAGCATGTAATTACATGCAAATAAAACCAGAACTCAATGGTAATAACATCATAGCAGCTTTATGATTCCTGATGATAAAATATGAACAATTCTAATTTATACCTTTAAACTGTATTATTGTTGAGATGTACTGATAAAATATCAACTAAAAAGCAAAAAAAAAAAAAAAAAAAAAAAAAAAAAAAAAAAAAAAAAAAAAAAGCCAACTATGCTACTACCACTTAGCTTCTTGGCTACAGATCTGACTAATCGGCTAATCACCAAATATCTCATTTAAACTATAATTCATTTCACACAGTATGTCATTACTGAATTTTATACACTTTAGATTGATTTCAGATGATCGTGTGGAGTCATTTGGGACGGTGCAGCCCTGCATCGTCTGATGATGTCCAGCACTCTTTGTTCTTGCGCTTACCGGGTATCCAGGCCCAGGCATCGGAGAACGATACATGGGGTTCTGCGGCCCCGCGGATCCCATCCTTCCTGCAGGTGTTCCGGGAGCCATGCCCGGTCCTCCTCCACCCGGTACCGGTGGTCCTGGTCCCATCCCGCCGCCTCCACCGCCTCCTCCGCCTCCAGATGCCGCTTGCTGAAAACCACCACGCGCCGCCATCTTCTCTCCACACAACGCGGTGAAATACAGAGCAAACAATCCACCTATGGGAAACTGAGATGTGTCACGTGACAGGAAACAGGAAGTATCGACTGTAACGTTTCTTTATAGATTTTTTAAAAAAAATTGTTTTTACAGTTTCTAACAAATAATTAACAACACGAGTTATAAGGTTTACCGTATTAAAAAAAATATGGAGTAAAAATAAAATGGAATAAAAATATAATCGTTAAAGGGAAAAAAAGCTGTTATATTGTGTGTTTTAATATTTTACATATTTACTAATTTGTTATATAATTCATTTTTAAAAAAATATAATTAAAAAAAGTATTTGTAATTCAAACTTTCCACAAGGTGTCAGTATTGCACAGATTTACTTTGGCAACTCGCTTCATGCTGATGTTTGCAGATGTGTAGCTGTACAGATTTGCAAGCTGATATTATGTTCCTTCAAAATATTATTTGATGTTTTTTCACAATGACATGGCATGAGACGGTTTAGCATGTACCCTCAACAGCTTCAAACATCGGCCGACTAAGAGGGCCCTAAGCTATTTTAGGCATGGGGCCCCACCAGCACATTGTAATTCTCCGGGGCCGGGAGAAAAAAACACTCTGTACAAGTATATGAAAAATAAGAACATTTGGGATTTGGCCACATTTATTTTGTCTCTACATTTTTTTCATATCTCCTTTATTGTGTTCCTAATCCTTCGCTTGCAAATTTTCTATCACAGTCCTGCCAGGAGTTATGCTGACATAACTGCATCGTTAATGGAATTCTACACTGATGCAAGATGCGGGGAATGTAATAATAATAATTTGCACAAATGTAATAATAATGTTAGATTTTAATGGTTATATCCTGACCATACACAATATGACAGAAAACTAAAATGGTATACATGCTTTATATAAATGTCTGGGTTTTTGATAGGGGCCCTGTATTTTCCTGCCGCCAAAAGCAGCCTTATTGGTTATATTAACCCCTGGCTCCAAGTAGGCTTGCGTGATATATTTTTGCCTTGCTTACAATGTACAGTACACATTAAAATGAATGATTTGAGATCATTTTTGTGATGAACGCCAGAATAATCAGAGTAAATTGCTATTACTTCAGATAAAATGAAAACGTAAATATCAGCACTAAAAAACATTTACATTATCATCCTTCTAAAAGTTCACATCTCTAGATCTTGTGCTGTCTTTATGAGCATCAGTAAATGTTAGAAGATTTTGCAATCATCCCTTTAGTTAGCTGTCAGTGTGAAAAGAATCATATAACCTCGAATGAAAAGGGGTCAGAAATGAGGAAGATGCAGGTAATGCAAAGAATTTGCAAGAGCTGAAGGTTTTTTCCCCAAAGAATCGTAAGAAATAGAACTATCACACAACAAAAACAATCCTTATAAGAATTTTATTTTTTTTCGTTTAAATTCACTTATAATTTTGTCTTGTGAACTGTACATAAACATCTGCAATGTAAATAAAGTGTATTCAGGGCAACACCAAAGAGAAATAATAACTGTGAATGTTTGAACGTGTGAAAAGCACCTTATTCACATCTTTGTGTTACTGCCTGGCATCCCAGAAGAAGCTTAGGATCTATCATGCACCAGTATTATGTAGTTAATCTTAAATGTCCTCACGGTCCTCTTGTCATATAATTTACTTACCTTTCTAAGATATTAAGGAATGGTAGAACTATATACCGTATCATTTTGTATTATAAAATAGAGCTTTTTTATAAGCCTTTCTTTACTTAAGCAATAACTATAACGATTAAAGTTTAGCAGAGTGATCAAAGTTTAGTGTAGCACATGCTTACCTATTTCCAGTGGCATTTTCGAGGTGATGATAAATAGCTGTCCTTCCATGGTCACATTGTGTTAGAAAATCAACATCACTAGCAAGAGTTATTCATGGACAAACTGTTTAAAATAGCAAACACGATAGCAATTCATGCAGTTTGATACATTTTTGCAGTTCCTTTTTAATTAAGGTTATCGTGACACATGACAGAGTTATCTGTTCTAATTTGCATAAAAGTGCTTACTGCTAGTCATTATAATTCTGGGTATGAGTGCGAGACAGCAGATGTTTAATGACTTGGTCATGTTGTTTAATGATGGTCATGTAAAACGCATTTTTAATTAAACAGTTTCAACTTTTGAGAAAAAACAAATCATCACCCATCACCAAAGTGCTGGAACCAAAATATCCCTGGAGAAAAAAGGATAAAGAAAAAGCAAGTTGGTGGATACCATCATCCTAAATCATACAATTAACACTGTTGAAAGCTAAAACAAAAGTAAAAAAAACTGTGTGCAAACAAATGGTCAGTTTACATACCCCCGCTTTGATACAAAAGTAGTTATGTGGATCTAAGAATAAAAAAAACATGGCAGAAATGAAAGGATGCTTTAAACATTTACATTTCCAACGGTTGACTATACAAAACTAAAACTTCTAGTAGAAGAGCAACAAAATGTAAAGAAAAATATGGCATTTCATTGAGTCTGACACAATTCACTGACAGTGATGAATTCTGGATTAACATTAAATTAATGGGAGTCCAGAAACAAAATTAGTAAATTAAGACTGTATTGATTATAACGATCCAAAATAAACATTAATGAATTTAGACTGAAGAATAAAACAATTTCTAATGCAATAGGGCGACATTCTTACTAACAGGGTTTACATTTATTTAATTAAATCGCAACCTTTTAAAATGTAACAATCACAAGCCAGATTTTTATAATTGTAAATAAAAAAAACAACTATGAATTTTCTATTTATTCATGCATGCAAACCCAAATACATTTTACTGCGCACTCACAATTATTTTTGGTCACAAATGTGAGGGAAACTGCACATACATGTTGCATGCAATTGTTTAGTACAGTGTGTAATGTATTACATGTGTCATTTAAGTATCTCATGTCTTTTTTTTTATTTTAATAAAAACAATTATTCTAAAATTTGGTTTACAAGGAGGCAAAGATTAAAAAAAAAAAGATTGAGGCGGGTTTGGTCGGCACACACTGATGTCATCAGATGGTTATCATTGGTTGATTGAAAATATTAATCCAGGATCACATCCTACTTAGCAAAATCAAATCCACTAACCTTTTAAGGAAGAGATACTGTTTGTTTAAAAGCAGCCATTAAATCAACTTTTCTAAAATAGGAGATTCTGATAGGAGGTTTATTCATCCTCCAGGTGCCAGAACTGAGAAAAGTCACACTTAATGCATAATTATCTTGCACCCTGAAGGACACAGGGACCGGTCCAGCAGTGCTTGAGGACCTGAGGTGGGTATGGGTTCTGTTTTTGGCCATGTAGGAGAACATCAGTAATTTAAATCTGATGTTGGCAACTGCCAGAATCCAGTGGAGAATGTGCTTTGTAATTTGTAATTCTTACTGTAATTTGTTTATAATAAGTTGTGGCAGTTTTCCATATAGGACCAAAAATGCTAAAATGATGGGCACAGTTGACATTATATATTATGCAAATCATTATAACCTTGAATAGTCTTTCATAAGTTAACCAGTGATGCCTGTTTATAAAGTCTAAACATATTTAACACCAATCAATAGCTTTACAATAAAAAATAGGATTATCATAAAGATAAAAGAATAATAAAAATGAGAAAAACTTACACACTTTTTAAAATCTAGTCTACTTTTAAGGAGAATTAAAACTTATGGAATAAATGACTCACTGTTGTTGGTCATCTATGACTGTATTTAATATACACCCTTTAATTACCCAAAAATATGTCTTAGGTGTTGTCATTAACATCTATTACTTTAGAATTTAGATTCACATTTATATTTACATCATTTAGCAGGATGCCCTGATCAGGGGCACAATACAGGTACATTTACAAAACGAAATGTAACTCAAAACATGTTGAAAAAGAGGAACATAAAAAGAAATCTTAATTTTAAATATCGAGTGCTAGGTATTTGAGAAAAATGTAGGTCTGAAGACAGTCAGTGACTCTGCCATTCTGACACTGATGGGAGGTTCATTCCACCATCTTGGATCCAAAAGAAAAAAAAAGAAGACCTACCTTGTGTCTTAGGGGATGGTGGGACCAGTCGAGTGGTGCTTGTGGATCTGAAGGAGTGTGCTGCAATGTGAGTAGTGATGAGTGCTTTAAAGTAGGAGGGTGCTGCTTCGTTTTTGGCTCTGTGGAAAAGCATCAATTTTTTAAATCTGATGCGTGCAGATACTGGAAGCCAGTGGGAGGAAGTGCAGCATTAGGGTGGTTGTGTGAAAATTCATAGTTTCATGTCTATCTTTGTGATCAACTTATACTGTCACTGAACAGGCTGCAGGAAGCTACGGTCTGGGTTGGAAAGTCAGAAAATCAGCCCCAACCCGATCCTTTTCACCTTTAATAATGCTGTCTTCTAGTCTAGCTAGTCTTCAGCAAGCAGTCTCAATCATGTACATTACATGACAGAAAGCATACCTGATTCTCTCTCTATCACTTTTTCTCTCTCTCTCTCTCTCTCTATGCTGCTTCTAAGATACCAGCCATCCTAACCCCTTCTGCTTCGACTCATCCTGACGCCCTACTTCTGGTTAGAGTCTTCTCACTTGTTGAAACCGTCTGCTGCTAAGAATGAATCATCTGGACAGCCTTAAGATACTGAAGATTACCATGAAATGCACCACAGACACCATAAAGATGCACTGCAATAGATGTGCTCAGTTTTGCTACAATAGCTTGACCTACTATTGCTATGAAAGTGTATATGATAGCAGTACGGCAACATATGTCTACTAAATTTTTTATTAAGGAACCATTGATACTTTAACAAAACAGACTTTATGTTAATAATAAAATGAATTTTCTGCTTATATAATTGCAATTTTGGCCATGTTGTACACAGGTATTAAATAAAACATATACATGATTTCATTGGTTCATCTGTTACTCTAGTTACCATTACTACTAATATATTAACAATTTCCTGATGTTTATATTTGTTCTACTTCTTGCTAGTTATTTAGAAAATAGCCAGATAATCTGAAAAAGACTACAGTCAGCAAATGATAACACAGTGTGAAAACAACAATATTAAAAATATGAATGAACAGAAAGATGTCAGCTGCCACTGGTAATTGTGTTCTGTGCTAATGAGATTGCAAAATTTGCTTATTTGTTTTGCCTTAATTGTTTCCTCATTTATCATTGCGATATTGCACCAGTTATTACTGCAATTAATATAATTATCAGACAGGCCACCAACAGAATATTCTGCTGCATTTAAAAAAAAGTATTAAGTATATTTAAGACAACTTTTAGTAATTTTATTCATTTCTTGCAGTGTTGGGCCGTCTGGACCAGCAAGGCTTTCAAACACTATCAGAAGCACTGACCTACATTTAGAACCTGAATTCTAATATTTGTTCCCTGAAATTGTATTAATTCATTCCCAACAGTTTATTCTCTTCATTTTGTAGTGTTTCTCTTTCGGCACTGCCTCCAGTATGTGTATGTTATTTTTTTGTTTGTCCAATAAGATTTTGGCCTCTATGTGCTGCCATGTTAACCTAATCTGCCCAGGGCCTTCAGAATCAGAAGTGCCAGCTGAGGTAACTTAAACTATATTAGCAATAGAACTGTTTCTTTAACCAATCAGATTTAAAATTCCCCTTACAGGGCCAGCAATAACGTCAGCATTTTTCCCTCTTCTGATTGGTTGATCAGAGCAAAACTGTTACAGCCAAGTTCAACTAGCAAAACTAAAAAAAAAGGATGAATTTTGTCTATAAAAAATCAGCATTTCTAGTGAGTATTATGTATTTGATTTACTATTATTTATTTATTATGTTTTTGTCATGTTATAAGTTAAATATAATTTAAACAGTATTTACCCTCAGTACATGAAATGTCTCTCTCTTTGTAATTCCACGCTGTGTTATATTGCGCTGTTGATGGTTTCTATAATTGTGAGGTGATAGTGGTGGTATTAAGAGGTGGATTAAGAGGTAGATTAAGATTAACTTTTGCTTTCTTTAGGATTAAAATCAGACTTGGGAAGAGAAATCTCGGGATAACATTTGAAAAAAATGTTGGAAATCTATTTTGATTTTTTAAAAATGAATATTATTTATTTGTAAAATATCTAATAAGCAAAGAAGATATATGGAGCCACCAGACAGCTAACGTGTACATTGCTTTCTTTTGTAATGTTAAATTCTCACCATCTTATAGCTCCATCGTACCTTTTACCAAGCCTCCTAAATCGAAGTACACCTTTCATCTACCATTAAAAGCCAAACAGCAGAGATCTCTAAGCTATTGTGTGCTCCTGAAAGTCCGCCTGCTGGATTTCAGTAAGTGCGTAGGAAAACTGCAGACAAGTCTCATTCTCAAACACCACATATGAAATCGGCAACAGTGTCTCTAACTAGTCCATCACTGGACAAGTTTAAAAAGACAGTGGAGTGAAGCTTAATAGTCACAGTATATAATAAGTCATCTTTTTCCTAAAAAAACCCAAACAAAAGCTGAGCATCAAAGAGAATCAAAACTCCAGACAAAAATACTTCTCACATTTTCCAAACAAAGTTCTATTCTATTAATGCTTGTTTTTATTTTTCATGATTCTGTTAGGTCTGTTTCAGGTTTGTTTTGGTTCCAAGTGCATGAATGATAAAATTGCTTTCTGTTTTATGGCGTAAAAAAAAAACTTAAGTAGTATAAATCAAACTGGCTCTTTGCATTCATACATATTTGAAAGGACAATAATGAGAAGTCAGAGCAAGAAAAAACGGGTAAAGAAAAATGCAGTGATTGATTACATACTGAGCTAAGCTTTGCATATATGTGAATCCAACTCCAAATGCAGTGCAAATTAGCATGTTCTTTAAAAAATAATAGACACCGCTAACTGCAAAGTGACAGATGTTGAATAGAAAACATCACAGTCTGGAAATTAGCAAAATTTTTAACAGGTTTTTAAATGTTATCTTATACAGTTATATGTGCATTAACTTTATTGTTCACTATTTGTGAATCACTTCTAATAAAATATCTTATATCTAATAATATAATAAAACATCACTGGCTCCACTTACTGCCTGTTATGCTCCGTATATACTACAAAATTCTTCTAAGTGCCATCATATTTGTCCAACCTTCTCCAATTATACACACCTATGGCCACACTCTAATCCTCTCATGCTAACCAGCTTACAATACCAACCAGCTCAATTGTCCACCATGGGGTTCAGAGCCCTCAGTCGCATCTGGAATAATTGACCCGCTGATATGAGAACCTTAGACTCTCTGATAACCTTCTAATCAACAACTGTTTAGCATTAAATATTCTATTTAAACCTGTTATATGTAATATTCATAATGTATTTCTAATGACCTTTTTTTAATAGTTTGTCTAATTTTTGTAAATGTTTTATACTATTGGTGCTGATAAATAAAATGTTATTATTAATAAAACAAAGTAGTGTAAAAATATCAACAGTTGGTAAAAGCCCTGATTTTAATATCGTATTTGTACAAGTATAAGCAACTGGTGGCCAGTATGGCCTTATTACTGGTTTACAATACCATTTTTTGAAATAAGAAAAATAATTCATGGAAAGTGTGCTTCTTCTTGTCCTTTTTCTTCTTTCCACTTTTCTTTTTCTTTCTCTTTGTTTTCTTGTTTTCTCAATACTACATTACGATATTTGACTAGTAATATTTTTGTTGTTGCTGCTTCTTGAATTCAATAGGTTAAATCACAAACTAACAATTTTAGACTAACAATTAACAATGTTTTCTTAAAACTTCCTAAATAAATAAAAAAAGCTAAAATACTTAATAGGATTGCAAATGTTTAAAATGTGCTTGAAAATTTAAATGTGCTATTTCTATGTTCTTTTTCACATGCAGTGCCTTTTGGATAAAACCTTATCGTAATTTTAATTCCGTAAGAATTCCGGCATTGTATTGGAAGACAAAAATTAAAAAAAAAAAAAATCACAAATGCTTTTGGAAGAATTAGTCTTTGTAGAACAATAATGGTAATTAAGTTATATTCAACAGGTTGTAAGTAGATTTATAGCACAGCTCTGTTAGCATCTCACAGCAGAGTCAGCTGCAAGGCAAAACACAGGATAAATTACACAAACACAATTTTTACATTATCTTTCTTTATAGAATCTTTTCTCAACAAAGCTCTTTCTGAGCAGACATCAATTTAATGGTTAGGTTTAAGGTAAAATTGTTCAGTGTCAGTGTTTATTAACAGTTTTCTTGCTATATTTTTTCTCAAACATCCCATTGTGTTTTATTCTCTTTCAAAAATAAAAGGTTGGAAAGGATTTTTAAACCTATATTATCATAATTAACATGTCTACAATTTGCTGTAGCATTTTGGTACTGATGCACACAATTCTTGAATTTATATACAATCATTTAGGGCAAAAAAAGCAATTTCACCCAAATGTCACTGGATTTACCTGGCACATATCCAACCCAATAAATACACCATGGCCTTGGTTATTTGTTTTCTGATACAGCACATTCAGAGTTTGGCACAGTGCAACTTTTGAAAATATCTGCTACCCCGATGGATGTTTTGCCTCAGGCATGTTTATCTATTAGTAGAATTTCTGTTCTACTCAGGCTTGTTGTCCGATCTTGTAATATAAAAAATATACAAGACTGTGATAACAGATGGGGACTGTAATTATCTATGCTACTCAGCTTCAAAAGTTTAATATCAGGTCTATATTTTATCTGCTAAAATATAACCGCATATTTCAATATACAATATATAGGTAAAAATACTTCAAAAAAACAATCGATTCTAAAACCACAGGTATTAATATTAAGTTGTCCATTTCTATTTGATTGGAGGGTTTTACACTATGTTTTGAAGCATGTCTGCGGTGATTTATTTATTTCACACAAGGTCTGAGGCCAGGGTTCCCACTTTAGGAACTTGAACTGCATCAAAAACACTGTTGGCTGCATGACCTTGGTCTAAAGCACGTGTAATTAATCCAACAGGAGAGTGACACATCATGGTGGGTGACGCTATCCGTCTCGATTTATAGGTTGAGGTTGCATGCAAACGCATTATTCAAAATAACGTAAACAAACAAACCAACAAATAACTTAAAACACCCCATAAAACTAAGCTGACAGAACCTGACCTGACATTAATAGGACATAAACATGAACTTGACTGAAACGATAACATCACCCCAAAACTGACTGTGAGCTGCAACAAAACAACACAAAAACAGCCTGAAACACAAGGGTATAAATACCTATCCTAATAGGGGGAAACAATCAACTAAACATCTGAAATCAATGAGGAAAACATGACACATGGACAGGGGAGACACATGGCAAGACATAAACAAACACTGAGCACATGGACTAGAACATAAACAAAGGAAGTCTCTCCGTTGCCCTCCAGCGGCCCAGCAGGGCAACACACCCGGCAAGCCAGACAGAGTCCTGACATGAGCGACCAGGAAGCTTTTTTACCTCATTAGTTCATTGTGTGTTTAGAGTTGAAAAGAAAGAGTAAGAGTTGTAATCAGGGCTTCAGATTGCATACTCTTCCATGCTCCCATTTTATAATAGGCAGACATGAGCATGATCTGTGCATTGTCTGCTTAGGACTAGAGCATGCTAGCCAAGTTCAACAAGTCCTGCTAAAAGGTATAACCGTAAACGTTTTTAAACTTCAAGAACACTGGTTATATAACTGCTGAGCTGCCATCCTATTTGGTAAAAACTTTTTTTCTTGGCCAAATATATGTTTGTCATTAGTCATAATGTTGAGTTTGGATGCAAATGCAGTTAATTAATGAAATTGCAAATAAAAATAAACAAACTAACTAACATAAACATTGACCATGACAATCAACAAATCAAGACAAATACTAACTGAAACAAAGTGTATAAATAAACAACCTAATGGGGGGGAAAACAAGAAACTAAACACGAAACACCTGAACACAATTAGAGACTAATCAACCAATGACAGGACAGGGAGACTTACATGACACGACACAGACAACATAAACAACCACGGAGCACAGGGTGCACAACATAAACATAAAAAGTCTCTAGGTTGCCCTCTGGTGCCCAGGCAGGACAACACCAGCAAACCTGACTGAGTCTGACAATGTCAAATATACTGTATCTTTTATCTGTGATGCTCAATATAATTTATTTTAAAATCAAAATATATTTAGTAAAATATATTTCCAACCTTACAGACTCACTTTATAGGATGAACAGAATCAATTTAGACTTTTATCTGCACAAACTTTGACCAGCAAACATAAACTGAAGCTTAATCATACTTGCTTGATGAGCAACATCAGATTTTTTTTACGGTTTCCACAGCGGCTAAAATATATGTCGCTTTTGCACTCTGGGGGTCCAGTTTACTCATCTTATCCTCTCTCTCTTTCTTTCTCTCTCTCTCTCTCTCTCTCTCTCTCTCTCTCGCTCTCTCGCTCTCTCTCTCTCTCTCTCTCTCTCTCTCACTTCACTTACTCTTCTATCTGCTTAATAAAAAAAATCCCTTCAAAAGCCTTAACATAAAGATGTCTTTTTGTATTAAAATATAAGGGAAGCTCAAAATATTTTTAAATGATTTAAAGATATAGTGTTTAATAACCAAAACATACATAGCCATTTACTTAAATATTAATCAGTTAATTCATTAATTCATTAATTCATCTTCGTTACCCGCTTATTCCAAGACTTGGGGTCACAGGGATCTGCTGGAGTCTATCCCAGCCCGTCTCTAAAAGGGCGAAAGGTAGGAGGGGGGACACCCAGGACAGGTCGCCAGTCCATCACAGGGCTACACACACTTAATTAAATATATTTTTAAAATATATTTTAGCAATTACAGTTTTTGGTCATTTCTGTATGTTTTTTTTAATCTTTATTAATGGCATAGAATTAGCTATTGTAGGGACCCCAAAAAAAAATAAAAAAATAAAAAAGACATAGGTATGTGAGAGGAATTTCTTTTTTTTTGGGGGGGGGGGGGGGGGTTGTGTGTAGGGTTGTCAGTGGAAACACTGCATCATCCCCACAGCATAAAATCATTACTAATAATGTATATGCACATTTAAATGGCTTTACTAACTAGATGCCTTTGGTCTTGAATCAGCAGTATAAATCCATGCAAGTCAGAAAATAATCAAAGCCCAGTCTCGTATTGGATCTTTAAAAATGGTCTTCTTATAAGGTATATCAATCCTTCTAATGAGTTGGAAGGTAAGTAATGCCCTCAGGAAATTTTATAGACGACAACGGCTGGACGTTCTAATTGCCCGTCGAGATCTGACAGGATAAATTCTTTCCTAGTTGGAAAATGGCTGTGACACTTTGGGGAAATGAAAAATGGAGTGAAATGTTGTTCATATTTAACTTTTCAGGGGAAGAAAATGGGATGGCTTTAAATAGGCATTAGGAGCTAAAATCAATTTAAACTTTGCAATCGTTTTATAAAGTTCCTAATGGGGTTTTAAAAAATGTTATATTGCTAAAAGCGAGAAATTAAAATGCTTTTATGAGTTTAATTTCTAGCTTTATGGTTTCTATGCAGAGTCAAAGGACGATGCCAATGCAGATAATATGACATAAACACAAGTTTAGTTGCCTCACTAAAAACGTTGAATTCATTATTATACTGATGAAGCTATTAGTAAATGTGAAAATTGTTGTAATGAAGGCGTGCACATGATATGCAACACATTTCAAAAGCACTGTGGCATTCAAAGGATGATTTTAGACAAAATACTAAAAGAAGTGGAACCAGCCATGGTGTCCATATCAGGTCCACCTGTAGGTTTATTGTATTGTTCATTCTGAGATTTTGAGTAACTGTAGTCTTTCTGTCAGCTTGAACAAGTCTAAAGAGTCATAGATGATTTCTTTCATCAACAATGCTTCTTTGTTAACAGAACTGGGGTACCTCAGTGGTTAAAGTGTTGTACTGATATCTGAAAGATCAGGGTTCAATTCCCAGCACCACCAAACCTTCAATGCTGGGCCCCTAAGCAAAGGCCCTTAACACCCAATTGCTCCATTGTATAAAAGAAATAAATGCAAGTCACTTTGTATAAGGGTGTCTGCCAAATGCTGTAAATGTATCTGCAAGTGACTGGATGTTTTATCGTTTTCTGTTCCACTGACTTCTTCTTCTACTCCTTTCGGCGGTTCCTTTTCAGGGGTCGCCACAGCGAATCATCTGTCTCCACCCAAGCCTATTCTCTAAATCCTCTTCACTCACACCCACTAACTTCATGTCCTCGTTTATCACATCCATATACCTCCTCTTTGGTCTTCCTCTTTGCCTTCTGCCTGGTAGCTTCATTTCTAACATCCTCCTACCAATAAATTCACTATCCCTCCTCTGTACATGTCCAAACCACCTCAATCTGGCTTTCCTGACTTTCTCCCTAAAACATCTAACATGAGGCGTCCCCTAATGAACTTTTTCCTAATCCTTTCCAACCTCGTCACTCCCTAAGAAAAACCTCAACATCTTTAGCTCTGTTACCTCCAGCTCTGCCACCTGTCTTTTCCTCAGCGCCACTGTCTCTAAAACCATACATCAGAGGCACTGTTCTACTGACTATTGTATGTAAAAAAAAAAAAAAAAAATCACAGGTTTAAAACCAGTCCAGTCTGTTTGGCACCAACAATCACACCACAGTCAAAATAATCACATTTTTATTCTATTCTAATGGTAATGTGAACATTCCACAAAACCGCTAGTTGTGTATCTGCATGATTGCACTGCTATTACACAATGTGGGTGTACTTTAAATGTAATGCTAATAAGGTAATTCATGAGTTATATGAGACTTTGATGAAATGTCGTACATGCAAAACAAATAAAATCAGACTCTCTCTCATTTAACATATCTCACATTAGACATTTCAGTCAACTTGTGACATTCTGTTTAAAAACAATGACGTTGTGACAAAGATTATTAAAGTGTTATTTTCCCCCAAAATATTTAAAATAACAATTAAGAAAGCTAGACAGATACATGAAAACATGATTAAAAACTTGGTCAGAATTCACACACTAGTTTTGACACTGTGTATTTGTAGTATTGCCTTGCCTGATCGAAAATTTTTGGTGGATGGCTTTATTTAGCCAAATTTACTGTAGGTTAAATATTTAATATATACATTTTTATTAACTTCTGTGGTAACTAACTTAAAATCCTACTTAAAATTATTGAATTTTTAATTAATTGTTCTTAATTTCTTTAGATAATCTTTATAGCTCTTAGTTCTTTACCATGCCTTTTAAGCCATTTTTCATGTTTTTATTTTATTGTTTAATTTCTAATTTACATTGAGCATATTGACAGAAATTTTTATCCAGAATGACTTACATTATACCTTATACAACTGAGCAATTGGGGGTTGAGGGTTTTTGCTTTATATATATCAGTCTTTCATAATTTTTTTTCAGAAAAGAATCCCTCATTAGTCTGTCCGTCCGTCCGTCCGTCCAGTGGGAGCATCCAAGTTATTTGACATATTGGAATATGTTTTTAAAAAAAAAAAAAAAAAAATTTAGCACATCCTCCTATCATCATTATAACATGGGTATTCTTCTTCTTCTTCTTCTTTTTCTTCTTCTTCTCCTTTCGGCTGTTCCCTTTTAGGGGTCGCCACAGCGAATCATCTGTCTCCACCTAAACCTCTTCTCTACATCCTCTTCACTCACACCCGCTAACTTCATGTCCTTGTTTAATATTATAACACTGGTCTGTTAGATTACAGAACAAAGTGTAACAGCCCAAAAAACAGCATAGCTAAAGAGCAACATACAATTATTAAATACAATTATTATTATTTTTTAAATATATAATTTTAAACGTTAAGTTTTAGGTATTTAAGAAAAGTTAGGTCTTTAATCGTCTGACATTGATGGGAAGTTCATTCTACCGTCTTGGTGCCATTACATGGGGAATGTAACTCCATAGTTATTTCCCTGGTAAATGGTTAATTTCATAGTGATCTAACTCAGTTACTAACTTTGTTACTATTTGGAAGATAGTGAGCTAGTAAGTATAATTAATTACTGTTTTAAAGTAACATTCCCCACACTGAACATGACACTTGTGATTACCATCATTAGCATCGATAATTAAATCTGTCGTAAACCTGAAAGGTCAGGTGATATATATAGTTTTTCTCCCATAGTAACACAGGCTTGCTGAACGTCTATATTCTGCTACCACAAATATCACAAGTCTCAGTGTAGCGTGTGTCAAGAAAAGCGGTAGATGGAAATAGAACAGTAATGTCATTCAAAATGCCATTATATTACCTGATTAAGGCATAGTGATGTGACTACAAAGTGTCAGATGACAGAGTGGCAGATGTTACATATTGGGAAATGACATTTTTCTGCTCTGAGCTTCAAATGTCAAGATAGTCATTTTAGTGTAGTGACCTCTATGTGACCAGACACAAAGGTATCTGTTGGGATACAACGTGAAGAAATATATCGGTAAAAAGTTCATTCTTTTCCTCTTTTTATACCTCGCTTATATTCTCGCATCCTCGAGAATAAAGACATTGATGAGGGCTGAGTATTTTATAATTATAAACTAAATCACATGTATAATGAAATCTATGTTTAATTGATGTTATTTATTCTGAATCTGTAACGCATTTTGTTTATGCATATACTCACTGATCATGTTAATAGAAACACCTGTTACTCTTAGTTCCAGTCATTCATGCAATTTTCCAAACAGCCCATCTTGTGCAATGCATAAAATCATGCAGATACAGATGCGGTCATGATTATGAGTTGATGTTGACGTCAAACATTAAAATGGAACAAATGTGATTTTAGTGATTATGGCATTGTTGTTAAAAGCTGCATATTTTTATGTAATATCTAGTTGTTACACAGTAAACTAACAAACAAAACGATCAGAAAAAGCAAAGGTAAAAATGTCTCACAATACAAGCAGTATCCTGAGTAATTTTATAATAGATTCGTTAATATAAATTATTTCATTTGTTTATGCAGCGGCTTCTTGACTTAAGAGTTTAATTTGTTCTGTGACGGAGCCTGTAACTCAAATTACTCATTTAAAATCAAAATGCCGTTAATCTGTTCCGGGTCCCCCAAAATACACCAACATTTTTTTCTGTTACATGTTTTTAAATAAGAAAAATATACTTACAAATAATAAATATTACATTAACAAACCATACAATAGTATGTACTGCAATAAACTGTTTTTATTAAATGTAATGTACAGCATTTACCTTGGAGATCAGACGACTCCACTTGCTAACACGCATGTCCAACTAGTTATCGACTGAGACACGGGATGCTGGGTGGATGTTACGGCGTTCACTTTGGCGTTCGCTACGCCAACTAGTGTTTTAAGCACTCAACTTAAAGCAAAACAAAAAAATCGGCCGAGAGACGACTCGTATTCTGAAAAACTTCTTAGTTGGGACACTCATAAGTCAAGGTACCAGTGTACTTAATTAAAGGTTCTGATTTAAAAAGTTCTTAATTAGTTAATTAATTTATTGGCAAAACAGAATGTACCAGTGTGCTAGTTTGAGTAAATCCAGATCTCGTTGGTTATATTGTCGCCTTATTTTTACAGTCAGTGATTCCTTTGTTTTTTAAGATGAAAGATTTTCTTGAGTTTCTCGATTCTAATATGCAAAGCACTGTATATACAGTATATATATACCGGTGTATATAGATACTGGTATGGCTGTGACAGAACCTCCCTCTTTATGTTCAGCTGAGGGTAACTGAGTAAAAGACAAGTATAAATAGGGGAAGTGATTGTGATGGACAGATGAGGTGTAGGTATACCTGGTTAATACTCAGGGAAAGGTGGGTGTGGAACCTGGTGTGGCAGTAACAGAATCTCTCCCTTAATGTTCAGCTCCTAAGGGTTGCAAGCCTCGGAGATGTGGTTGTTGGATCCCTGCCTCTTGGTGCCACACATTCAAGGTGAGTGATGAGGAATCCTGCCAGAAAATTCTGGGAATGCACAATCTTCCTTAGGGTCCCTGACCCTCCCAGTCAACTAGGTATTCTAGGTTTTTAACCAGTAAAGAAGGCCCTTGAAAAGTAGGGACTTGTCAACGGTGCCAGGCTGAGTTGTAGGGTTTAGGAGTGATATGTAATATGTAGGGTGGATTCTGTAGTGTAAGTTGTTTTAAAGCTAGTAGGTGATTAGGCTGACTTGATAAACAATGGGAAATTGACCGATAAACATGGGAGTCCAGACGGAAAGAAGACAGGTGTCCCGTCATCAACATAAATCTTCTGCCATCCGCTTGTTGCAGGTAAGATTCTCACCACCACCTCCACCACCACCAGGTTGTATGTCTTTCCAATGGAAGGAGGCAGGTCTGTAACAAAATCAACATAGCATTAAGGCAACACAATCCACTGCAATTTATTAGACACAGAACAAATAGGTGTTGTTATTTGTTTATTCATGCATATTTATTTTATATTTCTATCATACTTATTCAAAATACTTCAAATGTCACGGCTCATTACCCGTTCTTTTGTATGCAGAAACAGACTCGGCAGCCCATGCTATTTTATGCCAGATTTCCATTTTACGCTTTTCTTTGATGTTTGATGAAAGAAAAGAAGTTTCAGCTCAAAACGTCCTCCAGTTGATCTGCTGCTCTAAGACAGCACTTCGTTCTCTCATCTTTATAGGAGGTCCTATTGCACGTCCTGACATTCAGGTTAAAGCAAAAAATTGCTCATGTCCTAAAATGGTCATCAGCTATGTCTTTTTAATTACTTTAAGCTTTAAAAAATGCTAAAAACCTTTGACATTGATGTGTGTGATGCTTAATAAACAGGAAAACATGTATTTGAAAGCGTTTTCATCTTTATTTTCACTGCAACAGTTGTTTAAAATTCTTTGCAAGAATAATTAAAGGCTGTACAATTTAATAATCTTTAGTGATCTAATTAGTGTGGTTATCTAGATAATTTTGGAATCTTTAGAAGTGTTGGAAAGTTTAAAATGTTTTATATTTCGGCATAATTATGCTCTAAACATCATCATATGTTTGATCTGTTATCTATTTAAATAGATAAATTGAATCCAAATCTACGAAATGATAGTCAATAGTAAAAGTGGGTATTAGCAATTTATTTATAAGTGGTGACTTATGGTTAAGGTGTTAGACTGCCAACCAGAAGATTGTGGGTTCGATTCCCAGCTCCACCAATCCACCTCTGCTGGGCCCCTGGGCAAGGCCCTTAATCCCCAACTGCTCGGTTGTGTAAAAGAGATAAATGTAAGTCGCTCTGGATAAAAGCGTCTGCCAAATGCTGCAAATGTAAATGTAAATTTATTAAGGAAAAGAAATTTATTATTACATATTTATAAGTCGTAACTAGTAGGAATATTACAGGCCTTTAAGTTATTTTTGTTGGTTAAAACGAAGACACCTTGACATCTGACTGTCATTCTATTGATTGAAAATAGATAGACTTTAAATTGGACTTTTAAACTTACTACTAATTCTTGGGGTTCCCATACTTTTGCCCCCCACATGTACGTTCTCCTGAATCCGTTTCATTATTAAATAATTTACCAAATACACTGGTGCCTTAATTTACCAGTTTGTTCCATGATGGACCTCGTAACTCTAATTACTTGTATGGCAAATCAATTTTCCCCAAATCCGTTTCGGGTCCCCCAATAAACAGTACAATATTTTGTTACATGTTTTTAAATAAGAAAAATAAACGTATAAATAATGTATATTGTATAAAAAATCTCAATATAATAGGATGTACTGCAATAAAATGGTTTTATTAAGTATAATGTACAGCATTTACCTTGGAGTTCAGACGACTCCACTTGCTAACGCACTTGCTGACGTGCATGTCTGACTAGCTATCGAGTGAGAAACGGGCGGTTGTTAGGGCGTTTACTGTGGCGTTTGCTACGTCAACTTGTGGCTGGGTGTCTGAAGCTGGGTCATAACCCGAATTTTGGCTTACAACTCAAAGGACAAATATGATATTGATATTTTTAATCAAAATTCTAAATAATCGGCATGATCTTAATAAATACACATACTGATATCAAAATAAAAAACATAATTGTAATTAAGCAATTGTTATTGAATCAGCTAGTATTAAGCTAGTTAGCAGTTATATTAATTTTCCATGACTTATATATTTTCCATGGATAGCACCAACCTACCTGACTCATTCTTTTATCTTAAATTAAAAAGGGTTGATGTGCTTCAATACAGCTGTAAGTAAGTTTTTATTGCTTTATAGTCTCTCATTGTCAATTACATTCCTGGCATTTGGTAGACGCCCTTATCCAGAGCAACTTACATTTATCTTTTTCATACAACTTAGCAATTAAAGGTTAATGGCCTTACTTAGGGGCCCCGGCAGTGGCAGGTTGGTGGTGCTGGAAATGGAATCCAATCTTCCAATTAGCAGTCCAACATCTAAACGACTACGCCACTACCACCACTTCCATCAGTGTTCAATGACCTGGATAATAAATTAGGCAAATAAGTGAATCCTCAAAAATACAACTAATTGTGCACAAACTGTAGTAATAAAGTGCCAAAAACATCACATTAGGACAGAGCTTACGATTTTGCCCAGCTTCTATTGTGTATTGACATTTCCCTCATATGTTATGGATGCAGTTTCCCCCCAAGACCACCAGGTGCTGTCAGAACAGTTTGTATCTTTGTTTATTTTCCCAGTCTTGTGTTTCCTGTTTATTTTGTCCCCTGTCCTGTCATTGGTTGATTGTTTCCCTATCATTTTTAGCTGTTGCATGTTTCAGTTAGTCTGTGTGTATATATACCCCTGTGTTTCTGTCTGTAATGTTATAATGGCGGTTTCAAAGGGTAATTGCCAAGGTCGTTTCTTTTGGCCTCCTTGGGTAAAGCTAAATTCTAATGATAATTGCTAATGCTCTAGTTTGTGATGCAAGTTCCTTTCCGTAGTTTCCAAGTCCAGTCCTAGATTAAGATCTTGTTTGTTATCTGAGTTGTTTCCTGTTGCATCCAATCCATGTTACATTCACTCTGACCTATAATCAAGGATAGACCTTGACAAATAGAAGTGGGTGTGTCTTATTAGAGTTCAGTGCTTGCACCACTAAATTGCTTCCTCTCTTTTCCTGCCCCCACACACACATTCAACAGTTTCCTTACCTACACAATTTTGCCACTGCTCCATGCTCACAGATACGACAGACCTTTTAAAAAACATGATTACTGGCAGTGGCTTGAGTGATCAGGTTGCCATTTTCTCTATTAATTATTTGGACAACTCAAAAGCGCACCCACATAATTGCGTTCTCCACAAACCGTTGTTTAGAATGTCTTTGTATATCTTATAGCATTACATTACTCCTTCACTGGAACCTAAAGACCCAAACACTGCTCCAGCATGACAATGTTGAGGCCCTGCGTTGATCTGAGGACCAGGAAGACCTGGGTTAAGCCCCACCATTGCCAGTCAGCCACTGTTGGGTTCTTGAGTAAGACCCCTAACCCTTCCTGCTCCAGGGGTGCTGTATCACTCTATTTGAAGAAGAAAGACATGTGCTGTATAAAAGTATATTATATTTCCATGTGCATAAAACTCCTGGGCTTCATGAAGTCATGGTGTGGAAACTTTCTGGTCCTGAAAAGAATGCTGATCTCCACATCTTTGGCATAAACTGGAACCCCTCGTCCCACATCACACAATGTTGACTAATTGGAAAAATTCATAATGTCATGCTCTGAAAGTGTCTGGAAGTGTTGATGTTATTATACTAAATCCAAAATAGAATTTCGATAAAACACAGAAATGTGATGGTTTGGTGCCCTTTTATATCGTATATTGTTAAAACTCTTGATAGGAGTTTCATCAGGTTACTTGTGTTGTAGGAGGATGTTACGATTGTCAGTGATAATCGTGATGTGTCCAGATTGCTGTCAATGAGTGTCGTCTGTTTATTAGCCTAACAATGTGCACTGTGCTTACATGACATGCATCCTTTATTTGATACGCAACACGTCTTTCCTTCCAAAAATATGCGTAAGACATCTAAAATTCTCAATAATATTTTATTATACCTTCATAGATAAATAGAACAGTCTATTATCTGTAAAGATGGTAAATGGAATATCAGGCAACATATCTACTTTTTTTTTTGTTGTAAAAAATTTTTATAATAGAGTTGTAACGTTTTAACGATTATCATGGTCATAGTCTCTAAAATAAAAGCAACCCGCCTTTCTTTTTTTATCAGCTTTACATAATGGTGGTCTTGTGCTTTGATATGATTCTTGCGACAGCAACAGTTCTAAAAAAATGATAATAAACTCACAGGATTCAAACGGAATAATCTGCAGAATAAAGCTGCAATCCACACTCGTGCACACACACACACACACACACACACACACACACACGCACGCTAGGACAGGACTTTTTATTATCATACACATGTCTAATACATGTGTACGCACACGCACACGCAAACACACACACGCACACATACACACAGATACATCATTTCATTTTTATAAGCATATTATATCTGACACACACATAAAAGTCATTTCATTATAATATGCATATCTTATTCAACACACACACACCCACACACATTCACTCACCCACCTTTCAGGTAAAGGAAACACATGATAAATCCAAAGAAGCATTGACACAACTGTAGGTTTAAGGTACTCCCCCCTCCCCAAAAAAAGAAAAACACCCTCTCCCCCCTACACACACACACATATCTGTATATAATAGAGGCAAATTTGGCAATAATAACAATGATTACTGAAAAAAAAACATGCACAGAAAGACAAATACACGCATGCAGTCACAAGATGAGAGCTGGATGGAACAACTGACTGCTGAACTCAGCTTTCTTCACCATGAACAGTTGATCATTTGCTGTCAAGAAGGAAAAAATACATTCATAATGAGACACACTGACGGCAAGTGGCACGCCGTTGGAGTCGGTCGTCACGAATGCTGCTACATGGATTAAGCACTATATTAATTCTAACCATCTAATTAAGCCACTTAGTTAAGACGTTGTACAGCTGTTGGTATATACACAAAAGGCAGGGGACTCCGCCCACAGGAAGCCTGTCCACTCGATCTGTCAGGCTTGGTCAAGAAGGAGTTCCCGTTTGAGGCAGTGTTCCAAAATCCTTGAAAAGTACACTCACGGTTGTGTTGTGGAACAGGAATTCAGTATTTTGTGTATTTTCAGTGTTTGGCTTTTTGTTTTATTTGAGATGATGACACAATGTGATGTGTTTAAAACATCCAACCATAATCGATTGGGGGTTTGTCCAGGATGGACGGGTGTTGGTAAGGATGGAGTCAGACGGCTTTGGTTGTACACTGTGAGCTGCAGTCCAACTCTATCAGCTTCACTCACTCAGCAGGTGAAGTCCTCGAAGTTGCCCTGCCCTGGATGATGAGGTAAGATATTGGCCGAATATGTAGGAGTACGTAAGTTTTCACACGGTGGCTGAAAACAGAGGAAAAATGAATTATGTTATCATTTAAGTTGAAAATTTATTGGTCATGGTATATATATAGATAGATAGATAGATAGATAGATAGATAGAAAACAAAAAATATCCTATATGAATACATATTATTCTACATCATATATTATTTACAGAAAATTTCACCAGATAGTATAGCCACAGTAGTGTTATATCTGGTAAAGGATGTCTGAGGTGCATGTCTTCATAGAGGTCAGGGGATTTGTTATGCTGGAACAAGGTTTTTGCCACTTAGGGGGGAAGCTCAGTGGTTAAGGTGTTGGTCTGCTAACCAAATATTGTAGGTTCAATTTCTAGTACAATCAAGGTACCACATGCAAAACAATTGTGTACCAAACTGTCATAATAAATCATAAACATTATTACTGATCAGTACTAGTGCAATAATATTGGCTCTTCTTTCTTTCTTCCTTCCTTCCTTCCATTGTTCCTCCTTCCTTCGTTCCTTATTTCTTTCTTTCTTTCTTTTAATTGTTTTAACCGTAACATGTATGTGTGTGTATGTATGTATGTATACATGTATATGTAAGTGGACAGAGAGCAAAAGAAAGAGAGAGAGAGAGACAAAAAGAAAGGAAAAGAAAGATAGATAAAAGATAGAGAAAATTGAAAGATAAAAGCTGCCTAATAAATAGTCAAAGAAGAAGACAGGAAGGATAGGGAAAAAAACGGTATCAATTTGACTAGTTCTGTTTTAAATGCAATTAAAGCTGAAACTATACTCTAAAATCACAGAGCTGTGACATATCACCAGTCAACACCTCTAAAATCTGCCGACTGCACCTGCTTACGTGTGCTTGTGTGTGTGTGTGTGTGTGTGTGTGTGTGTGTGTAGTCTTTTTCACTTCTTATCGCTATCCACAGTCTTTTCTCCCTCATTTTCTTCAAGCTTTGCTTAAGTCAAAATGGATTACAGCAAAAATTTAACAGACGTAGGCAGTGTACACTTTTTGTCAATTGCCAAATTTCTTTTGATTACCAAAACGTTTTGCTTTAAGTCTTTTCTAAAATGCTCAGTCGGGTCCTCTTACTCTAAAAACCCAACAAATAGAAGCCCTTTAGGTTGACTTTTACTGCCATTTTCAAAGTTTACATTTGGTGGTATGGCTGTTCTAAATTCCTTGACTTTCCACAGGCTCCAGGAAAAGTCTAGACAGAGAAACAGCAGCATCCTCTGGGGCGACCCTGCCATTTTAGGAATAGAAGAGCAGCACAAATCCCCCCAAAGAGAACATGCAACAATGACAGAATAACATTGTTTAAGTAGCAACATTAACAAAGGGGATGGGAAGGAAGTAGGCGGTGAAGCAGTGTGCTGAGGAAGCCATGTTTGAGATTTGCTAATGGAGTGCTTAGGGCGTAATCAGGGCCTTTTTCACCCAATCCGCTGGCTTGACTACGAAGTCTGCCTGAACTGACGCAGAATGCTTGATTAGTTTGAACTCTGTATTAAGGCTTGTGCCATATAAAGTCAATAAAGAAGATTGGAAAAAGCTTCTAGTGCAAATTGTTTTACAGCATCTCTTATTTTCCACTCAGCCTGGTGATTTATAATAGATAAACCGATTGAGTGAGTGCAGGATTGTTTGGTCAAGGCAACTTTTCTTGTTATATACGACATTTTTCAGTCATTCTGCAATCAGTCTCATGTCCTATTGTCTTTTTTCTATTTGACTCTTCTCTTTATGTTAGTGTTTACTTGTGTGTTGGTTACTGACATGGCACTGCACGTTGTCCAGGCTTAGCACAGCTCCTCTGTCGTTGTTGTTGCTGCGTTTGTGGTTTTTCTTCCTGCAACGGCACAGCTTGTATTTGATCACCTGTTAAAGAAAGCACATCAAGGGTTTGCGAACATTTCAGGACGGATTTTCTTAATTTTACATTTAATTACAAATTAAGTGACCAGAACCACCTATTAAATGCTAAACATTAGCTTTGAATGTCAAACACCAACTTGCAGAATGCAAAATGGCGAGGTTTGATATGCTAAATGTTAGCATCTCAACCATCTGTGTTATGCCAAAAGTCTGCCAAATAGCAGCTCCAATTCCAGAATTCCAGCAAACCATACTACAACTTGGATATGCCAAAAACAAGCTTTGCTATGTTAAAGCATCAGCAAGCAGCAGCTATGGCATACAAAACACTAGTTCTGGCACACCAAACAGTAGATCTGCTCTGGGTCATTATGCAAAACATCATCAATCTTCATTAGTCTGATAAGTCAGAGTTACTGAAAAGAGAAGGCTTATCTAAAGGTTTTCGTATTTTCGTGATTTTTTTGGTGCATTCATGAAATAACCACAGTAAAATAATGTGTTTATTCCTTTTAATTATAGAGTTGTTAACATTTGTGTCATTTCTGTCTTAATTAAAGTAGTTTTTTAAAGATTTTAAAGTACTACAAAACCGGTCCTGGCATGTAGGTAAATCCTTATATCCACTGTAGAAAAAAAAGCTTCCAAACTATTTTATCCATCAAGCATCAGAAAACAAACTGTTGTACTAATGGGAGTGTGAAAATGAGCCAGATGCTTTAGCTATCTCCACTGCAGATCAGGACGCCATATGTTTGATCCATCCAGAACCTCTAAATAGAAGGCAATTCACTGAAGAGCATGCATGTGTGGATTGATTCAGGCTCAGTGGAATAACTATTTGCTGTAACTCATTTAGCTATCATAGAGCATCTTCCTTACAACCCACCTGTATACTTTTAAATGCATAAGCATGATGACTATTTAGGTCTCCATCTAGTTTCGAAAAATAAATCAAAGTTGCATATGATTAAAATAAAATCGAATTACATTAATATTGTGAAGAAATACACAAAAGTATTTTTACTTCGATCTGTCTCACCGATCTGTCTCTCAAATAGTTAAGTCATAGACTCAACATGTCCATTGAATAAACTCATTGACTATTCACACTACAGATCATTGCTGCTAAATTAATGATCGAAGTTAATTACTCAGCCCACAAACAGATCTTGAAGGTTAAACAATAATAGTATACATGCCCACGGCTCCAAGTCACTAATACAATTTCAGCCTAATGGAGTTGGACATGAATGTAAAACAAACCGAGTCTTTGCTTAAATTTATCTGCCAGTAAATGCAGCTTTTGACTTTTGGGTTTGTTAAATTTTTATTAGAAGTTTTGATAGACATCCCTGGATAACAAATCATTTTTATGTCTAGCCGTTCATGTCTCAACAGACTGCATGCTAATGATAAAATTTGTGTCTACAGTAAACAATGCAGACCGTTACAGAAACAATTCTGTCATTTTATTAAGACAATAATAATAATAAAAATAGAATATGTTATAATAACTTGACTCTGAATCACTGCAGCAATGAATAACTTATACACTGATTAATATAGCTTGACACGGTAGATGCATTTTCTTATAATGACCTGTTTTACAGCTATGTCACATGCAGCCTGTTCCACTGCACCTAGTTCCTACTGCTGGCTTATGATTGGATGATTGCCTGCTGTCAGGTGATGTGTTCCAGCTGAGGATTTCTAATTGGATGATTGTCTTCTGCCATGTCTCCACTTCTAGTCCCTGACGGGATAAAAGCTGCCTCTGGTTACTGTTTTGTCTGTGATATTTTAAGCCTGCTGCCATGTGCCTTTTTCATGCTTCTAGTCTCTGATTGGATAATCGCCTGCTGCCATGTGCCTTATGTCTGCCACTGGTTTCCTACTTGATGTTAACTAGAGGCATCAGCCTTATTTCTGCCTCTGGTGTCTAATTTGATAATTGCCTGCTGCCATGTGTATAAATCCTGATTCCAGACTTTAAACGAATGATATCTGCTGCGTTGAACAATTTTCCAGCAGCTTTTATTTTATTTAATGACAATTTTGTTCCAGTTTCAGGGTTTACAATGATAGCTGCTGTCAGGGGCGTCAGTTTTGTCTAACAGTTGGTGGGGACATTAAACATAAAATTTTTTAAGAACAAATTTCGAAAGGGGGACACAAATAATGCAGCTTAAATTGTACTTGTAAGACTATGTATACACAAAGGAAAGTCTTATTACTAGTGTAGCAGGAAGACAAGCCGTTATCCTACTTACAGTATTTTTCTCTGATTCAATAAAAAAGCCAACTAAATTGACCAAAATATTCTTCTTCAAAACCATTGATTTATTGCGATGTCTTTGAACTAGTTTACAATAAAAGCCACCAAGATACAATAAAATTAGAAATTAAACATAATGACTGTTATAATATAAAAGAAAGCTCACTGATCTCCCACTTAATATTATATTGAGCAAAAACCGGCAAGGTGAATATTAGCCTAATACTACTGAATCAGTTCACATGCAGGCTTTTCGCCTGTTCTAGTGAGCGGCGCAACGAGACACAATAAAGTCCGCAATTTTCTACACTGGATGCGAAACAATGCGACATCATGAATCTTAGACAATCTTTTTCCTGTACAATTTCTGACGTAGTTTGAGCTTTTTGCAAGGTCCTCTTTGTCGCATCCAGTGTAGAAAACTTCAAGCTGTGGGTGTCGCGGCTGGACACATCGCGGTCATGTCCATTATAGACATTACAATCTATCAAGCAGCGAACATTATTGCTGCAAACATAGTGAACTCATCGAAAAATACATGATCATCAACTGAAAATTACTCCATCCGGTGTTCAAGTGAATAAAGTAGCACTGACATCCGAACTTACTCGAGTTCCACAACTTTGTTCTTTTTTACTGGGTTTTTAAACTTAAAACACATTTTTGCCCCGTTTGTGTTGTTTTACTGCCACAGCAAAAATAAAACATTGTTAATTACGATACACAGCAAAAGCTTGGTTTTTAATTATATTCCTTTTCCGGGTGGACAACCCGGGGATTTCCCCCTATAACCAGTGCTAATAAAAGGTGAATCAAATTAAGGTGAACTGAATTAGCCAAGCACCTGAAGAGAGACACCTGGACTTACAAGGGTGTAACTCTGGTTTGAAAAGTGAGTAAACACAAAATGGGGGGGGGGGTGTATGAATTCAATTTAAATAATGTGGGACTCCCCTTTCACTGTTAACCAAACTTTAAATTCAAACTAACTGCTGTACCTAAAAATAAATAAATAGTGGTGATGACGGCATGTGATTAAATTATCATAAATATAAATATCCCCCTGTCTAAATTTTGAAAGTGCAAGGGGGACACAAACAGAGGTTGGAAAAGTGTTTGTTTAGGAGGTTACAGGTCCCCTCTGTCCTCAGTGAAATTGCGACTCTACAAGTAAAATTGCGGACCTATATAAATAAACATTACTGAAACATTAACAACATTAAGTTAAAATCGTCTGACAAGAAAATATTGTGATTGGGGTTAAAAGTAATTTAAAGTAGGTGCTGTTGTGCTCAGTTAATTTTATACATTTATTAAATATTTTTTTTTCAGTTTATTATTTATATTAAAATTTTTGCAATTTGTACTCATGCTGTTTCCAGTGAGGTTTTGTTTTTTGCATGTGATGCACACACGTTTACTATATCACTCTATGTCTGTGTGTTGATCAATGATTATATGTACATCTGAAATTAAACTCTTCTTATAATTTAAACATTAACATATTAAATTAACATAAATGAACAATGATAAATACATTTGTTACAGTATTTATAAATCTTTTTAAAAAACGTTAATTAATAAAAATACAACACTTTATGTTAGCGCTGGTCCAATAAAAAAATGTTTAACAGCTAGAACTGTAGAACCGGATTTTAATTAGTCAATATATATATTATATATATATTATTTAATATTTGAATTAAAATGAGTCTCATTAAGCTTTGCAGAGAGTCTGCAGTATGAATTTCATTTTTGTTTCATCACTTGTTACTTGATGCGTTAGATTGCACTGATATTTTTAAATGGATTTTAGTAGCTTTTGTCCAAATTGTGATTGGACTGGATTTGATTCTTCTAGTAAGACCAAAATACTGCCCTTTTTTTATCTAATATATTCATTCCTAAACTGAAAAAAAAAACCCTAAAATTTTACCCCTTTAGCACTGTGGCGGTTTTTGTTCCCCGTGTGGTATTTTCAAGGTATCGTATTGAAGTAAATGAAAAAAGGGGAAGTGGTAGTGCAGTTGTTAAGGTGTTGGACTGCTTATTGGAAGATCAGAGTTTGATTCCCAGCACAACCAAGTTGCCACTTCTGGGCCCCTAACCCCCAATTGCTCAGTTGTACAAATGAAATGTAAGTCACTTTGGATGAGGGCGGCTGTCAAACGCTGTAAATCTAATGTAATGTAACGTATGAAATTGACAAGACTAGCCCTCACTGCGACTTTAGGCAATGTCTGTGTTAATATCTGTCTGCCTTCTTCTGACCAAAGCCTTAAATTGTAATTAAGATATCGCGCCCTGCCTCATTATCCCAACCCCATAAATTACCGAATGTTTTAACCACCAGGATGCAGTCGAGAAACGTGCACAACTGAATCCAGTAGGAATTACCCCTCATTCTCCCCTGATGCTTCCTCTATTATCCTTCCTATCGTCATGCCCACCCTAATTTCAACTGGTATATAGTGGCAATGAGTTTATACCAAATTAATTCCTGTTGCAGGGAAAACTTAGAATCCTCATCCTGATGATGATGATGAGAGAGAGAAAGGTTTCTAATATATTGCTTTAGCAGTAAATCCTGCAAATTAGCAGAAATTCTACACACCCACACTTGAATCTGGAGGCCGTTGTGAAATTTTATAGTCTCCTGAAAAAAATGTTTTAGCTCACTGGAGAAAAATGTATTAATATATAAATATTAAAAGGGTAGGAGGGTTACAAATTCTCAAGCAGAGGCTAGAGTCGGTAATGTAATTTCTCAAGCCAAGCCAAAAACTGAGGCCTTCTGCTTCACCTTCCTGCTCACTCTGCCTCTTGACTTCAGTGATGTTGTTTTCACTCTGACTTTGTCACTGCCCTATTTTCTGGCTTTGTGGAAGATGTATTCACCCTGCCATCATCCCTAAAAAACCAGGTGATGGCTTATCACCGCACCGCTTAACAAATCTGTGCCCTGTGTTCTGTATCAGCATTCTGGTGGGCCAGCAATGGCAGGCCAGTCTGTTTGTGCAGTTTATTTGTTATTAAGAAACTTAATTGATGTCAAATTATGTCATCTTCTGCTTGTCTGATTATTGCTACTAAATTAAAGGAATTTATTTACTGTTAATACTGAGACCTATATATGTTTCCAATGTTATATTTTATATATTTTATTCCATCTTTTATAGTCTGTGTCAGAGTATTTCATTACATCATAGGCTACAACAGGACCTATTAACGTCTACAAAAGTCTTGAGACTCCTAGCAGAAGGTCTCTTTCTTTGTTTGAAAGATTATCTGACTGACATTTTAAAGAACCAGTCACAGTTAATTTTGTTTAGCATTATGTAGAAATTATAGCTATTTGTCATTGGAATGTTCCATTTTTCATTAAAATCATAAAAAAAATCTATCTATTGGGTCATCATTCGTTGGAGAATCTTACCTCATAAAGATAGTCAAAGAGCTCCAAAATTGTAAGAATGCTGGCTCCAATAAAAAGACCCATCTGCCCACCGATATCACCTAGAGTAGGAGTACACCAGATGTGAATATATATATTATATATATATATATATATATATTATATATTATACACAATATCACTTTGGTTTTTTTTTTTTTTTTAAACCACTACTTTAATAAATGCTAAATAATAAAACATACTTTCACTACCTTTAGCTAAAACAGAATGATCTAAGAACAATAACTTACCCAGTAACCCGGGCAGCTCATAGGCCTTTTTCTGCTCAATAGTCTCATAGTTCAAAGCCTCGAAGAAGATATCCAGAACTAAGATGTTATCCCTGGAAACACATTGAAGAGCCTATTAAAGAGACTAAAATCTTCCACATATGTCTGTTAGAACTGTGTCAGCTCAAATCACTCACACTTGTCAACTGAACACAAGTGTTTGGGTTGCAGTCCTGCCCGCCCCTCTGCTGTCAATGCTGTGTAAATTCTAGTATATTTTTTAAACCTTCAATTTATCCTCATGTGTTGCACCATAAAATAAAATAAATACTTTTAAAATCCACACTACTTTTAAAACCCAAACTAAATCTGAACATCATTTAAGCTAATGTTAGCATCTGTTAGCTTACTTGTAGGTTTTTCACTATTTTTGCCTTAATTAAAAAAAAAAAAGACATTGGTTGTGACGTGTTAAAGGACTGTAGTACATCGACCGCATAGTAGTTTACGGGTTGCAAATGTTTCTTTTCATGGTGTTAAAATTTGGGTGCGTTGCACGTTTTTCCCTGCGATGCTGCCAGGGCTAAAGTCTGGCTGGAGGCGGTTGGTTGGCCATCAACTACGACACATCGGCATGTTGTGTGTGGGAAGCATTTTTCTTGGGAGAGGTATGAGAACTGGACTTTCGCTATGCTTATCAGTGCGTTTTATGTTTGATGAGTGATGCAAAAAAAAAAAAAGACAATTTTGTCCTTTTAAAGGCGTTATGTGTATGTCTAACATTTTACTTGCCTTTCGCTGAATAAGCACTTAGTATAATCATAATTGTATGGAACGTGTGATTAATTAATGTGATTTTGTGTCATATTTTTAAATCAAGTTTCGGAAATGTCTCTAGAAATGTCTCTTTTTTTGTGAAATGATTGTCTCATGCATTTCCTTATGTTTTACATATGATTTTTAGTTGGTATGTGCCACTCTGACTCTTGACACTCTGACAGTTGTTTTCTCTCCTATTTTGCCCTGCCACACCCACTCCTTACCCTTCTCATCACAGCCATCCACGTCCATTTAAGTTGCTTTTTTTAAATTTCGGGGTAGGCTTGAATCTAAAGAGGTCATTATTCTTTAAATAAACATCTTTTTATAGACAATGTCACTATCAGCAATTAAAAGTGGTCTTACATAAGAGGACATATTTAAAATCTATCTATAAGCCTTGGTTTTAGTAGCTAATTCAGCATACATGTCTAGGGGAATTAAATACTACTATAAAAAATAGTATATTAGCATTAGTAGATTGATAAACATAATTCAAACTTAAGATGGCAATTGTGTAGGAGAAGCTGTTATAGAAAAAAATAACCAGTTTTAGGATTTCAGCAGTGCTGTTAGAGGGGGAATTATTACAATTGCATTGCAATTGAAGTTTCATGTCAGCGTTTGTCTGTTCAGTTTTAATGGCCTCCCAAATGATATTCAGACGGGGCAATAATAAAAGTATGTCTAGACGTTAAACTATAAACACACTGTGTACACACTTTTGGTTAAAAACAAAACAAAACACAGGCTCATTCGCTGATTTCATAGTGAACCTTTTAGACTGTCTGATGTGTTGGGTGGTGTCTGACTCCAACTCAAACCTAATAGCTACCCCCTGATTTACACTATAAAAGCAGAAAATTTTCATTTTTTTTACATGTACTGACAATAAGCACGAGTGGGAATATAAGGCTACAGGCACTTTTTCTGTAGATCTTAGCCAGTCATTAAATAAAACACAACAAAGGGCAAACCCACTGTGCTTGTTTGACTTGCTTTTGCTTTTCTGACTCAGATATGGTTCATTGAGCTTAACATCTGGAGAAATTGCGTCCTGAGGCATGAGACATCGATGTATTTATTATAACATTTGGTTAAGTTGAGATGAGCTGCATGTGCATGTATGTGGGTGGTACTGTGGTTTGTATGCATAGTTATATTTATCATATTATCAAAAGTTATCAAGCAGAGAAAAAAAAAAGAAAAAGAAAATTAACTTTAAGCCGAAGTGAAGTAAACCTTAATAAATTATATAAATCACAGACAGTTGTATTTATAGTTAAATGTGTATGCTGAAGATTTAAAAATACTAACATTACTTTATATCAGGATTCAAAGCCTAAAAATGAATTCTTGACCAAGATTTGGCTTTAATTAAATTACTGTGTAGCTGTTTTGGTTTAGACTTCTGAGCAACATTTATTTTTAAAACTAACCTTCTTTAGGCTACTGTGTAAGTAAAATGTGTAATGTGTTGTTTAAACTCTTATATGGTGTTGGTTGGAAGACTGTCTAAGTATAGTATATTCAATTCATTGTCATTGAGCAGGGTACGTGTACAGAGCCAATGAAATGCATTTTTCGCATATCCCATCTTGGTAAGTTGGGGGTCAGGGCGCAGGGTCAGCTATGATACGGCGCCCCTGGAGCAGGAGGGGTTAAGGGTCTTGCTCAAGGACCCAACGGTGGTTGACTTGCTGGAGGTGGGGCTTGAACCCAGGTGTTTCCGGTCTTCAGCTTAACAACTCAGCACCTTAACCATTTGAGCCACCCTGCCCCCCTAACTGTTGTTACTAAGGTCGCATTTACACTGCAGATGTTAATTATGTGACTTTATCTGATTTTTTAAATTTTACATTATCTTTCAAAACTGACCCGAATCGGATATCTGCATTTACACTATACCAAGGTAGGACGTACTGACCGGAAAAGGAAGTAAAAAATTGTGCGATTATCAATAAACACAATGGATGAGAATGAAATGATTATTCAGTATTTTGCTTCCGCATCATATTTAAAGGTCGACGAAACAATGATCTCTTTAGGCGGAAAACTGCTGAGAGAGAAAGAGAGCCTGGTGTGTGTGTGTTTCCTATCAGCTGCAGCACGCGGTACAGAAAATAAAACTTTAACTGTGGATTGTTAAAACTGCCTCTGCCTACTATCTGAGTCTTAAACATTTGTTACAATAAACAAAATAATTATTAAAATACACAGTTGTGCTAAATTATTATATATCGCTCTTGGTGTCTACCTGAGTTAAAGTCATGCATTACTGTCGCTTATTCACTGACGTTCGACTCACATTAAAATCTGAATGAAATGAAATCAATGAAAATCTGATCTGTCTGCTTACATGGCAGATACTAATGCACGAATCTGCATTCATATCCGATTTATTTCCACATATAAATGAGGCCTGAATCCGATCTAAAAATATTGGAATCCATGTGCTTTTTTCCTGCTTATACTGTCATCAGTCATATCCGATTTGTGCCACATTTGAGGAAGAAATCGGAATAGATTCACGTAATACATACAGTGTAAATGCGACCAGAAGGTCAGAAGAACACTACTACACCCTGACATTCCCATTTTGCTAAAAACAACTGCACACTGCAATTAAGAACTTTAGACAGCATCATAGGGAAGGAGAAATATCTAGAAATTTTTCAGAAAATCAATCAGAAAGTTAAAACTAGGTCACAGCTGGGACTAATGGCCTCATAAAGATCCAGAAAATTTTAGACGAACTACCAACCCGACGGACTACCGATCCAAAGATTGTGGGTTCGATTCCCAGCTTCACCAAGCCACCACTGCTGGGCCACTGAGCAAGGCCCTTAACCCCCAATTGCTCAGTTGTATAAAAGAGATATATGTAAGTTGCTCTGGATAAGAACGTCTGCCAAATGCTGTATATATAGACGAAATACTAGATGTCTCTGTTGAGAAATTACAACTGGGTCACAGTTAGGGTTTTCAACCAGACCAATTTAATAATCACTGAGCTACAATAAAACTAAACTAGATAACATTGTAAGTATTTAGTTTTGTTGAAGAAGCAAAGAGTTTAAACTTTTAAAATATTTCAGACACTTTACCGTACTTTAGTTATTCTAAAACTTACGCAATGTACTGCTCTGTCTTGTTGAACTTCTTGGCCAGGTATTTGGCCGATGCCTTGCTAGGGATCTTGACAAAAGACAACTCTTTTCCATAGCGTGTCATGTTGCAGGGTGTCTCACACACGCAGTAATCACTGTCTCTTTCCACCAGAAAATCTAGAAAAAACAGAGGAGGGAATGGAGGGGAAAGAGACGTCATTAGGCAGGACGGTGATCACAGAAGATTCATAGCAAAGGAGAAAAAATAAAAGAGTGTGAAAAGAATGTAAAAGTGATGTAGATGATGTAATGCGGAGGGGGGGGTTATGAGAAAGCTATGGGGGTGGATGGAGCAAGCACAGAGGAAACGGCTGAGTAGAGGAATCATAAATTGAGTCGTATCACTGCCTCGGGCTCAGCTATCCATAACGAGTGGTTGTGCTGAGAGAAAAAGAGAGTAAGATGCCTGGCAGATCTGCCTGTCTCAGCCTAAATGGGCTAATTTCACTTTCTGTCTCTTTTTCTTTTTCACTCTTACACACAGTTCTCTACACTCTACATCCCATACATACCCTAGCACTGATAGAAACGGTTTAAAAATGAAATAAAATACAGTGGACATGTGGATGGCATACATCATTCAGCTGAAACACACAATGACTCCAAAGGCCTTTTTGTGTGCTGGGCGAACACATTGATTGTCTTCTATAAATATAGTCCCTTTTTTTAAAAAGGCAGCCAACAACCTTCTTAATGTACACACATATTTAATATAGAAATTTGTGAAGTTAAAGGCTAATAAGTTTAACCGCAGCAGCAGTTGCTCAACGGTTGAGGGTTTTGGACTACTGATCAGAAGGTCCATGCTGCCACTGTTGGGTTGCTGATTAAGGCTCTTATTTCTCTGCACTTAAAGGGGAACTATGTTAATGACTTCATGCTTTGACACCAAATTCTTAACAATCTGGGATATGTGAAGTAAACAACTGAAATCTTATCCAACATACAGTATAATGTGTGTGACAAATAAATCCTTCTTTTCTCCCAGTCTGTCTTCCATTATAACATCTTGACATATTAAATTCCGGAAATGAACTAGTTTGGTGACTTACTTTATTATGAATAAAAAAGAAAGAGAAGGAAAGAAAGAAAATGACAATAAATAGGTACATTGCTGGTGCTGGAATAGTAGTGTTTACTCCACCAACTAAACATAAGTTACAATAATCAGGTTTACCTAGAAAAAAATGGAAATTAAAATAAAAAAGATTTAAAATAAATGAAAACAGTTAAGAATATAAAATCATTGTAGTCAGTTCGGACGTAGCAGAGTGCTTAGTTAGTCAATGCAGAACTAAATAGATGTGTTTTGAGTCTGGATTTGATCTCTTCTGGGAGCTGGTTCTACCTACAGGCTGCCCAATAGTTGAAGCTGGTTTAGAATGAACTCTTGGTATGTTTAACTCACTTGAAACTAATGATCTGAGTGATATGATTGGTTTGTATTTAGTGAGCATATCTAAAGTGTATTTAGGTCCTATAGGCCATCGAGTGACTTATAAACGAGTATCAGTGCTTTAACATTAAACCTCAATGACAGCCAGTGTAAGGACCTGAGGACCAGTGTGATGTGTTCGGATTTTCTGGTTTTGGTCAAAATCCTGGTGTCAGCATTCTGTATGAGCTGCAGCGGTCTAACAGCGTTTTGGGGAAGGCCGGTCAGGAGTGCATTACAATAGTCCAGTCTGCTGGTGATAAAAGCATTAAAAAAGAGTCTTTAGATCCTGACTGACAATTTGACATCACTACTAAAACCTAAGATCTAACTGATCTGTTTGGTGTTAAGGAAAGATAAACCTGGGTATCATTTGCATAGCTGTGATAAGCAAATTGGTTTTCTTATTATATAACTCAGTGGGACCATATAAAACAAACATTTAAACAAGAATGATCCAAGAATTGAGCGTTTTGGAACTCCGCATGTCACAGACGTCCATTTAGACTTATGGTCTTACGTAATAATTTATATAATGTATGTAAATTTCAATAGATGAATGTATTTGTTTGTCCCTAATAAGCACCCCAGATGTGACACAGGCAAGGAAAACTGTCACAAAATTTTCAACAAAAAAAAATTTACAAAATAATATTTAAAGTTCAAAAATGCAATACAGCTGCAGGAATCAGCTGCGTTGTGTTATGCCAGAGGCTCGAAATAGCTACAAGGCTTAGGCATGAGAGTTGGAAGCAGATCTTTTTAAGTGTACACATAAAAATGTGAGAAAGCCGGACAGAATAAAGCACCAAAGTACAGCCGAGTTGCTCTCTGTATTCAGACATGAAGCTAAATCCTACTGGCGCTATTATTAGCAAAAAAGATGAACAGCATTGTTGGAAGCCATTAACCAATGTAAAAACAGCATTTCAATAACATATATTCAAACTAAGTAGTCGACCTGGAATTTCATGACCAAATAAGCTTTAGAAGGTCATTGATCAGTTTATTGAAGATCATAGCAGGCATATAATTTTTTAATGTGCCAAATACTCACCCAAAGCTGGATCTGCACACTCTTTATACTGTTCCGGTGTGCAGTATGGAGCATCTCCTGGAAAGATATATAACAAATGAAAAATAACATCATGCCTCAAAATGTGAGCCAGAATCAGAAGCCTAAATCAAGCGAACCAAACAATCTAGAAAGGGACAAAAAAGAAAAAGAAGCAGAAATGAAAGTAGAACGAAGAGAACATGATGTTCTGGATATAAAAATATTATAGATAATATTTAGCGAGCGAAGCGTCTTGCAGTCAGTTCTTTTGATTAGGCCATGTCCCTGTCAATCACGCTGTGACTTCTCCTTCAAATTTGATCTCATCATTTAATTGGTTTCAATAATGCTGTACCATATTTTATACAAATGTAACCAGGAGAAAGAGAGAGAGAGAGAGAGAGAGAGAGAGAGAGAGAGAGAGAGAGAGTGAGAATAACAAGCAGATACAAAGATACGGCAGATTACCAAAGGCCGTTGCTGCTCTCATTGCTCATTATGTTTTTTCCACTCACACATCACACTTTAATAAGAAAGGTCTTGAAAAATTATAAACCAGAGCACGGTGTGTCCAAGAGCCGAAAGCTCGGTGCTATCTAAATTCCCTGTGTGCTATTTACGAGGCACAGCCCTAAATGCACCTGCTTTCATCAACCTGGAAACATGATCTTATGAAAATGTAAAAACAGCCAGGCAATTTGCGCTGAGTGGGTTAAAGCTAATAGCCGTTTCCTTTCCAGAGCTTTCTGTGTCAGCTGATATCCTGATTCTGATCTGATGTTGACGTCCTTATGGGGACTAAATCTGCTTTGTGTCAGTTTTGGCTATATTTTTTATACTTCTATTTATCTTTGCTACTTTATAATTTGGTAAAATACCTTGAAATAATAATAATAATAATAATATTAATAATGACAGTTCACAATTGATTGTTACTGAAATTTTAAAACAATCAATAAATAACAAATAAATTATTAACATTTATAGCATCTGGCAGACAACCTCATCAAGAATGACTTACATTTACGTAGCTTTTTTCAAAGAGCCATCAATGGCAGCTTGATGGTGCTGAGATTTAAACTAATGACCTTCCAATCAGCAGTTCAATACCTAACCCTCTGAGCTACTACTTGTCCCTAAATCTATTTATTATTAAAGCTATTGAAGATTAGAAAGCTAATAAGGAGCCTATTTTCTGTAAATGCAAATTTAAACCGAATGATTCCGTAGCCAGCTTAGCGTAGGAATAGGAAATAAAATGATAGCATATTCTTCTTTTTGTTAATTATAATGACACACACACACCATTTGGATAGCTGTCTTCTCTAAGTGTGTTACACTGCCCTGTAATGCAGCACTATATGACAAAAGTCTACACGTGGCACGAGAGATGCCATCATTCTCTTCAGGTGTAGGATTATAATATGGAAAAGTTGGCTAGTGAGTTGAAATTGGGAGAAGATCATTATTAGGTGAAAAAAGTTTGAAGGAATAAACTCAAATGGGTATCTTGTTTTGTCCTGCTGAGCATTTTTTGCGAATTGCCAAGATGTTCCAGAGGTTTTCTATGAACATAGAATTAGTTGCCTTTTAAACACAAAATAATTTGTTGATTACTTGATTTTCCAGCCATGATCCAGGATTAAAGGGGGTTTATTTGTTACAGTTACTTCACAGCACAGAACATTTTTTTTCTTTCCATATCCCATCTTAGAAAGTTGGGATCAGGGCGCACGGTCAGTTATAAAACAGAGCCCCTGGAGCAGAAAGGGTTTAAGGGTCCTGCTCAAGGACCCAACAGTGGTTGTCCAAACAACAATTCAGTACCTTAATCATCTGAGCTAGTGGCAGGTACAGGTTTTGTGGAAAAGCGAGATCCACAGATCACCCTTAAGAAGTTTTCCTCAGTATGTACAAATAAAACAAGGCCTAGATGCCATCTTATAAACAAGCTTTCGTTTTTTTCTTGCAGGGGCCTATGGGATACGTCTATTCTCTTTACTTCTCTACAAAAACTTTTATAATTAAACTCTACCGACACGTAGTCATAGCAACCGAAATATCGTCAAGGCTGAGCGAGACACTGAATAGGCCTTCATGCTTCACCACTGAGCTGGAATTGTGGATTAGTGAATAGGTGGACTGCTCACAATGAATCACTTTCATTCTGTGGTGTAAATGAGTTAAAACATCTGCTGTATGCTATCTAACAAACTTTGCCCCATGTGTTTGTGTAAACACATTTACAGATAGTTAAAAGGGGTGTTTCTTCTGTTCTTGCTTTACTCACAATAAAAAAAAAAGTTGCTGATATGAAATGTTATAATACTTAATGGCCATCTATTCCTTATCCAGACTCTTAACTATATTTCAATCTCCTAACATTAAGCTTGTCCTGATTTTTCTTTATTTTTTGAATTCTTCTGTAGCAAACGTGTAGCAGACTTGAAAATTCATCAACTGGTGTAATTTCCATTTAGATTAATCCGTAACGAATTATTTGCATATGATTCAAATTAAGGAAAGGTTCTCACCTGGCATGTGAACCATGCGACAGTTACAGTTCTCCACCAAGTAGCGTGTCTCGCAGTCGATGCGGCAGGCTGTGATGCTGTAGCCAGTGAAGAAGTCAGAGTCTATGGGCTCGGTCCTGCAGTCACCCCATGGAGGGGGCAGAAAGGTCAACTGCAACGACAAAAAGAAAAAGAAAAAAGTAATGTAATATTCTTTAGTTTAAGACAATCACAGAGGTGTTAAAGCCATTTCGGGAATCAGACTAATATACGAGGGCTGCCCCTTTAACATAGTTCTTGAGTTAAATTGAAGCTATTAATTAATACCATCCTGGTCTCAGCCTTAGCTGTCCAGTCCATGAACTGTCAGCTTAATGACTGATGCATATGTCACAGACAACTGAAAAAAGGCTTTTTAAGGATTTAGAAAATAACTCTGATTGGATGGATTATACCAGATTTCCTGGAGATGAATGTAACATATTTGGCCAGCTCTAAAGTACTTTCAGTAATTTAAAGACTCCATCCATGACTCATCCTGTCCATGAGTTTTGGACGATTTGTATTTCTCAGAATAAAGTCCACACACACACACACACACACACACAAATCGGCTGCATAATTGGTTTGCAAAAAGGTCTTTTTGGTAGACTGGTAGGCCGGCCATTGGTACAGGACGTTTCTATTTTTAACGATCTATTTTGGAAGCAGATCTGTTTTTGTAGGGACCCCTAAACATGAAGCTGACCGAATCTAACTGTGATTGGTTTCTTTACATGTCAATCATACGCCCTCTTTTCTAATAAAATCTACTATGGACTAACGAAGAATTTTTTAGTCTTTGATCTTTTATTTTTCAAGCATTATCTCGCTTGCAACACACACACACACACACACACACACACACACAATGTGTGTCCTGAATGCACCTCCATAGCACTAATCCATTAGCATGCAGATCCATCAATTCTCCTATCATGGCTGTTTACAGCTCAATCTAATTACTAAAATCCCCATGATCATTTTCTTTTCTGACTAGCAGCAACAAAAAAACCCCAACAACCCACAACTGTCAGCCCTGTGGAAGGAGTCTTACTCAGATGATGCAGTGTACTGATCTATTCTGCTTGGTAATGACTTCACTCATCGCAAATAGGCAGAAGTGCTTTAAAAGATGTATGTTTAAATCCCAGGACTGCCTATAGAATGCTATATCTTAGCACTCTGAAGAATGCTGCTCGTTTTCTCAGCTAAATACTGGATTTGCCAAATGAGGAAATGAAAAGTGCACAGTGTTAATCTGCTTTCTCTTACTGGTTTACAGCAGCAACCGGGAGGCTTGTTTAACTTCCACTATGCAGGGATGTGCAGAACTTAAAAGAAGTATTGCTTTAGAGAATATGTGTGAGTGTGTGTGTGTGTGTAAGCAAATGTGTGCCCTGTGCCTGAAGATAGGCTTTCAGAAAGCAGAAAAAAACAATACAGTAAACATTATTATGCGACACCTACACTATGTTTCACACTGCATACTAAAACCTTTGTTAAGGTACAATATATATAATACACAAATGGATGTCAACACCTGATCAACACACCCATTTGTTCAGCACAGCCTAAACTAACACAGCTAAACACATACAACTGTCTATAGTTCTCTATATTCTGTAGAAAAAAAAGATCTTCTTCACTAAAACCCCTGAGCTTTATGAAGACGGACGGGATGAATTGCAATGCTCCCAGACCTTCTTACACAACGTTACTGCATGATCTCACCAGTGGTGTGCAGTCAGGGCCAGTAAGGTCTTACCTGCTGGTCTAAACACTATCAGAAGCTGACCTTCATTTACATTTATAATTTGTGTTATAATTTATTACTAACAGTCTAATTTCTTTTTTATGGAGAAATTGACTCTGTCTTGGTTATACTTAAAAATATAAAAATATTTTTAAGGCAGACTTTTCTGGAAAAGTTAGACATTGTCAGGAGAGTTCGGCTAACCCTGAAGCTTACTAGCTTGTCTCAGCCCAGAAAATAGTTTATTCTGCTTCAGATGTTGTATGTGGTACAGTTGCGGTTGTAGTGTGGAGGTTTGGAGTTGCGTTAACGGGGTTTCTTGCTTTAATAAAAATTATATTTACTCTCAATACGCCACTGGACCTCACTAATTATTTTGTGGTTAAATAAACAAATCTCCAAAGCCTTATGCCACAATCTAGTGAAAACCTTATCTAGAAATGTGAAGTTGTTGTTTATAGGATAAAAAATTAAAATATATCAAACTACAAGATTTAGCTCAGTATAATAATCATAATAATAATAATAATAACAATAATGATGTTTTAAAATGCCATAATTTTAAAAAACAGGAAAAATAGAAATACCTAGCAAATCTCCAATTGTGCAAATCCACGATCCTCTGACTCATCATCATCATCATCATCACATCATACTTGACCCCACCTATTATATATCTGGGCATTAAAGATTCTTCCCAGCTATCAGAGCTGCAGACAACCACATTTATAATTCACATAAATAACTCCTAGATTTAGGATAACTGTGTGGCGTTCTGACAGATGTTGATTGGGAGACCTTCATCATTGGTTCAATCTTTATTTCTATACTTGCCACAATATCTTATATAAAATGCCAATAGTATCAAAGAGCAATTTGTCTATACACTTAATCCATGTATCCTATACATTTACACACACTTAAGCACCCAATTACAAATGATAAATAACGTAGTACAGCAAGTGGTGGTACCTAGGGAAGAAACCAAAGCACTCAAAGGTAACTTCTAAAAATCCTACTTATTATCAGTGACCTCAGTTTAAATTAAACTTGATTTAACACTTTTACACTAGAATCTATTATTTGCACTATAACCCCACTACTATAACCCCATTATAACCCCAGTTTACTACACTATAAGCATTTAAACCCCCCATAATCCTTAAAGTACCACTTTTGAGCAATATTTACATGCCAGCTATTATAAATACATAGTCAACTGGGCAAAGCACAATGATTTAAACAGATTTTATCCTAATTTAAAAAACAGCATAAACATATAAAAGTAAAATTTTAATTCTTCAATGAAAAAGAAGAAAAGTTTCTCTAAGAAACAATGTTTATGTCTCCAAAGTAGATGGTGATATCACACTGTCTAATTGCCACAAATTTTTGAATGTGATTATCGTCCCAACAGACAAAAAACATCTCACATTAAAAACCAACAGCGTCCTGCTATTTTTTTTTATCAGACGTCTAACCATAAATTAAATTAGTATTGAAAATCTCAGATAAGTCATTGTCTACCTAGCCAGCAAGTTAAGTTGGTCCAGTACCAACATATTATGCTCACATCTAATCAAAAACCCATCTTAAACCAAAGATCAGGGACTAACCTGTTCTTTTGATTCCTACATATCAAATTAAAAAAAAAACAACATGCCATTACTATTTTCCCAACCAAAATCCTGTCCATAATAAAGTACAGAATAATTCTATAGTTTAAATGTTACCATCTTCATACTAACAGAAATAATCCATCTCTTTCTCCCGGTGACATTTATAGGACACAGATCTTAAAGAGTAATTTCTTAATGACTAGTACAACCATTTTACATCTTAAACACAATCCACCGTATAGAGAAGAAACATGACATCTGGTAATGCCTATCCATTAAAAACGTTGGCAACAAGTTACTAGTCAGATTTTCCTCCCACAGTATCGCACTATCTATTCTGTCTAAAAAAAACATCAGAAATCCTTAAAAAAAAGAAGAAAACTACCGTGTTGCAGAGTTTAACATTAACTCTAAGTCCTCTGTTTATTTCTTTACTGTTAGTTTTCACCCGGGCAGCACGGTAACTAAGTGGTTAGCATGGTTGCCTTACAGCAAAAAGGCCCGGGTTCGATTCCTGGGCCTTGTGTGTGTGGAATTTGTATGTTCTTCTCGTGCTTGTGTGGGTTTACTCCAGTTTCCTCCCACAGTCAAAAAACATGTATGTTAGGTTGATGGGTGATTCTGAATTGCCCATAAGAATGAGTGTACGTGCGTGATGGACTAGTGACCTGGCCAGAGTGTCCCCCTCCTGCCTTTCGCCCTTTTAGAGATAGCTGGGATAGACTCCAGCAAATCCCTGTGACCCCGAATTAGGGAATAAGCAGGTATAGAAAATGGATGGTTGGATGTTTTTTTCCCCCATTTGTATCCAAGTTTGTACCCAGACCTATTTTTTGTATAAAGAGGTTATCTGGCTCATATATAAAACAACTTAAGCGCAGACTATTGTTGGTGTCTGCTATTTCCAGTTATTGCATGATATAGTGTATGATGACTCAGGCTTGTTGTTATGTTATATTCATTTTAGCAAGCTGCAAAAATGACAGGTGATGGACGAGTTTCTATACAACTGTATAACACTGAACAATGACTTCAATGCCAGTGGCAAACAAGTGAACGACACAACATTTAAAATAAGATCATCTCAAATCTGACAAACATGGTGGCACAAAGGATAGCATTGAGGTCTTACAGATCCAGGACTTTTATTCAAGCTGAGCTCAGGATACTGTCTGTGCAGCTTTCCACATATTCTTCACATGCTCATTTTGGTTTTCTTTAAGTTATCCTCCCAATGGGTAGTTGGCCTGTGTATGCTAATTTGTCGCGGAATATAAATGAATGTGTGTGTGCACATGGTGACCTGTGATGGATTGGTTTTCTCAGTCAGAATAAATTTTCAATTCTTCACGTGCTTATCAGGATTGGATGTGAAACATTAACCCCACCAGAGTAAAGTAATTATTGAGGGTGAATAAATTAATAAATCAATTTTGGTGGTCGACATAACCAAATTTAGAACTACAGCTACATGTAGACTTTCTATTCGGTCATTTACAACCTTTTTTTAAATGTCTTTGTCACATATATTCTACAGAGAAATTTGTTTCTTCGCAAATCCCATCTTACAAAGTTGCAGCGCCTCTGGAGCATAAAGGGGTTAAGGGTCTTGCTTAAGTTCCCAACGGTGGCAGACTGGCAGCGGTGAGACTCGAACCCAGGTCTTACTGGTCTTCCAATCAACATTTCAGCGCCTTAACCACTTAAGTGGCACCTAAATACAACTAAGAGAAATCTAATTTTAAAAAAATGTAGCAATAATTTTTTGTGCTTCTAGGGAGTGTGTGTGTGTGTGTGTGTGTGTGTAAGGCTATTACAGTAAATTTGAGTGGCTAATCTGCCCATAAACCTAGTATAAGGTCTAGAATAGGACACCTAACTCTAACTTGAAAACATATGCAAAAGTGAAGATGGCAAGTAAATGACAAGATTGTCACAGAAATGTTCTTAATAAAAATCAGTACATGAGGTCATCGGCTTTTACTTATGTGCACATATGAAAGATCTTCCAGAAAGACAACCAAATGGCCGTAAATCAGGAATAAGGTTCACCTTCCAACCTGGCAACATTGGCAAGATAATGCAAGACTGGCTTTGGGTCAAGTGTGTGGGAAACATCTGCAGAGAACTTGCAGATGTTCAAGCTTTAAAGAATCAAATTCTATAGCAATTAAAGTCCTAATTAAAGTTGCTTGAAATTGTGTGGATACATTTGAATCCACTGTGATGTTTATAAAGTGTCTGCTAGCTGATCTCTTGGTAGGTAGGATGTAATTTCTGCGTGTATCGTTTCTAAAAATATCTTGGCAAAATTAAATTGTTTAGTACAGTAAAATTGTGAGATGTTTTTTATGTGTGTAATGACTAGAGCTCCCACCCACCGGAGGGAGCCCTTACCAGAATTCTAGGCGTCATTTCTGGTGGTTAAGCTTCATTTCCATATACCTTTGTGACATTTGGCAAATGCGCTTATCCAAAGCAAAAAACATTTAGCTCTTTTATACAGCTGAGCAATTAGGGGGTTATGGGTCTTGCTTAGGGGCCCAGCAGTGGTAACTTAGTGGTGCTGGGAATCGAACCCTGAACCTTTAATTAGCAGTCCAACACCTTAACCACTGTGCTACCACTTCATAAGCTAGCATCACAAGCTACACGTTGTGAAGTATTGCTTGCCCCGTCAGCGTACCAAGAGTCTCATTATTGTATAGTTATTTAGTTTATGTTTACTTGTGATACTTGACTGTTGTTCTTCTATCTCCATCGCCTTTAAACCTATTTTTCCTTAAAATTCCATTCCTGAAAATCACGGCGATTAGTCAATTTCAGATAGCCATAACTTTGGCTGGGTTTACCCAAGATCGCATTACATTTTATTTGCGTTTTATCCTGTACACCAGATAATACGGTAATAAGATTAACCAAAATGTTTAATAAAAGTCTACATAGTCCCGTGCAGCCGAACCTTGTGAAAGGCTCAATGGAGTGAAAAAATATTGTAAAAAATGTATTTCATCTAGAAAAGAAAATCTTTTATTCTAAAATGTATTCATTATAAAGACATTATAGTCATTACAATACTTCTTTGTCTGCATTTTTGGCAAAAATAATAGATCATCCTGCCAAGACAGACAATAAGAGATATTATTAGCAAAGAGTTTTCGAAGAGGCTGAATTAGCAAGATGACAGCTTTCTGAAATGCATCATATAATGTGGGCTTTGTGAAAGAGAAAGGGGAAGTGCTTTTCTTTTTTTCTGGTCTTTCCAACATTAAATTGTAATGGGTTTCATTAACTTCTTTTTCCAGAGGACAAAAAGGAAAAAAAACTCCATAGTGATTCCCCTTCTGGAACTCAACGCTGCATCAGAAACGCTATGGGAATGCTTCTCGTGACCGCAGTCTGAAGCATGCGTACAGTCAGTGTAATCAGCAGATCAAGCGGAAGAGTGCCAAGTTTAAGCAATGCATGTTTTCATGCACATGTTTTTTTTCTTCGTGAATGGACGTACATGAGCTCTGTGTGGCTTGTTTGAGAGTGAAGCACGCCGGGTCAGCACATGAGAGGATCCTGCCTCGCTCTCTTTGATGAAAAGGGTCGGATGCGTAGCGTCCACTGAGTGGGCTCCACTATAGCTGAGGTTTGGTGGAAACTGTGCTTGTGAGGCTTGCAGATGGAGAAAGAGGTGTTAGAAATAAGCACGGCTCTTTAACTACCACAGGGACGTCTCTGGACCCGAAAACACATAACGTGTTTCCTCCCTTCTGGAAGACAGCCTTTTGCTTCATGCATTTTCCCTTAATAACTTGTGGGTGTAATGAGCATTGACTCCGTGGTGGTTGTGGAGCCATTAGCAGAACCACCCGGCTATGAGGAAATGGTAACATAGGCTGGATGAAATGTTTCTAAGTGCAAACCAGCAACCTCAAAAGAAGAGCCTTTCCTTCTTCCCGGATGTGCACACTGAGCAGGGCAGGTTGCAGTCTATTTACACACCATGGCGTTGCTTCAAGCCTACCAGGCCGATCTGCTGGGTGACCTGAATTTCAGTTAAGTGGTGGACCCAGGCGCAGTTCGAGAATCAGCTAGAGCAGTGGGGCACTCCATGGTGGCCCCATTTTTGTTTATGGAGAGGCATTCGTGGTTCAGCCTCTCGGATATCCTGCTAGACTGCATTCCCTTTGGTGATGCATTAGGCAACGTTGTAGAGAGATCCTTGGAGGCTTGAATGCAGGCAGCGGGCGTTCCAGTGCTGAGACCATTTAACTTGCATAGAAGGCTTAGAGTGCCTTTGACTAGAGGCGAGGCAGGGTCCTCCTGTCATAGCGGCATGCCGCCTGACAAGACAGTGACTCTTTGGAAACTCTGTGCTGCGTCAAAAATGCTCTGGGAACATAAAGCCAACACCGCCATAGTGCCATCTCCCAGCCATACCGCCTGCATCTCTGTCTACGCGCTTCAGATATACAAGCCTACTGTTGCATTGCTGGATCTGTTTATGCTTTTTGGTCGTTGATGCCACCCGCCGGTCGCTCTCTGATTGGACTGATTGCACACATGCTTTAGACTGCGGTGCACTAGAAGCATTCCAATAGAGTTTTTGATGCAGCGTTGAGTTCCCAAACCACCATAAAGTGTGACATGACAAACACGTTCAATTCTGAACACAGGTTAAAAAAGACAAAAATAAATTTGTTTGTCCTCTGGGAAAAAAGGAGTTAATAAAACCCGTTACAATTTGATGTTGGAAAGAATCCAAAAAAGAAAAACACTCTTCCTTTCTTCCACAAAGCCTACAGTATATGATGTATTTCAGAAAACTGTCATCTTGCTAATCCAGCCTTTTTCGAAATCTTTGCTAATAATCTCTCTTTTTTGGCAGGGTGAGCTGTTCTTTCAGTCATTAATGCAGACAGAGAATCATTGTATTGACTATAATGTCTTTATAAGGAATATATTTTAGAATGAAAGATTTTTATTACAATATTCTTTTCCTCTACTGAGACTTTTACAAGGTTGGGTTTCACAGGACTATTTAATCAACATAGACATTTTGGGTCAATCTCCGTACTGTAATACCTGGTTGGCAATTAAAATGTCATGCAAGCTGGGAAAATTTGGACGAAAATAAGTTTAAAGAGTTGCAATGAAAGTTAAAGAGTAGTAACTCTTTTTCCATCATCTGCTCTTTCATCTCTAAATGTGAAATAGTTTATTATAACATTATTTATAATAGTTCGTTATAACATAATTGTACATCTTATGTGTTTTTTTACATACCTCTTCCAGGAAAATTGTTATTCGGATAGCTAAACTGGATGTGTTGTGTTAATTGAAGGACTGCTATGAGCTATGAACTCAACTGGGCGTCTTCAGCTTTATTTTATATCAAACCTGTGGCAATAAAATAAATTATTTATTATTTATACTGATTGAAAAGCTGATTAAACATGGCCACTTCCTCATTTCTGCAGAAAGCTGTCATCTGTCAGAGAAAACCTTCACCCTAAAACACGAAACATGTTTTTACAGAAATATTCCATATGGTTTTGTTGTTTCTGGTGCTAATCTTAGACTTGATGCTTTGTTAGCACTTGTCTGTCCTGCTGATGTCACCATGCTGATGACACGCTGCTGCCGATTTCCAGCAGGGATGCAATACAGTGTAATAGGTCATATACAAAAAAAACATATAATCACAACCTCATGTACATGCTTCTTTTTAACCCCCTGCTTACCATCAATGCTAATATCATTTTGATAAGACTTCCAGAATGCAATGCGGTTTCACAATACAGTTACTTTGATTTATAGTATAGCAGTGGCTCAGCTGTTTTAAATTTTTTGGTCAATAAACTGTTCTTCACTTGCAATTTTTAGAAGTCTGACCTCTGATTTGCTAATCTGTGACTTCACGCTAACATGGTAGTGCAGAGAATAAAGTAAAACTAAAAACTAATTCTATGTTTTACGTGTCTGATTAATTTCCTGATTTATACTGAAATGTTGAAATGAAATGATGAGTAATTAAGTGATTTAATACTTTAAATAACAATAAATGATCAAAGTTTTAGCTCAGCGTTGATAGTAAAATATCATGCTTTGACGCAAGAAAATCAACAAGCCGGGAAGCTTCCGTAGTGAGTTAATATTGATAAAACAAGCCAGCCTGAGGCCTCCAAAGCTTCTGCCGACGATTTACTGCCAAAAACGAAAAAGCATCTTAAAGAGATGCCAGTTCAAGAGTCAAGATTCAAGATTCAAGATCCGAAAAACCTTATCAAACCCGGGGGGAATTGCTTTGCTCTGATACAATTGCTCTCATGAAAGTGGAAAGGAAAGTAGAAGGAAAGAAAAATATGATAGAGGAGAGAAACCAACAAACAAACAAAACAAACAAACAAGCAAGAAACAGTAACAAGAATAAATAAAGATAGTGTACAAACAGTGACTTGTAATTTTACAGTACTGTAAGAACCGAAGTTGTGATGTGTATGAAAGACCTTTAATTACCAATGCAATGAATAATTAATAGATAGATACACCCACTAATTTCATGTTCTTGTTTATCGCATTCATATACCTCCCCTTTGGTCTTCTTTTTGCCTTCTGCCTGGTAGCTTCATTTCTAACATCCTCCTACCAATATATTCACTATCCCTCATCAGTACATGTCAAAACCTTGATCTACCTTAATCTGGCTTCCCTGACTTTCTACCCAAAATATCTAACATGAGCCGTCCCCCTGATGAACTCGTTCCTAATCCTGTCCAACCTCGACCTGCTACTTTTAACTCTGCCACCTGTCTCTTCCTCGGCGCCACTGTCTCTAAACCATACATCATAGCTAGTCTCACCACCTTTGACATTGTGCATCTTTGATATTGTGCAGACCTAATATGTATTTACATATTCTGTGGAAGGTGTAGGACTAAAGATTTTTCGTTTAATAAAAATGTTTTTTCCAACATACCCGCCTGTCTACATATGTATGCCTGTCTACAAACTCTGTTTTAATCTGCAGGTTTATGTAAATACATAATTAGTTATAATTAGCTTTCATGCTGGAATCAACTACAGGAGTCAAAGTCTGAAAGATGACACCATGGTTGCAGTATTTCTTTTGGACAGGTAGGAATAGGGTGAATTTTGATTTTGATAGTTACGCATAGCTTATGTAGTTTGTGTATGTACAGAAGCAGGGTGTAATTGGGTACTACTAATATGTTTGGTATTCTAGTACTGTTACTAACTATACTATAAAGGTTTTTCACCAATGGATGACATGTGATGCAATTTAGTAATTTTGTCTCTGCTCGTTTCGTCTGTGAATGTTTAAATGTTCAGGAGGCGTGGATTTAGACGGCGGCGGTGGGACGCACACTTTCCGTACTATCAGGCTACAGTTAGCATTTTCCAAAATGTCCTACTGCACCTTTAATTAACAGTGACTCAACACATCGATTTACAATCAATAAATTAGGCTCTAAAATGTATTTTTACAGACAGTGTGCAGGAAATATTTGTTTTATTTCTAATTCAGGTTCTGAGTTTGTGTAAAAGCTTTAACGCGGGAGAGAAGTGGTTGCCAGGTGTTGTCGTTTTCATGCTTGCCAAAAGGGTATTGTGGGTAATGTAAAAAAAACTTTGATGAAACTCAGACTTTAATAATGATAATAAAAAAATCTTCTGCTATTGGGCCTTATTTATTAGTTTTTCTTTAAACAAATTAAATTGAAGATGTTTCATACATTTTTATGTGTCGTCTAATAACAATTATTCTCAACTTTTTTTTATCATGACTACCGTTGGCTGTAATTAAAAAATGTTAATATTTACTCATAATAACAAAGTTTAAATGAGATGTTAAAAAGTTAAAGTTAAAGTTAAAAAAGAAGAAAAATAAAATATGTCGTGACTTTTTGAAAAGATTTGCGTTAGTGTAATTGAGTTAGTGTAAGCTGTGGAGAGACAGCTTGTCGTAGATAGGAAAGGAAGCCTGAGTGACCGGGTTAATAAACAGGCTTGTGAGAACAAGCTGTTCAGTTTTTGTCAGTCTGTGCTTGTGTACAGAAGATTGAACTTGTGGGCTCATCAACACTGCTGAATATAAACAGCTGTGGAAATGTCTGGAACTGACTAAAAATAAAAAATATGGTGTGCCATTAATCAGCCATATCAATAAAATATCTAAATAATCTATCTATCTATCTATCTATCTATCTATCTATCTATCTATCTATCTATCTATCTATCTATCTCCCTCTCTCTCATTCTCTGTCATATATATATGTATATATATATATATATATATCTATATATATATAGATATATATATATATATATATGTATATATATACAGTCACGCCCAAAATTATTCATACCCCTGGCAAATTCTGACTTAAAGTTACTTTTATTCAACCGGCAAGTTTTTTTTTTTGACACAGGCTTCTCCCAAAAGATAATAAGACGATGTACAAGAGGCATCATTGTGGAAAAAAAAATATTTTTCAGCTTTTATTTACATTTGAACAAAAAGTGTCATGTCCAAAATTATTCATACCCTTCTCAATAATCAATAGAAAAGCCTTTATTGGCTATTACAGCAATCAAACGCTTCCTATAATTACTGACCAGCTTTTTGCATGTCTCCACTGGTATTTTTGCCCATTCATGTTTAGCGATGAGCTCCAACTCTTTCAGGTTGGAGGGTCTCCTTGCCTCTCTCACTATCGTCCTGGCCAGCACAGGTGTCACTTTTGGCTTCCGACCACGTCCTCTGAGTTTTTTCACAGTGCGGAACATCTTGTCTTTTTTAATAATACTTCAATAATACAATAATAATACTTGGAACTTCAAAACAATTAGATATGGTCTTATAGCCCTTTCCTGACTTGTGAGCAGCCACAATGCGCAGCCGCAAGTCCTCAGTGAGCTCCTTTGTCTTTGCCATTAATGTCCACAAACCAACAGCAAAGAGCTTCTGTTTTTCACAGATTAAAACAGCTGTTCCAAATTAATCAGGGTAATTAGGATGCTTTAAAACAGCTTGGACTATTTGGAATAGTATAGAACTTTGGTTTTTCCTATAGACTTTGACAGTTTTTAAAGGGTATGAATAATTTTGGACATGCCACTTTTTGTTCAAATGTAAATAAAAGCTGAGAAATATTTTTTTCCACAATGATGCCTCTTGTACATCGTCTTATTATCTTTTGGGAAGAAGCCTGTGTCATTTCCGGTCAAAAAACAACTTGCTGGTTGAATAAAAGTAACTTTAAGTCAGAATTTGCCAGGAGTATATATATACGTGTATTTTATACATAAAACAGTATATGTGAAATAGATCTCAACTGGACTTACTTCATGTGTGAGTACAAAGTTTATTGGTTTTAACAGAAGCTCAAAGATTTGCAAGTTTCGCATGCCGGCGTGTGTCGTATAAGTGGGGACAGGGGCGGGAACGCATCTTTTCAGAGACAAATAAATAAACACATTTTATTTTAATGATACAAGTTTACCCAAGTCTTCAATTCAGAATTATTTAAAAAAAAAGCGAACTAAAATAAAATATAAATGAAATACTCATTATTTATTCTCATTATTTTTTTTTAAAGCCACAGAGAGCTGCAACTGAGGGATGAAAAAGCCACATGCGTCTCCAGAGCCGGGGGTTGCCAACCCCTGGCCTAGCCGTTACTTGTCATCGCCATGATAGGCTACTGGGTAGTATGCATAGATGCGCTCTGGGAGATCCAGGTTCAATTCTTGCTTGTGGACTGTTTTTTATTATTATTAATACCAAAATACCAAAAATGCATTTGTAGAAAATATGTCAATATTTTTGCAGATATATTTTGGTCTTTATTTTTTATTTAAAAAATATCTATAGATTTTATCGTATGGGCAACAAAAACTGCTTTTAACTGCAAGCTGCTAACACCGGGCCTGAAGCCAATTATCAACATGGCGAAAACCACAGCCACACCAGTGGAAACATGGCCACATACACACGCTGTGCTGAGTGTTTAAACACATCGGCTATGTAAACATGCTCGATAACACTTCTATCCGCCATCACTTCTATCCTGCAGTGTTTATTTAAGCAATTTCCAGCCAAAGTGGTTTACGATAAGAAAGCGATAAGAGCAGCACATACAGTACACACTGCATCAAAGTTGTGATCGGATCCGCATGATACAGCTAGCCAGATGCAAGCCAAATGTTAAAGAAATCGATTTTCCAGTCAAGGTTTCACTCCTCTATAATTACAAGGGCTAGAAAGACGACAGGTCACATATTAGCGTCAGGCTAACTTTCACCTCAAGTTTAAAGGATTAAGGGTTTCATGGGTTTAAAACTGAGTGCTGCTTATTATTTCCAGACAATTTCTCTTTGCTTTAACAGCTCAGAGGTCCTGAACTTTAATACAAAGTGCTGTACCAACTGATACCATGTCCCAAACTTAAATTACTTGTGTAAATAATGTCAGTAATTCAATTAAGCTAACAAAAACACACTTCTCCTGGCAACAAAACATAAACCTGTCTTCCTTGTCCTGGGCTTCTGATTCTCTCCTGTTCAGGCTTAAGATCCATGAAGGGCTTTTAAAGTGGCTGTTTAGTCTAAAATAGAATTCACGTAAAGTCCTTAATTTAAATGTGTTAATTTACTCAGCAAAAATTAGTGTCAAATTATCCAAATGGTCTGCGTTCTGATTCGCAGCCAAAAATTAAAAAAGAAAGAAAGATTGAACAAAAAAAAAAAGGTCGAAATTAAAGCAATGCTTGCTGATCTTGTGGTCTGTAACTTTTTCCCTTAACTTCCTTCAGTCCTGTATCTTGCTCTTTCATTGGCGGTAGGATGTGTTTTTCAGTCAGAACTTTTTGAACCCTAGATATGTAGCATGCGAAATGTTTCCCGGGCCTCTGCGATGCATCAGTGATTCTCTCAGATCGAGTCTTTCGGTAATTCACACTACATGCTTGTTACTTGCATGATTTATCATTGATTTGTTTCGGATTTGGAGCCTGAAAAAAAATCGGGGATAAAATCTTGTAGTTTAAATTGCTGATCAGAAGTTTGTGGGTTAAGATACTAGCACCACCAAGCTGGGCCCCTGAGCAAGGCCCTTAACTGTTTACATGGATTAATTAGATAAATGTAAGTTGCCTTAGGGTTTCCTTTTGACTAGGGTTTCCTAACAAGTATCTTTCTAAAATCATCTCGTGAAGTTTTTTCGTTGCTGCTGGATTGATTATATAGGGATGAGTTATTTAAATTAAAAATGTAGATCTGGAATAAGTAAATTTTGATCTAATTTCCATTGTTTAAAATTATATTAAATAAAATTAGCAGATTTTTTTTTCAGGTTTGGTATTGAATAGTGTTTAATATCCTTGTGTAAGACTTTGACTGGAGACATTAGCTAATAAACACTGCAGTTTCTCAATGTCATTTCAGAATACTGACCTAAACCTCAGTACAACATCAATTTGTAAGATTCTCTTTAATTAGCATGACACCACTAGCCATTACATCTGCAGAGATTCATTTAGGTGATGAGACAGCAGCAGTTGCTTACCCTCTGCTCCTGGCAAGACACAAACGTCTGAAATCCTGGCGCCACTCCGAATCCCAGCTGATCAATAAACGGCGGCTCGTCTTGAGTGTGGATCTGCACTTTGATGCCGGCTTCAAAAGACGTCTCGTCTAGAGGGATAAAGATATGATTTAGATATCAGATACAGCAATCTTCTGTCTGTGGTGGCATCCATGATTTAAGATTTAGTTTCTGCTGACAGATGTGAAACCTGCCAGAAAATGTACCCGAGTCAGATTTACAGTGCTGGATCACTGATGAGTATGACTGAGGAATCGTGTTTCGTATATGACGGTTTACACTGATAGCTCTTACGTTATCCGTACTGCACGGTAAAGCTTACGAAAACCGTATTTCAACCTTAACCTTAAAATAATGTCAGTAAACAAACATTTCAAACTCTTCAAATCTCTAACAGTTTCTTTGCTCATAATTTATACAGCAGGGATGCTGTGGAAAGTGGTGGCTTAGTGGTTAAGGTGTTGGACTGATACCAGAAGGACCAGGGATTCTTAGTACCACCAAGCCAAAAACCCCTGCTGGCCCCTGAGGAAGGCCCTTAACCCCCAATTGCTCAGCTGTATAAATAGGGAATAAAAGTAAGTCACTCCGGATAACTATGTCTGCCAAATGCTGTAAATGTAAAGAACATTATAAAACACAGCAACATGCATTAGTCGTCGATTACAATATAAAAGCACAGTTTTCATTATAAATTACACAGGCAAGCTTTTGCTTAAATAATTGAGAGGCTTGCATTTAAAAATAATTTACTCAGAGGTTCGAAAAGAATTTTTAATTAGCAAAAATTAAATTGAATTAACCCCATAATAAATAAAAAATAATAAAAATAATAATTCGCTGGTCGGGAACGTAAGCCATGTTTCTGTTCTAAAGTGAAGTGAATTTTTTTAAAGTTTGCATGGAATGTAAAAAGAAATTAATGCAGATTAGATGCGTTTCCATTAAGTTATTTAAGTGGTTGACGGTGGTATTGGTAACCTAGTAACCAGCAGTAAAATAAAACAAGGCAAGCGTAATGGAGCGGAAATAGCCGATGAGTCACACAGGTTTAATGTTGGCTACAAGAGAATTTATTTGAAGTAACCAACAAAGCAAGCTGAAAGAATAGTTAATAATCATCTGGCAAGTAATGTCCACCGGAAAAGACTCCATTCTGATGAACTTTTAAGTAATGTTCTAGCAATACGTCGCTAGGTCAGAATTTATTCAGCAAATGCCAAAAACCATCTTAAGAACCCACCAAAAATCTTAAGGTGGATTTGTGATTTAATATTATATTTAAAACTAGAAAAAAAATAAGGAGCCACTCAAAGTTTTTATAAAATTTGGAAAACTATGATTACATATTTCAGATTGATTAATACAATCAAAGTTTTAGAAAGGTCAATAGAGTAGTTGGGTAAAATCTTGAGTATTTTTTATTTCTTTTCTTTTTTTTAAGCTGTTTGTTTAGTTAGTATTTTTTAATTATTATTACTATTTTGTGAACATTTACTTGTTCTGTTTATTTCTGCTGGCTGACAAACTACCAAAGTGCATCCTGCTTTTTGTAGCTGCTGATGCTGCCGTCATTTAATCAATTACCTACATCATTATTCGTGTGTTTGGTTATTTATTTGTTTTCCCCTCCATTTTCTGTTAATTTAGGGCTGTGGAATAAAATAAGAGGAAAAAAATACATAATTCTGGTATTGAACTTTTTTTTGTTTAAAAACATCCAAAAATGTAATAAATTAAGTTAAAAAAAACACCTCAGGCGAGCGTAAAAAACTTTTGCAAATTAAAGATTTTTTCTCCAAAATTTGCCGTTTCTATCGCTCGTTTCTGATGCAGTACTTCAAAATGTGCGTTAACACAAGGTGACAGAAACATAACAAGTGTCTCATCCCAGCATCGCAATGCCCATGTTTTATTTCTCCCACACGGGGCAGACTGGCAGAAAAAAAAGCTAAGAGATTGACAAGGCAAGTATCAGAAAGCAGGCCATCATTACTAAACGGTGGAAATCCTGGCCATTTAGCGTGAGTGAGCACGTATCTCTGGAAAACCTTTAATCAGTTTGTAGCTGATCAGTCAGCTGCAGTGGCACAACAGACAAACAGCACGATAAATCTTCTCCCTAATGCACGGCTGGTTAATCGGTTTTCTTTCATTTGTATCGTAAGTCAATAAACAAAAAACCAAAGCTTTTGATTGGGGCAATCTTTCCTAAATCTGTAGAATCATATTAAACCATATTAAATACTTTAAACTATACTGTAAAATATTTTAAGATAGTTAAAACTAGAAACAAAAGTTAACCTGATTCCTTAAAAAATAGTTTTTTAAACCTCAAGTAGTTCAAATTAATGAATTAGTTTAGGTATCATTTTTATAAACTTAGTTTGGAGTTGCAGAAAGGAAAAAAGTTCACATATCTTAATGGCGGTATCATGTTTTATGTTCTAAAATGTATAATAACTAATAATATTACTTAACATTAAGTTTATTCATATAAACAGACTAATTTAACATAAAAAAGTAATATCATATAATTTATTAAGCAGGTACACAGAGAGGGGTGGTCTCATATTGAATTTTCCAATCATTTTGTTTTATTTTATATAATATCCATCCATCCATTTGCTATACACGCTTATTTCCTAATTCGGGGTCACGGAGATCTGCTGGAGTCTATCCCAGCTGTCTCTGAAAGAGCGAAAGGCAGAAGGGGTATACGCTGGACAGGTCGCCAGTCTATCACAGGGCAACACACACACTCAGACTTTGGAATCACCAATCAACCTAACATAGTTTTTGGACTGTCTGGGAAAACCGGAGAACCCGGAGTAAACTCATGCAAACACAGGGGGAACATGCAAACTCCACACAGAAAGACCCCTGCTAGGGAATCGAACTCGGGACCTTCTTGCTGTGCTAACCACTAAGCCACCGTGCTTGGGCAAAATGTGGCCATCAAACTGTTACCACAAAGTTGGAAACACAGTTTCTGTTTCATCATAGCATTATTATTTTATTTCATGTGTATTAGTATTATTATATTATTCCTTCAGTAAAACCACAGTAAGAGACTCAAATACAGTTGCAGCATGACAGTACCCCTGTGCACAAAGCCTCTGTCATTTATATTATAATATTTAATTTCTTCCATTGACACCAAGTGTGGAATATAACGTGGTGGAGAACGTTAGCTGTTTTCAGAAAGTACTTAACCCTTGGATGATGTGATATAGTTGAGGTATCACCATCACCCAGGAATTTGACAATAAATACAACTGAATAAATATTTATTTATTTTAAAATATACAGTAAATGCTAGGCAAATACACATGAATTCATCATTGTAATTTTAATATAAATAAATAGCTATGTTTTTCAACTAAGAAATAAACAGCGCTGACAAAACAAGTTTTGGCTTTTACTTGCATTAATACAGCATCAGCATCCCTTCCTTTCTGATAAGAAACTCCGGTCACATTGACCAAACGACTTCTGACCAATTAGAACAAAGAATTCAACAGCGACGTGTAAACCGATGTATATAAATGCAAACTGTATTAATGTGATTTAGTTGTATTAATTCCAACACTTTATGCATGAGGTCAGATCAGATTTTTGACAATTAAAGATTATAGTCTGAATAAATAAACAGGACAGATCTTAATATTTGTTTGATTTTTGTACACATACACAGAGGCTCACTGTGCTCACACTGTATAATAAGTCATAATTTTACAGATATAGGAAATAGAGGGTAGAACCGGAAAAAAATTCCATCCCGTCCACATTCCCTGATTAATAGTGATTTTGTTTCCCATGATTCCTGTGACCTGTAGGAGTCCCAAAAAAATGTCTGACTCCATATTGATTATGATTTTTCATGGTTACAAACTGCATGGGAAGCCTTATCCTTCTCTTATATGATTATTATTATACAATTGGCATTGGCATAGCAACTTCTGCATTACAGCTAGCAAGAGTTCCGGGTGTGGAGCACATCATCCACTTAACCATCCACTTTAAAGCAAACATAGGGGGAGCAAAAATAGACGGGGCAACTTAAATTAAGTTTAAAATTAAAAATATATTGTTTTCTATTTATATATAAAAGCTATATTTGTGTAAAAAGTTAGTTATCATAGTGTTATTACGATTTCCTGTTCCCACTTCTGTTGACATTTTTTCCTGTTCACTTCCCAATCATGTGATTTTCGTTCCTATTCCTACGAGATTCCCGCAGGATTCCAATGACCCATGGAATTCCCAGAGAAAAAAATGAAAAAAGGGAATAACAGCACAATTTTAGTGCTGGTTGAACTGTAAGATAAGTTGAATTCCAGAATTATCGCTTTTGAATCATTTCGGCAAAGGTCATCAAGAAAGTGGTGATAAAATGCTCTAGTGAACATGAGGTCTACACTGTCCTTGATTAAATCATAGGTATCATATTGCTTTTCTGAAAAGCTGCCAAGCTCTTAGCTCCTTTTATATCCGGCTATATATATTTACCTCATAATTTACTGTGCTTGTTCTTATGGTGGCCATTTTGGATCCATTGTAAGAACCAGTTCCTAGCATCCCAGGCAATCACTAGAAAGTCCAGGATGTTCAAATCTAGCCGGGGTCTCAGGAGTCTTAAACAACTAAACAAAATCTTATCTACCTTTCAAAATGTTTCATTAGAAAACAGGTCAGGAACACCTGCATCTTTGAGGATCCGGAATAAATCTGTTAGCACTGAGATATTCTGTATATAAAGAGCTGAGTACGTGTAAAAACTTATGCAGATATATTTTAGCTGTGAAAATTGTATTTTAGCATAAATTTACGCTATATGGACAAAAACTATTGGGACACCTGACCAGTACATTTATATGTGTTTTTTGCACAATCTATTCCAAATTTATTCGCACACCTATTGATATAATAACCTCCCCACCTCCTGACTGGCTAGCCAGTGAAATGTGGAGCCTGGCTGTGGGAGATTTGCTTATCGGTTGCTATTTGCATTTGGCATTTTATTTTATATTATTTTATCACATAAGTTCAGGTTCAGTGGGGTTGAGTCGAAGTCAGATCAACCAGAACACACTATGTCTTCATGCAGCAACAGATTCTGAGCATCACTGACTAATATAGTAAAATCAGTACATACATACATACATGCATTGTGGTAGCCGGACTGAAAGACGCACTAACCTCGGGACGGGCAAGCCCTGCGATGTTGCAAGCCCTTTCATTTCATTTCATTTCATTAGATCAGAAGTCTGCAAACGTTTAGAAAAATAAATGAAAAAAGCCTTTAATTATTTTTTTATGGAAACTATTCATAATAAAGTTTAAAAAACACATTGCATTTAATACCCCATGCACCATCTGTCTCATTATCATTATCATTACTTACTTATTTTGGCCAGTGCTTCCTGTCCTTAAAACTAGATTACTAGGATAGTTTATTAGTTCCACCTGTTTCCCATTACCCCTTATTGAGCCACACAATACTGCCCCTCTGGTGGACTCTGAGTGAAGATAAATTATTGCTTGTTTGAGATTGCAGTATTGTGTCTTGGTTACTGTTTGTATGCTTCAGTTTCTTGTATGCTTATTTTCTTTTCTTGTCTTTTTTTTCAGCTAAGGTGATATTCTATAACTTGCAGTTCTCCTGGATCCTGTTCCATGCATGGTGTCCTTAGCTGGTAAAGAAATGATTAAATTCAAAACAAAACCAGCAAAGGCATATAAACTAGCCATGACTATGTTTTTACACTCCCCCAGTTTGTCTTTTGTAGGAGTAACGTGACTGCAAATGATAACGAGAGCAAAGTCTGGTTTAAGATCGGGTTAATAAAAGTAACAAGCAAAAAAATCAGATTATCGGATTAAGCTTTCATATTATACGTTTTTCTAACGCTAAACCGTTAAAATTCGTCACTCTCACTAAAAGTAGTCTCAAAAAAGAAGGTTTATGGTACGTAGTTGAAGGTTTATGGTATGTACATACCTTAAGTACATACTAGGGTTACAACGGTTATAGATTTTATTGGTATGGTTATAGTCTGAGGAACAATAACGATTATCACACTAATTTCACAACAACCACTAATGTACAAAATAATTCAGTAACCAAATAATACAGCAATGAAAAAAAAAAGGACAAAAGTCAATTTCTTTCTTTGGAATTAAAAAAAAAGGTGAGGAATGTTTTTAACTCAAGCATAAGTCGCAGTAAGATCCCTGTGGTGCAGCTTTTACATACATATCGGTAACAGCACAACAACACTTTCACATATTGATGAATAAAATAAGGATTCCCAACACAACCAAAATGTGGATGTGCGAGTAAAGTGGCCATCAATATAAATTAAGGTAAACAGACAGTTGGAACGCTAATTGGAAGATGACCGCAGGGTTCGCAAACCAACTTAGATCACTGAAACAGACCCAATTCCCAATTTTTGTAACACAAGTTCTTGTGTTCATTTGTTGTTCTTGTTAGTTTATGTGTAATTCAAGTTCGTGTTCTTTGTTTATCCTTTTTTTGTCTTGTTATGTGAACTGTTCTTGGGATTCCTCGTCCTTTTTGGTCTGAGTAAAGTCTGTGCCCTGCTAAGTATAGTCTAATGCCATAAATGCTATATATGCTGGTTTTTTCTCTAATGTAAGGAATAAACATTGACAAGTTTATGTCCAGATTGACGAAGTTGAAAAAAAACAACTCCTTTCAGGGGAAAGTGGTGGCTCAATACCAAGGTTGTGGTTTATTTGCTAAGTTGGGCCCCTGAGCAAGGCCCTTCTGCCAAATGTAATGTTACTGTTTTAGCTCTGGATTAAAATGAATTAAATGTAAAATTGCACAGTAATGTATTCTCTAAAACTTAAGCGAGCTTAAAATTGCTGCTTAGAGTAGGTTTTTATAAAGCGATCTTAGCTAACCAACATTTTGAATAACGTATTAAATGATTTAAAATCAGCTCCTGGTGCAATTATATTTATTATGGAGTAATTATATTTGATCTTTTGTGAGGAGCAATTATAGTTAAGATCATTTTACTGGAGCAATTATAGTTACAGATTTGGTGAGGTTAAAGATACATTTTTAAAACATTCTACAGTAAAATTGATTCATATTTTGTGGGTCTGTCCAATGTGACCTATAATATTAAAGTAACTAACAAATAAAAAAGCTTTTTATATAATGATTTTAAAGCGACTTATGGGTCAATATCAATGACAGATGTGCTGATTTTAAAGATTTACTGTTTAAGACATCCACAGCTGTAACGGAACTCCACTGAGGCGAGATGTAATGAACCCAAGTGCAGTTTATTTACAAGTGACTATTTACAAAACGCCAGACAAATAACAAACATTAACTAAATTTAGCAGGTACATAGCATCAACAAGAACTCACCAAAGTGCTATACAAAACAGTAAACAATAATCCACCAAATACAGAGCAAACACCAGGGCTATAAATACAAGACTAAACAAGGAACACCTGAAAACAATAAAAACCAAACTAATCAATGAAAAACAAGACGCAAGGACAAAGAGAATCACATGACTAGAGACAAGAGGACAAAACAGGAAGTGAACAAAACAGAGCTTAGCTAGCTAGTATAGCATAGCATAGTTAGCATAGCATTGCTAGCTAGCATAGCATAGCACAGCTAGCTAGCATAGCTTAGCCTAGACATAAAGCAATAAACAAAAAACAAGAAAAACAGAAAAACCAGGAACATACAACAGTAATATTTCTTGATATTTAGGTTTTTTTTTTAATGTTTTGCCTGCGTTAATGTGTTCAGTGTGTACAGCGTCAATGTAAATTTGCTATATTTATATGTGGAGTCCAGCACAGGACGTGCAGACAAAATATAAGATAAAGTAACAAACTTTATTTGTCCTTTTGGAATATGCCTGTGCCACCAGGGAAGAAAAAATAAATTGATGGAATAACCTGTTTGTTTAATATATTCAGGTAGTCAGCTGACCTAATTCTTTGGACACATAACATTGCTGAACCTGACCATCTGCAGCAACCCCAAATCAACCCCACTACGCATGAAGTGTACATCACTTCATCCACCCTTCTTCTTATCCTGATACGCCCGTCACTTTGAAACAGGGTAAAGTGGTGGCTTATGGTTAAGATGTTGGACTGCCAACCCAAAGATTGTGGGTTCGTTTTTAGCTTCACCAAGCCACTACTGCTGGGCCCCTGAGCAAGGCCCTCAACCTCCAATTGCTCAGTTGTATAAAAGAGATAAATGTAAGTGGCTCTGGATAAGGGCGTATGCCAAATGCTGTAAATGTAAATGTAAATCTGGACTCCTTAGACCACATGACGTTCTTTCATTGCTGTTTTTATTCCCAATCCCTTCATGCTCCTACTTTCACTATTAAATATCACCAAAAGTTTAAATGTTCACCAATCCTGATTATTGAAGATTTTTTTTTCCGACCACATTTCTTTCTCGAAAATGATGGTTCCTCACTATCCTTCCTGTTTTTAATAATGCGTTAGACAGTTGTTATCCAATTTTATTAGTTCCACCAATCTCGTTAGATGTTTTCTTTGCTTGATGCATGCTAATAATTTGACCTGTTTTAAACAGATTAACATCTTTTCCACAATCACAGGATGTGTCTTCCGGAAATGAGAAGCTACTCGCCGCATTAGTGAGGGTTAAATAACTTGTTGCTATCTGAAACATACTGTAATCATCCATGGAATAATTATTCTATTGGAGGCTCTTACTTGTTTGCTTAGTTAAATCCTGGTGGTGACTTTTTTTCGGACCAGCAGTGTATCATATTAATTACTGGCTGCTTTGAAAATAATGTACTACTGCTTTGGTAAATCTGTGCATCACAATATATCAAAAGAAAAGACACAGACAGGCATGTCTCTGGATTTCTATTTAAGCTGTCACTCTGTCCCTCCCATATCAATCGTTGTGCTTTCTTTTTAATTAACAATAGAAGCTTAAGTTTAGCTACACTAAGCTACGGCGTGGAATGCAAAAGACAGACTTGAACACTCCCCACATTCAAATGTCCTCTGATGTGTAATTAACTTGTCTTGCTTTCTGTGTGGGTCTGGATGCCACTCGCTTGGACAGTTTTAGTGTCTGCATTTGTGTAAGGCGATTTTGTGCAGACAGAGGAAAAGATTGAAATGTAAATGTCTTTATTCGATCACATAGACTCCACCGCAGAGTGAAATTTGTTGTTTTTTTTGCATATCCCATCTTAGAAAGTTGGGGTCGGTTATGATGCAGCACCCCTGGTGCAGGAAGGGTTAAGAGTCTTGCTCAAGGACTCAACAGTGACAGCAATATGGTCTTCCAATTAACAAATTAGCACCTTAATTATTTGAGCCAGCACTGCCCCCAAATAAAAGTTGGCTTTGAAAGAGCGATAACATCACTGTGTGTCTTCTTCTTGCCCCACTGCCCTTGTCACTATGACTCAGAACTGGAGATCAAATAGCAACATTTAGATTCCTGCCATTATTCATACTGTACTTTGTAATGCAATCGACAGAGGAGAAGATGGAGGAATGGAATGCATCCATCGTCTGACAGAAAAAGGAATAGATAAACAAATACTCAAATTAGCTCTGGGCAAGATGCATTTGCAATAAATTTTGTTTAAGACTAAAAGGACAGAAAAAAGGAGATTTATTGTAAAATAATTGTTTTTAGAAATGTGATTATATTATAATTTTATACCCAATAGGAAAAACAGGAAAACATCATTTGAAGACGATTTCCTTGAACCCGCAAAGGGTAGCATATTGTTTGAAATCCCCACATGATGATTTGATCTTGTCCTATATTACTGTTTACCACATGCACGTCTATACTTGAGTTGTTTATCATAATATTATTTATTCATACACACATCTCCTCTCCACCTGCTTAAGCAGCTCTTCTCTCCCCTGCTAGCATCTTTAATATGCTAGTTGCATTTGTTGCGCAGCAGTGAGCTAATGAGAGTCAGTGAGTGTGAGGAGTTGTTTCGGAGTGTGATTGCGTATTTTACCTGTTTCTCCCCACACTGGCAGGTACTCGTCCTGTTGAATGTCCAGCATTAGTTCTAGGCCGTTGCCCATACCCCCTTTCGTGGTGATACGGAGTGGCTGTCCATCTTGACCAGAATTGAAAGTGTAGCATTTGCCGTATCGAGTAAAGATCTGTAGAAAAACAGGAACGAAAACAGAGCATTATTAATAACATCCGGAACAACCAAAGACTTTGAAAGTGTTTCCCTGTAAAAATTCCCTGGACTCCATTAAGACATGGATTTTCAAGGTTTTCTACTAGACTTAAAATTATGTTTCAGTCCATCCCCAAGGTGTTTAGTGAGGTTGAGACACTCAAGTTCTTCTTCTCCAACCATAACACACAAAGTCTTGATAAATGTTAGAGGCTTTGTGCACAGGGGTACAGAGACTGTATTTGAGTCTCTTACTGTGGTTTTACTAAAGGAATAATATAATAATACTAATACACATGAAATAAAATGAATTACAAATGCTTTGATGAAACAAAAACTGGGTTTTCAACTTTGTGGTAACAGTTTTGTGTAGTTTGGCCAAATTTTGCCCAAGCACGGTGGCTTAGTGGTTAGCACAGCAAGAAGGTCCCGGGTTCGATTCCCGAGCAGGGGTCTTTCTGTGTGTGGAGTTTGCATGTTCTCCCCCTGCTTGTGCGGATTTACTCTGGGTTCTCCGGTTTCCTCTCACAGTCCAAAAACATGTATGTTAGATTGATTAGTGATTCTAAATTGCCCATAGGAGTAAGTGTTAATGTGTGGTCCTATGATGGACCGGTGACCCCTCCTGCCTTTCACCCTTTTAGAGACAGCTGGGGTGGACTCCAGCAGATCCCTGAGACCCCGAATTAGGGAATACGCGGGTATGGAAGATTAGATAGACTTTTCTTATACGTAAAACCTACAAATGTTAGGAAAGTTTACCATGCAAGTGTCTGGTGTTGTTTGCTTCAGCCCAACCTAACCATTATGATCTGATCACCACTTTCACACAGAAAACAACAGTAATTAATAAATATATTTTTCGAGCAATAATCAAGTTCACAACTGTATCAAGAATGTAATTTATTTGTTTCATCAGTGTGTGCTTTATTTAACACATTCAGAAAATGAGTTGCCCATCACCTTTAAATTGTTTATTTATGCTCATGATAGAGTAATGGGCATGCTGGGATTTACATGACTGTGATAAATGTAAAGCAGCATAGAGCAGTTAGTGAGATGATGGAATGAATGAATGAATAATGAGCTAATCAGGTCGGATCCCATAGGAAGAGAGGAGCAGTTTTACACAAAACTATTTTCTCTGTCTGATGTGATGGACTGCTTTCTTTTCTTTTTCCTACGGTATCTTACTTTCTGTACCTTTTTCCTGAGGCATCTCTTTCTTTCTTTCTATTTTCTATGTGGTGTAAATGAAAGCAGCAATTTGAAGTGTAATGCAGAAGAGTCAGGAGAGGGGCAGAATGTTTAATAGAGGTGTGTGACAGTGAAAACACATGATCGAATTTTAACGACAGGCAGGGAGGAGGTGAGTTAAACTAACAGGTGAAAATAATTTTATTTATTTGTTTATTACTGCTAGACCATTTATGTCGTGTTCTCTTTTGTGATAAAGTGTCAGAGAGAGAGAGAGAGAGAGAGAGAAAGAAAGAGGGAGTGTATACATAAGTGTAGGTGAAAAAGAGTGTGAGACACAGAAAGAGAAAAGGTGACTGAGAGGGTGATAAAAAGGAAGTGTGTGAATACGTCAGCATCAGCTATGCTACACAGACACGCGCACAAACACACTCACTCATACCCAGGCCATGCGCAGGTCTTACACCATCTTAACCCGAAAACATTACCAGGATGCTTTTTTTGCTGGTTTGTTTCTGAAAGCTTACTAAAAGCTGCTGAGTGCAGAATCTGGGCTAAAAATGTCTCCTGACTCCAAAACAAACCAGGATAAACAAAGCGTAACACAGTGTCATGCTCTGTATCTAGATAGAAAACTATTATCCGTCGGTGTCAAGTAGAAATTTTTGCATTGTTTAAAGTTGCATTCATTCATTCGGTTATTCCCTGATTCGGGGTCACAGGGATCTGCTGGAGTCTATCCCAGCCGTCTCTGAAAGAACGAAAGGCAGGAGGGGGACACCCTGGACAGGTCGCCAGTCCATCACAGGGCCACACACGCACTTGCACTCACACTCGCTCCTATGGGCAATTTAGAATCACCAATCAATCTAACATACATGTTTTTGGACTGTGGGAGGAAACCGGAGAACCCGGAGTAAACCCACACAAGCACAGGGAGAACATGCAAACTCCACACAGAAAGACCCCTGCTTAGGAATCGAACCCAGCTTCTTCTTACTGTGGGGCAACTGTTTTAACCACTAAAGAGTAATGTTAATGTAATTTAAGCAGGATTTGGTAATTAAGTACTATGGAATTACATTAACATTTACATTTGCAGCATTTGGCAGACGCCCGTATCCAGAGCGACTTACAATATTCCTTGTTATTACAACTGAGCAATTGGGGGTTGAGGGCCTTGCTCAGGGGCCCAGCAGTAGTGGCTTGGTGGGGCTGGGAATCGAACCCAGGTCCTTAAGGTGGTAGTCCAACAACTTAACCACTGCAGTACCACTTCCCCATTGAAATTGTTAAGAAGATCAAAGCTTTAATAAGAAACGTGCAAGCTTTCTTTTGTGTAAATCTACTAAACCCAACCGAACTAGTAAAAAGCAATAGCTAAAAATATTGTTAAAAAGGCATAGAAAAGTCTAAGACAGAGCATAAAAGATACAGAAGAAAAGATGAACTATAGTGAAAAATAGTGTACACAATCTTAGTAACTCAATAGAAATCCAAATGTCCTTTATCCCTTTTGAAAAACATTTATTCTTTTCCTTTTTATTCATATGGTCCAGAACAGCTTGCAGAGTAAGTTTGTCCAAGAAATACAAAGACAGTCTGTCTGCCATTTCCACAGCAATTCTATAAAATAAAGATCTTTTATGTTTATAACCGACAATAAAGAGTCTAATCATCAGTCTAATCCTTTAATGACTCTAATGAGCATCCCTGTTACAACGAGCAACATTAAAAATGGTGGGTGATGATGACCTTGTGATGAAGAAGCCTAGTCCATTGAGGAAAAAATCTGTCTTTCTTTCTTTCTTTCCTTCTTTTTGTATCTTTTACCTAAGGTATCGCTTTCTTTCTTTCTTTCTTTTTTTCTTTCTTTCTTTCTTTCTTTCTTTCTTTCTGTATCTTTTACCTAAGGTATATCTTTCTTTTTTTCTTTCTTTCTTTCTTTCTTTCTTTCTTTCTTTCTTTCTTTCTTTCTTCTTTTCTTCCTCTTTCTTTCTTTCTTTCTTATGTATTTGGTATCTTTACCTAAGGTATATCTTATTTTTTATAGTTCTTCTTTCTTATTTCTTTCTTTCTTTCTTTCTTTCTTTCTTTCTCTTTTCTTACTCTTTCTTTCTTTCTTTCTTTCTTTCTTCTTTCTTTCTTCTGTATCTTTCTTAAGGTATATCTTTCTTCTTTTCTTTCTTTCTTTCTTTTCTTACTCTTTCTTTCTTCTTTCTTTCTTTCTTTCTCTTTCTTTCTTTCTTTCATACTGTATCTCTTTCTTTCTTCATTTCTTTTTTTCTTTCCTTTTTCCTACCCCTTTCTTACTGTTTCCCTTTCCCCTCTTTTCTTTTATTCCCTTTTCTTTCTTTCTTTCTTTCTTTCTTTCTTTCTCTTTTTCCTACAGTATCTTTTTCTTTCTTTCTTTCTTTCTTTCTTTCTTTCTTTCTTTTTCTTTCTTTCTTTTTCTTTTCTTACTCTTTTTCTTTCTTTCTTTCTTTCTTTCTTTCTTTCTTTCTGTCTACTGTATCCCTTTCTTACTGTATACTTTCTTTCTTTTCCCTTTCCCCTTCCTTTCCTACTCTTTCTTATTCTTTCTTTTTTTCTTTCTTTTCTTTCTTTTCTTTCTTTCTTTCTGAATCTTTTTCCTACGGTATCTTTTTCTTTCTTTCTTTTCTTTTTCTTTCTTTTTTGACTTTTTTCCTACTGTATCTCTTTCCCACTGTATCCTTTGCCTACTCTTACTTTTCTCCGCAGAGGGAGTTTAATACCTAATTTATAATCCAAATCTAAACTTATTTAATTCAATGTACTCGGGTCAAAACTGTATTTCATATTATTATTATATTATTTACTTATATATTTTTTTATTACTATTTGTTATGTGTTTATTAATTAAATGATAAAGTAATTAAAATTAAATTAATTAAACGGCACAGGCAGCAGGTAAAACTGATTTTCCATACGCTGCAAATACCTCCATAACATCAATAACTGTGATGTTCGCTTCATTCGTTTTACTTCAGGCTGCCACGGAATTACTCCTCATGTGTACATAAATAGCTAACACCTAGTTATCACCTCTACAGTTCTACCACACACACCCACACACACACACACACACACACAGCTCCCACCAGCGAGTACAGATTGATTAGGGCAGATGTACTGATCTCTATTCCTTTAAATGACAGCTATTTCTTTCCAGATAAATGATTTATCTATAACCAAAGACTTGCATTGCAAAAAAACAGCATTGTGTTTCCAATAACATTATTCCATAATGATTCATAGATAAAATACGCTTTCACTTGATTATTTAGGTGGAAGATTTAATTTAGAAGAAAACACTGTAACTTTTTATGAACTTTTTAATCAGTGATTTTTCAGGGTTTTGGTTTGTGAATTACTTTACTTATTTAATTTCTGTTAACATGATAATTTATTAATTTAGTGTGTGACTTGCAAAATAAAGTAGAAGCATTAAAATTAAACCTTAAAGCTTTATTGCTTTAACAACTTTTTAAAAAAACCTTTTAAAAAAAAAAAAAACAAAAATTTTTTAAAGCAGCATATATCGGCCAACAGACAAATTCAAATAAAATTAATTAATAAAAAACCTTTTTGGCTTCATCTCTCTAACTGTATAAGTTTTCTTTATATCTGCGAAAAACTGGATGCGGCTTGAGAAAAGATTTTATTGAAAAAAAAAAAAAACAAAAACCTTGTCAATTTTGTGTCTTTAATGCAAAACATGGCAGCCAAATCAGCTATCAATTTTCTGAACTGCTTATCCTCTGCAGGGTTGCAGTAAACTCGGGGTCTATCAAAAGGCACAGAGCACAAGCCAGGGGGCCACCCTGTACAAGGTCCCAGTTAATCGCCAGGCACAAACATGCACGAATAAAAATTCCCTAGATGTCACTTAGTCAACCAGGCATGTCTTTAGCCTAAGGGTGGAAACTGGTGCACCCACCATCATAATGCACTTGCAAACTCTGGTCTCACAGGACAGCAGTGAGAGGCTGACATTTCATGGCATTTGGCAGACATCCTTATCCAGAGCGACTGATATTTATCCTATTTCTCCAGCTCATCAGTAGGAGGTTTAAGGGCCTTGCTCAATTGCCCAGTAGAAGCAGCTTTGTGGTGCTGGGAATTGAACCCACAATCTTCTGTTTAGCAGTCTAACACTGAACTACCTTATTCCAAACCATGGTAATAGGATCTATCTATCTATCTATCTATCTATCTATCTATCTATCTATCGGGCAGTCAGAGCTTATGTTGTGTTGTGCTTGTTTTTTTCTATATCCTGCACTTGTTTTGTTTTTAATTAGTTAAATTACTGATTGTATTGCATTCATTTACAGGGATTTGATCCTGCCTTTTAAATAGGTTTAGAATTAAACAGACAATTTCATAAAACACATAACCGCAGAATTGCAGAAAAACAACAAGAATTTTTTTTAAGAAGGAAAACCAATTACCCAGCCTGGCAAAGGTTTTTAAAAATAAATGAGAGCTGTTGTGGTTTTCAGTACATCTGTTGCATCAGTCGCATCACTGACAGGACATCGTTTAATTTCTCTGCTTTTAGGGACAATAAAACAACATTATCTTCTCTGTAGGTCGGTTAAAAAAACCCAAATTCAATAAAAGTGAAGATTTTTTTTGGGGGGGGGCTGTTGTTCATGCTCCCAAGACAGATTTAAAAGTCGGTCTTTATGGAGCTATAACATTTTTACTTTCACTGATTAGGTACCACCGGGTTTTACTATTCCACAGTTCTGCCATGCCAAAACATTGTCTCTTTGTCAACAGTCTGTCTTCAGTTGCTTTCTTTTTTTTTCTTCTTTGGAACCCACCTGTGAAGTTTCTGCGCTAGGCTGAAAAATACACAATGTTCTTTCTATTCTTTTAGCTTGAAGGGGAGCGAGACAGCTTGGATCAATACAGGGAACAAAGATAGCTAAAGGGACTCTGTTGTGCTCAGTGACGGTTTAGTCACTGAGAAATCGATGCCGATATTGCTTTTGGCAGTCCGAGCGCTGGGATTCGCTGATATTTCTGATAGTGTTGTCAATGATGCATTTCAGTTGGATAATCTCATGAAGTTAAAGGCGCTATCTTTTACTATCTCTTAATTGGAGTGAGTTTTAGCGACTGCTGACTAGTCATGTTGACTACAGTTAAATCACCCAGGGTGCACAGACTGACAATATGGGTTATATTTGCCCATTGGAAATAGCGACATGATGCTTTGTGATGCCTTGCGTTTTCCCAAAATAGTTATTTAAAGGACATTTTTATATTCTGGCCTGCTGAACAGACATGCTCTAAATTACCATCAGCAGCTTCAGGGGCCTTATAGTTATCCGGATTACCTCACTATGAAAGCTTCATGGCTTGTTAATTGTATTGCAACAAAGCATGCACACGCATATCCCAACTAACATCCGCACTATTTTTACTATTGCAAACTATTGTGATATTTTGATAGTTTTGATATATCGTGCAGCCCTAATATATGAACAGGTCTTTTGGAAAAAAAATAAACTAATGTGGATACACTATGAGGGCAATGGCTCAAGTGGTTAAGGTGCTGAGTTGTTGATTGGAAGACCAAGGTCCAAACCTCGCCGCTGCCAGTCCACCACAATTAGGTCCTTAACTCTTCTTGCTCCAGGGGTTCTGTATCATAGCTGATTCTTTGCTCTGACTCCAACTTTCCATGCTGGGATATGTAAAGAAACAAATTCCGCTGTGCTGTAGAGTATGACAAAGATATTTTCTTTTATATTGTACTATAGTGCATCGTAGTATTGAAACACCTTACCATCACAACCTAATCCAGATCGATCCCATTTGTCCTCCTTTAATAACCTCCACACTTCTAAAAAAGACTTTGTAGCATGGCTGTGAGTTCAAGCACTATTGTCGAGGAGGTCTGGGGTGCAGTTTATCACAAAGCTGTTGGAGGTTGGGCTTGAATCAGGGCTCTCTGCTGGACACTCGAGTTATTCCACTTCAAATAGAACACACCATGTCTTTATTGAGTGCAGGGTCTTTGTGCACAGGTCATGGTTTCATGTAATGCTAGAACATAAAAAAAGAAATTCATTTCCAGCTTTGTGGCAACTACTGTATTTGGAGAAGACCCAAATATGGTTGTGCAGGCAAAATGCCCACAATTCTTTTTTTTGCATTTTTTGCTTTTATTGATAGGAAAGAAAGAAGGATGTGAAGCAGGGGGGCGAACCAAGGGTGGGAATGGAAAGGACCAGAGCCAGAATCGAACCTGGGTCAATGAATCGAAACTGCGCAAGTGTGTGCCAGCGCCTCAACCCACTACAACATGGTGTATAAGGCAGAATTCGAACAGGTCTGTAATTGTGTCATAGTTCTAGTGTTAGCTGCAGTGTACGATCAGACCTGCAATTCATTCAATATCCTGTGGTTTCAGCACTTCTGCTTTAACAATAAAGACAATTCCAGAAGCTTTCACTTCTTTATATCATCTCCTATCTGAGAACTACGGTTGAGTTTTAAACACTGATTTGAAAAGGACTTCCAATAGACTTTCGGCTTACATACATGTTACAGTCATGTGAGTTATTCTTGATTACACACTACAACAAGCCTTTTTTTCTAACTAAGGTGTACGTCATATGCACAAAACTCCTGTCTGTATGATCTATACCAACAACTCTTATCCCTTAAATATAACTTTATATTACTACAGACTTCTTGCAACAGCACTACTTACAATATATTAGGGCTGCACAATATTAAAGAAAACTGCGATATACAATAGCATGCTAAATAATGCCATATTCAATATGGTATTTTTTAAAATAGTATAACCAGCACATGTTTTTTTTACACATTTACTTGTGTTTGAAGATTTTTTTGCTGAGCCTAGCTGATACAAATTGTGCTTGGTTTTGTAGTGTTTCCACTGTACGTTTGCCACTTGAGATTTACATGTTCTACATAGAACTTTAGTCTCTTTTAAAACTAAAATACTGCCATATCTTTATGACGCTTCTTTGTTTTGGCACTAAATCACTGGCAGCAGCTGCGGGAGCCTCAGGCATATCCATATTAGCTGGCTATAAAAGCTTTACGGATTGTTTATATTGTATTGCGACAAAGCATGCGCACTAATATCCCAACTTACCTCTACCAGGTACCAGATATTTTACTATTTACATCGAAATAAACTTTTACCATACATTATTATTTGAAGTATTAAATGGCTAATTTATTGCAAACCACTGCGATATGCATAATCACGTTATGCACATTTGTGATATATCGATAATTTTGATATATCGTGCAGCCCTGATATATGTATGAGTCTTTTTGTAATAGACTAAAGAAACTAAACTAAAGCAGCTTGAATTTTGCCCGAAGGCCAAAACCAAGGTGCCACACTGTGCATAAAGTTAGCTCAGTGAAGACAAAGTCTGCCAAGATTGGGGTAGAAGAGCTAGAGCTAGAGCTAGAGTGGCCTTAACTCGTAGCCACTAAATAGTTTTGGTACGCTAAATATTCCTTTTTTTACCACTGAGCTCACTAATGCTCTTTTGACAAATATCCAAATACTGAATCAGGTGGTAGCTCAGTCATTAAGGTGTCGGTCTGCCAACTGGAAGAGTGTGAGTTTGATTTCCAGCACCACCAAATTAGCACCCTTGGATCCCTGAGCAAGGCCTGGTAATGTTCAGTGGTATAAATGAAATAAATGTAAGATCCTCTGGATAAGGACATCTCCCAAATGCTGTAAATTTACCCCTATATCCATGCTCTGGAATTTCAGAAGATTGAAGCTTATACATTATAACAGGCAGTGTTAGGGTATTATGGTGTGCGCAAACTTTCAGCCACACAGTACATCGTCTTTTGTTTAAGTAAAGAGACGAGTTGCACTACTTAATGCTGTTTTTGTCTTTCTTCAACTTTTGTCTACCCACTTCAGTCTCAAGGGCAAAATATAATAGTAGTAAATGAGCAGTGGTGGCACTAAACTGCAAGATGGGCATTAAACTCATGTGCAGCTTGCCAGCAAAAGTGATACAGCTTCTGTCCATATGGCTAGGGACCATGTCTTACACTATAAAATGGAATTAGGACGGTGATAAATACAGTTATATGAATAATAACAATAAGTTGATATCACCCTTCCTGCCAGGAGTGATGACGCCCATCAGTGCTCATATTCACCATGGCAGAAAAACTTTGCGATGCACATTTCATCCTTAAAAATCAATACAAAGTCTACAGTGCCAATTATTCTGCTACTTTAGATATTAGATTTTTTTAATAGGCTTTTAAAGGACACTGCTCTTTTTAAGAACCCTGCGGACTCCATGTCATGCTGCTTTTTTACTAGAGAACTTTCACACAATGCTGTATTACTTAGTCGTGCAGCCGGTGCAGCCTGTGTGCTGCGGAGGGACAGTAAATCACAGCCCAAGGACAGCAAAGAAACTTTATATCATGGCTTGAAAAGGCCACGTAATATGATTAAGACACTGTTCAATTTACCTAATGCTCTAAATCTTACGTACGTGTAAGCAGAACTATTAACGATGCCCGTATTCCGAGATGCCTGACTGCAGTAGTGACCTATAGCCTGTATAACAGCTCATTATTTTATGTTGCTAAATAATAAATTTACTGCCTCCCGTCTGTCTTCTGCACTTGTAAATAAAGCCATCCGCTGGGTCTTATTATCTCTGACTTCTGTCTGGTTTCTCTATAACAATTATATTGAGAGGGTTATACATAGAAAAGACGACATAAGTGTTCTCCGAGAGTTTACACTGTAGCTACTGCATTTATCGTGAAACTTGCTAACTGTAACACACTATTGAAAAAGGCTATTGACAAAGATTTCTAGAAAAAATTATACACTAACTTCTGGAGGTGAAGCAGGAACATAAATATACGGTACCGATCCATTTTTTAGGAGTTTTGTATCGACCCACGTTTATAAAGCAGTCTAGTGAAAAAGAATTATCCTGTTAAAACAGGACACAACCACAGGGGCTGCATTTACACTGCAGAGCTTAATGCCCAATTCCAATTTTGTGACAATAAGCCCATTGTGGATGTACTGACCGGAAAAGGAGGTAAAAACAGAGCAATAATTAAGGCTGCAATGGACAGAGACTAAATGATTATTTCGTAGGTCGACAAAACAATGTTCCCCTTAGGCAGGAAAAAAAAAGGGTGATGGGTGTAATTTAAGGTGAAAATCTGATCTGTCTGGAATCTGCTGGAGCCGATTTCAGCCGTCTTTGCAAGGGTGAAAGACAGGAAGGGTACACCCTGGACAGGCCACCAGTCAATCAATCATACGTGTTTTTGGACTGGGGAAAGAACAGCAGTAACTGTAGTAACATGCAAACTCCACACAGAAAGACCCCTGCCTGGAAATCGAACCTGGGACCTTCTTGCTGTGAGGCAACCGTGCTAACCCATGCTGAAACATATTAATATAATAAACAGACTGTAATAAAACTAACCAAAGAGTGACGCAAATAAAGTGCGATGTGTTACGACAGTGTAGTTACACACCTATAACAGAAAACTAAAACAAACAGTGTTCATAATAATAGGAAGGATAAAACTAATAGAAAAGTATGACAGGAATAACATTCTGGGGAGGTTTGTGCTGTGTATTACGGCCCACAAAACAAAATAAATCAGATTAGAAAACAATCACATAATTTAAGTTTTATATTATGTAATGATGACCAGAAATTAACCGCATCTTCAAAATTTACCTCTGTTGTAAGTGGTTTGGCATGTAATTGTACATAGCTGGACAAGAAAAAACTACAAAGCTAAAATTGTTGATAATGTCAAAACAGTTGCTTGTAACTTTAAGACATTCGGCCGATGGAATCAAAAGGGAAGGTAACAAGAAACATGGACAAAATGAATCAAACATGGGGCTCCAGCACAGTAATTACTATGCTTCCTTCAAGCTTAACTGAGCCATAATCTCAGCAGTGACGATGCAAATTATAGGCAATTCAATGAGCAACTCTACACCAAGGCCCCACAGAGACTCCAGCAATCCACAAGGCAGGTAACCTCGTCTCAACCTTGCAAAAAGCTTTGCATTTTGGAATTCTTCTATAATTGAATTACATCGCATGAAAAATGAGCATTGTGATGCGTGTGCATGCGTGTGGGTGAGAGCAGGAAAGAGGTCTGAGGTGGGAAAAAAATGTGAAAATATGATTCATGCTGAGCGCCAAATCATTTCTATTAATGAAAATGTAATGAAAATAGCAGTGAAGCATTGGGAACCCCCGACCAGCGGAGAGCAAAGCGTTTCGAAAAAGAGATTGTTTCTTACTATTTCTTACTATTTTTAGTCTGAAAAACAAACTTTTATATTAACATTTACAGCATTGAGCAGACGCTCATGTCCATAAGTCCTTAGAGTCACATCATTGAACAGCTCAATACTGGTAGATCACAAATCAAAGTGCAACAACCCATGAAAACCTGTTGAAAGAGCAGCATAGATACAAGTGCCAGGTATTTAAGAAAAAGTGGGGTCTTTAATCGTCTCTTGAAGACAGATTAACATTCATTCATTCATCTTCTATACCGGCTTATTTCCTAATTCGGGGTCACTGGGATCTGCTGGAGTCTATCCCATCCGTCTCTGAAAGGGTGAAAGGCAGGAGGGGTTCACCTTTGATGGACAGGTAGCCGGTCCATCACAGGGCCAAACACACACATTACAACTCGCTCCTATGGGCAATTCAGAATCAGCAATCAATCTAACATACATGTTTTTGGACTAAGGGAGGAAACCAGAGTACCTGGAGTAAACTCACGCAAGCACTTAGAGAACATGCAAACTCCACACAGGAATCGAACCTGGGCCTTCTTGTTGTGAGGCAACCGTGCTAACCACGAAGCCACCGTGCAGATTAACACATTAATGCCTAATGATATGTACTGACATAACTAAGAGCCTCATTAACTTTGTACCTTAATTTGCATAAAGGTAAAAAAAAAACTACTACAAAAGGGTCCAGATGTTCTAGCATGACAATACCACTCTGCAAAAATCCAGCACTAAATGCATTAAACTGTGAAAGAACTCATGAGTCCTGACTAAACTGAATGAACTGGATCGTGGATGAACACTATTGTGGCTTAATAGAAAAAAAAAAATCCTTAATCCCTAATCCACAATTTTGTAGAAAGCATCCCCAGATGTATAAAGGGCATTACAGGCGTAAGAGTGAGACTAAGTCTGGAATAGGATGTTATAAACCACATACAGATGGGATAGTCATATAAAGCTCCGCTGTAATAAGGTGAAACATGTAGTTTCATTTGTTCTCTATGACACGGATGAAGAAACTTGCAGCTCATCTGGATCTTTTGGCTGGTCTACTAAAGCAGTGCTGAATAAACTCTTCCAGTGCTGAAGTATTGCAACACTTCATCCCCAGAAATCTTAAGTGTTCTTATATAAACTCGCTGATTGGTTGAGAGACTTGTAAGTTGTGTGAATTTCTCCAGAGTGTTAGCGGATTCCCAGAATGTTTAATAACACAGGACCGGAACAGATTGCAATTATTTTTCCTAAATGTTCTTAGAACTTTATCCCTCTCAATTTCAATGTTCTTCTGACATAATTCCACCTGCAGGAGGATTTTATTTTAATAGTTAATTGAGAAGCATTGTGGGTGTGAAAAGTCTGATCCAACTGTACAGACGCGTTTTGGTAGACGAACTTGTAACAGTTTTACTCTGATCAACCAATCAGAGGACGGAAAAATGCTGACGTTATTGGCAATCCGCCACAGCTGATGGGCAGCACTGCTGATTCTGAAGGCTCTGATTACATTAAAATGGCAGCACATGGAAACTGAAATCTGATTGGACAAAAAAATCTAACATCCACATACACGTACTGGAAGCGGTGCAGCAAGAGAAACAGTATGAAATGAAGAGAATAAACTGTTGAGAATAAATTAATACAATTTAATGAAACAAATAGAATTTACACCACTGGTGTGCAGTATAGTATAGTAAATATAGAATAGTATAGTGTATAGTATATTGTACATAGTATAGTATACTATACTAGTATAGTACGTTGTAGTATATAGTATAATATAGTATAGTATATAATATAGTAGGCTGTAGTATATAGTCTAATATAGTGTAGTATATAGTATAATGTACATAGTATAGCATATTATATATAGTATAGTATGGTACAGTGTAGTACAGTAAAGTATATAATATTTTATAGCACAGTATAGTATATAGTATTATAGGCTGCAGTATACAGTATTATATAGTATAGTCAAGTATATAGTATAGTAGGCTGTAGTATGGTATAGAGTGTATATAGTGTAATATAGTATAGTAAAGTATATAGTGTAGTAGGCTGTAGTATGGAATAGTAATGCTACCCAGAGTAAATATTGTGAACAATAAATATAATAATAACGTTTGTTGTTACAATTTATGATAGAGTATTTTGCACTGTTATGTTTGCAGTAATTAGTAAATGTGACAGAATGAAAGCTGATCCGCTGTTCAGAAATCTTATAGGCTACACAGGGGGGGGGGGGTGAAGAGCTGCACCTCTGCTATTGATACCTGACTGAACTGATCCTAAAGATGTAAATGTAAACATTTTAATCGGAATTCTGTGAATTCCGTGACTCTGAATTGAGATTTAAATCTTGTTTTTGGCATAAGCACGTGGGTTTATATGGGTTTATATGCCAATGTGTCACTGTACAATTGCAGAAAACTTAAGCCGAAAACACAGGTAAAAATATCGCGCGCACACACACACGCGCGCGCATACACACTCTCTTACGGTGCTGAAGTTGCGCGGTCCGCAGCGTTCGCCCTGAAAGCGGCAGTACAGCAGCATCTCCTCCAGCTGATGCCCGAGCCTGTCCAGCAGTTGCCTCATGGAGGGCTGCGCCTCTCGCGGTGGAGGCAGAAAGCGACTGAAATCCAGCGCGCGAAACGGTGTGGACGAATCCCCACGCGCGCCCATAGCCTCCGCTGCGCCCGCTGACACTTGCCGGTTTTTCCCCAGTAGTCCGAGCCAGCGTCCCGCGCTAAAGATATCCGGTTTGCTCATGCGCCGCGGCAGAAGCAGGTTCCGGTTGCAGATGGTCACCGCAGGAAAGACCAGGCGCGTGGCGTACACCACGTGCGCTTTCGTGTGCACGGGCGACGACAGCAAATATCGCACCCGGTTAGAGGACCACGCCACCAAGAGCGCGAGCGAGGCAAGAAACGCGATAAGCCAAGCCGCGCGGCGCGGATACGAGCCTCCGAGAAAGACGTGCCTGAGCCCGTGAAAGGTTGTGTGCTTCAGGAAGAGCTCGCTGGCCACGCGCATGGAGCTGCGCTCGCGCTTTTCCCTCGGCGCCGATTCACTCAAACACATTTTGAAGAAAAACAATCAGGCAAAACGTGAAGTGAGCGCGCGCGGCTCAAGCCCCCAGAAAAAAAAAAGCTCGGAGACTGACTCAGTTTCTCGGTGTGCGGCGGAGGCGCATGGCCGCGCGGTGCCCGTTAAAAAGCGCGCGCGCCCTGTTGCTCAGTCACTACCGATTACACTCTGCACGCGGCATGAAGAACGTTCCATCCAGAGCTTCACCTTCAGGGGTGTGTGTGTGTGTCCGCGTGCGTTAAAGCGTCAATCATCAATGACTCTCTCATCTCACAAATGCATAGGAACCTGATGTGAAATGTTCTGCAAAACGTGAACATATCCAGCTTGTTTAACGTTTTATGGTTCTGTTCTAAGAACGTTTTCTCCTGAACAATTAAAGAAAACAAATAAAGTACGAATAACATTAAGGTCGTTCCAAAAACATTGTTCTGAGAAGGTTATCTCTCAACATCACAAGAACATATAGTAAGTATAGATAACGTTATAAGAATATTCCTCAAACGTTATTATAACAACGAGTTGTCAACAGTAAGACAACTTTTAAAGAACGTTGTGGGATTTTTATACTAATTTATTAGTATATAAATAATTTAATAATTCAATTAATTTAATAATTATTAAATAAAAGGCAGCATGGTGGCTTAGTGGTTAGCACTGTTGCCCCACAGCAAGAAGGTTCGATTCCCAGGCAGGGGTCTTTCTATGTGGAGTTTGCATGTTCTCTCAGTTCTTGTGTGGGTTTACGCCGGGTTCTCCAGTTTCCTCCCACAGTCCAAAAATGTATGTTAGATCAATTGGTGATTCTAAATTGCCCACAGGAGCGAGTGTGAGTGTGTGTGTGGCCCTGTGACGGACTGGCCCCCTCCAGGTTGTCCCCCTCCTGTCTTTCACCCTTACAGAGATAGCTGGGATAGACTCCAGCAGATCCCTGTGACCCCAAATTAGGAAATAAGCTGGTATAGAAGATGAATGGAATTATTTGGAGGATGAATTATTTATATATAATTATTTAGACCATCCTTCTGAGTAAATTGCTGAAAATGAGTGTGGAAAAAAAGTGATGAGAACTCTTTTCAGGGTAAAGTAACTTTTAGCCGCTGGAAAAGACGCCTCCAGATGACTCAACAGACTAATTAGTATATTCATTAAATCTTCAAAATCCTGAGCTTTTACTAGGAACATGTTTCTGAAGACACAGACAACAGAACAACAGACTGTTATATAAAGAATAACAGCAGGCCAATCAATTATATAAACTAATCTGCTTTGAAGGCCCTATTTCTGTTTAACAGTAGTGTCTGGAGTGTTTTTTGTGCAAATGTTTATTCACAAATGACATTTTTATGCTTTTTCTAGTTAGATTTAATGTTTGTTATGCTATAAAAGGTTGTAAGGGCCTCACGATACGATACATATATGAGTCATTATACAATATATTGTAATATATTGCAATACAATACATATTAATTATGAATTAATATATATTTTTTTGTGAAAATCTAAAACAAATAGCTAAAAATACAAAAAAAAAAAAAAAACAAACAGTGGCAGTATGTTTCAGTTGTTTGGCACACACTAAGGATTTTAATGAAATATTATGTAAAATGTTTAAATGATATCTATCAATACTAAAGGTTAGGGTATCGATACGCTATTGTAAGAAAAATATTGCGATAGTTAGCTGTATCGATATTTTTACCAAGCCTTAGTTTTCAATCTACCAGTCTCCTCTCTCTCTCTCCTCTCTCTCTCTCTCTCTCTCCTCTTTTTTCCTTTAACCACCCAGCTTGTCATTTTTAAACTGAGCAACTGGTAATGTCTTTGTCCTACATCCTAAAGACTTCTCCATACTGAAAAACTTTACAAAATCTGATCCTAGCATTATTACTGGAGTTTTTGATTCACTTGTTGTTGTTCAGGCGACGGAATAACATACACCACTCCTATATACAGGTTCCTGAGGACATATTGAATATGTCGGTGTGCGTCTGCTGTCTACACATCTACTGCAGTTTGTACTGTATATGTGGAATTTTTTTAATGGATGTTCCTAAGCCTGATTTATTTTGAAAAGTTTTTATATTACAAATGTGATTTCTTTTCTTTTTTTCTTTGTACATTGTGGCAGGTGGTGTTTTCCAGCATCAGGTGGACAAAAGTTGCATAGACAATACTAAGGTTAAAATAGATTAAATAGGGCCGGTGTAGTGGGTGAAGGAGCCGGCAACCCAGGTTCGGCTCCGGCGGTGCTCCCTTCCGGTCCCACCCCTGTCTCTCTTTCAATCTTCCACATTTCATCTCTGTCTGCCCTATAAATAAAGGCAAAATGCCCCGAAATATCTTAAAAAAATAGATTAAAAAGAGCAGTATATCATTTAATTATTAATTTATTTAGCAATAAACCAGCACTCAGTATGCCAACCTTTCCAGTAACAATCTATCAAAACATTGCAATTGGGATAAAATCTTGCAACTTGTCCTCTAGGTGCTTCATTATGAATGATGGCAGCTACAGAACCTGTTTAAAAACAAGTTTTGCTTATTCCCTGCTTTGTCAATTTAGATAAAAACAAGTGCATGTTTTCTGCTGCCAGATTTCTGGCTATAAATCCACTCTTAAATGGATGTGATTCATTTGGCTTAAACCGTCTGCTCACTCTGGTAACATTTCATGATTTCTACAGACAATTTTTTTCAGTGGAGGGATGATAAATGTGCAAGAGATCCACCTTAAACCTTTAAGTGACTATTTATTAAATATAGCACAACCCACTGACATCCCCACTCTCATGTTTTAGCTCTATATCAAACGACTTTAATGACACGGATACACTTACTGTACTCTTACCTGCACTTACTGTATTTGTCACAAGATCAAGCTGCATAAATAAGAAACTCAATGGTAAACTCTTTCCACTGGTTCTCTGGGGATCACTAGCATCCCAAGCCACCGTGACTTTAATCAGGATTGTGCAGTTATGGAAGATAAATAAATAAATGCATGTTATTCGAACAAATTGTTTAGTTTTTTGCTTTCATTTCAATTTAAACACACCATCATTACTACGCTCCCTTCACTGGAGTTGTCCACATTAGATTTAAAACACTCACGCTTGACTAGAAAATCGAAGATACTTCAGCATCCATTTCCCTTAAAGCAGTTATCACTGCTTGACTGGTCCTACCATCTCTTAGAGTACAAGGTATGCATCAAGACTTTTCTCTTTTCTGGCACTGAAGTGGTGGAATACATTTTCCCTGGATGTCCCGAAGTAATAAAACTTTTTGTTGTATGTGTATTTATTTTTATTTATTTCTTTTCCTAAAATAGTTCTAGATAATAATCTTAGTCAGTAATCGAGTAAACCGGTGTCAATATAATCATTGATGGAGACGTAAAGCACTTCTGTAAGTCTCTGGATAAAAATACCTGCCCAGTGCTATAGATATAGAATACATAATCCCTGATGCGCTCTCTCCATTAGCTTTCAGTACCTGCACACATTAGATTTAAAACACTGATACTTGCCGACAAAGACCGAAACAAGGCGGCACCTTCATATCTTAAACATATTATCAATCTTCCCATTGCATCACATACCCTCAGATCCACAATCACCGCTAGACTGGTCTCACCATCCCCTAAGACGCAAGATTGGTTTGCGTCAAGACCTTTCTTTGTTCTGGCACCAAGATGATGGAATGAACTTCCGATCAATATGAGAACATCCAGGTCACTGACTATCTTCAAGAGACAATTGAAAACCCACCACTTCCTCAAACCCCTGGCACTTGACATTTCAGATAAAAAAAAAAAATATATATATATATAAATATATATGCACTTCTGGGTTGTTTGTTTTTGTGATTTAGCGAACAAGTATCGATCTGTTTAATGATGAAACTCAAAACATTTTTGTACGTCGCTCTGGATAAGGGTGAATGCTAAATGGTAGAAATAGAAATGGAAATCGGACATCATAATCAGAAAGGCTTGAATATATAATCCACAATAGAGTGCATTAAAAGCCATTTCTTTATGTGAGATGTGGTGCACATTTTACATGCAAGAAGCTATTTGGCATTCAGCCACTGGGTGAGTGCAGTTGATTGAATCCATCCTGTTTAGTGTAGTACAGAATCGCCTGTTGAACAGCGATAGGAAAGAATTATTCTGCTTTGCCCCCTGAGTAAGAGACATGACACACTTCTCTAATGACACACCTCTTAGTTAAACACTACAGACTACTCGAGGTTTGCCACACTTTATTATAAAGCTAAAAAGTACATTTTACTTAAAGGTGCAGTAGGACATTTTGGTAAATGCTAACTGTAGCCTGATAGCAATGAAAGTGTATGTCCCATCCTCACCGTTCAAATCCACACCCCCTGAACACATGAACGTGCACAGACTAGCCGGCCAGAGACAACGTTACTACAATACATCATGTGTCATTCACCGGTGAGAAAAATGATAGTACAGTTAGTAACAGTATTAAAATACCAAACCTAAAAATAGAAATCTGATTAAGAATTAGCTTAGCTACAGTAGCAGTGTGTAAAGGTACACAACTACATAAGCTATGTGTTACTATTAAAATACACCAAAATATAAATCACACCATATTCCTACCTGTCTAAAAGAAATACTGTAACCGTGGCATCAATTTTCAGACTCTTTGACTCCTGTTGTAGACGCCATTGTGAAAGCGCAACACTGAGCCAGCCTTTTTTATTCGCAGTACGTGCAAATATATGCAAATAAATATGTTGACAGGCAGGTAGGAAAGCCTATCATAATGTTCTGACCAAACATTTTTTTATATAAATACATTCAGAGGACTGCTATCAAGATGTGAAGAGACTTTCAACCAGCAGAACAAAAAAGACAATCACCTATTGTACCTGTAGGAAATACTTGAATTTTTACATTTGTATTGATGACATCTGGCAAATGTCCTTATTTACCTAGGACATCTAGGTTAGAGTTAGAACATGGGTGGGCAATCTCAGTCCTGGAGGTCCGGTGTCCTGCAGAGTTTAGCTCCAACACTAATCAAGATCTTGCTAGGCATATTTGAAACTTACAGGTACGTGTTGAGGCAAGTTGAAGCCAAACTCTGCAGGACACCGGCCCTTCAGGACAGAGATTGCCCACCCCTGAGTTAGAAGAACTAACTTCTCCGAAAATCCCTGATGTGAGTCCTCTTCCTCGTACCCTGAAAGATAGTGGAATCGGTCACGCAGCTCTGGAGATTCTGCGATAGTGTAGTGCAGTGTAAGGTGGGATAAATACATTGAGGTGAGTGGGTGCTGATCTGTTTTTGGATTTGTAGGCCAGCATCTGTGTTTTAAATCTGATGTAGGCAGAAACCAAAAGCCTGTAAAGGGAGCGAAGCAATAGAGTTGTGTGGGAGAACATGGGAAGGTTGAAAAGAAGTCACACAGTTGCGTTCTGACAATATAGCTGGCCAGTTGCTACAGTTGCTAAGTTGATGCCTACACAACAACGACATGCAAACCAGTTCAGCTGGCTCAAAATTTTTATAAGAGTTTCTTGAGTTTTATTTTATTTTATCCGTCTTTTATACTGTTGTAAAATATAAATAAACCATTACTTTGATGATCTCGAAGGGTTTTCGTAGAGATAGTAATTGTTACAGTTTATATCATGCCTTAACAGGATAAAAGTTCAGGAGAAATAAAGAGATGATCTAAAGTACCCCGTGGTGTCTATGGTGCAGTTGTCTATGGTGGTTTACCACCACCATCTATGTAAACCTGGCTGAGCATCATGGCAGCCATTTCCCTTGTGAGGTGCACTTTGAAGTCCCCTGGTACTGTAGAACGCGAGTGTGATTGTCTTAACCACCACCACTTTGGGCATACCCCACGCCTTACGCCTTAACCCCACCTGGTGTAAAGTCCAGGCATGAGGGCGAAGTAGACGTCGGCAGAAGGAATACTGTCTACAAGTGTTTGACCGAGGCCTCTTCCAGCGGTTGGAACAGGTGGGCGCAGTCCCTCCAGAACCACCGCTAGGTCCCGAGACAAGAAACTTAGTTGCCTTGCAGGTCTAAACCTCCTTGCCCCAAAAAGAAGTACAGTTGACTAATGTCTCTAATGGCTGCTTAGTCACCAAATCTGACTATTATTACGTCAGTTATTGCTATTATTAGTGAGACATCCACCAGCATCACGTAATGTCTTGGGCACTGTGCAGGAATTGTATCTGTCATTAAAGATAGAGATAGATAGAGATAGATGTTTCCTCTGTAAGTCGTGACAGAGGTATTATGTGACCAAAATTATGGGTTATTTCAGAATAATAACATACAACAATGTTTTATAGTTTTTAAAAAAGAATGGATTCCGAATTGGTCTGCCTGCAGTCCAGATCTTTTACGTATAAGGGTAATTAAGCATTAAACAAAAAATACGTCAAAGACGACTTCAAACCTGTATCCGGCAAGAATGGGACCAAATTTCAACACCAAAACTCCAGAAAGTCATAACCTGGATTCCCAGATGTCTCCGAACTGTTTTGAAAAGAAAGGTAGCTGCTACACCATGGTAAGTTGAAGCAAGTTGAAGCCGAACTCTGAACTCTGCAGGACACCGGCCCTTCAGGACAGAGATTGCCCACCTCTGAGTTAGAAGAACTGTTTTGTAAAGAAAGGTAGATGCTACACCATGGTAAACACACCTGGTCCCAACTATTCTGAGACCTACAGCAGGGTCTCAAAGTTGAATTTAAGCTCATTTTGTGCATAAAAGTTAAACATTTCTTAGTTTAAACATTATGTTATCTATGTTGTACTGCAAATAAAATGTTGTATTCATATGTTTTTTCAAAGTCTCCCAGTTTTCATTTTATTCAAATAAGTAGAAAACGTCCCAACTTTTCCGGAATTTAGGTTGTATAAGTTGTGGACTTTTAGGACAAACTGATTTCACATGGATGCTGGCAGCCATCAGTGTACAGACACAATCAGACCAAAGGCAAATTAAACTCATCTAGAGAAAAAGCTTCAAATCTGACAAGGGTTTCATGGCTGTTATATGACATGGCATTTTCCTTGTATGGAGAGTCTCAGTTTTTCTTACGGTTGTTTTTTTAGCTTGGAGCGCACTTGTGTACCCTTCAATCAGCGGCACACAGAGCTCAAGCGATCACCCTTTATTGAGTGAACTGTTAGTAAATTGTTCTTGGAACATTTATAGAAAGGTTGCTGAACTTGACAGAACTGCCTGCAAAGCCATAAAAAAAAAATCTTCTCAAAATCATGAAATACACTACACACTGACAGTCAAGTGATTTTTAAATACACACACACATCAACAGGTTTTCTTACAAATACTACGACATAAAGTGCAGATTTACCTTTCCATGATAAACCATTACTACAAGATAGCAAGTTCTATGGAAAAAAACTGACATAAGCAGGAAGCTTTTATAAACAAAACACCGCACTAACCTTGAACACTGCTTAGGTATCTCCACTACCGCCAGTTGCCATGGTTTCTAGTGAGGCTTAAACAAATATGGCTATATAAACCTTAACCACAACTTATTTGAGCATAAATCAGATATTTCACCACTAAGCAAAGACGGCAGCATGTATAGTTTAGCTGAACGCTGTAGCATTTAGGGATTGTGATTTCCTGTCTTGGAAGCGCAGAAGATCGTAAATTTGAAAGCTTTTTTGTTCTCAGCTGAAATGATATTCAGACCAAATTCAGTTCAAGTTTCCACGATTGTAGAATGATGTCAAGTTTAAAGACTATATCAAGCCAAAAATTGTGGTATCTTCGATTAATTATTAGCATTTACATTTATAGCATTTGGCAGACGTCCTTATCCAGAGCGACTTACATTTATCTCTTTTATACAACTGAGCAATTGGCAGTAAAGAGTCTTGCTTAGGGGGCCCAGCAGTGGTAACTGGGTGGCGCTGAGAATCAAGCCCCGATCTTCCAATTAGCAGTCCAACATCTTAACCACTGAAGTGAAGTATTCCGGAATTTTTTTAAGCGTTTGTTCCATATCATAGACTCAGTCCAAAATCACAACTAAACTAAGTATGTGAGACGAGTAGTATGTCCGATTTCTTAGTATGCAAGATACAGTACACAAAAAGTTACCGTCCGGATTTTGAAAAATTTATACAATGTCTATTTCACTATCCCATGAGGAAGTGATGGAACGGCACTTTTCAGTTGCTATAAGTAGCTTAATGAAAAAAAACCCTGGTCTTTGTAGTTAAATTGCACTAGTTTTAACATCAAAAATGATCACGCTTTAAATTTACGCTGCTGTGACATCATATATCACATGTCAATATAAACATAGCGGATGTTGTACGTCTGACTTTCATTTATACTATTTGTACCTGTATTATAAGAAAGTACCTTTTTTTTTTTTTTTACACTCGAGAAATCTGTACTTACTAAAATGTAGTACATACTTAAGTAGTGTGTGGTTTCGGAGGTAGCCATATATTTAACCATTTAAATGAATATCTCGAACATAATCCATTGCATAATTCTTTAAGCCATCACTGCTCTGTATTGTCCAACGATAATAAAGCAAAACATACATTCCAACATAACATCTCATTGTGATATCTAACATTTACTTACAACCAACCAATTCTAAAAGCTAGAAAAGAGATACCCTGACACCCATGCTGACCATTAAAAAAAAATATCGATTTAACATTAGTTTTATGGTTTGTGCTTTAGAAATAAAAAACTTTCACAGCGCTTATAATTCGTTGCACGTTCCTGAGGTAGGGACGCCTTTTTTCCTCTCTCTGCCTCATCTGTCTCTTTTATGGTCAGTTGACTCCAGTGTAGGGCTCTGATCTGATACCTGGGCTGTGTGGATGTTAAGGAATTGGCTTTGTGCCCTCAGGTCACATCCCATTGCTACTCTTACCTGTTTTTTTTTAATCATTAAGATTCACTTTTATTACCCAGATGTAGTTAAAACTGAAGCTGCTTCAAAGAAAAAACTTTATTAAAAGTCTTCACGGATTCCCACTTTCCTCACACACATACATACATACCGCATGTTACTCATTTCTATTTAACCTTTTATTTCTATACACACAGCATGCAGTGTTTGAGATACTGCAGCATCATTCGATTTTCATTGTTGGAAACTCGTTTCAGTTATCAGTTCGTTAGCCAACTACAAAATGAACCCCAGCCTTTTAATGGAAAAAATGGCAATGATATGAGACTTCATTAAACTGGTTTTATTAGGAAATAAACCTGAAATGTCCCTAAAAGCATTGCAGATAGATAACTTGCCATTATCTACCTGTTTACAGTCACATATTCTCTATAACGTTATTTAATTTGTATAGTATATATAAATTTGATCTTTTATGTACATACTGTATATCCTATTGTATATCACAGCCTATAAGTTTTATATTTAAAAAAAAAAAATCTAAAATATTTATTAATGATAAATTTAGGGCTAGTTAGAGCCCTAAACTGCCCTGTGTTATTTCACTCAGTGGAGATTCTATATGGCTAAAAGGGTGTGGATACCTGACCGATTATAATCGTACTGTATATATACAACAACCACCAATCTTCTAGGAAAGCTTTTAACTAGTTTAGTTTGTAGTTGTGAAAGATTTCTGGTCGTTCAGAGTAAGTGTGCCAGCAAATCATGTCTCTGTCTCTGTGGAGCTCAGGGGCTTTGTCATGCTGGAAGAGGGTTTGGGGCTGTTTCTTTCAGTAAGGAGATTATGTAATGCTACAACAAATAAAAAAATGTTTTTTTTGGTGTTTTCACCTTTGCTGGAACAGTTTGGAGAGGATTTACTATATAACTATGATGGTCAGATGTTTAGATCCTTTTAGCTACATAAAATACTGTTTAGTAGACTCTATCTATCTATCTATCTATCTATCTATCTATCTATCTATCTATCTATCTATCCATCCATCCATCCATCCATCCAGCCAGCCAGCCAGCCATCGATCCATCCATCCATCCATCCATCCATCCATCCATCCATCCATTGATCCATCTGCAATACAGACCTGTCTCCCATGAAAAATGCGTCAACACAGATTGCAGACTGTTAAACAACTAAAGTCAAGCAATAATAGGAAAGAATTCCACCTCCAGTCTTTCTTATTGCTTGTATGCATTTGATAAATAATAATCTATTTGTTTTTAGTAATTTAATTTTAAGATATTTCCATTTTGGCCGTAGTCCCACGAATATTTTTCTCCCGCGACCGCACGCACAAGGGTCTTAAATGCGCCGCACTCAAGTGTGTGGTAGTGCGGATCACTAACATAAAACATTTTTATAAATATGTCTGATCAGACCCTGCGTGCGATGGAGGGAAAGGAAAGAGACAGCTCTCAGATCTTTTTTTTGGTGGCTTTCAAAGTGAATTTTCAAATGCATTCCAGCCAAAGTCTTATGTGGGGAAGTGGTGGCTCATGGTTAAGGTGCTGGACTATCAACCCAAAGATTGTGGGTTCGATAAATAAATGAGATAAATGTAAGTCGCTCTGGATATATATATATATATATATATATATATATATATATATATATATATATCTATATATATATATATATATATATTAATTGCATCTTATCTAGTGCCTATAGTGTATGGTTTAAATACAGTGGCGCTGAGAACGAGACAGGTGGCAGAGCTGGAAGTGACGAGGTTGGACAGGATTAGGAATGAGTTCATCAGGTGGACGGCTCATGTTAGATGTTTTTGGGGGGAATGTCAGGAAAGCCGGATTGAGGTGGTTTGAAAATGTAAAGAGGAGGGATAGTAAATATATATTAGCAGGAGGATGTTAGAAATGAAGCTACCAGGCAGAAGGCAAAGAGGAAGACCAAAGAGGAGGTATATAGATGTGTTGCATGAGGACATGAAGTTAGTGGGTGTGAGTGAAGAGGATGTGGGGAATAGGGTTGGGTGGAGACAGATGATTCGCTGTTGCGACCCCTAAAAGGGAACTGCCGAAAGGAGGAAAAGAAGAAGAAGATCTAGTGCCGTCAAAAATCTTTAAAACTGATATTGTCCTTTTTTGTTAAGGAACTGTACAATATGTCTACGTTTCTTTAGAGAAAGATATTAAATATTATTAAAGGTGCTACCATAGTGCACCGAAAAGTTTGTTTCTGTTTAGTTTGTCTTTCCATCCTCAGAAAGGTGTTAAAATAAATGAATGAATTAAATTACATATCTGAGTACACAATCAGTTAAATGTTACTACACCTTGAAATCTGATTGTCCTTGCTTTTTTTTTGTTTTTTTTGTTTTTTACAATAGACACTGTCACAAGTGAGCTTGGATGTAGATTTCAGTTCAGGTGACACTGGTGAGAAAAATCACAAAGATTTACATTTACAGCATTTGACAGACATCCTTATCCAAAGCGACTTACATTTATCTCTTTTATACAGCTAAGCATTTAGAGGTAAAGAGCCTGGCTTAGGGGCCCAACAGTGAAAACTTGGTGATAGTGGAAATCAAAATCCAATATTCCAATTAGCAGTCCAACACCTTAACCGTTGCGCTACCACATTCAGATGACAAAAACATTATTCTACCACGCCCTTTTCTTTATTTATTACTGAGTTTCTATTCATGCACCGAAGCCACTGATTGTTAAAGCTAAAACATTGGCGTATGGCTCAGTGCAGATTATTCACATTTACAGCTCAGACAGTTGCAGTTCCCCCCTGAAAATCCTCCCTGATCCTTTAATATATCTGCCTGCTTTTGCAGTTATAGCAACGCTGTTGTTTTTGGCCTTTAATAAAATCTTTCAGAAAGGAAAAACAGCACCGCCAAGAATCAGAATTCAATTAAAGAGAGACTTTAACTCTTGATTAATATTGAAGCTCACTAATGCAAATCAGAAAGAGGGTGTGTTTTTATTTCACTTCGTGATACACATGGATCACCAGAAACAAAAGGGTTTAAGTTTAGAAAATAAAACCATTTTTTTCTGCAACTGTGACTGATCCTAAATAAGGAACGAAGTTCACTAGTGTTGCGACTCAAAAATAAAATGCATCTGCTTTAATGGCATGCTCTGTTGTTATTGCAGAGTTAATATCAGTAAGGGATCAGTAACTCCACTGCAGCACGTAATAGCAGATAGCATCACCCATAACAGCAGGGTAATAGCAAAAACCTTTTTTATGTTTTTTTTTTTACCCTGAGAAAAATCAGTATAATGCGAAATTTTGAAAGGACATGCCATCGGTCTCTCTCTCTATCTATGTCATCCTCGATTAACATTTTAAATTAACTATTCATAGTCATCTGATGTCATCAGTGTGTGTCGACCAAACCAAATCCATTTTTATATTTATTCTTTCCCTTCCTTTAAATCAAAATGTATTATTATAAATGTACTTATTAAATGTAAAAAAAAAATCATAAAATACTTAAATAACATATGTAATACATTACATTCTATATTGAACAGTAGTCTACATGTGGTGGCTTAGTGATTAGCCCTAAAGAATATATAGGTACCGGGTACAATTCCCAGTTGTGGAGTTTGCATGTTCTCCCTGTTCTTGCGTGGGTTTACTACGGATTCTCCTTAAAATGGGCTAAGGCGGGTTTGGTCGACACACTGATGACATCAGATGGTTATGATTGGTTAATTGAAATGTTGGTCAACAAAGAATGGTAATCTAGGGTCACATCTTACCTGGAAAAAATGATCTCCACAAACACACACACCCGACATGGTTTGTAACGATTGGCGTAAAAGAACTGCACAAATCCCTGACCTCAACCCCAATAAACACCTTTGGAGCAAATTGGACCACTTGCCAACACCTCAGACCTTTTCACCCAATATTAGGGCCTGATCTTACTAACATATTGTAGGTGAATGAATGAATGAATATTTACAGCCAAAATCCAATTCCAAACGTGTAGAGGTTATTATAGTAGTAACAGTGAGACTAAATCGAGAATAGGATGGTAAAACACATATTTACATGATGGTCAGGTGTCTCAATGCTTTTGCTCATGTTTTTTATACATATAAAGAGCTCCGATACAGCACACCTTCCAAAGTCTTCTAAAATTCATGATCAGAGCTGTTTTAGCAGAAAAAGGAGTTGCTAAAGGATAATAGCCAGGTGGTGTATACACTGTAACACTGCTGTAACACTGCTATAACATCAGCTGTAACACTGTAAAATTAAATGTAACATTGAGCCTGGTGCTGGATTGTAATATGAATAACACTTTAATAAAAGGTATAAGCACTAAGCCACCGAAGTCTTTTGCCCTTGATTTGATCAGTCACCGTTTTACAATGTAATAAAAGTGCAAACACTGACTCGTATATGTTATGTTGTCGCTGTTCATATGAAAAATGGCTACGAAATGCCAAAATTCAGTCTGTTTTTATTCGGCCATGCTCAGTTTCCACAAGCTGTGTAATGTAACCAAGTAATAATACTTCGTACAAAAGACAAAAGTATTTTTTTGGAATCTGTACTTTACTTTAGTTTTCAAATGATCAACTTTTACTCCACAGAATTTCCTAAATAAAACTGATACATTTCTCTAAAGCATATTTGTTACTTACTAGTGATGTGTTGTTTGTTTTAACGGAATCCTTAATATGACTTGGGAACAAGAAGTCTGTCAGCTATCGTCCTGGCTTGCTGAGTGCGTTGTCCTGCCGGGCCACTGGAGGGCAATAGCGAGACTGTATGTGTTAATGTTGTAGACCATGTGCTTAATGTTTATTTATGCCTTGTCTGGTCATTGGATAATTGTTCTCTTATTGTGTTCAGGTGTCTGTTGTTAATTGTTACCTTATAGGTTAGTGTTTATATAGCGTTTTTGTTGCCTTGTCTTTTCTAAGATATTGTTCCCTGTACCGCTGTCTGGTGAGTCTATGTTTGCGGTCAAGTCAAGTCAAGTCAAGTCAAGTCGAGTCATTGTTCATTGTTTATTGTAAAGTTTATTGTCACTTTTGATCTAATAAACTGCACTTGGGTTCTAACTACTTGTCCTCAGTCAGTGGAGTCTTTGTATTGTGATTATTATCATCATTATACATTAAAACATAAACACCCGCCATTAATTCAAAGAAAATGGAAGAACGTTAAAACTGAACAGTCTTGCAAAAAATTATTATTGCGTTTATTGTACTTTTACTTTGAATACTTAAGTACAATAATATGTCAAAATACTTTTCATACGCAAGTACAATAAATTTCACATACTTCTAAAGTTTTGGTCGAGTAATATTCTAAACAGTGATTTTATCTTCTACCAAAGTCATTTTCCAGTAACGTGACTATATTTTTACTCAAATGTTCCTTTAGGGAACTTTATAGACCTCTGGTTTCCACTTAAAAATGCAAAAGAGAAGAAATAAGACATACAAAACCAGAACTTGCTTTCAGTAAAGATTTTTGAATTATAAATGTCTCTGGATATTTAAAAAGATTGTGTGTACTGGTTTCTAATGTATTTCTGCAACATTAATTAACTGAAATGGTAAATCTAGAGGTAAAGCTTAAATAATGCTTCATAACACAAAAGTTGCGTAGCCAGAAGGTCTGAACTTCATAGTTACTCCAGACTTTTTGCACTACATATCAACTTTTTATTACAAAAGCAAACACATGATTGACACCAGACAGGTCAGGGGTTGACTTGTGAAACTGCTGAACAAATGGTCATTAGTTTAATTCCCATGACCACCAAGCTGTCACTGTTTAAACCTTCAACTGCTTAGTTGAAAAAATTAGATGAATGTAAGTCACTCAGGACAAGGGGGTCTGTTAAATACTGTAAACATGTAAAGCAACTAATTACAGTTCATTTTGTTCAGCATTACTTTCGTAACAATATCAGACCAGCAGACAACAATTGTTTACTTAGAGAGTAAAGCCGGGTTTACAAATTTGTCAAATTGTATAAACATGGTCCCAATTTTCATTAATTCATTCATTAATTCATTCATCTTCTATATCCGCTTATTCCCTAATTCAAGGTCACCAGGATCTGCTGGAGTTTATCCCAGCCGTCTCTGAAAGGGTGAAAGGCAGGCGGGGTAACACCCTGGACAGATCGCCAGTCCATCACAGGGCCACACACACTCACACTCGCTCCTATAGACAATTTAGAATCACTAATCAATTTAACATACATGTTTTTTGGGAGGAAACCGAAGAACCCGGAGTAAACCCACACAGAAAGTAGACCAGTAGAAAGGACCAGTATTAAATTATTTTAGAACAAATGCTAGTGAAGTGTCACATTTATGTGACAGATAACGAATATGCAAAACTAATCTTTTTATTGTTTTACTCAGTTTTTGACACAATATCAGAACAGTAATAAACAGAACAAGAACTTTTTAGCTTTAATTAGATAAGCAAAAAGTTTTTCACTTTTAGGTGGAGCTGATATTAAAAACTTATATCTGAGTATTAAAAAAGGTTAAATATTAGGAAAATTATCAGTAAAACAGCTCATCATCGGATCCTTCCTTTTTTATTGTTGTTTACAGGTTTGGTATTACTTTTAAAAGTTTCTGCCAAACTAATAGCAAGAGCGGGGAAAAAAATCTGTACTAACAAATGAGCTGGATTTTCTAATGTTTTGCTTCAGTGTGTCATGTCACATGACCAATTTTGCCATTAGCAATTTAGCAATAAATAACAACAAGCTGTAATGTGTCATTAATTAAAGGCATTCAGGCGAAAATTTCTCCAGTAATACTGTTGATGAAAGATCTCAAAACTTGCCTAATACAGCGCTCGATTGCGTTCCAAACTTCTTCATCGGTCTTCCAGAGAAGAAACATGTTACGGTGTTTGACTAAAATATATGCTTTTTCCAAAAAAAAAACAAAAAAACATCAGGACAATAAATCTTTAAGGCTAGTTACTAATCAATGACCTCATTTCATTGAACTGAAAGGCTTTCCAGGCTGAGTCTGAAAATGGGGTGGAAATAACAGCATTTACAGCTTTTGGGTAACTCTGAGAAGCATTCTGTATTGATTTGGAGCACAGTGTGCAAACCATGCAGGGAGTTTAATTTCCTTACGCTTTATACTGCCAGTAGGGAAGTCAGTAAGAAGCTTGTGTGGAAAGTTTATTGATCCCACTGTGAAAAATCACACTGTATGGTTCACATATTCAATAGAAAAATAACTTTTAGGAAGTGTTAAGGACCTTTTGTTTAATAAACAAAACAAAAACAGTGCGATTCATAGGAAGACAGAGTTTAAAAATGAAAAAGGGTTAGTCCATAGATAGATACAACGCTATTTTCAGTGCAAGGTACAAGTACATAGCAACAAAATGCTATTTAACATCTACCAGAAGTGCAAATAGTAGAACTGTGCAAAGGAGCAAGTGCAGATAAATATGTAAGTATGTACATGAATTAATAAGGCGGTACGTCGGTATGTGCATAGCGCATGTAAAGTGTTAGTTGTGATTATACATTGTGCAAAATCTATATCAATGACAGAAATAATATGCAGCTTATATACAGATAGTTTCTATTTATAGACAGATCAAATTATGTAATCTTATTAAATTAACAATATGTATATTATAAATTATGGAGCAGAATGTACGGAGTGAAAAAGAACTGCATAGTGAGACATGAGTGTCCTAGCGGTGCAGTGTGGAGTTCAGAGGATTTATGGTTGTTTCCCTGAACCTGCTGGTTCTGGTGCGGATAGTTCTGTATCTCCTCCTGGATGAAAGATGTGACTAGGGTGGGAGGCGTCTCTCTACTGTGGAAAAGAGACTCAATGGCAGGTAGTCAGGTGCCTATGATGCGATGGGCGGGTTTCACAACCCTTTGCATTGATTTCTTTTCACACACTGTGGAGCCGCCATACCACACTGTGATGGAGCTTGTCAAGCTGCTGCGTACCCTATACTCTTAGACTCCTGAAATGTCCCAAAACAATAAACGTAGCTTCAGATCATGTGCATTTACCTGTTTTTTTTTACATTGGAAATCATTGTACCAAGTCGCTTCATGTTTGCATAAAGTCTGTAACTTCACTGCCCACACCTGCACCTAACCTTTAACTGCTGTTATCCCTTAAGTCACTGGAAGTCACAAGCTCCAATTTCTGGTTGCTTTTAACTGTGAGTCAATGTTTGTGTGAAAATACTGTACTATAGCATTAGGTGAAGACTCAAGTCAAGAGTCAAATCAAGAAGCTTTTACTGTCATTTTAACCATATATACCGAGCAGTGAAACGAAATGTTTCTAAATTGTGCTTCCGTTGAAGCCATTTCCATTAAATCCACATCGATGTAGATATTTAAAGCACAAAACAGATACATTTCCCAATACGGATATTGAAAAAGGCATTTTGTTACACCCCTTTGTCAAATCCTCGTTTTACGAAATACTTTTTATTGACATCCCGAAACTTGAAACAGGAAGTGAAATGACAAGCCATCTATTACAGGTTTTTATAAATGCTCCATAGCTTATCACAAAGCCTCTGACGCAGGAGTCCAGTGTGCAACTGCACAAACTTGTAAATAAGGAAGTTTGTAAAAGATAGTTGTAAATTAGGAACTCATTGAGGTCAGTACGTGACCCCTGCTGGTTAGATCAGTTGTCTTACAATCAGACCTAAATAGTCAAGTCCAAGCAGAAGACTTTACTTAGATTGCATTTCAGTCCAGACATTACTGGCAAAAAAAAAGATTGGAAGTTTTTGTCAGGAAGAGCCAGGAGTGCAAGTCTAAAAAATAAATCCTGGATATGATCTGCTGTTTAAGCACAACGTGTTTCTTCTTTTGAAGGCTTCAAGGTTATTCCAAGCCTACCCTACAACACAAACACACACACTGATGAGCATTGCAGAAAGAAGAGTAGCATATGGTTGTTTCATAGCAGACGGCAAAGAATGGAATATTGTATAGGCAGGATGGACACAAGTGAAATGAGCCCTGCAGTGTGTGTGTGTATGTGTGTGTGTGTGTGTTGGTTGTAATGCAACAGAAGATAGACTAACGGCGTAAAGAAAGTGTTCAGAGAGAAGGAGCTTACACGAATAGTCAGAGATCGGTAGTGTGTGAGAGAGAAAGTGTTACGGTGAAAAAAAGAAGAAAGTGAGTATATTTGGATTGAAGAAGATGTTTATAGGTTCTGTCGTCAATGGCTGAAGGAAGTCGAGCTCATTTATTCACTGCGTTCAGGATTTGGATCAGTTGGAAACGAATAAATAAAAGATATCAATGGATTAATCCATAATCATCATCTGCTGAAGTCTCACAAACTTATATAGTGTGGAAATGGCATCAGTTGGAAAGGTGTTAAGGTGTTGGCCTGCTTATTAGAAGACTGTGGGTTCAATTCCCAGCACCACCAAGTTGCCACCGCTGGCCCTCTAAGCAAGGTCATTAACCCTCAACTGCTAGGTGGCCTGTCGATTGCCAGAACAGTACAATCATTTTCTTCCCATATCTTAGGGAGAGAGCACAGGGTCGGACATTGTATGGTAAGGACCTTGTCAAGGGCCCAAGAGTGCCAGTTTGTACCCTGATCTTCCAATCAGAAACCTAAACCACATGTATAGCTTTAAATAACCTTAACATGTTCAGCATTTGGAATCTGTAATCAGACTCCTAGATCAAACCTCAGCAGTAACGCTACACTTGTAGTTATTGTCTTTTATCTGCTTCCTGTTTGCGGTCGCCACAGCGGATCATCTGATTTAATTTGGCAAAGGTTTTATGCCGGTTGTCCTTACTAAAGCAATATCCTGATTCACATTTTATCCAGTTAACCTCTTATGGTCTAAGGATAGACGTTAACCCTAGAAACTCGACAGGAGGAGTTCCTATACGATGTTGGACCACCAGAAAATATAGCAGTAACACTACACCATTTGTTTATATTGTAGACGTTAATACTGTTGATTTTGATTGTAATTTAAAAGTCTTCTTGAAATGTGTGTGTTGCTGATATTTAGTTACCTTTGATGTTTTACAAGTTGTTTGTACCAGAAATATTTACTGCTTGAACTGTCAACTGACTGGAGTGTTTTACATGGTAATTAAACAGTCTGCTGGTTTTATCGCTTTAAAAATTATACTAGCGGATTCTTGAAATTTGTTAACAGCCACAACAAACTGTTGGAGTCTAAGAACTTGAAAATGGAGATGAATTCAAGCTTGACGGTGACAGTGCAAGCATAGATTTTGTAGTGACCAGATGGTTTTTTTTTTGAAGTCCCACCACTGTCAGATGGTCACTTTCTGGTCCTTGGGCAAGGCTTTAAAACTTCAGCTGTTTAGTTCTGATGGTAAATTTATCCTAACTCTAATTTAAATGAGACGCATCTGTCCAATTAAAAAACATAATGTCAGTGGTTTTACAAGAATTTGTCCACATGTCTGAATGGCCACTCATTGCTTCACCGATAACGCCAAGTTTATGGCTATAAAAAAGACTGTTTAAAGTGGTGATATATTTTGATTCTTATTAGCGCTTTACGCTCAAGCTTTTGACTCTTTATAGTACTCTGAATAGATGAGACACAACAGAGGAAAAAAAACATGCTGCTTTATCAATTAGTCTTTAATTATTCTCTTTTCATAACAGACATACCGTAGACAGGAATAGAGAACATGCATGTAAGCGAACCAAACCAAACCAAACCAAACGTAACTGAAATTAATTTCCAATTAAGTTTTAAAATGTAGATTTTGGACATATTTAACATTAGTGCTTGGCCCGTATTACAATGTATGTTATGAGCCCGCTTGGCGGATCGGCGAAGAAACAATAAGCCCCAAAGGCTGTTTCCCTGTAATGACTTTGTCCTCTAGACGGCTATCCATACAAGACCACAGAAACTTTGCTGCAGCATGGAATAACCTGCTCGTTTGTCTGGTCAGAGGAATACTGCCCCCCCCTGACTGAGTCTGGTTTCTCCAGAGGTTTTTTTTCTCTATTTTGTCACTGATAGAGTTTTGGTTCCTTGCTGCTATCGCCTCTGACTTGCTTGGTTGGGCATATTGATTAAACCGAGTGTATTTGTGAGTTTTAATATTGTCTTTTTAATTTGATTCAGCTTTGATAAAATTTCTATGGTCAAAAGTGCTATATAAATAAAGGTAAGTTGACTTGACGTTGTTGGAAGTCTTAGTTGGCGAATAGCGAAGGGCAGGCTACATTCCCCTAATAAAAGGGTAGGGGTCGATTGCTGTTTTTGCAAAACTGCGGATGTCACAAAACCCCTCGGTCCAGTTGCCTAATGGGAAACTCGGCCTACAGTTTTATGAATATTAAGCCTTTTGGACATTGTTGGCGTCTACTGTATAGCAGAAGAGCATAAATATTATTAACTTCAGTAAAGTACTTAGTAAAAAATTTAATATTAATCTTATGTTTCCACCTACTCAATCCAATTCCAACCCAATTAAACACACATGAGAGAAATTTAAATGACATGTCTCATAAGCCCTCGCATCCCGTTGACACACTAATACAATGCTGAGAAATAACAACCATTCGGATAAAATCTGCTCTACTGGTAGACAGGAGAAAGTGGAGCTTTGAGCAGCACAACAGATATAAGTTGCAGTTCAGGCAACAATAACCTGTCAAGATTAGTGTACATTAAGCTAGAACAATCATCCTTATACCTGGGCAGCCATATTGGAAAAGTTTGCAGATTTTTAATAACACCTTCTTTTTACTTATACGTGGCCATTTTTACCCTTTCCTAACTGACGGAAGCCAAGATCTCAGAAAACAGGATGCTCATGTCAGGAAGATGTCAACCAGACAGGCTTAATGAGGCAATGAGGAGAGGCATGTGGAGAAGATGTGTGTCTGTGTGTGTGTGTGTGTGTAAGTGAAAGAAAGAAAGAGAAATCGAGTGTAAGCAGAATTTTATCTTTTAAGAAGACGGTAAAGGTTTATGGATTTGTGTATGTAGGCGAATAGATGTTCTTGGTTTTACATTAATAATGGAAGCTGATATTATTCATGCTCACGCTTAAATAAACACATTCAGCACGACTCTAACAAGGCATTAGACAGGTCACTGAAAAAGGTAGTCATTTTCTTCCTGATGGATGAAAAGACAAAGACGCGAGTCCTCTAAAGAGTTTTTGTCCAGTGTAATAGAATGACTCTTAGCAACTTAGAATGTGTAACACACATAAACTTGTGCTGCAACAGCGGAAATACACATACTGAGCAGTTTACTGGGAATAATAAATTTATAGGCCAGCAGTTTAGGTTAATGGCCACATCAACTATCAAATGGGGCAATAAAGAAAAACATCCAGTAAGCATTAAAGTTCTACGGAAGAAAATCCCCCTTGTTGATGACAGAGATCAATCGAGAATAGCCAGATGTTTAGCGAACTGGCTAAAAAGGTTACCGTATGTCTGATAATCATTTTACAGTTAGTTGTGTTCAGTCAATCAGACGTTGGAAAATAACAACTCATTTGGATATCCAACACCATTTTATCTGAGATAGTATCTTCTAGCTGAATGACTGAACACACCTGATCCAGGTAACCAGCAGTGGCTAGGGCACCGGTAGGTTGAAACCAAGTGAAATAAAGGAACTTAAGGAACATGGGTTGTCCACCCCTGGTGACTGGTACATTTACAACATTTGGAAGTTGCCCAGCTATGGCAGTTTGGTGCTGCTGAGAATCCTTGATCTTCCTCTTAGCAGTTCAACATCTTAACCACCACGCTAGCACTTTCCCGCTAATTTTTGGTAGGCAAGCATAAGTTATCGACTAGTTGTCATTTCTCTGGTACATTTTCACATGAAGGCCGTTTTAATCACACACACTCATAGCTATATACTGGCTATAGATGGCTTTAGTCTGTATTTTCAACAATTAATACACACAAAGAGATTGTTCACTATTTCTCTAAATGAAATGATCAAGCTACTGCCTATAAAGCTTTATTAATTTTTATTTTATTTTAATATGTTAGTTCCACAAGATTGAAATAGGTTACAGTTTGTTTTTTTATTCATGCAACATGATTAGACGTTTAGTGCATTTTATTTATTCAACTTAGTGTATCTTCAAAGCCCTGTGTGATTCACACCAAGGTTAATTAACTCATGTTCATTCAACTCTTTGAACTGTACTCCTTTCAGTGCAGTGTTATTTGAGATTGTCTTTATTATTACTACATGAACTAATCATTCTCACTCTACATTATCTACTCTAGTAACGTCAACCTTTGCTTTTATTTAGTCTTTTTTGGCATAAGGTTAAAAATCAAATGTTAATAGTAAACATAATATTTTTATTGTACGCGTAACTTTTGTCCCTGGCTGTGGCTGCGGCAGATCAGACTGTAATGAAGGAGGTGAGGATGGATTCAATGATGGCAGCAGAGAAGTTTAATAACATTTGAAGGTGAAACTGCTTTAGCTACTGCAAAAGTATCTTCTCTGTAAGTAATCTCTGCTAAACCTTCTTGGTGACGGAGCTGACAATCTGCTCCCATTTAAGCTCATGGGTGATGGTGGTGCCCCAAAAAGTGGAAGGACTTAACAAGAGACACCAGAGGGTGGCCGTGGTAAGGGGTGGGGGGTAGGGGTGGTGGTGGTGGTGGTGGTGGGGGGCTGGGTCTTTCTGAAAATCTACTAAAATCTAAACAGTCTTGTAAGTGTTGAGCTCCAGGTTGTGTAGCTGTACCATCACACCAGACGGCCCCACGCCTGTAGGCTGACTGGTCCCCTTCAGATATTAGGCCAACTGGGGTGGTGTCATCTGCAAACTTCAAGAGTTTGACAGACTGGTGAGCAGATGTGCACCTGTTGATATATAATGTATATAAAATATAAAGATCTGAGATGTGTGGACAGGGGTAGCACGGTGGTTGGACTGCAATCTGGAAGATTAGGGTTTGGTTTCCAGCACCACTAAGATACCACTGCTGGGCCCCTGAGCAAGACCCTAAACCCTCAATTGCTCAGTTGTATAAGAGATAATGCCAAAAAAAATTCTATCAGTGTAAACAAAATAATTATTTTATTACTGTACGTCTTCTATAAAATCAACGAAACTATTGGCTTTCTGTTTAAAATGCTTTTACCTCTGGAAACCGTACACCAAATTGTAGCTAATAACGCTGGCACATTTTAGATGCTTATGAACAAGTACTTGGGGCATTTAACTCTAATTTATATAATAACCCCTAATTTATACAGAATTCATTACCCCTGAAAACGAAAACACGTATAAAATGCGAGTCTCTGCTTTCATTATAGACATTAAGAGCAACTGTGGGGTGTGAAAATTCACTGCCGAATATGAGCTCCCCTGTGGTGGAAACTCTGTATTTAGGATCTGTTAAAAATGTTGACTGAATGGATGATGTAATGCCCACAGCAAAATCTGAAACAAGTTTATGCCATGTTCAACCCTGTATCATATATTTATCTAAAAACCATTAATCTAAAGAAAATGCTCTAGGAATTTCATTTAGCTGAATAACTTCATTCAAAGTGTTTATGAAACTGTTAGTTATTTATAAAGTTACTTCTCTTTATTGCGCCACTAGAAAAGTTCCTGTCTTTATATGTGCCTAAGGCTTTTGTACAATAATATACATTTAATTAATCATGTAAGTGGATTAAGGGGGCTGTATAACCCCAAATTCTGTTCTTAAGTACTCTTTAGCCTAATGTCCTCGCCCCCAATTTACCAGATTAAACTAATAAGATAATTAACACATCTGAACAAGATTAAACGGGGTCACTTTATCATTACTAGCTAAGTTATTAGCCAAAGAGTGAAGATATGCTAGGTCTTATATACGGTATATTCACAGTACGGTATATTCAAGTATCTTCACATAAGCAAACAAAGATTGACACTGTTAATTAGTAAACTCGGGTATTTAATAATAAACTTGTGGTATTTAAAAATGTAAAATCGATACCTTTGCAATCGGCTTAACGATAGCGTAGTAGCTTATATATAGCTATATATAGCAGTAGACAAATTTAAACATTATAGCGGTAGTTACATAGAAAAGATTTTTCTGTGTTGATAGTTACACATTTTCTAGCTCTTTTTCTTGATTATCCTGGTTGTACTTCTCACAAAATGTTTTAATTTTAGTCAAAAATCTTCAGCTGACTTCCGCTATTGTAGCCCATCCACCTGCTTGTTCTCAGTTGCTATTCTGCTCAACATGGTTGTAACAAGATCCCAGGAAATCAGTCATTTCACCCCAGCATGGATTCCACTAGGTTTCTGTATTCATACTTCCTTTTTGCAGCCTATTAAGATTATTAAGTTCCTGCATATTTGTCATGCCTATAAGATCGTTAATTTTTTTTTTAATCACCAATTTTAGACTACACCTACTAAATTATTTTCTATAACTTAAATTAATATGACAAATACATTTGAGTATGGCTGGATTTTACTGTCAGACAGCAGCACTGGACTTTATCCAATTGAGCAGTTATAGTTAAAGGTCCTTGCTTTGGGACCTCTCTTGGTGGTGCTGGGAATTACCTTAACCACTGAGCTACCACATTTTTTGTTCTTTTTTTTGGATAGATCTGTGAAAACATCTCTTGCTTAATTACATATGAACAGCACTTTTTTTTGTAGTTTGTGGTTACCATTAAGGATTTAGTGTTGATATCCAATTAATAATAACTCATTGTGCACACTAAATACAGTGCACACTTGTTTTTTTTGAGTTTAGCTACAAATCTGACTATTGCATTAAAGTTCCAGCGTCAACATTAAAAGAGCTGCTAAAGTTTTTACTTTCCTTTTTAATTTAAATGGTCTTCATTCCTCAAAAACTCATAGGATGCCTGACATGCGAATACAAGTCAAGCGTGAACCAGAAAATAAGGTTCCCTTTGTCTTATGGTCTTCATTTACTTTGCACTGCACATACAAGTTCCGCTGTTCTAAGCACGACCACTGAAACGGTAAATATCACTGACTTGAAAATTGGTTTTGAAAAATACCTTGCTTGCACACAGGCTCCAGGCCAAACACAGAGAAAATTAGCGCCTTAGGAAGCCATTAGCAAATTAGTGCCTGCATCCTTCAGATGCCAGATCTAGCTTAGACATTTTATCCCGCCATAATTGGATGGGTACAGTACGATGGACATTTTCTTAACTCGCTTTACATAGAGATTCATCTAATAAATAAATATTTAGACGAAGTTATTTGACTTGTGAATTTCCTGTTTAATTGCAAAATTAGCTTCAGGCTTCCATCAACTGTTCGAAATCTTCCCATTCCTACAAGGACACTAGAACATGTCATGTCATATGCCCACATTTATTCATAAAAGAAATCATGCTCAACTGGCACAACAGCCACTCAATCACTCTCTCAGTCCACTTGAGGCAGAAAAAAATAGCTTTAAACGTTTGCTTTAAAAAGGTCGGATGTGTGTATAGGATTTGTTTACTGCATCAAATATTTGGACCTGTGTTCCAAAAAACTGCCTAAATAATAGGGTTTTGTTTCGTTACACAGATATACGTGTGTGTAACACTGTTTTTACTTCACAAATTCTTTTAAATTAGTTTCCAAAAATAAAAACAAATGAGAAGGTTAATTTAAGTCACCCTAGTCTTATGTAGCCAGACCTTCAGATTTATGACAGACAGACAGACAGATAGACAAGTCTACATATCAGTATTTATTGGACAAAAGCATGCGCCACTAACAGACCGGTAAAGGTAAAGCGACCAATTACAGATTGTTTTAAAGTCGATTTCCAGACAAAGCAGACAGTCTGTATCATTTGTTCAAGAAAAGATGTACATTGGAAAACCCAGAGATAAACTGATCCTTATAAGTGCTCACTGTAACTGTTGTAAACATGCTTCCCTTCTAGGAAATCCAGTTGTACCCAACCAATCAGAGTGACTATCAGTATCCTGGAAGGTTTCTCAGTTTTGTGTACTATTTATTAGGTGTGAGTCACTGGCACGGCATCTGAGGAGGAATCTACTATAGGCATTGCCCAGACAGTGACTAAAGATGAATAATATATATATATATATTACGCACACATATCTATCTATCTATCTATACACACATACATACACACACACACACACTATATGTATTGGTAAAAAACAGGTTAATAAATGTGTTTTTAGAGGTTATGAGCTGAAATGTCTGCCCTAACTTTACATTTGCAAGACGCTTTTATCCAGAGCAACTTACATTTATCTCATTTATACAATTGGGGATTAAGGGCCTTGCTCAGAGGCCCAGCAGTGGTGGCTTGGTGGAGCTGGGAATTGAACCCACAATCTTCGGATTGGAAAACCAACACCTTAACCATGAGCCACCACTTCCCCAACTTTAAATTTTAGCCGCTAAATTGGATGCATGGATCCAGTTTCATCTGTCTTGTGAACTGCTTTATAATAATTTTATTCCAGGTGGAAATTGATCAGTGTAAAAATTTACGGTGGCGCATCTGCGCTTGCTCCTAAATTCTGCCCACAGAGTTTAAGCCATTGCAACAATAGCCTTTGATATAGCACCATCTAGTGCCCAATGATCACCTCTTACTTGTCTAGTAGTAGAAATGTTATTGATTTCCTTTAATTTCCTGCCTGTAATGGTATCTAGACCAATAAATACATCACTGACATTGCTAATTACTAAATAAATACTAAGCACTTGTAATATTTACAGTATATATATATAGTACTATGTTAGACAATGTGCAGACACACAAAGACATTTACTAAAATATTTTTCCCCACACAGCTCATATAAAAGCAAAGCAAAATTATTAAAGGTCTTTAAATTACATTTAAAGCTTTTATTGTGAAGTCACCCTAACCCAACACATTGAATGTTTGATTAAATTTGCAATAATTTACTATGCAAACGAAAAACAGCAGTAATTATTAAAAAATCAGATTTTTTAGGAAACATCTGCATAATGGCAGGTTAACTCAAAGCTTCACTGTTTAAAAATTACTTTTACAAACCAACACTGGATGGATGTCAGGATTATGTAGGACAACACCCTGTTAGGCCACCAGAGGGCAACCAGGTGACTTTACCACAAAGACTTCCTTGTGTCATGTTTCTTGTGTAATTTTATTATGTTGTTTCTATATTTCTTATAAAAGTGAAGTTTATTCTGTATTATGGTAATTATCACGTTCGTGAACATTACGTAAAAGTGTAATAAATCCGAGGAAACCTTAGTTTAAAGCATTTGTTATTTCCTAGTTTAAACTGACGGATCTAAAAAAAAAAAAAAAATTAAGGAACTCTTTGGATTAGCGAAACTCTGTCAAAAGTCTAGTCACTTAAACGGACTAATGTAATTAGAAGAGAAAGCAGTAATTAACATGACCTCTTATTAAAATCTATTGAAAAAACATTTCAGAAGAATATTTGCACTGAATTTTTTTTTTTTTTTTTTAAATTTGATGCCCTCCTAAGAACCGGCTCTAAATATTCCAATTAGACAACTGATAAAGATGTGATTGCTGTGATGTGAAGATGTGAAGTGTAAAGAAGATTATGCGACTGGGCACCGAGCGCATGACTCTACCGATGTACAGAATGACCTACTGAATAAATTATTATTATGGCCCTAGGAATAGCAGAGGACGTGATGTCCATGCATACAAATCCTAAAATGCTTATGTATTAAAATGAGGTGCAATTATTATATCTGTGACCTATAACACATTTTACAAAAATTGTAATGCAAAGAGACAAACAAACATACTAGTCAACATTGTGAAGTGGATCAAAACCAGTCCTTGTCATAGATCCAATTTGAAAGGTTATTAACTGTGATATAATACATCCTATATTAAAGGCATTAATATCGCAGCGAACAATTAATACAAATTTTTGTAACACAACAATTATTTAATTCTGGCTTGCTGGGTGTGTTATCCTTCCGGGACACCAGAGGGCAACTGTGAGACTTTGTGTTATTCTTTTAGTCCATATGTCTTCCTGGTCTGTTGCCCTGCCTGGCCACCAGAGGGAAACAGCGAAACTTTGCGTCGTTGTTCTAGTCCATGTGCTCAATATTTGTTTATGTCTTGTCACATGATTTCCCTGTCCATGTGTCATGTCTTTATTGGTTTATTTTGGTCGTGTGTTCAGGAGTTAATTGTATCCCCCATTAGGTGTAGTATTTATTTCCCTGTATTTTAGTATGTCTTTGTCTTACTTTGTTGTGTGTCACAATAGGCGGCGGTGTCATGTTTTTAACTCAAGTTAAGTCAGGTCAGGTTTGGATCTGTTAGTAATATTCTGTTAATCAAAACTGCGTTTGCACACGACACCAATCATTTGCATCTACAGTATTCGGCAGGAACTCTTATCCTGATCTTATTTTTTTAATAAAACTGAGCAGTTGAGGGTTGCTCAGGCCCTCAGCAGTGACAAAATGGTGATGCTGGAAATTGAACATCTTAACCACTGAGCCATCAATGTTACTCACACAGAATTATAATGCATTTAGATTTAGATTTAGATATAGATACACAACATGGTGTAAAATAATAACAACAACCAATGAGCTGCAGTTCTGCAAATGAAAAACTTTTGTTAATAGAAGTTTTGAGAAAAATAGACCTGGACAGACTGATTGTAAATGATAAAAAGGCTATGCTAACTCAAAAAACACTCTTTCCAACCACAGTGAGAAGAATAACAGCTCAGATTACGGAACATATTTTTAACAGGAAAATAAGATTAGCTGCAAATTATGCATAATGAAAGATTCACTGTTTAGGATTATATTACAAATCAACACTTTACTATGGATGGATGTCAAGGAATATGTAGGACAACATCCTGTCAGGCCACCAGAGGGCAACTATACCAATGAGACTTCTTCAGTTGTTCTTTGCGTTATGTTTCTTGTATAAATTCTATTTTGTTTTTACATTTTAATAAATGTAAACTTTAATCTATTCTTCGAATTATCACGTTTGTCAACATTAACTGATAGTATAATTCATTTAAAGGAACCTCAATAAATTAAGCATTTGTCGTTACATAATTTAGACTGACAGATCTGAAAACTATATTCATCAGTGCAGATGACATTGTGATCTGTAGTGAAAGCAGGAAGCAGGTGGAGGGAAACATGGAGAGGTGGAGTGAAATAAAAGTCAGTCTTAGCATGACAGAGAACATGTGTTTGAATAAAAGAGAGGGAAGTGGAACAGTGATCAGGAACGAGTTCATTAGAAAGTCAGGAAAGCCAGATGAAGGTGGTTTGACATGTAAAGAGGAGGGATAGTGAATTTATTGGTAGGAGGATGTTAGAAATGAAGCTACCAGGCAGAAGGCAAAGAGGAAGACCAAAGAGGAGATATAGGGATGCGATAAACGAGGACATGAAGTTAGTGGGTGTGAGTAAAGAGGATGTAGGGAATAGGGTTAGGTGGAGACAGATGATTCACTGTGGTGACCCCTAAAAGGGAACAGCCAAAATGAGGAGAAGAAGAAGATCTCAAAACTTTAGCAACTCTTTAAATTAGCAAAACTGGCCAAAAATTCTAGTCACAAACTGCTTGGTGTCAAAAGTTCAACCTGGTGGTGGTAGCGTGCTGTGTGGAAAGCTTTCTTGGAACACATTGTATCAATTAGGGTTTTTTAGCTTGCCACAGATTAATCTTGTAAAAATGATTCCTCTTGGCCTCCTTTTATTTTTTATGGTTCTATTTTATCTTATATAATTTGCACATCATGCAAGATTTTGGGCCCCATAACAAAGTGCAATCTTGAACTTGAGTTCTTTTCTATAAACAAAGTTTCCAGTGTCATTTTAATTTTCTGTCCCACAGGCAATTTTTTCCTTTGTCTGCCTTTTCATTTATGTACTTTAAATCCTATTGAACTGTTGTTTTCATGAGACACCCAAGAGAATGAAACACGACCCCGATCTCTGGACAGTGAAAACAGAGCCGTGTCTAATGGAGACTGCGGATGTTGCCTGCAGATTCTCAAATTTTGCCACCGGATAGTAATCGGAGGCGCCCTTCTCATTGGCATGGTTCAGCTGTCTATCGATCTGACCTGGGGTTCTGTTAAATATCCTCTCAGACGATCGATGCCTGTTCAACCACCAGCAAAAATCAAAATGCTCCGAGCGTTCTAACATAACCAGTAATTGGGTAACATGTTGTGTAACCAGCCACTCATCATTGCTTGCGGTGCTGTACTGATGCTGATATAACGTGATTAGCATGGATAAACACACATCAATGATAGACTAAGTAATGGGATTGATAGGAAATCTAAAACGTTATGAGGCTTTTAGGCAAGCCGCAACAATATTATAGGTGGACTACAGAAGCTTGGAAAGATATCAAGACGCTGTGGAAATATGTGTGTGTGTGTGTGTTTTTACAGTAAATTACATTTCAAACAATTGCCTTACAGATCTCAAAGGATGTATTCTGATAATGATAGACAGCTGTTTTTTAACCCTCAATGCAGTTTCCCAAGCAAGTCTATCCTCTACATCAGGGGTGTCCAAACTCAGTCCTGGAGGGTTGGTTGTCCTGCAGAGTTTAGCTTCAACCCTAATCAAACACACCTGAACCAACTAATCAAGATCTTGCTAGGTATCCTTTGTTGCAAGTTGGAGCTAAACCCTCCAGGACAGAGTTTGGACACCCGTGCTCTACATAAACAATTTAATGTAGCCAATTTCGTAAATTCCCTTTACAAAACGGAAAAAAAGTTCAGTTATTCAGTACACAGTGATTGCTTTGCTAAATAGAAAAAACAAATCAAGTATACCTTGGTATCAGTGCTTTTTTCACAGCTTGATCATTTAGTGTTGTACTTGTTTTCTCATAATGGAAGTCTGACCTTCCATAAGCCCATAATAGAAATGTTTTCCATTTGCAATTGCCTGGGATATCCTCTTAAAACTCTTTTGTATGTAAACCTCTGGCTTCAACTGATAAAACCAAAAGCTTTCTGCTGAATTGGTGAACTTTAGCAGAGTCGATAATGCGCAAATGGTGTAAAAAATGGCTTTTACCTTTATGGAATCAACATTTATGGCTATAACTTTTTATGCAACAAATACAAAGGTTGGTAAATAGCAGGTTTTCTATTATGTAAGGCAATTATTTTAGTCTTAACGTCTACAGATATATATATATAGTATACCAGCATAACATGGTCTACAGTTAATATGGCCCAGTCATTATTGTGGTAAGCCATTTATAAAACTTTTTAGAAGTTTTTTTGCAATTACAAGCACTCAACGAAGCAGTAGCGAGACTAATTACTCTGGGCACCATATAATTATCAATCACAAGGCAGCCTGGTCTAATTATAAAGACTTGTTTTTCCTTTAACACAAACACAGCAAACAGAAGAAATGACTATTTGGTTTCTATTACCTGCTTTAAAAGTTCCATTTTCATTTTCTCAGAAAATCAATGAACAAATAGACCAGAACTACTATTTGCTATGGCTTTTGGTTCAGCCTGTCATTTATTACCCTACCTCTCTCCAGTGCTCAGGACCGCATTCCTTTCCAGCAAAATTGCACTCCAAAAGCATATCTTCCATACGATGGCGTGTCCGGTTATAGAACTCGGCCATGCTGAACCGGGCACCTTGGCGATCAGGCTCAGGGGCAAGCTGGAACCCAGGTGCCATGTTGTCCTCATATCCTATGAGTGGCCCCATAAAGAGCAAGTCACTGTAGCTAATTTGAGAGCGACGGAAGTTGTTGAAGTTGCACAAAGTGATGGCTGGGAAGGTTATGTTGGGTGCATTGCGCTCATCCAGCATGGTTATGTGGTCATACGCCATGTAATAAACAACTCTGTCACCCACCTGGATCAAGAACATAAAAAGAGCTGTCAGGAAGCACAGTGCCCAGAAACCTTGCCTTATGCCAAACTTTGTATTCTCCACGAAGATGTGGTTCGCACCGTGAAGGGAACAGCCACTGAAAAATGTTGCCAAGTCAATGTTAGGTGGCTCTTCTTCTTCTTCAGCCTCATATACCTCCAGATCATCACAGTCTTCCTTGTATTGGCCAGACTCGCTGTCGGCACTCCGCACTACCCGTTTGTAATGCTCGTCGAAACTGCTGGCGTAAGACCCCGCAGCGGGTTCATCTCCTGTTGTGACGGAGATTGTGCATGTAATTCGGACCATTTTCAAAATCGTCCAACTTCCAGAATAATTGTCCAACCCACGGGAATGTTTGCTTCTAGTAGAGATGGATCCACCACAGAAGAAATGGCTTTTGAAGGAATGTGCAGGGCTTTAGTTAAATAAGCGAAATTAGTCCAAAAAAATTGAAAAGCAGCCAGAATTCACAGCTTGATCATTTATGACCTTTCTTTAAAAAGTCAATGACACCAAGTCCAGAATGAACGGTAGTGCAAGAGGAGAATAAGCTAGATGATTCCTCTACTCGAACTCACTTTTGCTTAGGACATCCTCTTGTAAATGTAAAAGCTATTCAAAAAAATTGTACCTCAGACTCAGTCTTGCGGGAAGAAAGATCGAGATTTAATGCTACCAATGTATTTTAAGACTTAACTAAGAGCCTAAACCTTTGAAACAAAATGCGCATGAAGGGTCACAAGTTCCAATTATATCCGTCTTTTCTGATCTGAGCATCTAAAGGGGAATCTGCAAGGTTGGGATGAGTATCTCCTGTCCCTCCACGCCCCCCACTGATACTTTATACTCCCATCAGGCCCTGACACTGCTGCACTCAGACCATGATGTAAAAACCCGATCGTCTTTCTTGTCTTCCCATCAGGGGATATAAGTGACCTTTTTTTTTTAAATGTCTCAATGGATCATAATTGCTAAGCTCAGAACTTTCTAGATCATCCCAGAATCATCTTATGGTAGCTAGAAGCCCTAACCGTAAAGCACATTACAGATAAAGGATAACTTTTGCCTAAATGAAGGTCAATTCCAGTTTTCTTGCCTTGCGACAAACAGGATGTTAATCATTTATCGTTGACTTTGTGGCAGCAAAGTGATACAAGGTGGGTATCAAAGGGTTTTGAGACACGCCTACAGATGGCAGCATTAGGCTGAAGGGTGCACACAGTCACAGGGTGTGCAGTTATGTGCTGCCATCTGTTGGCGTGTCTTGAAACTTTTTGATATGCCCTTTTTCATCATATACAGCTGCCACACACCTACAGCATTGTGGGGAATATAGGAAACTATTAAGCTAAGCGCAATTAGCATGTTTATACGTATAAAGTCATTTAAACCAGAAAAGATAAAATTGACTCATAAAACCATAAATTGAATCTATTACATATTAATGTTAAATACTTAAAAAATGAAAGTGGTTTACAGTGAAGTCTCCTCTGGTTATTGCCAAACAAGTGTTTGTATGTATTATGCGATAATGGAAGTTTGTTGTTCTCAGGATAAAATACAGGCTTGGTTGTACATTTAAGATATGCCAACATCTTATTCTGCAATTATTTTGAGTTACAACTGTCTGAACCCTAACTTTTACACTATCACTGCCCATGACTTCATATTTTGGAGCAAAATCAATACCCCCTCAGGAACTCGAGCTAAATGATAATATAATATTATATCAAATATAAATAAAAAAATTTTAATTAAATAATAAATAAAGGATTAAAAATGGGGCTCCTAGACGGAGCTAACAGAGGGGCATGAGACACGCCTTGCCTTATCTCACTCCCTGTCTGCTAGCCCTGTGGTTCACTCCCAGGCTGTAAACGCCTGCTTTTTGCTTTTCCTCCGCCAAAGAAAGGCCCAAATATTTTTTTCCGAGCAGGTGGATAATATGAGTGTGGAATCGCCACCATGATTCACAGCATATGAGGAACTTGTAAGCACAACAATCGCTTTCTTTGCCGGAAATGTGTAAAGTGGCATGCCGGTCCTCTTTGCATACATTTGTCCGGGTTTACAATGGCAACAACCCCATCATACATGGTCTGTGTGTCACATTGGGTCCCACACACACGGAACAGTGAGATGGCACTTTAGAGCCTTGGGTATCTCGTTACCAAAGCATCTTAATGCAGCTCAAGTTTCTTGTCTTGGGTTACATTTCTAACCATAGTTTCCCAAGGGAGGAAGATGTTGCGTTATTTGCCATGATTCCAGCATCCCAGTCCAGGCTGAATGTGATCTAATCACAGCATGGGCGCTGTAACCTGAGATGTTAATATTACTTCTGCTGTGTATTATAATATTATTATTATTATTAATAATAATAATAATAATAACAATAATTCATTTTATTTTTACCAAATACAGAAAGTTCAAGCACTCAGCATTTACAGGCCATCCCAGATAGACAGAGGCAAGTAAAGAAAATTGCACTCTTTGTTTTTTTTTTGGCATTGGTGGTGGCTCAAATGGTTAAGTCGCTGATCTGAAGACCAGAAACCCCTGTGTTCAAGCCCCACCACTGGCAAGCCAACCACTGTGGGGTCCTTGAGCAAGACCCTTAACCCTTCCTGCTCCAGGGGCACTGTATCATAGCTGACCCTGTGCTCTGACCCCCAACTTAAGAACCTAAGATGGGATATGCGAAAAACACTGCATTTCATTGGCTCTGTACACGTACCCTGCACAATGACAATAAGGTTTAATATTTATTCATTCAAATTAAGATGAATAAAAGTAGATTTTTCATTATAAAAAAAAAATTGCATGTGTTACTTTATTTAACATGTTCCTTGTTCAAGGATTCTATACTTCCGGTAGCTAATGTACAGCCTTCCTTACATCAGGGCTGAATCTTAGGGGCTCCTCTATTATTTTAATCTAAAGAATACTTCCTGATGACTACATAAATAAAGAAGGGTTATTATCTGCTTTTAACTTTCTAAAGTCAAAGTAATGCATCAGAGGCGCTAATGTTTTTTATTTATTCACTAATTTTTATTTTTACTTCATTTTAAGCCCAGAATGCAAGTAATTCATTCCTTTTTTTTTTAAAATGCATACAGTTAATACTTTCATTGTAAATACTAATATAATAATAACAGTAATAATGATAATAATGATAATAATAATAATAATAATAATAATAATAATAATATACTCTCAAAGGCAATGCAATGTGTGAGGTATTTAACATTTCGTTTTAAAGCGCTCCAGGCAGCACTGTATGTTGAATGGATTTTATTTTAAGGTGAGCTGCATTTTATTCTGACATGTAATTAATGAATTTACTTATTTATTTAAGTAAATACCTCATTATATTTTCAGCACAGTTTTTATTTTATTTTTGATATTGATGACGGACTAGATAAAGAAAATATTTGGTATGGATTTTGCTTGTGAAGGATTTTTTTTTGCTTGGATTTTGTTTTAATAATAATAATATATAATAAATAATTATATAAATAAGATAATGCAATAATAATGTAAATCATTTTTTTTGTTTGTTTTAGTTTAAGCTAATGGGAAAAAACAGACGGCTGTTATTATCAGTCAGAGAGATACTTAGAGATAAAGCCAGATTAAAATGATAAAAAAACATTACAAAGGGTGGATTTTTAATGTCCTTGTCTTTGATCTCGAACCACAAAGGCTAATCTACTAGTTTCAGCCACCAGATGGCGTCAGAGTCCTTAGTATCTAAAAACACATTACAGTTATACTGTTGTGGTAATTAAGGCCAAAAAAAATCAGGTCTTGTCATTTTGTCTAATTTAACTAGGTCTTGTTAACTAACTCTTATAGCTTTAATTGATAGGACAGACAGAGGTGAAACCGTGGAGACGGGGTATTACCGGAAAGGCCCTAAGCGGGATCTGAACCGGGGGTCGTCCACATTCGATTGTGTGCTAACATTCGATTGTGTGCCAGCGTGCTAACCCACTACACCATGGCACCGGCCTACAAAGACCTTTTCTGGCACTTTTTAAGATTAAACGATCTATTTTCCCCAGATAAGTAAAAGACAGGGACATTAGTCAAAGTTTATAACCAACAAAATAAAGAATAAAAACTAACCAAGTCTTTATTCAGACTTGGTCTTAGTCTTGACTTAATTCCCACTAGCTTTGGTAATAGTCTTGACTTGGTCTCCAATGGCTTTATTTACTATGGTCTTGGTTATGACTTGATCACCACTGGCTACGGACTTGGTCTTTATTAGATATAGGCTTTGTCTTTAATTGGTCTCTATCAGCAGTAGGCTTGGTATTGACTTTGTTCCCCCATGCTTTGGTCTTGGTTTTGATAAAAGTGGTCTTAAACCCAATAATGCATAGTTTATATAAAGTCAATTTCCCTTGTGTGAACTTACAAAAACCCTGTTATTAATATTTTTATTGTTTTTAAACTAACCCTAATTTTATACTGCATCCCTAATTAGGACATTCACGGAATGCAAACCTTATTTACTCCTTACAATAGTGTCACATCACACATATACTGTATACCCCCAAGTCAGACCATGAAACTCACCTGTTAATTAAATCAAAGAAAATGCAATTCATCTGAAAGCTCAGACTGCAGCCCTGCAGCAGACTACCAGCTGACACTTTGTGCTCAGACATGCATTGATGATTAAAGGAAGGTTGGTGAACGTGTGGTACCATATGACATTTAGTAAAGTCTGATCGACTGGAGGATCAATCAGCCACAACTCTTAAAGCTTGAAGCAAAAGATTCCAGGTTCACTGATCCTATTTTTCATTTTTCACTCAAACATCTGCACAAGCTGAAAACTGTATTGACTCTCTGCGCTCTAGCGCTTCAATGGCTTAATCTCCTAAATAAAAAGAGTTTTTTGGTTTAAAAAAAAAAAAAAAAAAAAAAAAAAAAAAAAAAAATAAAAAAAAAAAAAAATAATATATATATATATATAGATAGATAGATAGATAGATAGATAATTTATTTATATATAATTGTAAATATTTTTAATACACATTTATATATATATATATATATATATATATATATATATATATATATATAGGAGAGAGCGAGAGAGAGAGAGAGAGAGAGAGAGAGAGAGAGAGAGAGGAGAGAGATAGGCATACTATAATTTATGTAATCCTGCCTGCAAGTGTTTATTATATATTACAATATTACATCATAACCCAAAACATATAATGTGCATTGATTTAGATATTAACTTAATACAACATCTTTATTTTTATTTATATCTTAAGCAAATACTGAAATCTATAATAAATATCTTAAAAGCTGGTAAACCACCAAAAAAAAAAAAAAAATATATGTCTAAAAGGGTATTTAGGACACCTTACCAGGTTAGTACACCTTTTTAACTGTTCACAAAGTTGGAAGCATAAAGTGTAGTTTTTTTTCCATCTGTTCTACAGTCAGAATTCTGACCTTAACCTTTTAACTGAACACAGACCTCCTGACCAACACTAGTGTCTAATCTCACTAATTCTAAGATAAAGTCACAATCCAGAATCTATTTAAAGGATTTTATTAGTTTAAAGGTTATTATAGGAATAAGACTATAAATCGTGTGTTAAAAAATATCATCATTAAATATATATATTACGTTTTGTGCATTTATAGGGCTGAAATTTTACTTCTAAATGAATTATTCGACAGAATAAAAAAAAACATTAACTTTTAATAATCTATTACACACATCATGTATGCATGTTTTTGTACTGTAACTATTACTGCGATTTCAGTCATGCTGTTGATAACAACATAGATGATCTAATTAATCCAGTTTATTATTATTACCCGGACGAGTATTTTTAAAATCATGCCCTCACACACTTTTTCATTATTGACTACTAATATAATACAATTCTATCAGGCAAGTTACGGTCTGCTCTGGTCTGTTCTGTCCGATCTGACAATATGTTTCTCAGAGTGCATTAATACTTCTGCCTTAGCAAAAACTTTGGAAGATGTGTTATTTAATCTTCATATCTTTTAGTGGCCAAAGATGAAGACCTGCATTGGAATCAGATTGAAATTGTTCGAAAAGCCAATTTGAATTAAAATCAAATTTTAATGATTTATGAGCTGGCCGGCGCTGTGGTGTACTGTGGTGTACACCCACGTGCACCGGTGCGCTCTGGCGACCCGGGTTCAATTTCGGCTCGGGTCCATTCCAATCCCACCTCTAACTCTGCCATTAAATCTCTGTCCTATCAGGGTAATAGAGATAAAATGCCCCCAAAATATAACTTAAATAAAAAAAACTATTACAGAAGTGCTATGGAACATCAGAACATGGGATCCCTTCACTCACATCACTGGATTCCTTGCAGAGTAATCTGGCAAAAGATCTAATATTAAAACACAAGAAAATGGACAGATTCTTAGAATGTCACCAGGTCTAATGAATCTTGATTTCCACTCTCGACAGATGGTTGTGTCAAAATTTGGCATAAACACCATTAATCCATAACTCCAACCTGCCCCGGGTCAAAAGTTCAAGCTGGCACTGGTGGTTTTATAGTGTAAGAAAGGATTTTATTATTTTGAAAAAGCCTTTAAAGCTTTAGAAAAATGGACACAATAATAAAAAGGAATGAAAGAATAATGGATAATGTAAAAATAATTTAGGTTTATTTTTATTATTGTCTACAAAATTGTTTTTTTTAAGACTAAAAAGCCTTTAAAGCTGTAGAAAAAATGTACACAATAGTAAAAAAGAATTAAAAATTATAATTAAAAAAAACTTTTAAAATGACATATTGGTTTCTTGAAAAAGTTTCAACGATTCCATCAACAAGTCAGAATTGTTTTTTTTTAATATACAAGGTATTTTATTTAGATGCATGTGTCTTTTTTTACTCTGCTCTGTCGATCATGTGATAGAGCTTAAGTTCAAATATCCTGTAGAAGGCAATAAAAATGGAACAGAAACAGGAGACCAGGACATTCAGGACACAAGAAAAAGGAAAAAAGAAGGATATTTTCTTTGTTTATTGGGTCCTTTAACAGTAATTGAACAGTGATTGACTGCCACAGCATTCTTTCCGTATTGTTACCGATCACATACATCCTGGACATTCTTATTATTCCCACATGCTACATCACTGTGCCACTAAATCCCATTTCTATAAATATGAACATGAGATTATTGTTCTTTAATATCCTTCCCGATCACCAGAACAGCATCCAATAGAGCATCTTTGTCATGTGGTTAAAAAGAGAAAGAAAACTTAAATGTGCTGCTGACAAATCGGCATCAATAAGTGATGCGGTGATTTTAATGTAGGGCAAAAGCATAAAGGAATAATACATTTTTGAATTCAGGTCATGATATGATGAGTCCTTCTGGCAGCAAAGCCAGGACCTACAAAGTATTAAGATGTTTCTAATTATTATTAATTTTATGTGGATTAATTACAATGATTTTTTAAAATTATAAGAACAGTATTAACATTATAAAATAACAGTATTTGGTAGCACAGTGGTTAAGGTGTTAAACTGCTAATTGGAAGATCTGGTGGGCCCCTGAGCAAGGCCCTTAACCCTCAATTTTTAGCAGATTATGTGTGGGTTTACTCCGGGTACTCTGGTTTTTTTCCACAGTCCAAAAACATGTATGTTAGGTTGATTAGTGATTCGAAATTGCCCATAGGAGTAAGTGTGAGTGTGTGTGTGGCCCTGTGATGGACTGGCGACCTGTCCAGGGTGTTACCCCTCCTGCCTTTTGCCCTTTCAGAGACAGCTGGGATAAACTCCAGCAGATCCTTGTGACCCCGAATAAGGGAATGAGCAGGTATAAAAAAAAATAAATGAATAAATTATTATTATTATTGTTATTATTATTCAGTCACTAGGGGGCAGTATGTGTTCCCTTAAGACAGCAAAACATGAAGTAAGTCTTACTAATCCATTCCACTTTATGTGTACTGCTCTTACACACTCAATTCAACTGTTCAGTTTAGTAGCAAGTTTTCCATTAATATTTCCTGGAGTAAAAAACCCGATGCTAACGTGAAGTACAAATCCAACAGAGGAGCAGGTAGAAGATAAAGGTTTGTGTCTCGGCTGAAGTGTGATGTTTTTATAACAACAACTGTTTCTGCTGTTTTTCCCTCACCATGTCTCTCTCACCAGCTTAGCCTTGATAACCAAGTTGGACCACTTGTTACCATGGAGACCCAACAGCTGAGGGGAAGGATGTGCAAAGGCCCACTATTACAAATGTACATGGATGAAACTTAACACACGTGATGACATTCTATTAATGTGATGTGTTTATGCAAATTAATGCCATGCTACATCTAAATCAGATGTAATTTGGCAACATTTTCAAGTTATCCTATCAGAATTCGTATTCTATCAGATCTGGTTATTGGATTTCATTCGGTCATGACATCATTTTCACCCATATCACCCGATAATTCATCTGTCTGTTACATATCACCAAGTTAAGTCATCTTAATTTATATGGCGCTTTTTAACACTAAAGATTGTGTTTACTGTTTTGTGTTCATTAGGAAGTGGTAGCTTAGTGGCTAAGGTGTTAGACTGCTTCCAGAAATATTGGGGTTCGATTCCCAGCACCAGAAAGACCAGGGTTTGGATTCCCATCACTACCAAGCCACCACTGTGGGCCCCTGAGCAAGGCTCTCAACCCCCAGTTGCTTAGTTGTAAGAATAAGTGTAAGTCGTTCCAGATAAGGGCGTCTACCAAATAATGTACTAAATGTAATGTAAATGTTACATTTATTACATTACAAAGCTTTACAAAATCAAAAATCAGAAGATATTGAAAACTTAATAAAACACTTAGTTTAGTTTAATTAATTTCTGTAAATTAAAAGTCCCCAACTATGCAAGCCAGAGGCAACAGCGGCAAGGAATGAAAACTCCATCTGTGATAATATAAAAAACAAAAAACCTTGGGAGAAACCAGACTCTGTTCTGGAGAACCAGACTAGTTCCACTCTGACTAAACAAACCAGCAGGTTATTCCATGCTGCAGTAAAGATTTCTTGGTTTTGTCTGGATGGCCATCTAAAAGACAAGGTCATTACTGGGAAACTGCCACTGGGGCTTATTGTTTCTGTGCTGATCCAAGTTTAAGTTCAAGGAGCTTTATTGTCATTTCAGCCATATATAGCAGATGCAGTATACAGTGAGATGAAATAACGTTTCTCCAGGACCCCCTGGTGCTACACAAAACCTAGAATTTCACAAAAAAACAAGAGCCACTAAACAGGATAGACATAAAGTGCATGTGTGCAACCTGGTGCAGACAGTGCAGAAACAGACAGTTCAATAAACAATACAAACATTACAGGGACAGTGCAAAAAAGACAATAGAGAACGGAACATAACGCAATAGCGCCAACCGTATTGTAAGAAGAGCTAAGACATGGAATGTGCAAATTAACAATAGTATTGTGCAAATAGCATTGTAAAGTGACTGAGCTTAACAAAAAATGTTGTTTTTTTTTCCAGTCTACTTGTGTACTACTTTCCAGTCTACTTGTGTCCATCAACTGGACTGGATACAGACAGGATCCGTATTTTGCATCCGTATTTTTAACCCTAGCGTGAATTAGCATAGGGAAAAATGCACTGCATAATACAAAAGCAGACTGCGCAAATCAGCAGGACTAATCACAGCATATCACACTTGCTAGCTGCAACACAAATGAGCATTTATTGATATGCTCAACAAGTGTTCAGCCTTTTCAACCACACACCTACACACACACACACACACACATTACTGTATGAAAATAAAACAGTTTAGGAGCAGTTTAAGCGGTCAAGACTGATGACGTGTTGGTTCGCTTTTGAGAAAAAAATGTGTTTCATTTGCACAGCCCTTCATTAGAAGTCCTGTCGGAATTAATGGCAGGCTCCTCCAGCGAGAAATGCAGCTGAATGTGCTAAACTACAGAGGGTTTGGCTAAATAATAGAATGTGAGATTTAGAAATCTTTGGTTCCTTTTGTCAATAAATTACACACTGTTTGGTGAATGAAAGTCAAGTCGAGTAAATTTAAATGTAAAATCAATCACATGAATCACTGAATCACAAAGTTACCCGCTGTGGGCAAGTGTGGCTTTACTGTGGGCTGGATAGGTAGGCAATCCCACAGTAACAAGTCCCACACTGGGCTTGTTACTGCCTACAGTCACCCTACAGTAGACCCACACATGGTCCCCAAAAGAGTGGAAGTCCATGAAAATTATTAGGGAAGTAACCTTGGGAGAGACCGTTTAAGTTTAAGGAGGGTAACCTAGAGACAGCTGAAGATCAAATGTAAATTGTATCAAATGTAGTGCAAATTAATGTAGTAAAAGGAGTAAAAAGGGCAAATGCTAATAACTAAAAAAAATAAAAAAAAAACCAATCGGGGTGTTTTAATTCATTAACTTTTTACATTCTATTTTCTTCCAAAGAATATATACAGTACAGTAGTCTCCCACCTGTTTATATCCAACTTACATTCATGTTTATATCCAACTTACATTCATGGGGTGATTCATGGATGACATGGTGTGAATGATGATTTTTTCATCCTTAAAATAAATAAATATATATATATATCGACTGAACCTAACAAAATTTACAGCATTTGGTAGACATTTACATTTACAGCATTTGGTAGAAGCCCTTATCCTAAGCGACTTACATTTAACTTTTTTTCAACCAACTGAGCAGTGGCAACTTGGTGAATGTAAATGTAAGCTTGCTTAACATATTGGTGCTGGGAATTGAACACTAATCTTCCAATTAGCAGTCCAACACCTTATCCACCACGCTACCACTACTTCACGAATAAATGCAATGTAAGAAATATAAAACTATTAGGTGAGAATAGAGCAGCCACTGGTCTGAATGAGTCCCAAATAAGTGCCCTTTTGCAATATAAAAGCCCGGGTGTCTAAAAGAAAGCAAAGAATAAGCTGTTCTCTGGGGTAGTCTAGGGAGACACTTAACGGTACATCTCGGGCTGCAGCATTTTAAAACATCCAATATTTGATATTCTGTGCCAACAAATCGGCAAGTGGTGGTTTAGTGATTAGTTTGTTGTGAAGGTCGGATCAGAAGGTTGTAAGTTAAAATTGTAGAATCATCAATCTAACTAAGACGGATCCTTGCTCAAGGCTCTTAACCCTTTACAAACATCAGCGTGTATATTATTTATGCACAGCTGTTCAAAAAAAGCTGCGCTGTGCTTTTTTCTGTTTACATCGCAAGCCAAAACCCGGCCAGCAGTTTTATTCTGAGATAATAGGACATAGAAGCAGAATTTAAAGCAGCGTTAATTATTCTATATTTAATAACACAATATTTTTAGCGCTAATAATTATTTTTCCCATATAAAGGCTTCATCAGTTTTTAAGTAATAATGAGAGATAGAGCTAGCATTAGTGATTTATCTTCTTTTTCCAGAAACACAGCTTAAACACAGTTTCTACGTGCATTTAGAATACGTGCAGCGGACCATTAAACATACTTTTCTGGATCATTTTGCTTGTAGGTCAGAGAGGAAGTTTAAATGAAAGGTAATGTAAAAACAGGGGGATGTCGAGAGATAGCAGACGAGCTTGCCGAAAGGGAAAGTTATCATGCTTTGAATGTTGATAAGGCAAAAAGGATCATTCGGGTTTCGAGGCGTGTTGTTTAATCTTTGGGGTTGAGCACATGTTTGGTGTCAGACAATTTTGTAGTTTTTTGCACCGAAGTGATTAAGCTAACAGTTAGATATTTGATTTATCAAACCTAAGGCTAAAGCAAGCGAAAATAAATGTTAAAAATCTGGTGATACAAGTCTTTTTACCAGCACATTATTTTCTACACCAGCACAGGAGAATAAAATCAACTTCATTCAGTATAAATAAATAAATTATTTAAATCACTGCAAATTAATTAGAACACTGTTGGCATTTCGAAAAGGGGCAGGGTTTGAGCCCCCTTCTGGCCAAATAATTTATACCGCTCTATGTAACTATCCCATAAAAACTTTAGTATGGGTTGGTCAGACAGGTGGCTAGTGCCAACACAAATAACTATAGTAAGCAGAAGAGTACTCTGGATGTAGAAACATTTGTTCCAGAGGTGGTGCTACCAATTTTGGGCCCTATGAAGTTGGACCCCTAAACACACCCATTCCGCACTGTTACTACTAATAGGACCCCCAAAGTGCGTAGAACCTTACAATGGTCCTAAAAACCATCCGTCCCACCACAGCGGCGCCGCTGCCTATATCTTATCACTTGCCAACAATATGACAAAGTTATAAAAGCTGAAAATCAACAACAAACAAATAAAAGACCAGTAAATTATTTTCATCTCTGCAACATTTACAAAAAATTTAAGGATAATGTTGGCTTTTTGTGTGTAAAGTTGTAATATAATAAAGTAATAATACTTTGATAGAGTACTTAAGTATCATTTATTTCACTACATTTCCTAGATAAACTTCGAAACGCTTCTTAGAAGAGTATTCGTTACTTACTACTAAAAAAGAAGGTCTAATGCAAAGCCAGCCCAAGCCTTACAGAGCCCTGAGCAGAATTTTATTTGGGGTTCCCTCAGTGTCCACCAATATGACTTATTTACATTCCTGCATTTAGCAGACGCCCTTATCCAGAGCGACTTACAATATTCCTTGTTATACAACTGAGCAATTGGGGGTTAAGGGCCTTGCTCAGGGGCCCAGAGGTGGTGGCTTGGTGGGGCTGGGAAACGAATCCGGGTCCTCAAGTTGTTAGTCCAACAACTTAACCACTGCAGTACCACTTCCCCCACTTATCATTGTCAATCCTTGATTATTCAGCCAATATTAATCTAACACACCCATCATTGATTGTATTTGTTGTAGCTGGGTTGTTTAAATCATACCAGTGTTTTTACCCTTTTACGGTTTTTAATTAACAGTAAAGTAGTACATTAATATGCGACTGTAGGTCTCTCTATCGGACCCAACCTCTCTCTCTGGGGTAGTCGGTGTGTCATGTGCGTCTAGAAACCCACAGATGGACGAAGCAGAAGTCTTTGCCAATTTTTTTAAAACTACACACAAATCAACATGGTTTTAGAAGTGAACCACAACTGCATGCGAAAGTGAGTTTTGGCCATGCGAGTAAAGTTTCTGTGCCGGTCTCCCGACTCGTTATTAACTAGCTGCTAAGCTACGGAAACAGTTGCATCCCAGGCGCTAGACGTGGCAAGTGGCAAGGAAATTCAGAAAACCAGCTTCTCTCATTGTCAACAAAAATATTGCAAAGAACTGCCATTTATGTGAACAAGAGTTTGATATCTTTATTGCTGCAGCTTATGGGGACAAACAACGTCGAATGCAAGCTTTCATTCTTCTCAACCTAGCGAGTCCCAAACCCATCAATAGTGAAGGGTCCTTCGTCTGTTTACAAGAGGTGAGTGTTCCAAGTAAAAATGACAGTTTTATTATTACACCGGGTGAGTCCAGGAAAGAGCCTGACTGCTTAAAGAGAAAGTTACATGAGATTTGCACTTCCCAACAGAATGAAACAAATTCAACATGAGACCCCAGAGACCTGGTGCGACTTTTAAATCTTAAATAAGTGATTTAAAACTAAAGGCAAAAAGCTACAAATTTGGTGCATTACAAGATGATATGATATGTAATGTTATTTGTGATCGACTAGTTTGTGGAATACACAGTGACATTGTGGGGAAAATCACTGCTGCATGGTCCAAAACATTTTTAATTAAAGCTATATCAGCAGGTCGGATCTATGTACAAACTGACTAGCACGTTAAAGACTCCAAACAGCAACTGCTACGGTCAATGCGGTGCACTTGGTGTTTGCAGAAACTTTGCAAATTAATACATATACCAGACAACAAAGCACCGCTGACCATAAAGAACTGTAAAATTTATAGTAGTGACCACCCAGCCAAAACAGATAAGTGTCCTGCAGTTGGTCAACAATGAAACGGCTAAAATAAATGGAACAGTTTTAGTAAAGTTGCAGGTCCAATTAAGCAAGCCAAGCGAAACATTCCTATACCAAAACCATCCACAATGTTCAGTAAAGAGAGGGACTTTATTAGCCAACAGAACTAAAAGTGGACACCGGAGCCAAGTGTAAGGTGATGGCGAAGAGCTTAATGTATCAAACACAATAAAGTTAATAGCATACGGTGGCAATGAGCTACACACACTTGGCACAGTCACACTACCATGCAGTCTAGTCAGCCAGACTTACGACCTGCTTTGCACAGCCACTACTATCGTCTACGCACCCTGGGATCCACCCTGCCACTCCACAGCTCTTTGCTGAAACCTTCTCCTCTTGCCTCCAGTGTAATTCACGCACGGCTGACAAAGAGAAGATTGTGTCAAACATCCAATTATGACAAATCTAAACAACTGAGCAAACGCTTAAAAGGGCAAGTAGTTCAAATGCAAACCTTTCATGGTTATGACAGCAAAGGGATGATAAAAGATGTCTGAGGCAAACCATGTCTGAAGGACAAAAGAATATAGGAGAAGCCGCAGACACCTCCTACCTGTTAAAGAGTCTAGGCCAATTCATTGTGATGATGGTCATGAGGTAATACCGACTGGATAATCCAATTCCGAAACACCTGACATACTCGTTTGAACAACCATACGCCAAGTAGCCTCTCAGACACACACACGATTGAGAGCCAGTCCTTATCTGACACTGTCTGGATGCACTGGTCACCATTATCCAAAATACAAGTACTTAGGTGCTTAATATTCTGCTGAACTGCACACTTATACTTTATTTCATTCTTTATCCTGGTTAACAATACCAGCTTCTTTGTTTAATACACAATGGTTATTTTGATTATTGCTACCGTACCAAATTTTATGTACTATTGTTGTGAAATAATAGAAGGGTGCTCTAATATTCATTGTTAAATAGAATTTCGATATAAGGTGCATAAGTAGCCATAAATTAATTTGTGACATACATTCGCCAATCAAGGCTGTAGCCACCGATTCATAGCAAATAATTTTTTTTTTATATATATTTGGCGCCATTTTTGCTTTAGTTCATGTTCAGAGAAAATCCAAACTATTAACTAATGTCTATTCAAGAGGTAAGTAATGTTTTTTTTCCAATAAATTATGCTGTTTATAACATCTGACACATAGGGAAGTGGTGGCTTATGGTTAAGGTGTTGGATTACCAACCTGAAGATGGGTTTAATTCCCAGCTCCGTGAAAAGAAATTTGTATATTTTCTTTTCGAACTTTGTATTATCACTATATAAAAAAACTGACTGTTTTTGGCAGATTATTAATATTATTAATAATATTAATAATATTAATAATAAATACTTAAAAACAAACATTTGCCAATAATTTAAAAATTTAAGAAAGTTTTAAACTAAACACTAATCTTGCTGTACATTTTTTTTAAATATATTTTTTTTATTTTTACATTCACTTGCACTATTACTTTTAATGCCTAAGTATAATAAATATAAAATAAAAATACTATTTATTTCTAACCAACTACAATTAACATCACATACTTTAATACTTTTATCTTAATAATATTCCAAATAGTGACGTTAAATTCTACCGACATCATTTTCTGCTACTATAATTACCCTTTTACTCCAGAGTATAATTTCCACTGGGGACATGGAGGGAACATCGGATGAACTCACTAGAAATATTGTACCTCACTGAAAGTTCTAACAGGTATCGCAGTTGCGGAACAGAAGCAGCAACAGATGACTACTTTAATGTCATTACAGATGGAAAGAAAGACAGGAGATGCGAGTTGGTTGAGTCAGTAAATTACCTCATGTCAGGATAATCATATTTTCCGTCAGACATAATCAGTCTACACCTGCTAATGTTAGCCTAAAGTTAACTAAGCTAACGTTAACTAGTTGACTAGTTATCTTTACACTGTTAGCTAAATATTTAATAAAGATTAGAAAACAAGTGGCAGCTCAGTGGTTAAGGTGTCGGACTGGTCACTGAAAGATCAGGGTTTGATTCCAGACACCACAATGTTACCACTCCTGGGTCCCTGAGCTAGGCCCCTTAAACCCCCCCAGTTGCTCAGTTGTATAAAATATATAAAAGTAAGTCGCTCTGGATAAGGACATCTGCCAAATGGTAAAAAAGTTATCCTTGAATTTCCTGTCAACAATGTATGACATGCAGACTCTGGGTGCTAGTTTAACGTTCGACTCTATGATCATCAACTCATTTCATTTGAAACCATTTACATTTTTCGCATTTCGCAGATGCCCTTATACAGAGTGACTTACATTTATCCCTTTTTTTAATACAACTGAGCAATTGGGGGCCCAGCAGTGGCAACTTGGTGGTGCTGGAAATCGAACTCTGATTGCCCAATTAGCAGTCCAACACCTTAACCACTGCACTACCACTACCATCAGGGAGCAAATGAGGTGAAGCTGCATAAGAACAGAGAGGTTATGTGCTATATATGTTGGAATAGAGCATGAGGACAAGGAGATCGGATTCAACAGAACTATTTATGAAAAACAAAGGAACAAACTACAGGAAATAAACCAGATGGCGATTTAAAAACAGAAAACTTATAAAAAAATGAAAAGGAACTAGCATATCAAATGATTAGCATTAGTTAGCGACTTAGCATACATAAGTCATAACATTACCACATTAGAACATCGCAACAAAAGTGAATGAAACACACAGACTGATAGGGGGAACACTATCGTAAAACAATGAACCAATGACAAGACCGGGGCGGGACAAACAGAAAGCACATGGGTAAGAGAAGTAAATAAACGGGAAGCACCCATAACCGTTACAGTATGAAGGACCAGGATTATCTTGTTGGTGATAAAAAGAAAGAAGCACACATGATAATTAATAAATACAGTTTGTATATTGTCCAATTAACTGTTTCAATATTGTCCAATTAAATGCTTTTCTTGTAGGAGCGAAAGTGTGTGTTTAGATGGGTTTTTTTTGTTAACGGTTTCCATATAGTTTCAGTTATGATGAACTTTTGTGTATTTTTAATTGCGTCATTTCGTATCAGAGGACAATTGAGGTGAAAAGCCGTCAGGACAGCAAGTAAAGATAAGACAGGAAATCGAAAACATTGGCCCCATTTTGCGTCCTCCAACTTCTCACACCAAAGTTACAACCTTGCTTTTACTTAAGTGTTGCTTTCGGTTAGTTTATTCACCTTTGATTAGCTGCTGCTCAGCAGGGCGATGAGAAAGAGGCAGGGTTTAAACCTCCTGCTGGGCAGATAATTTATACAGCTTTAATTTTAGCTATGCTTTTTAGCTCTTTACAGCACAGACAGCCTAACTTAACTCACGCTTTTTCTTATGAAACACTAAATAAGCTTCTTCAATGAAACTAATGCAACTACAAATAATTACCATAAACATTTAACATGTACATGTGACATTTAACATTTTACGAGTACATATGGCAAAATTTACGCAAGTAAGAGTAAAAGTATCCGATGAAAAAACTACTCAAGCAATTAGTTACTAGTTCTTTCTGATCTGATTGACCTTGAATTTTAAACTTACTTGGCGAGTTTTTACATCCCGTCTCCTCCAAAGTCTCTTTGTTTTGCTTATATAAAACAGGTTAAAGTAAAGTAAAGCCTCAAGTTCAGTCCTGTGATTAATATTACCACATCACCTGTCATTTACAATCAAATCTAACAGTAACATTTTCTACCTTTTCAAGATCAACTACTTTAAAACTATACTTAATTTTAAATGCATTTTTTGGGTAGGAATAAAATACAATCTTGTTTTGATTTTATGTTTAGTGAAAAAAAAAGAAACTTTACTGAGGTGTCCGTGTTTTTGTATAAATGCCGGTTGTTAGTTTTGTGTTAAATGCATATGAAAAATGTGCAGATATTTAGAATAACTGTTTATTCATAAATGTGGGATTGAATGTGGGTTTTGTTTGTTTTTGACTTGCGAACAATTCATATAAACTAATTACTTAAAAAATTCTTTTAAATAAAATAATAATAATAATAATAATATATATAATATTTTTTCAATAAAACATTTACTCGAGTAAGAGTAAAAAGTGCACAGCTTTAAATATACTCTAAAATATACAGTATATATATAATATACACCCAAAAATTTACTTAAATAAATGTAATGAAAGTAAATGTAATTTGTTACTACCACCTCTGATGGAGTGTAACTTGAATAAGAAATTTACACCAAAACAGGAAGAAAATTATCTCATAACTGGAACAGATTATTACTATTACTGTTGGATAGATGAGATATATTAGAGTATCCTTTCAGATCATTTTATAAGGATATATATTTACAAAACAGATCATTTTGGAATTACACGGATTTGAACTATAGAGGCAATCATTAAGAATCAAAACTTAGCTTATCAACTACATTTGTGAGTAGTATCACTTGTATACTCTTCTATTTGGATGTAAATAACAAGTCCTGGGTGACTGTGCTGAGGTAAATTCATCACCTGCCACATTTTTAGCATTTATCAAATATCATATAAAGGACAGGACTGTAGCGGATTTGCCAAGATCAAATGACAGTTTTTTTTTTTCATCTTGGCTCCATCCTAAGTGAAGCGTGGGCTCATGTCCTGCTGGGGTGGGACTGATGGCATTATTGGCTCACACACACTTACACAAATGCAACTATACCACACGCACATAAAAAAGTGGAATGATTTTCAATAGGGCAGTGTAAAGGTTCAAGCAGAGACACACACAAAAGGTACCTCAGACAAAGAGCAGCACAATCTAAAGACTAGAACCAGTCAGCTTTTAAAGCAGCACCAAAAAGCCTGGACCTGAGACTGATCTGCAACAAAAATGCTAATAAGTTTGGCACCCAAAGACACAAAAGACAAAAGATGACCTGGCTGAAGCGGACATTGATCACCTGACCAATTTCATTCATTTATACATCTTCTATACCAGTTTATTCCCTAATTCAGGGGTCACAGGGATCTGCTGGAGTCTATCCCTGCTGTGCAGGGCGAAAGGCGAAAGGAGGGGTACACCCTGGACAGGTTGCCTGGCCACCACAGCCTGACCAAATTATCAAATCAAATCCTAGCATCTTATTTCGAACGATGAGCACACAGACAAAGTTACAGCAAAATTTGTTTGCCCTTTGACGGGATAGTGAACTAGTTTAACATCTTAATAATCACTGGGTGACATAAAAAGCTATTACAGTATGTAAAAAATAAGCAGTTTAGTTATACACTTGTAAGTTCCTGGCATTCATTATAAAGCAAAAACACATGTGATTAAAAACACATGTGCGATTGTTCATTTACGCAATTATCCAATCAGTGTGAATCATCATTATCATGATTCATGTAATCATGCAAATACAGACCAAGAACTTTAACACTCATGTTAAGTGTCCATCTCTTTTGTTCTTTAAACCACACTGACAACAAGAAAGGAAACTATGTGAGGCTTCGATGCCATAGTCCCACATAGACTGGCCTTCAAACTTAAAACCCTCTTACACTTAATGCCCACTTCATAATTGGGTCTTAGCCTTCCTTTCAAACAGACAGGCTGATTTACATATTTTTAAAACACAACAGCAGAGATTTTTAATAAATCAATACGGTTTGACAGGTAGCAAGTAGCAGCTTAAATATCCACCATTTCCAAATGTGATAAGCGAATAAAAAATAATCTCTGGTGCTACAACCATTTATCTATCATTCACCATCGATCTTGATATGAAAGCACCGTAAACTGTTGGCACAACATACGACGGACAAAACAGACGGATAAAAACCCTACAAATCACACAAGTTGCACAATTATCTGCACAGTAAAGCATGATGGTGTTAGCACCATGCATATCAGCATATCTGTCTGTGGAAATGGTCTGTTGATCAGATAGATCAGCAGGGAAGTGGTAGTTCTGTAGTTAAGGTGTTGGATTGCTAATTGGACGATCGGGGTTTAAATCTCTGCACCACCAAGTTGCCACTGTTGCACCCCCAATTTCTTATTTGTATAAAAGAGATAAATGTAGGATAAGGACATCTGCCAAATGCTGTAAATGTAAATGTATAGATCTACCACACAAAAAAGGCAGGGGCAACTCAAATAACCACAATTTTCAATTATGTTGGGCAGAATCTCAGAATATAGAAAAATTCATATTGCTATAACCCTTCCTTGACATCAATTTGGCATCAGGGTAAGAAAGCGAAAACAAAAAAACAACCTCAAAGTTGCACAATTATCTACACGATGAAGCTTGGTGGTAGCACTATCAATGATAAGATAATGATAAGATAGCAACCACAACATTTTACACTTCCTGGAGCGGCACACAGGTTGAAGTTTTATTACTATGATAAGTATTATTATTATTATTAATAGTAGTAGTAATAGTAGTGGTGTTAGTAATGCATTTGGGATAGTAAATATTTGTACAAGATCAATATTGATCTACCAAAGTTTTTACACACCACCCCACTGCTGCGTTTTTCCGTTAACCTTAAGTAGCTGCATTCATCAGATTCAAAACACTGATGCTTGCCTACAAAGCCAGAAACAGAGCAGCACCCTCCAACCCCCAAGCACTCATCACCCCTCGCATCGCATCACCCTCCCTCAGAGCCACAAGTACCGCTTGACTAGTCTCACCATCCCCTGAGACACAAGGTAGGTCTGCCTCAAAACTTTTTTTTTTTCTGGCACCCAGATGGTGGAATGAACTTTTTATTAATGTCAGAACAGTAAAGTCACTGGCTGTCTTCAAGAGCACTCGTCATTCGACAAAAAAAGTGTTCCAACAGTTTTTGTGGTTGTTACAGAATTGTGATCTATTGTATCAGTATTGAGCTGTTCGATGATGTGACTGAAAGCACTTTTGTACATCGCTCTGGAGAAGATGTAAATGTAAATATTGTCCTTCAATAGGACAAATTGTCCAGTCCATAGAAATATCTCATGTTGTCATTACCAACTCTTTGCTGCTAGTAGTGGTAGTGCATGAAGGCAACTTGAAGCCCCTATATTTTTGTAATAAATCTTTTACAAGCAATGACATAGATCATCTAAACACACCTGAAGGAGAATGCTTCCTGCCAAGACATCTGATATTTTCTAGCAATGAGATTGAGCCGAGACAGAATAGCTGACCTTTCCGCTCAGATAGCATGTCCAATTATGTTCCAATGGACTCCGCGGATGACTGTGGCATGATCGGCATTTCAACCTGCAATCTCGATTGGATGCGTTCGTGTGATGTTGACTCGACACAGTGCTTGTTTATCAAGAATTTGTTAGCTGTAGATGGCTGAATGTGACCCTGCTCTTTAATCAAACATCAGGACACTCACAGAATAAGAGGTGCACAGCTGTTCATGAATATGACACCAGCACGGGCCCATTTTTTATCACTCCTTTCTAACTCCATGTGTGGCCGGACATGGTGAGAGCAGATAAAAATATGATGCTTGATTAGTGAGATTGTATTACAGCTGCCAGTCATGGCAGTTAATTTTTTTTGACTTTGGAGTACTTTTAATTGTCACATAAAAACACCTTGAAATTTTTTGATCAGAGGCCAAAAATCAAATCAAATTCGTGACTAATTTTAAGTGTTACATTTACAGCATTTGGCAGACGCCCTTATCCAGACTTACATTTATACAACTGAGCAATTGGGGTTAAGGGGCTTAGCTCAGAGGCCCAGCAGTGGTGGCTTGGTGGAGCTGGGAATCGAACCCACAATCTCCTACAGCTTAACCATGAGCCACCACTTTCCTGTGTCTGTAGTCAGTGTTGATTTTTTATTTCTATTTTTACCAAGCCAGCTATGGGCAATGATTCAACATAACTTCTATACAGTTATTTGCAGTGAAGCATGGTGGTGGTCGCACCATATATAGAAACATTTTTGCATGTTTAAACACTTTGTAGATAACAGAGGATAATATGGTTCAACCAGACATGCTGGTAATGACAACCCAACTAATAAGTGTAAGCAGAAAAGCATTTTAGAATGTAGAAACACTTTTGTTCCTGTAAACGTTTGTCAAAAATTAGACATCAATATAACCTATTATTAAAGCTCAAAAACAAACAGAAAAACCCATCTTAAAGCTATACAATTATTTGTAGTAAAGATTCTTGGTGAAATATTTATGAATATGATCTCAAACCCACTTTGTTTACTCTTTGGTTTGGTCCCAACAGATGTAAAAACGTGTCCGTGGTATAGCTGTTATTATTGTGATAATTATTTGATAGTGTAGGAGTTCACTGACTGAGGCGAGTAGTTTAGAACTCAAGTGCAGTTCATTCAATTAAAGAAATACAAAACAAGAAACAAAGACTTAGCTTGACTTGACTTGACTTGACTTGACTTGACTTGACTTGACTTGACTTGGCTTGACTTAGCTTATCTTATCTTATCTTATCTTATCTTAGTTTAGCTTGGCTATAACACAACCATAACCTCACCAGATGGCGATACCAAGGACAATATCTTACAAAAACACAATGCAACAAAAGGGGAATATAAACAATACTACATTTGCCAGACATCCTTATCCTGAGTGACTTACAATTATGTTATTTATATAATTAAGCAATTAGGGTTTAAGGGCCTTGCACAGGGGCCCAACAGTGGTGCCTTGGTGGAGCTGTGAATCGAACCTACAATCTTCGGGTTGGTAGTCCAACACCTTAAGCCATGAGCCACACTTCCTCCACATACTAAACTAAACAGTGAACATTAACTAAACGAGACACACCTAAACACAATTAGGGAACAAACATACAATGACAAGACAGAAAGACTCACATGACACAACAGCAACAAACATTGAAAACATGGACTAGAACATAAACAAAGAAAGTCTCTCTGTTGCCCTCCGGTGGCCCAGCAAGGCAACGCACCTGACAGATTATTCCATTTCTATTCCATCAGTAGAAAGATAATGCCAGAAAAATAGTTCTGGTCAAAAATGGTTAAACACAGTGACCGAGGCAAAGTAATGTCAAAGATTTATTTTCCTACATACTTGTCAAAAACATGATCAAAACATCATTGCTTCACGTTGCTTCAGTGTTCTCAGGGTGAGCGATGGGGATTATGGCTTTTCAACAGCGATAAAGGATTTGTTGGCGATTCAGTAAATTTATGAATTCCACAGCAAATACCGTGGGAGATAAAGTTAAGGCCTGAGGCTGGGCTTGTGTGATATTAAAAGCCTGAGCCAGGTGCTGTGACTTTATTCATGTTTATACTTAAATCATGTTTTACATTTTTTTTACATCCGTTCGAAACACAGAATGGATTTTCAGACATCTGTAGGATAATTAACATTTGCCTGAAAATAAAAGTAATAATTAATCATCGTTATGCACTATGCAAATATTATCATCGATTTGCACTATATAAAAACAGAGATGGAGGTGTATAAAATAGGTTCCCTGTTTTAGGACACGATGACTTTTTTGACTTTGTTTTGGTCACAAACATTAGGTCACATGACAACAATTCCTCATCTAAAAACGTTATAATTTAGCTGGAACCCCCAGTGGTGCTTTTTTGACACGTGCTTTAAAAGTCATGCATAAAAGTCTTTTATTTTAAACTCCATTGATGTCTGTATTTATTTTAGGTATTCAACAAGAGACTTGAGAAATGAAAGCGTTTCCCGCAGTGTCTTTATCGGCAGAAGTATAAAAGCATAAAAAAAAATCAATGATCAAATCTTTTTCGGTCCTTAAATTGTATTACACCTGATGATGTTTTCACCCAATTTTATAAAAGGTTTTGTACTAAACAAAAGTCCTGAAGAACAAAACCGAGTTGCCTGAGGCGCAACAGTGCCATGTTTTTTCTGGCACGCTAACCTGCTACATCGCATTTTTAATTTTAAGAACGACTCCTAAAGGAACACTCCAAACAAGTGAGTGTATCCCACTGTGATAACTGCGGACTGGAATCAATGCTGGATTTGAAAATATTTTAACCTTTTTCAACGATGGGTTTAGTTCAGTTTAAGCAGAATGCATGTCGAAGTTGCTCATTACAATATTAGGCCACACCCACTCCACAGTAACACATTGTGCTCTATTTTTGTATTTGACAAGCATCTTTAATATTTTATTTAATACTCCACAGGACTTTAAGTGGGTGTCATTCACTAGTGTGCTTCTGGGAAACTGTGACAGCAAGGAAAAGTTAACACACACACACACATACACAAAAGCATCCATCTATATTATATCATTCCTGGCACTAAAATTGCCCTAAAGCTGAGAAGAAGGTGCAGTGTATATTTACACCGGTCAAGCTACTTTGTCAATGATGCCACAGATGGCCGCTAAACTCTCCCTGCATGTCGCATCCAATCAGAGAGGCAGAAGGTGAAGCGAAGCACCTGCTCCTCTGTTTTAGAATGCAACAATCCAATCCTTCTCCACAGGCCCGAGAAAGTGTGAGTGTCCATCTATTTGACATGAAGATGAGAGCCGCTCCAGGGGACAGCCAATAACCGACCTGCTGGTAAGGATGTGGAGTTCCTCAGTCGGGGGAAGGTAGACGATTTACACACGGTTTCTTATAAAGCAAATTAATTTGGGTTTATTTACTAAAGTCTCCTTGTTGTGACAGGAAGGAATCACCCTGAGTAAAGCAAAAAGCACTTCTAATCCACACACTTTGCATTTCCTAATCAAGATGTAATGATCTGTGAAAAACTGAAGTGTAGCAGTGATTTGAGCATGAGCAAATATGTAGTATATGCGAGTACTGCACTGTTCGGGAGGCTTTACAAAGCAACTAAATAAATAAATTTGAAGTTTACTAGCTGAAACAAAAAAGCAATTACATAGTTCTCACGGAAGAATATATCTCATATTTAGGCTTGTGCTACTTCTATAGTCTTTTAAGATTTATTTGACCGTTGTAAAAAGCTTATAATACTTATTAAATAAGCATTTTGGATGGTTTATGGACAACATTCTAAGTATTAAAAAGCATTTATCATGTTAATGTATGGTTAGAAATATTTTAATCTGGTCTGCAAAATCAGAATATAGTACACAGATGATGCTAGCAAGCTAGATGACTAAGACAAGCTACCTGTGGTATAGTCTCTGGACCTCTCTGCCCTTATAAATACGTTTTGGGCCTTATTACTCTATTCACTTAGAAGCAAGTGTGGCCATAATGTCCATCAGTTGCAAAAAGTGAGGAGTAATATGTTCATATCTGTCAGCTGTAGTAAAGTAGGTGTGGCCTTTATGCTTATTAGTTGTAGTAAAGAAGGGGTAGCCTTTGTGTCTGTCATTTGCTGTAAAGACGATGTGTTCCTTGTGGCTATTTGTCACAATAAAGTAGATGTGGTCTTGAGTGAAGTAAAAGAGGTGTAGCTTTTATATCTGGTATTTGCATTAAGGAAGTTGCGCCCTTTGTGTTCATTGGTCGCAATAAGGCGGGTGTGGCCTTCATGAACATGTAAAGAAAGTGTAAGCTTGATGTCTATTAGTTGGTAAGGAAAGTAAAGAAGTTACTAAAGGGGGTGTGGAATACATGCACATCATTTGCAGTAAGGAAGTTGTGGCCTTTGTGTATTTCGCTATCAATAAAAGAAGTGTAGCTTTCATGGACAATATTTGCAGTAAGGAAATTGTGGCCTTTAAGTCTATAGATCGCAATAAAGGAGGTGTGGAATACATGCACATTATTGCAGTAAGGAAGTTGTGGTCTTGAGTGTCTATCGGTTGTAATAAAGGGGTGTGGAATACATGTACATCATTTGCAGTAAGGAAGTTGTGACCTTTGTGTCTATCAGTTGCAATAAAGGGGGTGTTGAATACAGACACCTAATTTGTAGTAAGGAAGTTGTGGCCTTTGTGTCTATTAGTTGCAATAAAGGGGGTGTGGCCTTCATGGACATTATTTGCAGTAAGGAAGTTGTGGCCTTTGTGTCTATCTATTGCAATAAAGGGGGTGTGGCCTTCATGCCTGTCTATGATTATAAAAAGTTGTAGCCTATATGCAGCAGTTACTGTAAAGAGGAGTGGCTTTCATGTCTATCAACTACTTGGGGCCTTTATGCCTGTCAGTCAAAATACACATGCAGGCTTTGTGTCCATCAATCGCAGTAAAAAGGTTTGGTCTTTTTGCAATTAATCGCAGTAAAGAAGGTGTGGCTTTTATGTCTGTCAGTTGCAGTGAAGGAGGAATAGCTTTTACAGCTTTCACAGAAAAGTGGTGGCCTTATACAGATCAATTGAAGAAGGGAAGGGGTGCTTTTAATGCCTATCAGTCATATTATTAGTATTTCTGAAGCATGTCGCCATAAGAAACCACTTAACTTACACAATTTCAGAAACAAGTAATCAAAATTCCCCATCCTTCATCATCCTATTCCTCCTCCCAATGTAGTGTTCTCAGCCTTCCATGCTGTAAATACGGTCTTCATGGAAGGTCAGGCGGTAAATGCGGTGAATCTGCTATAATGGGACACCACATTAGAGAGTCATGCTGTAAACAGTGACGGCTTTGGCTTTTTGGCACGTTGATTAAAATAAAAGCTCATGAGGATGTAATAATGAGATGTGGTCTGCAATGTTCGGCTGCGTAAACAGAAATTCTCCAGTTGTTAAGCGATTGGGTCCATTAACAGCAATTACAGTCTGTGGGATGTCTTTGTATGTGTTGGTGTTTTGACAATTACAGATAGCACGGTCTAATTTTCATGATCAATTCCATATGCTTTGTCCTCTCTTGTGTAACATGTGACATTTTAGGAATGAAACTGGTAATTATGCTATACCATCACTAAATGTTACACACTACTTCATTCATAATTGCTAATGTCCCCATGACTGGAAGAATGTATCATGATTCTCACAGCAACCGTGACCTACATGCAGTGTAAATGTGTTTCTTTATATCTGCAATGCTGCGCCATATGCAAGATTAAATATTCTTTTACTCGTTCTGTATTCATGTATACAATCATTGGACACATCCAAAAATCAAAACAAGTTTAAGTTTAATTATCTAATTATCTCTAAGGACATGTAATCAAATAGAGTGTACAAGAGTTCAAGTTTAAGTATTAATTACCTAAAGATCTGTGCAACTTCCTCCAGATATAAGTCAACAGAGAGGAAGCCTAACGTCTCCCTGAAGATTATATCTGAACCGCATCCAAATAAATATTGATGATGTACTTTTAACCTCCTTCTGCCACTCTCTCGTCACCCAGCGGAAGCTAATCTGGCATTAGGGTAGCGCGAGGAAGCTGAGAGAAATAAACGCTACTGACGATCAACACTGCAGGGGTTCCTAAAAAGACAGATGTCTCAGTTTGGGAGGAAGAGTAAAGATCTTTGATTCATTGGGAATTTTAAACATGTTTGATTTAGAGACTGGAGGAAGTCAGAGCGTATTTTAGGCTTAAAGGCGTTTAAGGAATTTTGAAGTATGTTCGCCTAGAAGGAAGTAAAATGATGCCTGGGTTAGAGTTTGTTACAAGATGGATTTGAGTAACTAAATAGATTTTAGGTTTGAAGGAAATAAAGGATGTTTTGTATTATGCAAATTAAAAATGATATATGAACTGGTCTTGTCAGACGTTATGTGGTGTAAATTAAACGAATTGACAGATTGTAAATGAAATAATGTAGTGTTGCAAATGTAATTTAACTGTGGTTGGGAGACAGGAAGTCAAAAGGTGTTAACACAAAACCACTGGTGGGGTGTCAGGGCCAGAAAGGTCTTCTCTACTGGCCTAAACAGTATCAGAAGCACTGACTTGCATTTAGAACCTAAATTCTAATATTTGTTCCATGAAACAATGTAAACTTATTCCCAGCAGTCTTTTCTCTTCATTTCATAGTGTTTCTCTCGACTAAACTGCTTCCAGTATGTGTATGTGGATGTTAGATTTTTTTGTCCGTACAGATTTTAGCCTCTATATGCTGTCATGTTAATCTAATCTGACCAGGGCCTTCAGAATCAGCAGTGCTACCCATGTCACTTAAACTACATTAGCAATCAAATTTTGTACAATAACGTCAGCATTTTTCTGTTCTCTGATTGGTTGATCAGAGCAAAACTGTTACAGCTATGTTCGACTAGCAAAACACGTCTGTAGCGATCTGCTATACATTAATGCAGTTGAGTTACAATTTTTATGCTCATAATGGCTGACGGAGGACGAAAAATTGACTTGGTCTTGGACATACTTGAAAATCCATTTTCAAGACATTGTAAAAGGAGAGGTCGGCGAACCCCGAAGCTAAGTAGCTTGTCTTAGCTTGAGAAAGGGTTTCTTTACCACTTCCAGACCAGTGCCTATGAGGTATGCTTGTTTAAAGGTATTATTTAATGCTTTTGTCATGTTACTAGATAAACATTGATTCGGAATTGCTCCAGATGATGTACGTGACACAGTTGCAGTTGTAGTGTAGAGGTTTGGAGTCTTAACAGGGTGTCTTGCTTTATTAAAAATGGTTTTTACCCCTGCATACATGAAATGTTTCTCTCTGTAATGGCACACCGTATTATATTGCATTTTTGTATATTATTAATGGTTTGTGTAGTTGCCACGTGATAGTGTTAAGAGGTGGTATTTAGAGGTAGTTTAATTCTGGTCCCCACTGAAGTCTAAATCCCCACTGAAGTCACAGTTACCAATTGCACTGCCCACCACTGGTATAGAGGAAGATAAAAATTGCTAGTGCAGAGGAAGTTATAGGTTATTTGTATGCAGGGGGTTAAAATGTGTTTTACAGAATGTAACACAAAATTTAGAGAAAGGTATGGGGTATTTGGTATGTTTGGTTGGAAGGAAGTTAAAAGGTGTTCAGTATGCTGGATGTTAGAGGGTGTTTGGTATAAAGGTATAAAAAAACAACTATTCACTTTGAAAGGGAATGAAAAGGTCTAGGTTATTGTGTAACATTGAAGAATGTACAGGAAATAGAAAGTTTCTTGAGAGAACTTTTGTTGTTAGGAAATTAAAGTTCCTTGTTTTCAAGGCTTGAACTAACCTTTGCCAGATATGAGTCTGAAATAGACTTGCAAAAACTAAATAGGCAAATGGGCAAATGGTGGCTCAAATGGTTAAGGTACTGAGTTGTTTTGAAGACCTGAGTTTAAGACCCACCACTGGCAGTCGCCACTGTTTGGGGAAGTGGCTAAGGTGTTGGACTGCTAACCGGAAGATCAGGGTTTAATACCCAGCACCACTAAGCTTGGCCCCTAAACAAGGCACTTAACCCCCGATTGCTTAGTTGTGCGATGTAAGAGATAAATGCAAGTCGCTTTAAATAAAGGCGTCTGCCAAATGCTGTAAATATAAATGTGAAATTATGCTAGGTATTTAAATTAGATTGTAAATTATTAATAGTATAAAAAGATAATCAATTCTTTATATTTAAGTATGCACATAATAATTACTTATTTGTTCCATGTAAAAGTTCACGATAAAAATTAACCTGATAAATTCCATACATTTTCTGTGCTACAAAGCAACAGAGAAATGGTATGCAAATCTCTCGTTTGTAATCACACCTGCTCTCTGGGCCGAGTGGCAACCCTATTAGTGATATCATTTCACACAGTAATTAAAACCTTGCATATTCGATTTCGCATTGATCGGGTATTTCGCATTGATCGGATATATATTGATGTCTTTGCATGCATTATGACCACATGACACGACTAAATGACCGAATCAACAGTCAAGGCAGAGCTGAGTGCAAACTAATAATTATCACGAGTAGCTACTACAGCATCTTCTAGCGATACAATGAGCCCGCTAAAACATCTTTATGGAGGTATCAACAATCATGGTCCAGAAGACCAGTGCAGACACAAAGGGATGTGTGGTAATAGGGCAGTAAAGCAGAAGAAGCATGTACTTGATAGAATTGAGGTTCTGTGAGCACTCAGCCTTGAGTCATCCCTTGCTCGCCAGTCAAGGTGCAATTGTCTGTAAATTGAGTTATTTTTTAATAAGCAAGCTTGCTGAGCTCATGCTCTCTATTTAATACAAAGAAGAAAACCAAAAGCCGTCGATTCACACTTGGCCTGAAAGATGGTACTGAGGCATTTCTTTGTACTAGCCATTCAGGATAAGAAAGTCATTTCACCAAATGTGAATTTAATTATCCAAGCGATTACATACGGATTCAATGCAAAGACGTAAACGGAGGTGAACTCGCATAGGGCAACGCGAACAATGCAAAATGTATGACGTGAATGACGTAAACTGAGATATTTGCCTCAATCCCGTTTTCAACACGGAAAATTTCAGCTTGACTGAAAAAATTCAGCAAAGAGCTTAGAAACGCATTTGTTGTATCAGACATTAAAGAAAAGCGTAATTGTAGTCATTTGCCCCCGGAAATGTATTTTTTAGAAATAAACACAATGGCGCCCCCTGCGAGAAATCTAGCGCGAGTGACGCGATGCGCATATGATGTAAAAACAGCATTACATAAAATCACTTATCTCTAACAGCAAAAGTCATGTTTACTACTAGAGTGACCTCATTTCTGGAACAGTATCTGTTCAAATATCCAACCAGGTCATGCGTATTAACCCTTTGCGAAGTTCTGCCATTCCCGGCAAATGTGTAATTTCCAAGCCCTGATTATTCCGGAACATTTCACTGTGTACCGGACCTTTGCTGTGTTTGTTGATTTACTTATTGACTTATCCTTTGGCCTTGGTTGTACTATTGACTGTACTCCTAATCATTGCCTGCTCATTGAACATAGTTTAGACTATTTAAGCAGGTCATGTGTATTTGCCCTTGGTTAAGTAATGCCTACTGTTGCACTACTCGATTAATTATGCTTTGGTCTTGGATTATAAATGATTTCTGCATTTGCGTTACCTGCTTATTGACTTAAGTTTAAATTGGTTATACAGGTTGTGTATATTAACCCATTGCAAAGTCTTGCCTATGTGTAGGTTTATATTTCTAGCATTTAGGAGAAACTGACATTTATCCAACTTTCTATCCAATTGAGCAGTTGTGCATTAAGCTTCAGAAGCATTCCCCATGCTAAGAGGTCCAGCGCTGACAGCCTAGTGGTGCTGCGAATTACCTGCTAGGCTACCACTTCTTCTATATGCAAATTCCAGTCCATAAAAATTCTAAAACTTCTGTGTTTCATAATTTACTTTTCAACAGCATTATTGTTGCCTACACATAAATCCTAACCATGATTCAGAGACTAAAGGTATATAATATATAGCATAATCAATATCCTTTAGGATATCTTTTAGTTTGTATGTGAGTAAAATTGTATAGAGATAAGACACAACGCAGAAAATCCTTCACTGTCACAGAGCGCCATCAGTCTTAGCCGGCCCTCCATGACCACGTAAAAGAATGTGATGGCAAAAAAAGCCCACGGTAATTGATATTCCTCACAGAAGCGACATGGTGCTGCCAAGAGTGGTGAAAAAAGAAAAAGCGAAAAAAACAAATACATGAAATGGATTACTCAATGTCAGTAATGGCCATAAACATATAAATCACCCAGGGCTGTTCCTGAAGTGAAGGAAAACAACTCCAGAAGCTAAAAGGAACTGAAAAGTCTTAAAGCTTGGCTGATGTTAGATGAATGCACACAACTGACAGAAGCTGCCCTCGGAAATTAGCTTATATCATTAAAAGAGCCAACCGTCCTGCACTGCTGCAGCATAAATTAACCTTCCGCACCTTCTCCTCAGACTGAGATGCTCATTAAAACACATTTCTGTGATCATCCATAAAGAACTGTAAACTTATTATATAAAGGGCCATACCGAAGAGGCCATATTTGTCATCTTCTAAAACTTTGAGGTGGCAGTCGCTGCTGATCCAGAATCATCTTGTCGCCTGGCTAATGGATCTGGAGCTGATGGATTTTTTAGAGATACCATTTGAATGAAAAATAGCACTCAAACAGGAAGATTGCAGGATATTTTGACAATCAATCTAAAAGCCCATTTATCTCGGTCTAATTGCAATTGTGTTTTGCTCAGCTATAGTGATGTGCCAACTGCTAATGGGATTGGCAGCGGGAGCGAGATTCACTTTAATAACTGCCACCTAAAGAGTTCATGCCTAATCGCAAGAACTAGAATCAATGCGCCGATTTATGTCAAACTCCATTGAAATTTAGTTACGATCTATCATGTTTTTTTTTTTTTTTGTTACCCAAGTGTAAATGTGGCTAATAACAACCAATTGAGTTGAAACAATATGCAGTCACACAAATGTTGAAATTCTTTTTTTGATTCTTTTTTAATAGGCGTATATAAAATTGTCTAAAACTGTTTTTTTTTCTTTTAAAACGTAACTCTCAAATCATACCGTTATTGACTGTCCCAGTTTATCCGTCCATCCTGTTATATTCTGTAGCCATCTGTTATCTTACACCGGGGTGCAAGGGACCCCCCGTGCAGGGTAAAAGATGGGAAACACCCTGGATGAGGTGCTACTCTCTCACATTTGCACACTACAGACAATTTAGAGTTGCCAATCAGCCAATAACGTATATCCTAATATTCTGTGGAGGAAACCTGAGAACTTAGAAAGGATATTAATCAAACATGAATCAATTTTCCAACCCCAAGCAAATGTGCTAACCTCCAAGCTACCTTATTTTCCTAAAAAGCCTTGGCACTGATTCAATGTTGATGTACAACAGTAATCAGTTCGACAACGCAACTCATTATGATGTAGATGTTTTCCACGAAATATACAACACAGACCGTTAGAGCAAAATATTCAATGCTTGAAGAAGCAGAACTTACATCATTGCCGTACCTCATGTTATTTTTTCTTACTTTTATTGACTTAAAAAGCACATTGAAGACCTTCCATAAATTTTAGCTATACCCCTCTTTACAAAACCCATCATCATAATCATCCATCAATTGTCTATTCCTCATTAGGATCACAGGGATCTGCTGGAGTCTATCCCAGCTGTCACTGGGCGAAAGGCAAGGGTACAACCAGGAGAGGTCGGCACTCCATTGCAGGGCCACATACAGACAAACAACCACACACACCCTCCTATGGGCAATTTAGAATAGCAAATCAATCTAACCTACATGTTTTTGGAGTACCCAGATTAAAATCACGCAAGAACATGGAAAACATGCCGGGGATACGAACTTGGGACCATTAATGGTGCTAATCATTAAACCACCGTGTTGCCCCTTACCATAATGAATAATTATATAATTTATTTGTAACACAACATGCTTTTATTTGTTTATCATTAGTCATAGATTAATTGAGGCTTTCTCAGGACCTAGGCTGCTGGCTTTAAGAGTTTGGTTTGACGGTGGGTGAAAGAGAAATAAAGTAGGCCAAAAACTCCGGTATGCAAATAATAGGCAGGTAAGACCCTGGTGTAAAATCCACTGTGAATTAGAGACAATGTACTTGATTAATTATATTAGTATAAACTGTTGATGTGAACTACGGCCTGCTGCTATGAAAAACTCAATCAATGCAATTGATTGGAATCAATTAGTACAAGTACACACGATAATATGACAACTGTCAAACATGATAATGGAATTTTAATTTGTGATAAATAAATTCTAGATTTTGTGGTTGTATTGATCGCTTGACCAGTATAATTCATGCTTAGAACAACCCGGTTAACAAAGACTATCTAATAGCTGCATCCATCATATCATCAAATACATTAATACCATTCATCGATAATGGCCACCCCACTAGATCGACACATTAGATTATCATCTCAGCTAAAAGACTAAACTGTAATACTGATTTCAGGAGAATTACTATCAGGGGGGGGGAGTTTACAATAAGTTCACAAATTCAACACCTAGCTGGATGTCAAATTTGCAAACGAGGATGATTAGTTTACTTCCACATAACATATCTCACAGTATGATGCTCCAGTATATCTGATAACAGGCACATTATCAGCTTGTACTATGAACAGCAGCTATGCTAATTTCTCTCCACCTTTTCCTTTTTATACCCATCCCGAGTTATCAAGAGATAACTGGTAGACCTTCAGGGAGAAGATGCCTACCTTGCAAGTATCCTGAAGGACCAGTGACAAGGTTTCTGGCCATTTCCTCAATTTCAAGTTGCTTCGAGGATGGACTGGGACTCACTCTGCTCCACTGGCCCAAGGCTACAATTCACATTACATTTGATCATTACTATATGTTGTAATTAAAAATAACATGTAGTGTAACCCAGAAGAGGATGGGTTCCCTATTGAGTCTGGTTCCTCTCAAGGTTTCTTCCTACTTCATCTCAGGGAGATTTTTCTTGCCACAGTCGCCTCCGGCTTGCTCATTAGGGACAAACCTACACTTTTCACTGTTATTGCATTCCGTATAAAGCTGTTTTTAGACAATGTCTATTGTTAAAAGCGCTATTCTAATAAAATTGAACTGAATTCCAGTGTTTGTCTCTCTCGTTCTTTGTCACTTGGGAAATGAGTGCTTTGACTAATTGGAGACTTCTAATTTAACCTTACTGAGCTAAATGGATTCCTTAATACATTGTTTTAGTGTTAGTATATGTGTCTGTGGGTGGGTATGTGCGTGCGAGTCTGGGTATTTGCATGTGTCTCACAGTTGTTGTCTTTAATAAAAAGGTCCCTGTGGCTTAATTGTCTCATTAGCTAAGTCAGTGTTATTACACCTGCCCCTATACATCTTTATTTGCCCCACAGATGTTTCTGGTTTTAGGACAACAAATCTACAGCTGTTACACAAAAGCCACAGACCGACACTGCCACATGCACGTATGGATCCGTACACCATCAGCCACAACATTCACATCATCAGGTGGCACAAGTAGCACTGATTGTCCTGTTTACTTGATGAGTTGTTTTAAATTTTTAAATTAGTTTAAAAGTCCAGTCTGAATAAAAAAGCTCCATGTAAATCCCTCAACCAGAATAAAAATGCCAAATCGGATTAAAATTGTAATCAGGTTGAGGGTGGTGGGCTAAACCTACTTTACAACCCGATTAAAAGAGGAATTTCTCCATATAGAGTTCGTTTGGAAGCGGACTCAGACCCATTTTTTTATGTCTAGTTTTGCTCGTTTGGCGTGCACCAGGGTTCAGATAGCAGCATTCATACTTACTTAAATGAACCGCACTAACTGAGCAATCGCACCAGAATATGTTTTAATCAGACCAAACATGACAAGTACAAACACACCCTAAACCTGGAACAGGGAATTTTTGGCCCTGTATATTTGTCTTGTTGTATAAATGCACGAGTGTGTAATTGTAGGGCTATAATATATATTAGATGTCTTAAAAGATGAAATATTTAATAAAAAAAACATAATCGCCCCCAAGAAATGTACATATTATATACTCTGCAGACGTCCATGAAATTTGTCGTAAAACGTGGTCTTAAGGGGAAAAAATTCCGACTTTAGTTCCATTTCATGAAAACTATTATAACAATAACTTTTAACTTTAAGCATCGGGTATAAGAATCAGAGGACACAGTACAGGTACGATCTTTAATGAAGCTGTTATTAGCTCCATGTTGCCCACTAGAGTAGATCAGGATTTGTGAAATTGCTTATATGTCTCTGTCACTTAAGTCAGCAAGGGACAGGAAGCTGTTCATGCAAGAAGAAAGAGAGAGAGAGAGAGAAAAATGCTGTGCGATCACAATTTACCATTACTGTACAATGTGTATAACAGGATAAAGATGACTTATCAAAAACCTGTCCCTGTACCACCCTTTATTACACAGGAGACTAGGACTGTTCTGAATGATTATGCAAAGTGTTGATCACAATCATATGCGGAATGTGGCAGGTTTCCCATGGGCTCTGTTTAACTCAGGGTGTGGAGCTTTTGTCTTTATTAATGCCTTACTGTTTGTTGCCCTGTGGCATGCTGGTTAAAAAAACAGAATTATGAATAATGCATGTGCATAAGATATTGTCTGATTAAAAGGCAGAGGTGTGCAGTTTGTTGTCGGTATACGTGACATTCCTCATCAGTACAGGGATTTGGAAATGCACTCTGTATAATGACACCAGGAAGATCAGGAACCTCTAAAATGGCTTCGGGGAGAGTCACTCGTCTTCATCGATTGTGAACTGTTACCAAGAGAAAGTCTTTTTATTGTAAATTTGATTCATAATTCATGACATTTGGCCAAGAGGACGAATAAACTTCCTTCTCTGTGGAGAAATTCAAAAAGAATGTTTTCTATGCTTTGTAAAGGCGGGGTGACGGTTCCGTTTTTCTGACGATTATTAGAAAGGACAAGAAAACAAAGGCGAGAAAAGCAAAAGATGAAGAAGAAAGCTTGATGTAGGCTTATAAAGTCAGGTGCCGGCGCTAGTGATGGGACCTGACTGCCACATGGATGGAGAAACCGGTGTGTGTACCGAGACCAATTAATGAACAGGCAGATGTCTCTGCATGGCTCAAACTGAAATGTTTTTTTGGCAAAGTGTTAAAGCCTGCTAGGAGAGGGGGAGAAGAGGATAAGATGGAAAACAGATAAAGGAGGCATTTCTTGCTGCCATCATTTGTTTTCTTTTTTTTTTCAAAGAGGGTTATATATTCATACAGAAACCTGAAGCTGATCCAGTCAGTGCCCTTGGTAATAAAAGCTGGATCAGATGGGCAGGACAAAAAGGAAGGGAGAAGAAAGAGAGAGAGAGAGAGAGAGAGAGAGAGAGAGCGAGAGAGAGAGAGAGCATATAAAACTGTACATTGCAGTGTGATCAGTTAAGTCACAGCTTTACAATTAAACAATACAAAGTGGCAAGAAAAAGTATGTGAACCTTTTGGAATTTTTATAATATTCTGACGAAATGGGATCTGATCTTCATCTAAGTCTGGTATTGACCAATAAAATGCGTCCAAAAATAATAACACCAAAAAAATTTTCATCGTTCATGTCTTTGAACACAACTGTTTAACATTCAAAATGGCAGTGAAAATATTAAGCGAACCCTAACAAATAATAACTGGTTGACCCCCTCTTGGCAGAAATAACCTCAACCAGGCGCTTCCTGTAGCTGTGGATCAGACCTGCACATCGTTAAGGAGGAATTTTAGCCCATTGTTTCTGGCAGACCTGCTTTAGCGCTGTCACATTCTTTGGACATCTTATGTGTTAATCCATGGCATCTCTATGGGGTTAGGTCTGGGCTCTGACTTGGACACTTCAAAAGGCAGATTTTGTTTTTCTTAAGCCATTCTGTTATTTGCTCCAGTGTTTTGGGTAGTTGTCCTGTTGCATCACCCACCTTCTACACAGTTTCAACTGACGTACAGGCATTCTCACATTATTCTGAAGAATTGTCTGATTCACCTTTCTTTTGATGATTCCAAGCTGGCCAGGTCCTGATGCAGCAAAATAGGCTCAAATAATAATGTTTTCTCCATCATACATTAAGGTTGGGATGATGATTTTATGTCAATATGTCATGCCCTTTTTACACCAGATGTAGTGCTTGCCAGTAACGCTCTGGAGGGTAAACGTGCTCTTTCGCATGCAGTAACGTTCTTTTTAGTAAGCAGTGACTTTCTTCGTGGTGTCCTGCTGTAGATACATTGCTTGTTTAGTGTTTTACGTATTGTAGACAGAGATGTTAACCAGTTCCAATTATGCCTTCAAATCTTTGGTTATACAACTGAGCAATTGCTGAGCATTAAGATTTTCAACAGGACAATACCCTTGTGCACAATGGCCCTTAGCTTTATGTTATGGTTGGGGTGAACAAACTCGAGATGTCCTAGCAGAGAACCCTGATGTTAACGCTACTCAAAGCCTTTGGCCTGATCCTAGAGCAAATTCCACAATCTATTGAAAAGGGACATAAACAAAAAACAAAAATGAGTAAGAGGGAGATTAAACTGAAAAAAGTAGGTTAAACATTCATTTTAAAACTCTGAAAGTTTGTTAAAGAATAAGAAATTTTTTAGGAGCTTTTGGAGTTTCTCCTACAATTAATGGCAGTGAAAAACAAAACTGAATTGATTCTATTGATCCCCAATAACAAACTCTTGATGTCACAGGCTGCTGGACTCTTGGGTCAGTATGCTGTGGAGTGTGACAGTGGCTTAAATTTCAACAAAAAGCTATTAAAATATCTATTCGGTGCCTGGAATGGGGCAATTCATTATCTTTCCTGTTGCATCATGCCAGTAATGCTTTACCATTCATTTGTAAAGGCAATCATGCAGAAATGTTATGTTTCTAAAGCTAATCATTCCACCACTTCCGCAAGGGTTGTTTGGTATCTTGGCAGGCGGAAGGTTTTGAGAAACTCTACTGCAGTTTAGTCTACTTTGCTTTTCTGCCATTTATTGTAATTGATGTTTGTGTTTTCCTCAGACGAGCACTCGCATCTGTAGGTGGATTGGTTTGATGTCGATTCCTGTGGTAGGCTGCATTCCCTCGTGGTGTTCACAGAAATAGGACAGGTCTCGGGGGGACTGGAGAACGAGAAAATGTGTGTGTGTGCAGGTATAGGTGTGTATCTGAGTGCGAGAGTCACAACATGTTCACATAACAAAAAAGTAAAGTACTTCTTACGACAGCAGTGGGTGGAATTTAAGAAGTGTCTCGAACAGGTTTAGCTGTAAAACTAGGGGTTCTTCGCTATATGGACAAAAGTATTGGGACACCTGATTATCACATTCATATTTGTTTTTGAACATTATCTTTTAGATTCAGTCTCAATATTACTTCTGTAATAACCGCCACACCTCTGGAAAGACTTTTCACTACATTATCAAGTAAGGATTTGCTAATAGTATTAATTCAGCGCTAAAGTCATGTGAGGAGGTCTGGGGTGCATTCGGTGTTCCAGTTTATCCCAGATGTGTTTAGTGGGGTTGAGCAGGACACTTGAGGTCTTCCACACCCAGCGTAAAACATTATGTCTTATTGAAGCTCAGAGACTTTGAGGACAGGGGCAGTCTCATGGTGGAACAGTGTGTAAGTCTTTTAGTTCCAAGGAAGGAATAATGTAGTGCCACAACATGCATGCAAGGCATTCTCTCAGTTTGGTTCCGTTCCTTTCCTTGCTTTGTTTCTGATTTTATTTTCCAGGTTATCTTTCACTCTCTCCTTATGTTTTCTCTATTAATAATTTATTTTAATATGTTTTTTTCTTTTTACATTCTTGATTATAAGCTTCCTTTTCTATCACTTTCTCTTCTGTTTGTCTCATTTATTTCATCTCACTTTTTTTCTCTTAACTACTCTTTGCTCTCTCTCTCTCCCTCTCTCTCTTCCTTTTATACAGTCTTGTACACTATTATTTGTCATTTTAAACACAAACTGTTTTAAGGTTACATTTAAAGATTTCTCTCTCAAATATGTTCAGAGACGATGCTATGAGTGTTTGATTTACTTATAGCTGCTGCAAAAATGGTGGCTTAGCGGTTAGCACGGTTGCCTTGCAATTCCCGCTTGCCCTCAATTCTCGGGCAGGGGTGTTTCTGTGTGAATTTTGCATCTTCTCTCCGTGCTTGCGTGGCTTTTCTCAGGGTTCTCCGGTTTCCTCCCACAGTCCAAAAACGTGTGTTGGGTTGATTGGTTGGTGTGACTGTGACTGTCTTGTCTTGTCTGGTCTTGTGATAGACTGGCGACCAGTACACCCTCCTGAGTTTTGCCCTTTTAAATACAGCTGGGATAGGCTACAAGCGGGTATAGAAGATGAATGATGAATGAATGAATGAATGAATGAATAAATGAATGAATGAAAAAATTGTCCTATAAGTGACTTTTTAAAGAGTTGCACAACATATAAGAATGCTCAAAAAAATGATTTTTAAATATTATTGTAAAGGATAGTCAAATATCTGGCACACAATTGTTAGTTGGGATATTAGTGCACATGCTTTGACGCAAGACAATCAACAAGCTGGGACGCCAGCCGGATGCAGCTGTAGCTGCTAATGACGATTTAGTGCCAAAAGAAAAAAAAATCACCTCAAAAATATGGCAGTATTCAGGTTTTTAATAGAAAATGACCAGATACAGACTGAAGTTCTAGGTAGAATACGTAAATGTTGACGCAAAGGTGAAACTCTACATATCTTTACAGCCACCTCAAAACCAAGCACAATTTGTATTATCTCAGCTTGGCGGAGGAATTGTCAAATCAATATTCTAAATATTATATCACATCAAATATTGCATTATTTAGCATGATAGCGGATAATATATTTTTCATCAATATTGCACAACCCTATGAATTACCATGAAAAACATGTTTTTTTTGCTATATGACCGCATTCTAATTTATTATAATGCATAATGGATTAGGAACGAGTTCATCAGGGGGGCGGCTTATGTTAGATGTTTTAGGGAGAAAGTCAGGAAAGCCAGATTGAGGTGGTTTGGACATGTACAGAGGAGGGATAGTGAATATATTGGTAGTAGGATGTTAGAAATGAAGCTACCAGGCAGAAGGTAAAGAGGAAGACCAAAGAGGAGGTATAGGGATGCGATAAATGAGGATATGAAGTTAGTGGGTGTGAGTGAAGAGGATGTAGAGAATGGGGTTAGGTGGAGACAGATGATTCCCCCTAAAAGGGAACAGCCGAAAGGAGAAGAAGAAGAATAAAGGTCTTGTCTTTTTCTGATAAACACTAAAGATGCTTGATACGAGCAGGTAATAATGTGAATAAAAATTGAGTCATTAGTGTTTTATATTATATATATATATATAAAACACGATTGTTGATTGACACTGACAGTTTAGCCTTGACCTAGCTCAAGCTCTATTGCCAGATTGGCCACGTTTTCATTAAGACTTTTAAGAATCATATCAACTTGTAGGAAAATTCCTATCTGATGGCCATCTTAAAGTATCTACAGATGCAGGAATATGTGCTAGAGCCTTTCACAGACTTTAAAGAAAGTGAAGAAAAGTAAAGCTAAAAGAAAAAAAAAAAGATAAACGGTAGATCACCTGAAGTCTTCTCCCTCATCAGCTCCTAAACCAGCCGAGTTGCTGGCACTCTAAAACTTAAGTGTGTCTTTCCATATGAGCAAACGCTTCATGTTTCACTTTAACGACACTGTCACAACCCTGCTCACATGCACAAAGACTTCGAAAACCAGTTCTTCATTTATTAGTGCTATCTAAAATGAGAATTTAAATGATGCTAGTGAAGGGATTCAAGAACAACTCTCTCTCGACATTACAGTGCTAACAGCCTTGAAAGAAAGCTGCCTTTATTCCTGATTTTAAAAGGGAACAGATTCTGTACGCTGCACATTTAAGGGCGTAGAGACAAAGCCAGACTGATTTCAGTGATTTGTTCAGCACTAATTAAGAAGTCGGCAAGCGAAAAAAGACGCTTTCTTAAGGCCATTCGTCCAAGTGAAAGAGCCAGTTCACACATGGGTAGGCTTGCCACCTTTTATACGCAAAAAGAAGTGCCGTCTGCCACATGCCTCCGGGGCCAAGTTGAAAATGGTCCTAGTGGTAATAATTATTATACAAGAAAATACCGACTTTTTACATTCAAATCGGCATGAATTAGTATTGTCATGTGTGTATTATGATAAGCAAGTAAGAGTGAGACCACCAAAAACTAGAATTTGTGAGATGAGAAAAGGAAAAGAAATGGTTAAAAAAAAGAGAGCCAAAAAGAGACACCAAAAGACAGGTGAAAGAAGTAAAGAGAGAGAGGGGACATGACGAAGACTAAAGTAAGGAAGTTAATTAAAATTAAAAATGTGGGAAAGAAAAAAATAAATAAATCAAGAAAAACGAAAGAGTAATGGGTAGAGGAACTAAAGAAAAAGAATAACACAGACTAAAAAAGAAGATGGAGTAAAAGAAAAATGAATGGGAAGGGATGAAGAAACAAAGTCAACAGAGCTTATGAGCTATTTGAGAGAGAGAGAAAACCAAGATTTAAAGGAAAAAACAAAACCGTTAAAAAAAAAAAAGACAAATGAAGGCGAAGCCAGAAAAAAATGACAGGGTAAAGCAGCAAGTGAGAAAATAAAGTGAGTACGAGATGAGAAAAAAATTGCAAAGAAAAAGCTATGGGCAAAAAAAGAGAGATTAAAAGAAAGGAACAGGGGAGGAGAATAAAATAATGGCTTGGAAAGTGCAAGACGAAGTCTGTGAGAGATAGAAAATGAGGAAAAACAACAAAACCGAGAGAAAACGAGCGAGACAAAGATTGACCGATGGCGAGAAAGCGAGACAGACAAAGAGACAAATGCCACCGGGTCAGCGCTGAGCAGCCTCGGGACAGGAGTCCAGCAGACGGAGCTCATTAAAAAACAACCGACTTCTCCAAACACAGAAGGACAGTGCGGGAATAAAAAACAGCTCACGGCACTTTCTCTAAATCCATAAATAACAGAGCGGACCAACGCAAAACACCACCGAAGAAGATGCCCGGAGGTGGAGAAGAAGAGCGAAGAAAATGGAAAATACAGGATTAAAGTACCCTACTGATATAATTGGGTTTGTCGCTGTGTGTGTGTATGCATGTGTTTGTACGTGTGTCCATGTATTTATGGGTTCTTTAGATGATGACTCGAGGGCAAGAGGGAATGGAGCTGGTGTTGATGCATTCCCCTCACACCTGATTCAATTCAACAGGAAGAACGAATGTCAGCGATCCTTTCCCCACTCATACTCATGAACACACACATTTCTGAAACCCCTTTTTTGTCATTTGGTTCATCTTTGGTACGACAGCCCAATAGTCCAAAAACATGACAGCAAATACAAAAACATGATGATGAATTTGGAAACTGCAAAAACCATCCTAACAAATTTAAGAATCACAACAACCGAGTAGAAAACATGACATCATTTTTAGGATCGTAACAGCAAATTTAGAAACACAACACCAGAACCAGATGACAACTAATTTAAAAACATGACAAATTACCAAAAATTACAATTAGAGCATTTGGTAGATGCCCTTATTCAGAGCAACTTACACTTATCTTATTCTTCAATCCAACTAAGTCGGGGGGGTAACGGTTTAAGAGTTGAGGGTTAAGGGACTTGCTTAGGGGCCCAGAAGCTGCAGTTTGGTGGTGCTGGGATTTAAACCCACAATCTTCCGATCAGAAGTCAAACAACTTAACCACTGCACTACCACTACCCTATTACACTACTGTAATGGACAGTCAGACTCAGGGCTTAGAGCCTGGTCCAGGTTTGTAGTCTAGGCAGACCTTTCGTCTGCGACAGGGCAGAAAAATCCAGAAGACGGATTACCTTTTATCGTGGTTGTAAAACCAGACGAGAGACCACTTGGGAAATACTTTAGAGAATTGGACGGAGAACCAGAAAAACAGATGCAGAGATAACTGCTTGGGTGAGTGAGTTCCTATCCGTAATGGAGATCAGACAATGTTTGTGTAAGTGTGTGTGTGTGTGTGTGTGTGTGTGTGTCTGTGGGATGATTATAAATGGTATGTGGAATCAGGTGAACGTGATTAAAACGAGTGCCTGGCGTTTCCATGACAACTACAATTACAATATAAACTCCAGAACAACCCATTCAAACCAAAATCTGAAACACAACAACAGGAAAACTGTGAACACAACAAATCAGAAGAGGTGACCGTAAAACTAGAAAGACAACAAGAAATCAGGAACCCCCAACAGCGGGAAATAAAATGACAATTCTTTGACACGCAATAGTTTTTAACCTTTGGTTAACCTCGTGTAAAGAAAAAGCGCTTGAATCAGTGATCTGGTGAAAAGGTTTTAGGAGTGAAGTGGAATGACTGAAACGGAGAAAAGGGAAGAGGAGATGGAGGAGGTTAGGGTTGAATCAGGAGGTTATGTGTTTAACTTCCTTTATTCAAAAGCTTCTTCTTTCTGCTCCCTTGAGCAAAGTTTCCGACTCTCAACTGCTCAGGATAAAAAGTATGTACCAAATAAACGTAACTGCACTCAATTGTTAAACAGTGCCTGGATTTAAGATTCAGCACTTCTACATTGGCTAAATCAATTCCACTGAGACGGACATGTCCCTGTCTAATACAGACTGGGATAGTAAAAAGGTCAAGGCTTAAAACCAAACCAAAAAAAATTCCCAGTATTCTCAGTTTGAATCCCGGCAGCCAATTAAAACACAGGCTGTAGGTAAGGGTGCTTTGGCTTGGCCCTTGCTCTCTGACATCACCATCAATCGTCACCTCTCACTAAAGTCTAATTACAGGGCAGGAACCTTTCGCCATGTCCAGCTGTGTTCTTACAGAAACAGTGTAGACTTTCTGCATCGTGGCTAAATATAAGCAACGGAACAACAGTACCCCCCCCCCCCCCCCCCTCTCTCTCGAAGTTTTGTTCTCATCATTAGCACCAGTGTTAGCCTGGTTTATTGCTCTGACTTATTTTTTTAATATGAAGAAGATAAAAAGAAGAGTAAGTTGTTCTATCTGGTGGTCAGCAAGCGGCTGGAAAACGTGCTCATTATGAAAATCGTACCGATAATGAAGCAAGTGCACGACACGTAATTACAGCAGCCACGGCGAATTGTTGCCACAGTGGCAATTTACTGTTGTGTAATAACGAGCGGTACATCTCTAATCTCCTGAAATAGAGTCACATCCAAATTTTTTTATTGTTGTTTTTCTTTTCTCTCCTAATTTTCAGGAAACTCTTCAGCCGATAAGTCCTGAGACTGTATTAGCTACTGAATTGACTCGTCTTTTCTTTTCCTGTCTTTTGCATTTAAAAAGCATCCAAATAAAGTGGCAAAGCGATATTTAAAAATATAATAGGAAATATAGGGCAGCACAGGGGTTTAGTGGTTAGAACTGCTGCCTCAAAGCAAGAAGGCCCTGGGTTCGATTCTTTGTGGAGTTTGTGTGTTTGCGTTGGTGTACTCCGGTTTCCTCCCACAGTGTAGCCCTGTGATGGACCCTGTAATGGTCTGGCGACCTGTCCAGAGTGTACCCCTCCTGTCTTTCGCCCTTTCAGAGATCACAGGGATCTGCTGGGATAGACTCCAGCAGATCCCTCTGACCCCAAATTGGGAATAAGCTGGTATAGAAGATAAATAGAATGCCAGCCATGGACACTGAAATCTAACGGTTTTAAAGAATACACTAGCTTGTATAGACTAAAGAAAAATTTCCTCACACAAGGAAGATAGACTATAAAGACTACCAGCTCTGTGGTTCCCTGGTATGTTTAAAGTTCCTTAGATTCCAAGCCTTTGTAACGACTACCAGACTCCTCACACTTTAGAGCCACCTACATATTGTATATCTCTTTCTTTACAGCTAAGCAAATTAGGGGTTAAGAGCCTTGCACAGTGGTAACTTCCAACCTTCCAATTAGCAGTCCAACACATTAGCCACTGAGCTACTACTCCCCCAAGTCAAGTCAAGTCAGGTCACCTTTATTTCTATAGCGCTTTTAACAATCTGGATTGTTTCAAAGCAGCTTTACAGAATTAAGACATCATTAAACACGCATTAAAACACTTAATTTGATTGATAGCTATAAATTAAAAGTCCCCAACTAAGCAAGTCAGAGGCGACAGCGGCAAGGAACGAAAGCTCCATCGGTGACAGAATGGAGAAAAAAACTTACGAGAAACCAGGCTCAAACCCCACAGGAACATGGATCAAAGGGCAAGATACAGCCAGGACATGGTGCACATACACTCCAGTCAATATCCAAAAGCCAGTCAGCTTACAGTACAACAGATGATTTTGGACTCAGTAAGGAAACCAGAGGAAACACCTGAAGCTTGAGAAGAACATGCAAAGATCATAGAGGTAAACACAGAGCTTAAAGCAAGTGGAAGTCAAACAACCAAGGAGTGAGGCAACCATCCCAACCATGCTGCAGATGCCCTCATCCAGCATAAGTTACATGTTCATATTTTTATCCATCTAAGCAGAGGCTTAAAGGCTTTTTCAGTCACCCAGAAGTTGCAGCTTGATGGGAAATTAAACTTATAGTCTTCCAATCACAGAGGTGGTAGTAACGAATTACATTTACTTCTTAAATGTACTTTTATAGTATATTTAATAATGTGTACTTTTACTGTTACTTAAGTACATTTTTAGTGAGAAAACGTTACTTTTACTTTGCTACATTTCAAACGGTAATAAATATGAGATTTTTTAAATAATTTTTTATATACATTTTTCAGAAATCTTGCGCTTAGGATAGTGTTTGTGTGTGTGTGTGTTATTGAAGCCAGATCAGCTGTGGCCTTAGGTTCAGTCTATATTTTTACTCCAAGATGAATAGTATTATAATGCAATTCATGCTGTGTGCAATAAATCAAACTGACATCACAACGTACAAAAATTCCAGCTCCAACCTGAAAAAACACGTAGCAGCGAGTGTCAAAATGACGCCTATTTAAATGCTATTAATAATAATAACGAATATTTTTCCTCCCATGCGCTCGTGCAAGCGACAACAAATAATCTTGTGAATCTTACAAACACACAAACACATTCATTCTAATCATCTGCACATTTTTTATCCATTTAACACAAAACTAAATAAACTGAACGGGGACCTCCTCCCAGACCCTGAAAAAATCCAACCGTCAGTAAATCTACCAAAGCTAATAAGTGAAGAATTATCCAACATAAAGATAGTATAAAAACAACCCACCCACTATTTGCACTGAACTTTTTTTACAGTTTTACTGACATCCAACCTCTGCTCCATATTTCTTTCTAATTCTTTCTCCATCTTTAAGACATTGTGGACCTACAGACATCTTTACTGGGCTTAATTTAAAGGTAGCATGCTGTTGTAACTGCCAGATATCCAATATTCTGCTTATCACCAGGTCGCACATTGTAGCCTGAGATTTCCAGCGATCCTAGAACGGCTCTGTCTCGGCATATTGCTTAATGGAAACTATGGAACTAATCATTTTATCAAAGTGAATATTAGATTACTTTAATCCGTGCACATTTATTAACTTGTCCTGCTGAGATCAGAGTTTAATTGGGTGAGAATTGATTAAGCGTTTCTAATTGAGTTGATCTTTGTTTTTTCTTTGGACAATGACCTCTAAAAAGCTATTCAGTAGTGCACCATACAACTAGGGGGTAAAATATAGGACTATAATGTATTCTATACACATACCAGCCACTTGCAGAGGTACTGTGCAGAACCTGGCATGGATCAAGGCATGGGTTTCACAGGGTCCCGGGTAAAGTTGTCATGATTGCATCATAGAATTGCTGCAGGTTCGTCAGCTGTAACTTTCTATGGTAATTGTCTTGTTCTAGAACATCCCAAAGGTGCTCTGTCAGATTCAGATCTGTTGGATGCTAGAGGACACTGAAGTACAACTAACTCTGGTTCTCCTTTTAGTTATGCTGTCCTAGTTAGTCCTGCCGGAGTCCATGCTTGCACTCTTCATTGAATACTCAATCACTCCATACACTGTGGTTACTTAACTGTTTTCTTTTTTTTTTGTCTTTTATCCTTCCCCTATCTCTATCTCTCTCTCTCTCTCTCTCTCTCTCTCTCTCTCTCACTGTCGAGCTACATATGCCACAACTGAGCTGCCAGTGATCCAGACCCCATCTCCACACCTGTCAGACCCTTCCCTGTGACCCGCTCCAGTTGATGATCACATCACCAGGGTGGCCGAGGACGTTTCCACTCTGCCATAAGACGTTCCAGCTGTTCTTCGAGGACTTATGTTTTAAGTTGCTCACACACACACACAGTGTAACTACATAATTCCTCCTACCTGTTTTTCACCCAAATGAGGTTGGGTTCTCTGTTGAGTCTGGTTCCTTTCTATTTCATTCCAGGGAGTTTTTCCTTGCCACTGTTGCCCCCAGCTTGCTCATCAGGGACAAACTGATTTGACTGAAACAACCTGTGCTTTAATGTGGTATAACATACTAAATGTGCCACATGCCCTTTGAGTTGGAGTTAAAACTTAACTATTTATAACAGAGCCAAACAAATTCATTTGTACCTGTTTTAGGATGCTTATGTTGTATGGAGCGAATTTATAACACTATTCTATTTGAACCTTAGACCATGGTAGTCCAATCTTATCTACAAAATCTGGTGTGGGTGCAGGTTTTTATTCCAGTCAAGCAGATAATCTACCGACTCTACTTGTTGAATCACTTGTTCCTAGGTTTTAATAGATGCTAGTATGACATTTGCTTGGTTGGGGTGATAGTTAATGTCACTGGGATATATTTTTTTCTTCCAAACTGACGTTTGATTTGAATGTTAAATGTAGTGTCTATATTGCCTTTCTGAAAATGTTTGGGGTTTAGACACAGTCTCCCAGTTTAAATAAAGATTAAAGACATATCTCAATAGCCAGGCATAAACATAACATATCCCATAATATTATGCTCTAGTATATCTGATTAAAGGCACATTATCAGCTAATGCCTGCTAATATTATGAAAAGAAGCTATGCTAATTCCTTTCCACCTGTTTTGCTATTTATACCCATTCTGAGGTATCCAGAGATTGTGCCAGCACTGTGTAACAATTGTGTTTCTTGTTTCATATTCTGTTTTCTGTTCATGTCATGTTTGTTTTAGGTTCATGTTTTATTCATGTTTTATGTTGTTTCATGATTGGATAAATTTTATGTTTTGTTTTTATTTTATGTTCTGATCTGGTCTCTTGATTTAGTTTATATCACGTCATTTTGTTTATGTTTCTCTTTTTTGTTTACTTCCTGTCTTGTTCTGTTACCTGATATTTGTTCCTTGTGTGCTCTTTGTCATGTGATCCCATTGTCCATGTATCTTGTTGCCATTGGATTGTCTTGAGTTTTCATAGCCTTTGTGTTTTCTTTTGTCTTGGTTGAGGATTTCGGTTGTGTCCCTGTATCGCTTTCGTAAGTTTATGTCAAGCTAAGTTTGTGTTTGTGCTAGTTTGCTTAGCTAAACTATGCTACGCCAAGCTAAGTATTGTATTTGTAAATAAAGTGCACCTTCGGGTTAAAAACTAGTACTCGCTTCAGTGGACTTCGATACACACTAGTGAACCTTAAGTGAGAAAAAGCAAACCCTGTGAGGATCCTGAGACATACGGAGATTGACGGCTCCAGTTGTCTTATTCCTTGCAAAGATTTCTGACTGTATATGATAATAGAATGTACACTGCTTTTATAATCATACTACCCAGTATGTAAAATAAAATAATTTAGAAAACGCACTCTTTGGTCCAGTGTCACCCAAATGAGGATGGGTTTCCTTTTGAGTCTGGTTGCTCTTAAGGTTTCTTCCTTGTACCCCCTTGTGCCATAGTTGCCCCAGGATTGCTCACTGGGGATGTTTTTGATAATGATTTTTTTGTTTTTTTGGAACATTAATCTTGGACTTTTGTATTGTTACTTCAACTTTTAGAAAGTTTATTGTTAAAAGCGATATTAAAAACCTGAATTGAATTGAATAATGTTACTTTGTTTTGCTTGTTTTCCAGCTACCCCTGCCCTACTGACCACTGATTACCTGCTTCAGGCGTGTTCAGTCAATCAAACGTTAGGTGATACCAAATCACCAGGTCCTCCCCAATCCACCCTTACCTGAAAAAGTATCTTCCAGCTTCTGATTGACTGAATACACCTAAAGCAGGTAATCAGTGGTAGGTAGGGCAGGGGTAGCTGGAACAAAGTAAATTAATATAACGTTGACAGCTATAAACAAATAATTTCTAGTTGTGTAATGTCCATCATGGTTGTGAAAAAGCTGAAAGCATTTCACATTATTTTAATTTCATTAAAAGTAGAAAATAGTTTTGAGAACCTACTTTTATTGATTTGCTTAAAAGACCATGAATCTAATTTATATATATATTTTAAAATATTTCCTAACCAAACTATTCTCAACTCGCACTTTTATTGTCTTTATTAAAGCCGAGCTTCATAACAAATGTGGCAGTAAAAAAAAAACTTTAAAAAGTGTACTCTATTATCTATAGTTATCCAGGCATGCAGCCAACACCTGTGCATTCATAAGCTTGAGAGCATTTTTTTTTTTTATAATCTGGAGCGGAATGTCATTTATCACAATTGATCCACCTTTTTTTTGCACCACATCAAATGATTAATGTCCAATTTCTATTGGATGGTAGAAGTGAGGCAATTATGCATATGTATATTCTGGCTTTATAGGTCAATCTGGGAAACAATCCTGAATTATAAGAAATCGTTAAGGTTTATACAAGTGCCCGGTGACAACAATTTGCCTGTGTTGCTTAAATCAATTTTATCTCCCTTCTTTCAATGGAATTAAGCTGCAAATCAAATTTTTTTGGAAGTTATTCAATCCTTTTCTAAATATTCCTTAATGTCTACCATAAATAAGAAGGAAATAGATAATGAAGGGAATAAAAATAAGAGGAAAATGCATGGTTAGACTGTCAACTATGCAAAATATGGGTTCTTCTACAAGGTAACTATATGTTAGGGCAATTGAGATGGACGTGAGACATTATTTTGCTTCAATAAAAGCCAGTCCACCACAGGACCACACACACTTACTCCTACGGGCAATTTAAAATCACTGTGGGAGAAAACCCATGCAAGCATGGGGAGAACATGCAAACTCCACACAGAAAGACCCCTGCCTGGGAATTGAACCTGAGCCTTCCTGCTGTGAGGCAGCAGTGCTAACCACTAAGTCACCATGCTGTCCGTGCTACAATTCAAATAAATTCATTTGATGGAATAAGTGTACTATAATCAAACTACTAGTGGTGTACTATTATGGGGTGTACTTCTTCATTGGCCAAATTTTCAATTGTATTGAAGGTAGCCAGAGATTTTTTTTGGTGAGTCAATTTAGCCTGGATCTCATATCTAAATAAGTAGTTTTATTAAAACTAACTTAAAATGTTTGTTGCATTACTATAAAAATTAAAGTAGACATAGTCAAATGTATGGACAAAATTATGTTTAATACCTTAATTTTTTAAAAGTTTTTGACCGATCACCCTGATTGGCTGTTTCGATATTATGTGACGCTTAACGTTTTAACGTTGTTGCATCTGCACGTGATTTTGAGTTGTTATCAAGTTTTTAGACATTGTTTGTATGTACTGGAAAACACTGTTTAAAGTATGTCTTGCTTTATTCAACTCATGCACGTGTCCTGCTAGAACATCAGTGGTTTATTCGTTTTTTTTATTTCATCAATAAAATGTTTGTAAGTGATCAAAAATGCCCTATTATTACCGTAAGGGTTAAATAACACGCTTTAAACAGATCATGGTTCTTTCACCTGCCAACGATGTGTTTATTTTCACACGCTAGCTGCGGACTTAGTCTTATACCAGACTTTGAACTTGTTTAAAACTGGTCTTGACTGTACTGTTGTGTAAATTTAAAATAATTGTTAGAACTACTCTTAACATTTAAGTATTGTTCACCCAAGTTTTTAAATTAACATTACTTAATTATTTCAGGGCAACCAGTTTGCTCAAATGTTTAAGTCCAACTCAACTTATCCAAGCGTAGAGTTTAGTTACAGTATATACTATTTTGCTCATGTTTAGTTTATGACAGTAGACTTTAAACCTAGTACAAACCTAAATAAGTACTCTTGAATATAAATTGCAGCAAAGAACTAAGCTGAAGCTCAGACATGATCTGGCAGCCCTGGAACAGGAAGGTTTACAGTTTTTTCCCCCAAAACCCAACAGTTGCAGATTGTCCAGACTGGGACTTGAATCCTGATCCTGCAAGTATCTGTTATTGTAATTTTATTATAACATGTATAAGTACAAGATATTTAGGTTAGACTACGTTCCGTTTTATTTTAGTGTCTTAAAGAATGTGTTTCCTGTGTCTTCATAGGAGTTGGGGCCCAGAACAGAAGAGTTATTTGTCTGCATGATATGAAACATCTGGTATCGACCCCCTGTCCAACAAAAACCAGGAACATACATCATGTCACCTACACATTTCATAGGTATATAAAAGGGGGGAAGAAAAAACAAACTTCATATCTTACTTTATATCTGTGTGTTGTAAATCTGTTGTAAAGACACCAATTGTGCACAACTTGACTTTTTTATTTTTTTCTTTTTTTTCCTTTTTGCTTGCCTCATCAACGTTCTCTTATGCCTAAAGGTTTCTTTATGTTAATTTATGTTAAGATACAATATTTCCACCACATATCAAACCAACAGTTTAAAACCATTTGCACTATTTCCACTCCACTGCCGCGCTCTCCTAATTTTAGTTTTCTTTTAGGCATAAAAGTAGTACGTTTTCCTTTTCGCAGTATACAGTGGATATACAGTTTTATACTTTTTTTTACTAACACTTTTTTTTTACATTAAATAACAGTAGCTTTCCTTTAAATTAAATTAGCTTTCCATTGTATAGGAAGTCTAAAAAGAGACGTATACACGCTGTGTAAATACATACATTCCCACCAATGTCATGACCAGCAGGTGGTCATACAGCATTCTGGGTAAAAAATAGACAGACATTGAGAAAAAAACATTTAAACCAACTAAAGATATGACCTACATTTTATATGTAGAGCATTTACCAGAGGTGCGTCCTTTACACTGTAATTAAAAGCCTTATTCTTTCCCGAGTTTGTCCTGAAGATAGTCCCTCCAGATCTACTTTCTGTCTCCTCACCTGTTTGCGAATGCCATACAGGAGCTGAAAGCTCATGCAGTTGCACCATCTGGCTCTATCACAGCTTATGCTAGTGTCGAGTCGAATCAGCCAAGAAACGTGGGAGGCAGCAGAGTGTGTCCACAAGATAAATGAAGAAAAATAGTCCTGAGGATGAGAACTAAGATATCAGAATTCTGAGCCAGGATGGGATTCGAGATCTCTCACGCTCCACATCAGACAGGGGATTTGCTGCATTAGGATTTGGAGTGGCTTCGTAGTGCTAATTAATGCTGGCCCATTCCAGGGCAACCTTTGATTGAGACCCATTGGAGTAAGAAGAGGAGATGTGTTATGCCAAGAACACTTAAGAATGCCATTGAGGGTGTAATTGTGTTGAGAGGTGCGACCTTGGGACTGCAGACAAAAGGGGAGGGCATTTTTTTCTTCAAAACAGGACGTGAGAATGGATTTGTTTTAAAACAGACATGGTGTTGAAGAGGAGAGAGAAAAGGTAAGACAGGTGAAAGAGAAAGAGAAGGGATAAATATTAATGAGAAAAAAAGTGAGCAAGCGGGAGGAAGAGCGACAGAGAGAGAGAGAGAGAGAAAGAGAGAGAGAGAGAGGATTGGAAGTAATGAATCTGTTTGCTGTCTTTCCTTCAAATTTGAGGACCCCCCATCACCCCTAAGCCCAACATTGCTGTTTAGGAAATCCTTGTTGGAAAAGACCTTCTGCTCACTTGTCACAGTTTTATCTGTGAGTCATCACTCAGTAGGGTTTAATGCCTGCCGGTTTCTTCCTTCGCAAAGCCTCCCAGTTTTTATCTGACAGGCTCTAAAATCTCCTGACAGATCTGCCAAATATGTTAGATTCATTTATAGCCTAATGCCCACTTCATTTTCAGCTAAATTGATAGCACTAGGAGTCAAGTGAACTACACTGAAGTCATTTATGACTGAAAAGATTTAGGCAACAGTACCAGTAATTTGGATCGGGCTTTGGCAAAGGAGCATCTGTTGTTGTGTGTGATGTGTGCGACTGTCTCTTGGAACCATCTGGTAAATCACAAATGGGTTACAGCTTATCTAAAATGACCTAATCGCATGAGAATATGCATCTTCGATTTTCAATCCCACCTATATGTAGATATATAAGTAAAACACTATTAGATGTCCAAACACACCCATTTATTTACCGAAACTGCCTGTTTTTTATGATTCATATTTTTAATTAATATCCATTTTTTTCCACAATTTTTGATGTTTAGGTTCTTTAATGTTACGATTCTTACTTGTGCTGCTGCGCCATCTTGCAGCATTTTTTTTTACCTTGAATCATTTTATACTACATCCTGCTTTGTTAAATGGACTAAAAACGTTTAACTGTAAATACAAATAAATACATTTGCTTATTTTTAACCAGGCAATACAGGCAGTAGATGCCTTCTTACTAATGAACACTTATATATATATATATTGAAAGAACTGTCCAGTGTCTGCACATTGTTACAGTTAGTGAATTTCTTCATTGAGAAAATCTTCAAAACAGCAGACTTCATACTTTCTAAATACTTTCTAACATTCTGCATTTATTGACATAATAGAACAAAGAAAAAATATATAGGTAGTAAGAAAAGAGTGCTTAAATTTGCTACCATGTAAGTGATTCATCATACATTCCATATAGATATACATACTCCCCATAGAAAATACACCTGTTTTTTTTTAACGCCCACCTCCAGATTTCCAACACCCCCTGTCATTGTCTGAACACCCACTAGGTTAAAAATCACTTTCTGTAAAGGAATTACTTCCCTTCTGCTTACCGGTTAGCATAGAAGAAACATTCTGCTAGTTACTGACCATCAGCAGTGCAGAAATAAAGGCAAAGCTGTATCGAGATTATGTAGCACAACTGACCCGTTTAATATCCTGTTAAACTTGAGCTTATCTGCGTAGTATTGCAAACCTGATAATATCCGCAGATCTTTTTACATTATGACGTCGATTAAATAGTGTGTGTAGGATCAAAGGTATAACATGTCTCCGCACTGGACATTTACAGTCTGTCTGGCTTCATCTTCACCTTAAACACGAGGAAATGCTAATGGTTAAGCCTGTTATTGATGAAAGGGCAGCAGCTTTTCAGCCTGAGCAGCACAGCCTGTGCCATTTGTTAGCATGTAAGTTTGAGGCAGGCTGAGACCTCATGCGTGAGTGTGAAAAGGTTACAAAACAGAAACACACATGAGAGCCAATAAGGCAGCACTGTGACAGCTTCGCCTGGACAACAAGGACTCGGCACAGTGTACCAGTCAAGCAGGACATTGCTAAACAAACACACACACAAATCTAAAGCCATTATGTCCTCAAGGACAATAGATTTATTAAGATATTTATTTTCAAAACTTGTAAATCTTTTAATTTTTCACCACCATATGTACTGCTTTGGAAAAAGTCATCTATTTTTGGATGACTTTAATTGTAGTAACTAGACACGAGTGGCATGGGAGGTGTAAAAAAGCAGGTGAAGTGGGATCCATAATGCAGAGTATTGCTTTTATTTAGAAAACAAGGATAATACAAAAGAGTAATCAGAAAGCAGGCAGAGTTTATACAAAGATATTTAATATAACCAAGTAGAGAAAACCAAAACGATAGGCAAAAGATGTCATCGAAAATACAGGCAAAGATCCAAAACCGTGAACAAAGAAACAATACAATAACGCCTGGTAAGTTGCATAGCAAATAATACTTTGCAACGTGTTAACCGCTAAGGCTAGCTTATATAGTGAGCAAGACAGAAATTGGCACCGGAAGTACGAACGAAGCGTCAGTACTCCGGCGATGCCGCCTTCAGGCGGTTTGGAGACGGATTCTTTACAGAAAACATGCACTGTTTTTTTTTTTTGTCTCAATGTGATAAAAACTAAGGCAGAGATTATGTTCTTCTGCATGTTACATAAGATATCACAAAATATCATAAACCCAGCAAAGATTCTGCTGTGTGGGATGAAGGTAAGGGTTAGGCAAGGCAAGACAGCACAAGAATTAGTTGTAAAAGTAAGAGAAAGATCTTATAATTAAGGAAACCAATTGATGCGTATTATAATTAGAGGTGGGTGGAGTAGCCAAAATCTGTACTTAAATAAAAAGTACAAGTACTTATAGAAATAGTTACTCAAGAAAGAGTAAAAATGTATCTAATGAAAAAATACTCATGTAGTTAATTACTAGTTCCTTCTGATCTGATTGACACAAAGCAAAACCCCTGAATTTTAAACTACTTGATGAGTTTTTACATCCCGTCACCTCAAAAGTCTCTCTGTTCTGCTTATATAAAACAGGTTAAAGGAAAGTGAAACCAATCTCAGTCCTGTGATTAACCTTAACGTCACATCACCTGTCATTTACGAAGAAATCTCAAAGAAACTCAAATGTTTTTCGAACAGTTTAACTCTGTCTCTATTTTCTACAGCTTAAGATCAGTTTCTGTAAAAATATACTTTATTTTAACATTTTATAAATAAATGCATTATTTAGGTAGGAATAAAATAAAATACACTCCCGTGTTGATTATGTGTGGATAAAAAACTTTAGTGAGGTGTTCGGATTGTTATATAAACGCAGGATGTCCCAGTTTGCTGTTCAGTTTATTTAGTTTTGTGTTTATTGGATATAAAAATGTGCAGATGTTTAGAATAAGCATTTATTTATGAACGTGTCGGTTTGTAGGTTCAGAAGATATTTGTCATTGCTTGCATAAGCTCATATGAGGATTTATATTCGGACAGTGTGTGAAATGTGGTTTTACAATAAGGTTAAAGTGGCCATAGATACCGAATGATTATTATCAGGGTTCAATTAGGCGCCATTTTGACACTTGCTGCTACGTGTTTTTTCAGGTTGGAGCTGGAATTCTTGTATGTCAGTTGGTTATGTTGCACACACCATTCATCGCAGCATGAAAATATTTTTTTTTTACTTCTTGGAGTGAAAATATAGACTAAACTTGAGGTCATGGCTGATCTGCCTCAGATAACACACCCGCACACACACGCACAAGCAGGAGATTCGTAGCAGCCTCTCGCACAGCAGCCTCTTTAAAGTCTTGTGAGATTTGCGAACAATCCATATAAACTAATAATTTTAATACCGTTTAAAAGTAAAGTAAAAGTAAAGTTTTTTCACTAAAAATGTACCTGAGTAACATTAAAAGTACACATCAATAAATATACTCTAAATGCAAAAGTTACCCCAAAAATTATTCAAATAAATGTAATGATGTAAATGTAATTCATTACCACCCACATCTGATGCACTATATGGCCAATTGTTTGTGGACACATTACCAGGACTTTTGGAAGAATGTCCCTCACTGGAACTTAGAGGTTCTGTTCCAGCATGACAATGCTCCTGTGCACAAAGCCCCTTAGCTCTATAAAGACGTGTGTGTTCTGGTTGGAGAAGAGGGTTAAAGAATTCGAATGTCCTGCACAGAGTCCTGATTCTGACTCAACCCTACTAAACACCTATGGGATGAACTGGGACACTGATGACACATTTATGTCCACATTCTAGAAAAGTCTTTCCAGAAATGTGAAGGTTATTATAGGAGTAAGAATGAGACTAAATCTGGAATAGAATGTTTAAAAAACACATACAGATGTGATGATCAGGTGTTTTTGTTTTTAAAGCCTATGGTAGTGAGCTACTAGTCAACCATTGAAACTTTCACATCATCTAGTGTCTGTTAACTTCTGTAACAAAACTTAAGATGAATGCTCATTGGACAATAAGTCTTTAATATGGAATCTGGCCAGAATTAAACGCTTAGTGGAAGCGATCGTTGTGTGTTTATCACAAATATAATAGAAATCTTATTAAATGGTGCACTATTTACTTGATTCATATGCTTTCTACTTACAATGATTGGCTGCCCTTACTATAAGGGGCGGGGCTTCACATGCAGCTTCCAACCACTGAATCAGGAATAAAATGACAGATATGATTTTTTGTTAATTACTGATTACCAGTAAAAAATAGCTATAAAAATATTTTTATTTAACTTAAAATTAAATGTAATTAAAATAAAGGGTTTTTTTATTCCAACTTTTTTAAAGAGATTTTGAAGTGGATTTTTTTTTATGTACAACATAAATTCTAAATTTTTAAAGTTGGGACAGTTTGAATATAATAAAAACTAAAAGCATTTAAAATCATATGAACCAACATTTTATTCATTTGTTTTTTCAATAATTATTTTAAGCTCTTTGTTGCCAACTAGTTTGAGACCTGTAGCGGGCATCAAATTTAAATCAAGCTAATTTTGTGCATAAAACTATGTTCTAACTATGTTCTATTGGGAATAAAATATTGGTTCATGTGTTCAAATATCCTTTAGTTTTTATTTTATTAAAATAATAATAAAAAAAAAAAGTCCCAACTTTTCCGGAATTCCGGTTGTATTATTATAAATGTGAATTGATGAATTGATGTTTGTTGTTGTGTTATTTTATTTGTATTGTTTGTATTGTTTACTACCCTCATTTTGGGATAATCAGTAAAGCTTTTGGATAAAGCTGCCAAATTTTTACCACTAATAGATTAAAAGTCCTATCCAAGTGTCTCAACCATTCTTTTTTCCCCAAATATCATTCTCCCAAGTATCATTTCCCACTACAAATGGCATTATATTACACTGTTTAAAAACAAAAGGTAATTACATTATAAAGTCTGTAAACATATCCATAAACGGCTACGTTTGTCCACAGAAATGTTAAAAGTCCTCACACGCCCTGCGAAATGATCGAAAACAGTGGTGTGGAAGGAACAGCGTCCATATTTCTGAGAAAGCTCCCATTACACAAGTGCATTTTCCACCTTGTGAATAGTTTCATTCTGTGCCCACAATATATCCAATGATGAACTGGAGTGGAGCGCAATCGAGCGTAAATCACCTCATGGAAGGGCTTTTATTTGAATATATTAGGGGCGATGAGTGCACTATCCTTCCCTTCAGCTTTGTGATTGTCCATGGGATTGAACGCTTTTCATAACAAAAGATTTCTATACAATTTTTTCTTTTATGCTTCCGCATATGAATGTCTTGGGTTCAAGGTGTTATACAGTATATAAACACCAAAGAAAAGTTAAAAAATTGTTAAAAAAGAATTTGAAGTCACCATTTGTCGGCAGAGACACCATATGGCCGAACGTTTGTGGTTTGTTCGGTTCATCCTAAAGAACTCTATTTCTTTGTTCATTTCTTCCTAGATCTCAGCAGCTTTGTGCACAGGGGCATTGTCATGCTGGAACAGTGTTCTGGTTTCCTAGTTTGACTAAATAAGGTAAATGTCAAATGTCTTTATTTTTCACTTATACTTTACAGCACAGTAAAATTTGTTTCTTCACATATCCCATCTTAGAACGTTGGGGTCAGAGCACAGGATTAGCTATGATACAGCGCCCCTGAGAAAGGAAAGGTTAAGGTTCTTGCTCATGGACCTAACAGTGGCAGACGGTTGGTGGTGGGGCTCTAACCCTGGTCTATCTGGTCTTCCAGTCCACAACTTAGCGCATTAACCACTTGAGCCACCATAAAATAACGTGATGCTACAATATACAACCACTTTCAACACAAGTTTGAGCTACCAACAGTATAAAGAACCACCCACATGAATGTGCTGCTAAGTTGTCCATAAACTTTTGACCGAATAGTGTATAAATTATTCTATTCAACTCTTCTTACACAATTAATTCCTCTTACTGCCTTTCTTGTTATGTCTTCGTGAAGTTCACAGGCTTTGTGCACAGAGACATTGTCATGTTGGAATATTGTTTGGGGCTCTTAGTTCCAGTGAAAGGGAAAATTATAATGTTACAGCAACCAAAGCCATTTAACACAATAGTAAGAGTCTAAATTTCTGGCAATAGATTAGGGAAAAATTATATATGGATCGGAATGTATCATCGGTTTCCTTCCAGGCTGTTATGTGTATAAAGACATCTAATTAAAAGTTCATAAAGAGTCTTTAGTCTTTGTGTCCTCGCTAATTTTTCACATAAAATTATTCACAAGCCAATTGTTCGGCTGCTTGAAGACATGGAATGAAAATTAATTGGCTGCTTTTATATACAGCTTGTAAAATGTTAATAGGTCGTTATGTCTGTTTTAATAGGATTTTTTTTTTCTATGAATGGATATACAGATATACAGTGACATTAATAAGCTATTCTAAAGAAAAATACTGATTACTGGGTCAACAGAATCAGTTTATGTTTAATGCAAACATAAGAAAGAGGGAAAAAAATATAGTCGGTGGTGCCAAATGGGCTGTTCTGAATATTTCAGTGAGTGCTAATCTCCTGGGAATTTTAGAGAGTTTATGTACATATGAAAAACCTCACCCTTTAAAACACTTTGTTGATAAGATGATGAGAGGTGAGCAGAAAAGCTAATTGGTCCGTTAGAATATTATAAATGGATAGATGGATGAAAAAATGGATGGAACAATGGAGGGATTGTTTAATAAAAGAATAACTTAAGGGAGGGATAAATGGATCAAGAGAGGGAATGGTGAATGAATGGATGAATGATTGGAGTAATGTATGGATGAATTAATGGTGGGATGGATAGATAGATGTATGGATGGATGTATGGATAGATGAAGGATCAAGATCCGGGGAGGAATAAATAAATAAATGGATGAATTAATGGATAGATGAAAAAATGAATGATGGATTAAAAAATTAATGAATCAAGTGATTAATAAAAAAATTGTCTTAAGGGAGGGACGGATGGATAAATAAATATATGGATAAATAGAGTGATGGGTGGATGGAGAGATAGATGGATCAGGAAAGGGATGGGTGAATAAATGGATGGATGATTGGAGTGAAAGATGGATAAATAAAAGGATAAATTAATGGTGGGATGGATAGATAGATGGATGAATGGATGTATGGATGGATAAAAGATCAAGATCAGGGGAGGAATAAATGGATGGAAATATGGATGGATGAATTGATGAATGAAAAAATGAATGAATCAAGAGAGGGAGTGATTAATAAAAGAATGGGTTAAGAAAGGGGTGGATTAATAAATATATGGATAAATAGAGTGGGTGGATGGGGGGATGGATCCAGAGAGGGATGGATAAATAAATGAATGAATAATTGGAGTGATGGATGGATAATAAAAAGGGTGAATAAATGGTGGGATAGATAGGTGGATAGATGGGTGGGTGGATGGATGGATGGATGGATGGATGGATGGATGGATGGATGGATGGATGAATAGATGGATAAAAAAATAGATGGATCAACGGAGGGATTGATTAACTATGGAATGGCTTAAGGGAGGGAAGCATGGATAGATAAATATATGAATAATTGGAGTGACAGGTGGAAGGAGAGATGAATGGATCAAGAAAGGGATGGGTGAATAAATGAATGGATGATTGGAGTGATAGATTCATGCATAGAAGGATGAATTAATGATGGGATGGATAAATATATACGAATTGATGCATGGATGACTAGATGAATAGATAAATAGAATAGATAGATGTTCTTTTCTACTCACAGCCCTCAGTGATAATACATGTCAGACCTAGAAACCCTACACACTCCTACATCCTTCCAGGTATCCAGATGTTAACAGTGTGTGTCATCATGTACGCCAGTGCGTTCACATAAACCTGCAGTAACGGTCACGGCTCCAGAATGTCACCGTATCTTCTCATAAAACTCACAAGCTCTTTTTTTCTACATTACGCCTCTGTCTTATTATGGCCTTTTTTTATTCCTTCTTTTATTTCTCTGGATGAATGTGCAGTAATGTCTGCGTAAAGCACCCTTTATTTCTACAGAGGACTACCACAAGTCGCAAATTGCTCTTTTTTTCTAAAATAAAAGCCATTCATTAGCCATCTGCACCGAAATGCTAAAATTAATGCGACGACTGGATAGCTTTGATGAGCAGCCAATTTTGCATTTTTTAGCATATAGGATTATTATCTGTTCATAATTTACATTTACAGCACTATGGTTAGTTATTTGGATTTTTTTAACCATTTAAGGCTTTTTAATCAGTTTATACAGTTCTAACTGTTCTATTTAATTTCTTTAGGCTTGTTGTGTAGCTTCAAAATAATAGTTTAAAAATTAATCAGATTTTAATATAAGACTACAAAACCAAAAGTCAGTCACTGTTTAATCTGTGTCTCTGTTTAATCAAGTCAAGTTAAGTTTAGTCTAGTTCATGTTTGTGTCTAGTTCTGTTTAGTTTAGTTCATGTTCAGAGTTTATGTATATAATCACTTGTAAATAAAACTGCACTTGGGTTCAAATGAGTCTCGCCCCAGTGGAGTCACTATTACAGACAAATACACATTTTAGCTAATACTCATAAACATTAAAAAACGAATATGCACATCTACAAAAGTGAAGAGTGATCTATGCAATTAGATTATTTATATATATTTATATACGTTTCTTTCCTAGTTTAACATTTACAGCATTTGGCAGATAACCTTATCCAGAAAGATTTACAATGATCACATTTATTAAACAGAGCAATTAGATGTTGAGGGCCTTGCTCAAGGGCCCAGCAGTAACATCTTGGTGATCCTAGGATTCCAACGCACGACCTTTTGAGCAGCTATTCAACACCTTAACAGCTGAGTTACCGGTTTTTCAGTTTTTCGTGTCATATGCCTTAGATGTTCAGTCAACGTTAGTTTTGTTAGCATGTTGGAGGCAAATTTTCAATTTTCAGTAATACAACATTTGGGACAATAAAAATTCTAATTGCTGTCATAAACATTAATAATTTTTTTTTCTTCTTCTCCTTTCGGCTGTTCCCTTTTAGGGGTCTCCACAGTGAATCATCTCCACCTAACCCTATTCTCTGCATCACATATCACATTCAAATACCTCCTCTTTGGTCTTCCTCTTTGTCTTCTGCCTGGTAGCTTTATTTCTAACATCCTCCTACCAATTTATTCACTATCCCTCCTCTGTACATGTCCAAACCACCTCAATCTGTGTCCCCTGACTTTCTCTCCAAAACATCTAACATGAGACGTCCCCCCTGATGGACGCGTTCCTAATCTTGCCCAACCTCATCACTTCCAAAGAAAACCTCAACATCTTCAGCTCTGCTAGTTCCAGCTTTGTCACCTGTCTCTTCTTCAGCGCCACTGTCTCTAAACCATACATCATAGCTGGTCTCACCACTGTCCGGTACACCTTCTCCTTGATTCTAGCTAATATTCTCCTGTCCAGTTTATAGACATTTATGTCCAGTTTAATATCCAATATCAAAACCAGATTTATTTTGGTCTTCTTTGCAGATAAGACTCTTAATTAACACACATAGACTACGTACAAGATCATACATAATACACACAAATTATTTACCCATCTATTGTTTATTCCTAATCAGGGTCATGGGGATCTGCTGGGAGAAAGGAACTGGGTAATAGGCAGTGGTACAACCTTGACAGGCCACCAGTCCATCACAGGGTCACATACAGACAAACAAACAGCCACACACATTCACTTACACACATTCCTATGGGCAATTTAGAGTCACCAATCAACCTATCATACATGTTTTTTGGCTGGTGGACCAACGAGCAATACAAAAAGAATCTGAACCAGAGATACGAACCTGGGACCTTCTTTCTGTGAGGCAACAGTGCTAATTACTAAGCCACCGTGCTGCCCACACACTATAATATTATATATTCTATATACACTATATAGAATTATTATCTTTCATCATTGGTCTATTTTGTATCTTCACCCAAACAACTAATCTGAAACATTTTGGTAGCTGCTGAAATAAATGGTTGCATTGAGATGAATTCATTCGTAGAATTATTGATTATAGATGCTTTAGGTATTTACATTAAACCCTGGAAGTGTCATAGAATCCAAAATTGCCCGAGACAGACTGGCACTCTAATCAAATGCTTAGAGAAAGCAATTTGCCCTGAAGGTGACCCGTTTTGCTGCGCTCCTAGAAACGTTAATGAGGTTTTTTTTTTTTACCTAGACTTAACTCACACTTTGACCACCCATCTGTTCTGGCCTTTATCAATCACCGGCAAATTATGTTCTTGCTCTTTAGCCGCTTGCATACTTAAATCCTTTGGAACCTTTTTTTTAAATTTTATTTCCTGGAGCATCACTTAGGTTGTTTTCCGCAGAAAAACTCGTCTTGGAATAAAGGTGAAGTAATGGCCGAAGGATGTTTACTGAAACAAATGCAACAAAGCAAATTCCAGTCATGAAGAGTAATGGACATTAGTCAGCGGAAAATAACCCAATCAAACACAATCGCCTGCTGGGCCTTTTTTGATGAATACAACGCAAAACAAAGCTGCAAGTGCAATAATAATCAGGAGCGCTATTTCAGCTACGGTGCGCATGACCCGCAATCTCGCTGTTCATTTATCTTGGCTGTCCGTTTTCCTCTCCAGACAGTGGGCTAGATTTATTGAATGAATGTTAAATCATCGTCGGAAAAGAAATGACACATTATAGTCTACAACGCAAAGCTTAATTGAAGCACATTTATCAAAACCTAAACTCGCTGACATTAAACAAAAGGAAAGCTTGGTGCGGTTCTAATATTAGAGTAAGCGGTTTGAAAAGTATAAAGTAAGGGAAACAGAATGAAAAGTGTGTGTGTGTTTGTGTACGTGCGTGTGTGTGGACTCATTTAAAGGAGTTACCATCCCTCTGGCTCAGACAAAAATCATCCTGCTTGCAAAACTGCTGTCTTTTTTCCTTTCCCCCTTGGATGGTATTTGTTTTTTTATCGATTTTTCATTTTATTCATCAGCCATTATAGCTGTTTTCTTGCAATTTATTGGCACACAGTGAAGCGCATCGTGCAAGCGTGTTATAACTTTAACCTTCAAAAGCGTGACAGGAAAACTACAGGAAATGTGACCTTTCTTGAAACAGGAAAAAAATACTGCGTTAACCAAAAAAAATATATGTTTGGAGGAAAATTCTGTTATTCTAAATTAAATTGTTTATTTGTCTAAGATGCATTTGACCGGTTGGTTAATTTGGGTTTTAAGTTAATTACATGGTGTAATTACTGTAATGATCACATGTTGGTTTTGTAAGCTGTGTATTTCTGTTATTGTTTACTGGTTAGGGCAAGGGTAATAAAATAAACAAAAGATTCTATAAACAATATCTAGCTTTTATTGAAAAATTTAGTCAAACTAGCTTTATTAGTATTAGTATTATTTTTGTTACTGGTTGAGCTTGATAAATCTAGTACCTGATAATCATATAAATGAGTGTGTGGGTTTTTCATCATATAAATGAGGGTGCACCGCAAGGTTAGGTAATAGGTCCGGTGTTGTTATAAGGCTATAAAAAACATAATTAAGCATTGTGTTCCAAAGCTATAATACACAAAGAATAGAAATGTAATAAAATTACATGGAAATGATTAAATAACGCATGTAAAACCTATCTTGTTAATTTATTTTTACTAACTGCACATAAATTCAGCTATAAATTAGATCTAGAGATTAACAACAGGGTATACAGGAGACTTCTATTATTTGAAGTTGATACTGTTACGAATAGCATTAAATCATGAAGTGGTCATTGATTCTGCGTTTGTTTTTACATTGTTAAGAATGCAGTCTTTTTGATTTTATGCTAGTGTTATTATTTTGGAACAGGATGCTCAATAGCAGGAAGTTTTTCTGAACAGTGTAGCTTTGGAGAATTTGATTGCTACAATTTAGTCTTTGGTGGAAGTCGTTTCCACCACCACCTGAGCGAAATCAATGTCTTATACTGACTTACTCGGCTTTTCTACTTCACCTCCAAAATGCTTTGTTCTGTACCAAATATAACCTCCTGCCTTTAGAACAGTCAGCAGCGATACAGCAGATGTGAGCTTAACAGTATGTTATCTGTCCATCAGTTGGCCAGAGTAGTATTTCAAAAAGGTCCTATTATCCATAACGGGATGTGGTTCAGATCTTTACTTCACATCTCAAGCGGTGGTAAAATCTCTGCAGTGAAAAATCAATTCTGAATTAAACAATGTTCGGAAAATGGAAGCTAAGATTCAGATCATATTTAACTTATGATCATAAAACTGTGGTAGGATGGATTAAAAATAATTGGTTTTGCTGTTCCACTATTTTTAATGGTGGACACTCTGTATATTTAATAGCAGCACTAACTTTTAGAATAAATGTCCATAATGGCGAGATTTATTCAGCACCTGGGAACTTGACTTTAACTTTTTCCATTATGGACCTGCACGTCCATTCCTGTTACACTTATTCCAAGGCTGTCTGCGTCAATCGCGAGCTTGTTGAAGATAAAAAAGGAAACTAATGTATGTGAGTATACATAAAGCGAGAGATAACATAAAGTGTGTCTGAAGTGTTGGGGATTAAGAAAAATTGTGTTTTCAATGTGTCGTATCTTCGGCTGTGTGAAGAAATGACATATGCAGCTTAGCCTGTCATTTGCAACAGTATTTAATTTTGTATAGCTCAACAGCTTTACAATTACTTTATGATGTGTTATGTAATAGTGTGTAATAAGCGGTTTAAGCAGGTTAAGACAAATCAAAGGGTTTTTTTTTATTTCTATATTTATAACCTCTCCATAGAGACCTGCATGGTGAGGTATTTTTCTGAGGTGACATTAATTAAGCATTTATTAAGCAATAGTTTCTTTGTTTATTATAATGTCTTTAAATATAAATGATTTTAAATATAAAAGATTATAAATACATTTAACTGATAAACAAATTTATTTTTTAATATATATAAACTATTTTTTTGTTCCTATCATAGGCAAAATCTGCTAAGAAGTTATTTTAACGATATACATATAGTTCTATATTAACAACTATTTTATTTTGTTTAGTTTTTCGTTTTTATAATACATAAAAATATAAGAAATTAAAAGTTGCTGACAATTTTTTGTAAGGTAATTGTTCACAGCATTATAAAGTTATAAATAATGTCAGAACAGTGAAAAATTGATTGTTTAAAACAGGAAATAAACAAAAAATCTTTATACCTTAACAAAGATATAACAATGTAAGAATATCACTTATGGTATATAAACTTTTTATGTGGGCCAAGCCGATCTTTAAAAGTTTAAGGAAATACAAAATGTAATAATATATCAGAAAAACTTTAGCAATTATGACCACCGAAGTACTAATATACATTAAGCGATACAAACTGCATTAAAAACAAAGCTCAAAGCCCATAGAGCAGAAAAACAAATCTTCCAATAATGCAGCTCATCCACTGCAGTGAGTCTGTCGAATCGAACTATCCCATCTTATTAGTCTTAATTTGTTTGGGCTTGCAATTCATACATAGGCAGTAATTTTCTATATTGTATTTCGCGTAGCAATAGAAGCTATTTAAATGTTGCTGTTTAATTTATTTATGTCAATACTTACAAGTTATCGAATAACAGATTTTGTATTGAGCTTCAGACACGAAAAAGACATTTGCCAAAAAAAGGTTAGAGGCCAAAAGCTTCCACAACCTTTCGACTACAGAAGTTACACAGGTGCGATGTCAAACTCAGAAACTAGCGACAGCTTATAAATATCAATATGTCTTGTGAGGTTAAGAGTATTTGGGTTAACGAGATAGTTAAGATCGGAAACTTTTCTAATGCTGTACTAAATATGTTTTTTGCTAAGTCATTTTGATGTCCTTTTATATAATTCTATTCATTTAGGCTTAGCAGCAGGGTATAACAGGCACAGGGCTGTTAAAAGCCTTTTTTTAACAGGGCCAGCACGGTGGCTTAGTGGTTAGCACTTTTTTGCCCCACAGCAAGAAGGGTCCCAGGTCTAATTTCCGTCCGGGCAGGGGCCTTTCTGTGTGAAGCTCGCATGTTCATCCTGCGCTTGCGTGGGTTTTTCTCCGGGTTCTGTAGGTTTCCTCCCCCAGTCCAAAAACATGTATTTTAGGTTGATTGGTGATTCTAAATTGCCCATAGGAGTAAGTGTGAGTGTGTGTCTGGCCCTGTAATAACCTAGCGACCTGACCAGGGTGTCCTCCTGCCTTTTGCCCTTTCAGAGACGGCTGGGATAGACTCCAGCAGATCCCTGCGACCCTGAATTAGGTAATAAGCGGGTATAAAAGATAAATAAATGAAGTATTTTAGCACTAAATTATATATATTTGCTAGACCTTCTCAGGTTTAACACTAGAAACACCTTTAATAAATAGTAACACATACAAAAGCAAGCGTCTATGGACGAGGAGCCCCACTACCGGCAACAAGCCAAAGTAAAAACCAATGTGAAAGATAAATTTTGCAGTAGAATAACAGTTGGGGTTTGCATCAGGAGAATGCATACACACACACACACACTGTTTGTTTCCTCTGAGCGCCCCTGCAGCTTTGGCCACATGCTGTAACCCGCTGTTCGTACTCCAACATCCCTCCCATCAGCATCCCTGATACTATACACCATCTAATGCCAGCAGGCAATTAGGATTTTTTTTTATTTTTATGACAAACAGTTACATGCACATATACACACACACACACACACACACACAAACATACACCCCCCCCCCAAATAAAGGTTCAGATCACACAATGACAGCTGATGATTACATATCTGCTCCATAGGATCCATCTATTTAGTTGACACATATCTGTGTCGGTGTGGGGACAGAAAACATCTGCATTATTTAAATGGGAGGTGGATTCTGCTCATTTCTATTAATCCAGATGTTTGTATCACTCAACTGTGAAATTTTCCAGTTTGTAAAGGCATCAAATTTGGTTCAAGTTTAAGGGACAAAAAAAAGCCTGAAGGCACCGCAAACATGGATGAAACCAGAAGAGTCTGTGATTAGTCTCTGATTAATCAGTGTGAAAGTTAAACAGACTTGTGCTGACTGTGATAAGAAGCTTCTGAGCAGAACTACAGCCGTTGCCTTACATTTACATTTCAGTGATGAAAATAATGTTAGTCTTTATAAGACGTGTTTTAGGTGAAACACACACACACACACACACAATGCCAGCACCACTAAGCTGCCCCCGCAGGACCCCTAAGCGAGGTCCTTCACCCTAACTGCCCAACTGTATTAATAATAAAGGTTTTTCCCTCTCCACATTTCTGGCATTTAGCAGACGCCCTTATAAGAGTGACTTACTTATCTTATTTACAGCACTGAGCAAATAGGGGCCCTGCTAAAGGGCCCAGTATTGGTAACTTGGTGATACTGGGAATCAATCCCACAATCTTCCAGTTAGCAGACCAACACCTTAACCACTGCACCACCATTTTCCATGTAAGGTGTTTAGCTCTCACCCTTTTCTTTCTTTCTTTCTTTCTTTCTTTCTTTCTTTCTTTCTTTCTTCCCTTTCTCTCTTGCTCCCTCTTTTTTTGCTTTCTTTTTTCTTGTCCCTTGTCTTTCTTTGTTTCTTTCCTTATTTCTCTCTTTCTTTCTCTGTCTCTCTCCTTCTGTGTGTCTCTCGCTCTCTCTTTTTTTCTCTCTCTCTCTCTCTTACTCTCACTCTGTGTCTCTCTTTCTCCCTCTCTCTCGCTCTAGTGAGCTTGCCCAAGTCAGCAACTTGTTATCTATTTGACACAGTTGCAGTAAATGTGCACACACACAACCCACACACACCAACACACCCCAGCCTCCTCCTACTCCTGTTATCTCTGCCACCATAAAACACTCACCCAGACATATTCATCTTCCACCAGCCAACCGGGCACTAGTCCACCAGGTGAAGGCTGCCAATGGCATACAGTGTTAGAGACAAAGTTCTAGAAGTTTCCACAAACAGGCAAATGGCTGAGCTTGTTATTAATGAAAGCACTGCATACACACATATGAGTGACTTCAAAGTGACAGTGTAGCTCAGAGGTTGAGGTATTGATGCTGCTCAGAAGATTGCAGGTTCAATTCCCAGTACCCCTAATCTGCCACCACTGGGCCCTTGAGCAGATTAAAGAAACGAATAGGATACATTTACCACTTCCCCGAAACAATAACAAAAGAAGAAAACTCAAGGGAAACATGTGTCAAACCCATTAAATATGCTAACTAATGCTTATCTATCAATTTAACTGCATTCCCATTGGTGTACTAACAGCGTTGTCAACAGAATAAATGATGAAAAGGAATATCAACAGCACATTGTACTTATTCAGTTTTATTCCCAAAAGGTTTGTTTAAAAAAAAAAAAAAACTTGGATAGAATTCATGTCAAACACGGGTTCTGGCTTTTACATCCTGTTTCATCAGCCTTTTACCAGAGAAGTGCATATAAGCGAACTCAGCAGAGGGAGACTTCTTATTTTCAGTACTCACAAATTAATCTGGACAACAGTGAAGTCTTAGTGTTCAAGTCAAGGCTGAAAACACTTTTATTTAGCAAAGCCTTCAATCTGTAGTTGTTTTTCAAGTAGAGCTGGAGGGATCATGGATATCGAGTGTCGGTCCTCCATTCTTACACGTTCACTCAGGGTTGTTGACGGTGGTGTGGTCGGGTCGGCTCTTATCCCAGAGATCCCTCAAGTCTGTATTACCTTCTGGCTCTCCTTTTTAGTTATACTACCATAGTTAGACCTGCTGGAGTCCTAATTTACACAGTGTCTTTAACTTTCACACTTAATAATCCATATCTTTCTCTCTCTCTCTCTCTCTCTCTCGCTCAAAGGAGGGTTTAATTTGCCCCTGAGGCACCAGTGTCCAGTATCCTGTCCCTTTTCTTCTAATTCAAGAAGCTTCAAGGATGGACTTGGACTCTCCACCGACACAAGGCTACAGTTTACATTACATTTGATCACCATTAGCTAGAATTAACAAGCCACCATTCACCCCCACCACTTCATCTCAGGGAGGTTTTCTTTGCCACAGTCACCACCGGCTTGCTCATTAGAGACAAACTTACACTTTTTCACTGTTACTGCATTCTGAGTAAAGCTGCTTTAGGACGAGGTCCATTGGTAAAACTGCTATACTAATAAAAATTAATTAAATTGAAGTGTACTTTACAGTTTCAGTGCCAACACTCCAAAAATAATAATCATATATATGATATTTTAGTTTAGTTGATGTCGAAGATATGCATGTTTCACTAGCCGATAATGCAGAATGAGCAGCTTATTTCTCAGAATAGTCATGTTTTAGCTTTTTTTCCAGCCGCTAGCCAACATAAAAGAATTAGCTAATAGGTGAGAATTGGCTTGTGCATTGCATGTGCCTGAAAAGTTCTTAAAGCATGTATGTACTGTAAAATTATTGTGCTAAAGTTGAAGATTTCTCAACAGAAAAGTGCTAAGTTAACTTTTAGCAAAAATAGCAAACGAAGGACTACAGAGCAAATGAGTTACAATAATAGTAAACAGTGGAAAAAGGAATGATGTAAAAAAAAACACCTAGTGAGAAATCCATCTCTCTAAATTATTGATTCAGTCGAAGCAAATAAAAAAATGTATTCTTCAGACATGTTGGCAAATGTGAGTCTGACATCAGTTCAGTCCATCAGTGGAAATTTAAGTGTTAACAATTATAACGTGAAAAGTTAAAATTCAGAGGGTCTGGATCACATAGCAGCTTTTGGTGCCTTTATATAATATCCAGATACCAAGTATAAGCAAATCTATACAACTTTAAACTCCCACATGCCTTCTACAGCGCTTTTTACAAACTTCTAAATGCTGGTATGATAAAAATAATGATAATGATAAAAACTTAAAGTAATAGAAAATAATGTAAAGGGTCACCCTTATACACTCCATATACAACCTGATTTTTCTTTGCTTGGCATAAAACCATGTACTAATCGGAATAAATGCAAAGAATCAGTAACTTTTTTATATATGAATAAGTCTAGCTTAGGATCAGGAACATGGACAGCAGCAAAGACGCGCTAACAATGCTAAAAAAACGAATTAAAGCAGATCATTCTGTAACTACAATGAATTCATCATTGACTCCAGCATAACTAATGGTAAAAATATGTAACTAAAGCAGTGAGGAACAAAAGCTTGGACTGATTGATAGGTTTACTTAATGTTGTTCGGTTCATGGCTTTTGTAACCCGAACATACTTTGCTATAATTTATTTTAAGGATTGTTTTATAATGGTCATAAAAATATGTTTTCATTTTTGTTTGAAATAACATACAATATCTGGCAATTTTTTTTAATGAAATAATATTTCAGGGTAGGACTGTATTATACGGTGTGTTGCTGATTTACTTCATGCCTCCACTGGAATAGTATTAAATTACCTTTAAAAAATACTTCAAAAAGTGCTGAGAGGTTTGATCATGGGTTTAATTTACAGCATCAAGGTCCCAAACTCTCAACTGCTTAGCTGGATTAAAAAAAAAAAGATAAATGTAAGCCACTCTGGATAAGGACCAAAGGTTAATAATATGGTTCCTGGTCCTTCTTGTCCAGATTTGGCCAGATATGAGAATTCACAAAGCCCTAGTAATAATTTTTTTCATGCAGTTTTGTATGTTCCTGGGTTTTAACACACTGCAAGCCTTACAACAGCTAATAGAAATGGACTAGAAAAAAAAAAAAAAAAAAAAAAACCTGACCGATCCTTTGGTTTCAGCCCTGCAGGTTTGTTCAAAATTTACAAAGTAAAAATGAAACTTTTATGATCAGCAGCATGGAAGTAAAGTAGTAAAGTAGAGTAGATGCTGCTGCTTATTTAAATGATTCATTTACAATTACGGCATTTGGCAGACGCCCTTATCCAGAGCGACTTGCGATTATATGTATGAGCAATTGAGGGTTAGGGGCCTTGCTCAGGGGCCCAATAGTGGTAACTTGGTGGTGCTGGAAATGAGCAATTAGCAGTCTAACGCTTTAACCACTGCGCTACCACTTCCACATAGAAATATCCGTTATTAGGCTTCAAAATTAAGGTGATTTTAAGGACAGAAATAATGTATAATTTGTATAAACACATGTTATTAAAATAAAGGACAGATTCTAAACATAAAAGCAACAATACTGACGTAATCACTGTAATTAAAATAGTAACTTCTCAATAGCTAATGAATTACAAAAAAAAAAAAAAACTGTAATAATAAAAGGAAATCATAGTCATAGAAATTTTGCAGCTTCCCAAGAAAATTCATTCTTCAGAAATCGTCTTGAAAAAAAACATCAACTTGGAAACTTATAGCTGAGTAACTTTAATCAATAGCTTGTTGTGCCACCCAAGTATCCAGTGGCAATCAGCAGTTACTTCAATCTCAAACTGTGCCAATTAGTGCTAGAACCTAGACTTGGTTTAGATAAAAAGCTAAAACAAACAAAATTTAACAAAGGGTGGTTTTGTTATTGGTTGTTTTTGCAGGGTAAGTTGTTTAACACATCTAATTTCTCAGGAGCCTTAAAACATTTGTGTCCAAGTAGTTATATTTTCCTGTAAACATTACTACAAGTAGTAAACATTAGGGATTCCCACTGGCCGCTTGCCTTCTAATCAATCCTGATGATGCCACGGTTACACAGCTTCCCCTGTCTGTCTAACTGTCACTAAAGGATCATGGTGTCTTCAAGCTTGAACATTTTATTCAGTAATTTTATTCACGTGTGTACCAATGCCCTATAATAGGTAAATTATTAGCACGGTGGTTAAGGTGTTGGACTACCAATTGGAAGATCGGTGTTCGATTCCCAGCACCATCAAATTGCCACTGCTCTGGATAAGGGCGTCTGCCAAAGGCTGTAGCATGTGCTAGCAGTTTCAGTAAATCTGGTGTCCTGGAGTGAAATATGTGAAACTTCAGGCTAGCTGGGGCGTTTGACTAAGATAGGAATAAAATGACTGGAAAAAGGTAGCTAGCTAGTGGGCAGGAATTGGCAAAGGAATAATTCATAATGAAATAAAGGGGGAGGGGAGGGTAAAATGGACACTCGTCCTTGCACCACAATCTGGTTTTTTTTTGGGTTTTTTTTTTGTACAATTGGAGCTCTAGTTCATCCTAATGATTTTTAGTGTGTGGAAGCTCAAGGATGTGTGAAGGAGACTTATCTACATTATCACTGTCTTCATGGCATTCACTTTGTCTACGCAAGCACATCTATGCTGGAGAGGATCTGGGTCCCTTAGCACCAGTGAGGTAAAATCTCTTATGCTACATATATATATATATATAAAACATTCTGGACATTTATCATGCAAAGGACACCTTGAGCAATAGAGACCTAGGACAGGGACCCCCTGATACAAAACATGTCAAATATAACCACTGATATTAACTGAAACCAATTGAATTATATTATATTATATTCAGACAATTACAGCTATGCTTTTGTTGTTGTTTTCATAATCTACATTGGATGCAAGGGTTTTATTAAAGTTAATGTAGAAATTATAAGGGTGTATATATTTTTGAAATGAATAGAATTTTATCTTTGATGATTTTACCCATGTTTTTTTAAACAAAACATTATTTATGACCCAACATTAATTGGCAGACCCCCAGCAGACCCCCTATGGTATAGAGAATTGCGTCATTCCGGCTTGGTGGTAGCTTAATAGGATAAAACTGCTGAATAACCAAATAGGGTAAATGGGGTCGGGATAAGGAAATGATAAAAAAAAAGAGCTAAATGGTGTGTGGGAAAGATAAATCTGGAGAGAGAATGTTGTATAACAGTGATAGATGAGTGCTACAGTGGCTAGTAGGTGAGAATTGATGAAGTGACACATTTTTAAAGATAAAACTTGTTAGTTGGAGAGTGAGAATGGGAAAACATCCAATTTGGGAGATAATGGCAGATTTCATGGATGGATGTGGTAATCTAATAGATGCACTTAGGATACTTAAATAAGGTTGAGGTGATGCAAATTGTCCAGTGTTGACCACGTTCTATTAACCCACTGCTACTATAATTAGTTATTAAATAAAATTTCCTATGACCATGTTTAATCTTCCCTGATTTAGCTTATAGTAGCATCTAGCATAAATATATAGCAGTAGATCCGCCTTGACATGTTGGTAATAAAGTTATTAATGTGTGTGTGTGGAGAGATGTATGTGTTTCTGGGAACCTGAGTCTGCCTTAGTGTAGAACTCTGAAGTCGTTAATAGTCTTACTTTGCACAATGACAGTGATGTATTAGTGTGGAGCGTCACTTTGGTTCTCTATGTACTTTCTAAATACACAACACACACACAAGGAAGTATGCACCCTAGTCAACAAATACACATGGTGCAATTTGTAAAAATCTATATAGACCTCACTAGCGGGTGGTGCATTTGGTACCTGGGCTTTTAGTGGGGATTTACCCGACTGATACACCTGTTAATACCACCACTATCATGTCACAATTATAGAAACCATCAATACTATACAAAAATGCAATATAACACAGCGTGGAATTACAGAAAAAGAGGCTTTTGTGTATTGAGGGTAAGCAAGAAACCAAGTTAAGGCAACTCCACACCGCTACACTACAACCGCAACTGTACCACATACACCATCTGGGGCAGTTCAGAATCAATATTTATCTTAATATTAATATAACATCACAAAAACATGAAAAAATAACTAAAATATATAATACATTTAAAGGCTGTAAGGCAGTATTACTGGTTGTAGGCACTGGTCTGGAAGTGGTGAATAAACTCTTTCCCAGGCTATTACATGCTATTAGCTTCAGGGTTAGCCGAGTATTTTTAAGTATGTCTGAGACCAAGTCGATTTTGTTTTTATATTATAATTATGGTTTTATTTTTATGTAATTGATTAAAATTAACACATTTAACCCCAGAATCAAGTGATAGATTCCTATTTTAGGCTTTATGTGTCTGGGGGGAACGAGCTGGAGGACAGGCCAGTCATCATGGACTTTGTGGACTGGTGTGAGCGCAATCACTTGTGCTTAAACACCAGTAAGACGAAGGAGATGGTGATCGACTTTCGGAGAAGGAAACCACATTACACACCGGTGACCATCCAGGGCTCTGACAGGTCTGCTGGGGAGCAGGCAGCACAGACCGGGACAGAAAAAGACTCAACAAACTGGTCAGGAGGGCCAGTTCTGTCCTGGGCTGTCCACTGGACTCTGTGGAGGAGGTGGGCGAGAGGAGGATGTTGGTTAAGCTGACATCCATCATAGACAATACCTCTCACCCACTGCATAAGACCGTGGAGGATATGAGCAGCTCCTTCAGTAGCAGACTGTTACACCCTCCGTGTAGGAAGGAGCGGTTCCGCAGGTCTTTCTTACCCACCGCTGTTAGACTGTACAACAGTCTAACTACAGATGCTACTGTAAATACTTTTAGATTTTTAAAAATGTTTATCGTAAATTGTTTTTATTTCTCACAATTTGCACTTTTCTATTGCACATTTTTTTCTATTTTTCTACTTAATTGTTTCTGTATCTGAGCCACCGTAACAATTTAATTTCCCCACTGTGGGATCAATAAAGATTATCTTAATGTCTTATAAATAGTTAAAACAAAATAAACCAACAATTAAATCAGGAAGACAAATCTTTCATGACAAATGTTTTACTGTAAAGACAGTAGCAGGGTTGAAAGCTGTGCAGTGCTGTGTGTGATTGAGGTATATGCAGGGTAGAACTTGCATTAAATGCAAAAAAATTACAGTTAATTTCCATATATTCCTGTTAATTTTTCTGTTTTCAGTCACGCAGCACTGATGGATCGCTTCAATTTTCTTGTTTAAATGCTCTCGGAGATGCTCAGTGTCCCCAAGCATGTGCGTTTGTGTGTGTTGCATTTGTATAAATGATAAAGATAGTGAGTGATGGTAAGTCTTTTTGCACTAGAATAACAAAGGGTTAATAATAAGAAAATTATACCTTTTTTTGCCTGAAACCAAACTGGACAAAAATACTACAGGGGTCAATAAAATATTTAAGTAAAAAATTATATCCTCATTCATCATCTTCTATATCCGCTTATTCCCTAATTGGGGGTCACAGGAATCTGCTGGAGTATATCCCAGCCGTCTCTAAGGGGTCCATCACAGGGCCACACACACACACTCGTATAGGTAATTTAGAATCACCAATCAATCATACATGTTTTTGGACTGTGGGAGGAAACCGGTGTACCCAAAGTAAACTCACGCAAGCACAGGGAGAACATGCAAACTCTACACAGAAAGACCTCTGGCCGAGAATCAAACCCGGGCCTCCTTGCTGTGAGGCAACAGTGCTAACCACTAAGCCACCGTGCTGCCCAAGTAATTTCAAAAAATTTGTAAATATTAGGATTAACCTAGAAATCAGCAGCCATACTTTTTACTAGTTTAGAGTTACGTTTAATGTCCATGAAACAATTTAGTTCATATTATTACAAATTTTAGTGACCGCAACTGTTCATTCCCTAACCAGCCTCTTAAGTTTCTCCTAAATGTAGTGTGAAAAATCTTGTCAATAGTCTTTTTACATTAATGTTAAAGAATTGTTATATTTGTTTCTATTTGTTTCTTGAAGCATTATATCATGTTGCATATTTGCCAATTAAATCAACCCAACCAATTTAAAACAAACACATATGAGGAAAAAGCACTTTAACATAAACCTGTGGTCAATCTGACCAATCAGATTTAAATAGTTCTCAATTTTATGATATCTGTATGCATCATTGTTAGATTTTGATTTGGCAAATTAAACCCATAATGAAGAAACTGTGAGTTGCAATAATGCCAATTTTTTCTCACATCTTTCTGCAGGTTTTTCTGTCCTATCAATGAGCTCCACCCCATTCACAATAAATATATTTTACTAGTTTTTCTACTAGTTTTTTTATTATATTCACATTTTTCAGAGTTAAATTAGATTAGATTCAACTTTATTGTCATTGTGCAAGGTACATGTACAGAGCCAATGCAGTTAGCATCTAACCAGAAGTGCATAAGTGGCTTATTTACAATAAATAATCATGTAATAAAAAAGGGTATGAGGTTGATAATTACAGAGGTGGGTAAATAATGTACAGAAGGTGCAGTAGTATGTATATATAGTATCTATAAAGGTGTATATAGTATGATACGGTTATAGCCGGCAAAGTATGACATGGTGGATATATACATACAAGTGTTTGGATGTTACAGTAAATACAGAGTAAATACAGATGGAATAGAGAGAAGTGTAAGGATAGTTATGGATGTATAATACAGTAAATACAGAGTAAATATCAATAGAATATACAGAAGTGAAAGGATAGATAGTTATGGATGTATGATACAGTAATTACAGAGTAAATATAGATCGAATATACAGAAGTGTAAGGATAGATAGTTATGGATGTATAATACAGTAAAATAGTAAATACAGAGAAGTGAAAGGATAGATAGTTATGGATGTATGATACAGTAAATACAGAGTAAATATCGATAGAATATACAGAAGTGTAAGGATAGATAGTTATGGATGTATAATACAGTAAATACAGAGTAAATATGGATGGAATAGAGAGAAGTGTAAGGATAGATAGTTATGGATGTATAATACAGTAAATACAGAGTAAATATCAATAGAATATACAGAAGTGTAAGGATAGATAGTTATGGATGTATGATACAGTAAATACAGAGTAAATATCGATAGAATATACAGAAGTGTAAGGATAGATAGTTATGGATGTATAATACAGTAAATACAGAGAAGTGTAAGGATAGATAGTTATGGATGTATAATACAGTAAATACAGAGTAAATATCAATAGAATATACAGAAGTGTAAGGATAGATAGTTATGGATGTATGATACAGTAAATACAGAGTAAATATGGATAGAATATATAGAAGTGTAAGGATAGATAGTTAGGGATGGTGCAAAGATGCATAATAGTAAAGTAGTGCAAAGTACAGAAAGTGGCAGTGCAGTGGTAATTAACACTGTATACTCAGATGTTCAGTGCAGAAACAGCCACAGGAAAGAAGCTGTTTTGGAAAGAAGCTGTTACAAGTCAAGCTTCTTTTTCCTCATGTATTAAAACACGACTTCACCGACCAATCACATTTAACAAAATGCTACCAACTAAGTGATGAGGACTGCTGAATTGGTGCCTCTTTTTCTCACAGTGTGAGCAACTGAAAGCACTTGTTGAGGAGAATTAACCTTAGCATGATTCATACAGCAGTAAGTTGGTACTAAGAAAGAAAGAAATAAGGTTTGCAGAGTCTAGTGAGGAATAACATAGAGGAAATAACTCACTGCTGGTCTTTTTCTCCGGTGTCATGTGGGATTCTAGTGCATTTCTGAAGAAAATGGTAAAAATGAGGGATGAAGCACTTTGTAAAAGGTACAAACAAAATATTTAGAAAGTGCATCCAATCTGACTTGATTGCCACCCCAATGGGAGCCAATTCCACTTTCATTATCCCGGCAGTGATTATTATGCCTCCTCCTACTCAAGAGTGCGAACGACAGAAGGAACAGAAATGAGAAACAGAGAAAAAAGACGGACACAGCAGCTCAGGTGGCAGCCGAGCGAAGGATATGGCAGGACCAAGTCAACTGGAACAAATGGAGGAAAGGAGCAAGAGTCCATTCAGCCCTGCTTTCTCACTTCAAATCTCAGAAAAGCAAAGAAGTGGACTTTTAGAGGATTATAAAGAGTCTGGATAAAGTTAAACTACAGTGACGGGTCAGAAATTAAAGGGAGAAAAAAATAAAAGCTAGAGTGTCACCAGGAGCTGTCAGAACAGCTTCAGTGCACCTTGAAATAGATGCTACAATCCTCTGGAATGATACTGATAGGATGGAACACCTTTGTTTCAATAAATTCCTCAATTTTTCAATGGTTTCTAAAAAAAATTACTGTCACACATCTTCTCACTGAGTTTCTACATCAACTTTTTAAAAAGATTTGGCAGGTACGTGCAGGTGAGATACATCACCCTTTTTACAGTAATAGTGAAAAGTCTTCCAGCCTCCATATTACCCAGTTGCCTAGCAATAGTTTAGACTGTAGGTGCTTGAATAGTAAGCATGTCATGTGTTAGACCTTCCGTGTTGAGGTCATAAATTCCCAAATTACAATCGACTGTTCTATCAATCAACACCACCAGCATGTTCACAGCAAATTTTTTTTAAGCCAACATCTACTTACCCTCCAGTATTAAACTAATCGTTTACAGATAATAATTGCTCTTATATTGTAAGGATTAGGTTTCATGTTTCATATTTATGTTCGTGTTGTTTCTTGTTGAGTTTATGACCAATCATGTCCCTTGTTTTAGTTTATATAGGTTTCTGTTTCATGTTTATCATCTTTATGTTTGGTTCATGTTTTTTTTTTGTTTTATATAGTTCATGCTTGTTCTGTTCATTCTTGTGTTTACCTCCCGTCTCGTTCTGTGTCATGTGACTCTTGTGTCCCATGTGTTCCTGTCATGTGTCCTTCCTGTGTCTTGTTTTTTTTGGTATGTCTTGTCTATTTATGGCCCCTTTGTCGCCTTGTGTGTTTGTGGGTTATTGTTAGTGTATCGGTGTGGTGAGTGTGTCTGTGTTTATGTTTATAGTCAAGTCAAGTATAGACCATGTTCATTGGTTTGTCACTATTGTAAATAAACTGCACCTTGGGATCTCCAAAATGCTACACGCCCCAATGGATCCATTACATATATATCCTCCTGAGATTTCGCCTATTGACTTGTGTCCTCTATTGTGGACATTTTGTTTTCTTACATTTTTTTTCACTTTTGCTGTAATGTACAGAGGGCATCTTAGGCTTTCTGTGATTTGATTGGCTGAGATGCTAAGAACTAGTTCTTACGCTTTAAAATGGCTGCCATTAGAACAACATGTCTTTTCAAACCAAAATAGCCATGTGGTCCACTACATTGGACATCTCTCAATAAAATAAAATAAAAACTCCAAAAAGGTGTTGGAAATCACACAAAACCAAAAAATATATATATATTATATCCCTTTTTTTCAGGATGATATACTGTAACAAACATTATGTAGTATCTTGCACTGAATTTACACATTAAACAACTAAACTCATTCTGCATATTCAGTGGTGCAAATGTCACAAAAAGCAAAGTGTTCAGTGTTTTACTCATATTGATGAAAAACAATAAACCTCCGAGTTGCACTAGCATTTGACATCAGTACTGTTTCCAGTATTGCACAACAATCAAGGGCGGGGAACCCATATTACTTGATCTGATTACCTGTATCAGGTGTGTTTAGTCAATCAGAGGCTGGAATATATATGTCAGATGAGGGTGTAGTAGACAAAGATCAAGGGAGTTGGTATCTCCTGGCTGATGATTGACCCGAACTGGGAACATGTGCTACTCATCCCTGATAAAAGGCAGTACATGATAGTGTCCAGTATAGCATTTGTGGACAAAACAAATGACTCCTAATGACTAGATTAAATGATGTAGAACAAGTGCATTTTCATGTCTGGCAATGTGAAATCTTATTCGAATATTGGCACAAATTGGAACTTAAACTTAAGCCACTAAAACCTGCATAAAAAAATGATGTATATGAAATGTGGCTTTTGCAATATGGCTGCATTGTGGGTTAATATGCAGCCCATGCTCAAACACTTTTTTGAATCATCTACACGCTTTGGGTGACTGAGGTTTTTATCTTTTGCTCCAAAACTTTGAAACTTTCCACCCTATAATATTAGACATGTAGAGTCTTCTAAGGTGCCGTGATGAAAACCCACTTTTTATACATGCTTATCTGTGATTCTGTGGTGTTTTTATTGTTATTGTTTCTCTGTAATGTCTTTTTTTATTCTTTTATACACTGTATTTCTTCTAAGTTCCATGTGCTTTGAGACTTTAATTTCAAAGGTGCTAGATGAAAAAAATAAAGTTTTCAATATTGACCTGGAACATTACACACAATACTTACTACTTGTACTTGTACAATAATTACCCTGTCTGTGTATATTTATTATTCAATATTGCCCTGGCACATTATTGTAAGGATTTTGGCCAAGCTATTATCCAACCGCCAGACGGAACCCCTTAAACGAATTTCAGCCGCTAGCTATATAAGGTAACCAAACACTCACATTATCGCAAAGTATTATAAGCCTGCCTGAGTATTTTTACTCCTATTTTTTATGAGCTGAACTCAAAGTTCTAAAACTTTTTCTATGTACACAAAAGGCCTATTTCTCTCAAATATTGTTCACACAGTTCTTGCATGGCCAGCATACTCACATGTCACATGACATGTCACCCATTGAGCATCTTTGGGATGCTCTGGATCGGCATATATGACAGCGTGTTCCAGTTCCTGCCAATATCCAGCAACTCCAACATTCCACAGGATTGACTCTATGCGAAAGAGGATGTGTTGCCCTGCCTAGTGCAAATGGTGGTCACACCAGGTACTAACTGGTTTTCTGACACCCCCCACTCCCCAGGACCCCAAGAAATACAGTAAAAATTTTAGAGGGGCCTTTTATTGTGGCCAGCCTAAGACACATAAAATAATCATGCTGTCTAATCAGCATCTTGATATTCCACACCTGTGAGGTGGATGGAAGATCTTGGCAAAGGAGAAGTGCTCACTAACACAGATTTAGACAAATGTGTGAACGATATTTGAGCGAAATAGACCTTTTGTGTAGATAGGAAAAGTTTTAGATCTTTGAGTTCAGCTCATGAAAAATGGAAGAAGTGTTGCGTTTATATTTTTGTTCAGTGTCGGTTGATGTGTTTGATCTTTATGTACCGACCTATTGCCTGATTTTCATTTACGAGTTTGCTCTGCATTTTGAAAACTCACAGATCTAAAACTCACAGATCTGGGCCCCTAAACGAGGCCCTTAACCCCCAATTGCTTAGTTGTATAAATGAGATAAATGTAAGTTGCTCTGGATAAGGACGTCTTTCAAATTTTGTAATTCTAAATGTAAATACTGTGTTTGCTAAATAAACTTCCTTTCCGCAAATGTTTTTCCTGACAGAGCTTCACATTTATTTTACTTAACAACACATAGTATTCAGTATTGCTTCTGTAGTTTACTGACAAAATACAGTATTAAGTATTTTTCTGACCCATTACAAACAGTATTTAGTATGTATCATTACACTGGCAAATAATGACCAGTATTCAGAATTTAGTATTGCACTGATGCTGTGCTGGCAATATTCAGTATCCAGGATTGCACCGGGATATCAAGTTCAAGGAGCTTTATTGTCATTTCAACCATATATAGCAGAATGCAGTACACAGTGAAATGAAATAACGTTTCTCCAGGACCCCCTGGTACTTCACAAAACAACAAAGAGCTACTAAACAGAATAGACATAAAGTGCATGTGTGCAACCTGGTGCAGACAGTGCAGAAACAGACAGTGCAATAAACAATACAAACATTACAAAGACAGTGCAAAAAAGACAATAGAGAACGGATATTACAATCAATTCTCAGTATTCAGCACTGTGCTGACACATTATCACTACATTCATACTCTGTATTCCACTAGTGCTCTAAAATCAATGCTTCAAATCCAGTACTGAACTCAACATTACAACTTACTTAAAATATCACTTAGGGTCCAGTAGTGCACCGGAAAATAATTAAACAATAATGTTTTCCCTTCGTTCTTTATTTCATCCTTTTTTTTTAATGTTTTTTTTCTCGCATCTTTTTTATTTAGCTTTTATCTGAACACCAACAACCCCCTCTCACACTATTCATTTCGCATTTCTCACACTTATCTCATCTCTAACACACTCAAGCTCGGTGTTTACCTGAGTACCACTGCTAAAAAAAGAAGATAAACAGGATATTGGCATCAACCCCCGCTACATTCCTTTGTCTCTTTCTCCTTCAGGGCACAGATGCTAATATAAATGTGCATTAAGGTGAAGTATATAAAGGCGCCTCACACATACGTCTAAGAAAAGGTGAACGCTTTGCTATTCTCACTCCAGATTTTCTTCAATAACTAAAAAAATCAATAATGTTTAATTGTTTGCCATAAGATGAAACTTATTGAACAGAGGACATGTGATGGTGAAAAATGAAAAAGTGTCATTAAAAACCTACTAACTGATATTTTAGTTTCCTGGTCAAGTTCGCACCTGCCTGTGACATAATGGTTCCTGGATAGATTACACACAGGTTTCAGGACAAAGGTTATAAAATGGTGTTTCCAAAGCATCTTGGAAACCAGGCTTACATACGTAACCTAGGGAAATTTTCTATGACTATAACAAGATAAATAATATCCTAATACTGATCCGACACTGCCACTGCTAATTAGAGGCTACAAAATAATTATAGACCCAAAGAAATGAGCCGCATAGATTAATGCTGTTTTGCATTTCTTTTGGTTTTAATATTTTGTGGGAAAAATGCAAACAAACGAACGCATTCATTTATCTTTCAGAACACACACACTGTGTCCCAGTGGGTGTTGAGTAACAAAGACATCTCTCTGCTGTTACACACGTACTGTATTTTTTTTTCTCATTAAAACCTCTCACACTAACTCCTGAAGCTGCAAGTACGACTGTTTAACAGAGCTGGAATCTTCTGCCTCAAAAAATTCAAAACTGAGAAGTCGGAAGCCGTTGCAAAATCTCGAACCGCAGTCGGTCCTCAGCAAGGGTGCGTTTTAATTAGTTTGTATGTTAGGCACACCTTTAGTAAAATATAAAATGAAATATAAGCTCATCATTGAAACTTTAAACCTAATTTTAACTAACAATTTATCTCTAATGATTCTTAGTATTCATTTTTAAAGAGGTTATGCAACTTTTGTAACAAACCATACATTTAAAGTTGTATAGATCTTTGTTTTGTTTAATGACATAAATGTAGCACAAGTAGCTAAATTACAAAAGTATTACGTTAGATATCATTTACCTTAATTAACTAGCGAAAACCGTCCTATTTCCTGCAATGCTAACTATATAAGCCAGTTAAGAATTAAACCGAACAGAAAATATGACAAGCAAGATTATGTACCTTACGTATTTATGACTATATTTATTGGTTCTTCTGACACACCCTAAAACATTTGTCTATTAAAATGTTTAGTTTAATAATCTTTGCCCATCCTAAACCTAGCTGAATTATGCTACTAAGCCCAGGGGCACCAGCAGCAATTTTGGGCCCAATACAGAACCCTAACAGTCTGTTAAAATAAATTACAACCCTCCCTCTAAAACCTGTTGGAGTAATAATACAACCACCACCACCAACCCCCTTACCAAAACCTGTTGGAGTAATACTAATAAGTTAATATGTACTCCCTGACTGTTAAAAAAAAGTATGTACTTATAGCAGTTGTTTCCGGTGCATTTGGTACCTGGGTTTTCAGTGGGGACTTACCCGACAATACACCTCTTAATACCACCAATATAACATCTCAATTATAGAAATACAAAAATACAATATAACACACTGTGGCAATACAGAGAAAGAGGCTTTTCGTTCGTTGAGGGTAAAAACCATTTTTATTAAAGCAAGAAACCCAATTAAGAGAACTCCAAACCTCTAAACTACAACCGCAACTGTACAACATACAACATCTGGAGCAGTTCCGAATCAATATTTATTTAATAACGTTAAATATTAAATAAAATACATTTAAACACTGTAAGCCAGTGGTACCACTCACTGGCACTGTACCCCTGTGCACAAACCCCTGAGTTCCATTAAAGCATGGTGTGTATGATTGGAGTAAAAAAAAACATGAGTATTTGGCACAAAGCTCTGACTTTAACACCACTGAACATCTTTGGAATGAACTGCATGGTCGACTGCACCCCAGACCTCCACTCATCTTACTAATATGATTGTGGCTGAATGAGTAAAACCCCACAGCCACATGGAAAAAATGACATGTAGTGCATTTTCAGTGTTAAAATGGGTGTGAAGGTTATTATAAGTATAATATAAGTAGCAGTACAACTAAATTCTGTAATAGGATGTTTCAAAAACAAACATGGGTGTGATGAGCTAATTCTTTTGTATATATTGTGTAGCAGAACATTACAAAACAAACATAGCAAAAATATTATATATATGTTCACATGCAGGACACATGCAGTTTCTTGCTTTATAGTATTTGGAAGACGCCCTTATCCGGAGAGACTTACATTTATCCTTTCTTTACAACTGAGCAATTAAGGGTTAAGGGACTTGCTCAGGGGTGCGCCAAGGACAGCTCAGTGGTGCTGTGATTTAAACCCCAGTCTTCCAATTAGCAGTCCAACACCTTAACCAACACGCTACCACTTTTTAACTCTGCTCATTTTACAACATTCACTGCAGTAGCCATCAAACCAACGTGGTCTTTAATTAGGAGCAAATGCCCCACTTATTTGTTGTATAATGTGTTTTAGGTGGTTGATGCAGGTGCAGTTCTTCTGTCTGAAAATGCAAATAAAAAAGGCAACCAGAAAAAAACAAAACATCAGAATGTTTTTATTAATCTCCTGCAAATAGTTTGACCACAATCCCTTTAAGATGCTATAGGAAAATGTATTGCTTCTTTTTAGAAAAATGGTATGATAGCCTTTGATTTTCCAAGCCTTCATATGCAGTTTGCAGTCAGGGTTTAGGAGTGGGCGCTTAGTTCAGACATTTCTATGCTATTTTCTCAAGAATTTATACGATTTATCAGGCTCTACTTGTTTGCTGTAACTCATAATCCACTGTCATCCTCTTTCCATCTTATTTAAATGTATTGCCTAGCCTGGTGCAGGACGTGATATGAAACGGCCAAATAAAAGTGACCCCATAGATCAGAATCTGCATAATGCTGGAATTGAGGATGTTTGTGGGTTTTGAATGAATCTATTGTATGGAAAGGTCAGATCATCATCCGGTTTGGGGGAATGCACAGCCAATACAGATTAGGGTTTTATAAAAGAGTAGTTTTGTAAAAGAGTCGATGTTTAAAGGTTATGTTAAGATGCAGACTTGCAGGCATCAGTTTGTTAGACTGTAGTCTTAGTGTCATACCTACAAACTGAATGTAAATAATCTGTCTTTGTTAACTTTTATTTTAAGCTGCTTTAAAATTTTAGACACCTTTTTGCATAATCTTTAATAAACTGTGATTGGTTGCTAAGTGGTTTATGTTGGTTCATGTCAATCATATATACAGTATATATCATATGTCATATGTCATGTCATATATCATTTATCAATAATATTAATAGTAAATTGTAAACAAGGTATGCTGTCAAAAATGTACAATGTCACAAATGTGGGAGATATTGCAATTCCAGTACTTTAAATTGTATTTATTGTATTTTAAATATGTTTGTTTATATATATATATATATATATTTATATAGTTTATATATGCAGTGGTGGGGGCAGTGGTGGCTCAAATGGTTAAGGTGCTGAGTTGCTTATCTGAAGACCAGAAACACCTGGGTTCAAGCCCCACCACCGGCAAGCCAACCACTGTTGGGTCCTTGAGCAAGACCCTCAACCCTTCCTGCTTCAGGGGCGCTGTATCATAGCCCACCCTGCGCTCTGATCCCAACTTACTCAGACGGGATATGCGAAAAAAAAAAGCATTTCATTGGCTCTGTACATGTACCTTGCACAATGAATTGAATATTATATATATATATATATATATATATATATATATATGTGCTTTAAATACATGACCAATTTAAAGTAACAGAAGATGGGAGTTTTACAGTATATACTGTAGCACAGTGGGTAAGGTGTTGGGCTGCTAATTGGATCAGGGTTTCAATTCTCATTCCCACTAAGTTGCCACTGTTGAGCCTTAGCAAGGCCCTTAACTCCCAAATGTATATGTGTAACCCCTCGTATGAAAGAGATAAATGTAAGTCGCTCTGGATAAGGACGTCTGCTAAATGTTATAACAGTAAAGTTATGACAGCAGACCCAAATTTACTGTATATCAATTCAGTGTTATTTATATTGTGTGTTCATCCTTGGACTTTTTTACAAAGCAAAAATTCCAAGGATCATTGCAAAGATTTTACATTTAACCATAATGACAAGGACGTAACAGTCACAAGGAAAACTTCTTTTAGAAAAAATGAGAAAGAAACGTTAAAAGAACTGATATAAGTAAGTAAGTAAGTAAGTATTTATTAAACTAAATATTGATTACTGCATTACAAAATTTTACATTTTTTAAATAACCCAGCTTGGGATGTTGGGTTAAGGTTGTAGGGTTAGTCACCATATGGCACCCCTGGAGCAGAGAGCGTTAACGACCTTGCTCAGAGGCCTATCAGTGGAAGCTCGGCAGTGGGGAAAACTCGAACCTTGATTCTCCAATAAATAACACAAAGCTTATGAGCAAGCTAAGTCTAAGAAAGTGAACTGTTATAGATCTTTATGTTGAGTAAAGAAAAACGTATTGGTCTAAAAAAGTATAGCAAAAACTGGAGATTACTCACATTCACATTTTGTTTTTTGGCACTCAGTAGATGCTCTTATTTAAAATGACTTACATTTTTTTTTTTTTTTTTATCTAAATGAGTAGTTTTAGGGATCGGGGCCTTGCTCAGGGGCCCAGCGGTGGTAGCTTGGTGGTGCTGGTCAGCAGTCCAACACCTTAACCAATAAGCTACAAGGTTTCACAAGTACTTTTGTAGCACAGTTAAAATCCCTTTAACAGACTTCATCTTATTTAAAGCTCCTACCGGTGTAGACCATACGTATTTACTTTCTAGGGTAGTTGTACTCAGATTCGATGCATGCCAATCACATAGAGCTTTGGGTATATATGTGCTACAATGACATCAATAACCGTCTGATGAGCCAAATCTGCGGGAAAAACAAATCAGCTCCTCTGAATACCTGGTCGATTTTCAGTTCATTTCTGAAGTAGTGAAATTGCCAAACCTTTGCGGTTCTGTCCGAAAGCACGTTTTCACACAGCACTGGTTTTATACAATTCAATCTACCACAGTGCAAAGGGGGTTTAAATTTAATCTGAAAGAAACCAAAAAATCATTCTTCAGATGTGGGTGAAAGTAGGATTAAAAGCACCTCTTGACTTTATGCAAACGAATAAGGTTTTAGCTGAAAAAAAAAAAATCATTTTTCTCATTGTTAACTGGTGCAGCCTAACAGAGTATCTTTACTGCTTTCTTAACTTGTATTACTAGTATGATTCAATAGACTAGTCCTTGCATTCCCAAGCTGGCAGTTAATATGGGGTAATTTAGGAGCCATAATTGTCTTGTGGAAAAAAAAAGAAAGTAGCTTAGCAAATATCATCATTATGGTTACATCCATTCTGGCTAAAGCCCCAAATGAGCTTTACATTTATCCACTTATTTTAAGCCAAATTCTAAGTCACATGACTCTCCTATTAATTCTGCCAAATTTCAGATTTATTGTGCAGTGTACAGGGAGGCAATTAGACTCTCCCGCCGTCCATCGAATGGTCGGATAAAATTCTGATGTCAGAAATTCAGAGTCAGCCCTTGTGAGGATTTCGAGCAGTTAAAGCAGAGCCATGACACGAATCACAATAGTGTGGGGTTTTTTTTTGCAGGAACACAGCGTTTCATGTACTCATGTTTAGTATGCTGACCAAAATTGTGGGCTTCAGCTTCAAATGACGTAATTTTTTTTTGTACAAAGTGAACTGATGGTTAACAAAACCATGCAATGTTTAAGTTCAAGATAACGCATCTCTTTTTCTATAGTTTAGCCTTTCTATAGTTTTTGTCTGGCAAAAGTCTCCCGGTTCTGCTTATATAAAACAGATTACAGTAAAGTGAATCCAATCTCAGTCCTGTGATTAACCTTAACGTCACATCACCTGTCATTTACAATCAAATCTCAAACACACACAAATGATTTTCTAACTCTGTCTCTATTTTCTACAGCTTAAGATCAGTTTCTTTAAAAATATACTTTATTTTAACATTTTATAAATAAATGCATTATTTAGGTAGGAATAAAATAAAATACACTCCCGTGTTGATTATGTGTGGATGTCCTACACTTTAATGAAGTGTTAAAAAACTTTAGTGAGGTGTTCGGATTGTTATATAAACGCAGGATGGCCCAGTTTGCTGTTCAGTTTATTTAGTTTTGTGTTTATTGGATATAAAAATGTGCAGATGTTTAGAATAAGCATTTATTTATGAACGTGTCGGTTTGTAGGTTCAGAAGATATTTGTCATTGCTTGCATAAGCTCATATGAGGATTTATATTCGGACAGTGTGTGAAATGTGGTTTTACAATTAGGTTAAAGTGGCCATAGATACCGAATGATTATTAACAGGGTTCAATTAGGCGCCATTTTGACACTTGCTGCTACGTGTTTTTTCAGGTTGGAGCTAGAATTCTTGTATATCAGTTGGTTATGTTGCACACACCATTCATCGCAGCATGAAACTATTTTTTTTACTTCTTGGAGTGAATATATAGACAAAATATAAGATCACGGCTGATCTGCCTCCACACACACACACACACACATACCTCTTCCTTTGCTTCAGCTAGACATGCGCCGAACTTGAGCAGGAGATACGTAGCAGCCTCTCGAAGCAACGTCTCCAAAGTCTCGCGATACTTGTGAACAACTCATATAAACTAATTATTTAAAGCATCTTATATTTATTACCGTTTAACAGTAACGGAGAAACGCAGCTAAATGTAGCAAAGTAAAAGTAACGTTTTTTTTACTAAAATGTACCCGAGTAACAGTAAAAGTAAATGTTACCCAAAAAAATTACTCAAGTAAATATAACAAAGTAAATGTAATTCATTATCACCCACATCTGGTTTTAAATAATAATTATAAAATAATTAAACGAAATCTTTGCGTTTACCCAAAAAGCTGGTTACAGGCTATAAAAAGAATCAAATCGCTTTAGATAATAAAAAAATACTTCATGTAAAATAATTGATTAAAAAAGAGGTATTATACGGCAAAAGGCTCGAAATATTTATTCATATATGAATAAAATCCCACCGCTGGTGCTGTGGTAGCTCGATATTGAACCTTTGAGTGTTGCTGTCCTTTTCTGCCGCTTTCAACAAGCTTGTTAACTCCCACTGCCCCTAGGGCACAAAAGTAGACTTTGCACTCTCACTGTGTACTTCACTTCATGCTTTCATTTCTATTAAGCTACATGATGTCCTTATATATATAAAACCAATCACACAATTTCTACCCCCGATTGAAATAACCCCTAAACTGTTGCCACAAAATTAGAAGAACACAGATATCTCTATGTGTTGTAGCTAGAGCTGTGAAGGTTGCCACTACGGTGGTCAGTTTCCACGGGCAGAAGTGCACATGATGTCACACCTTCTATAACAATAAAAATAAAAACAAATTTTACATTTCCATTTCCAGCATTTGGCAGGCGTCCTTATCCAGCGCGACTTACATTTATCTCATTTATACAACTGAGCAATTTGCGGTTAAGGGTCTTGCTCAGGGGCCCAACAGTGGCAACTTGGTGATGCTAAGAACTGAACCCAGATCTTCCATTTAGCAATTAATGTCCTAACCACTGCGCTACTACTTCCCCTATTATTAAGTCTGCACATATAAACACAAACGCAATCGCAATCGCAATGACACTAACAGCCGTAGTGGAAACCCAAACACAAACCTGGGCATTTGCTAGCATGCTAAATGCTTCAATATTTGTTTACGAATTATTTATTTACGAACAATTTGGGCCGAGAAAATGCCATCACAACACACATTTAGCCACAGCACTCTTCAACTCGAATGCATCACGCTCTATAAGACCAAAGGTTTGTGGACAAGTTATCAGCACAACCACATAGGTGTGTCTAAACCAGGAGAGGTGGTGTTGGTGGTGGTGGCGATTTTCCAAGATGGAACACTTTCTTCCCAAGTCTCTGGATAATCTTATCCAGATGTTGTAGATTAGTACATAAATACCAATGTTTTGAATCAATATATGAGTGCCATGTTCTCATCCCAGGACTGGGAACATCCTTTTATTACATATATATAATATATGTATATATATATGTATATATAATATAATATTGTGTCTTGTCTTTTCTTATAACATGTGTAACTGTAATGTTTATTTATCACTAAAACAAAATCATTCATTTGATTTTTTCTTGTTATTTTAAGTTGTTAAGCTTGCCGCTGATGCTTTTGGATTTAAATAGTAGAACAGTCGTTACGGTGTTAAACTGCTAATTGGAAGATTGGAATTGAAAGTGGTGGCTTAGTGGTTAAGGTGTTGGACAAAAACCAGGGTTTGATTCCCAGCACCACCAAGCCACCACTGTGGGCCCCAATTGCTTAATTGTAAAAGGTAAATGTAAGTCGCGAGTGTCTGCCAAATGCTATGAATAAAATTAAGCCTCATGTTATTTTGGAGAAGTGGTGGCTCATGGTTAAGGTGTTGGACTGTCAACCCGAAGATTATGGGTTCGATTTCCAGCTTCACCAAGCCACCACTGCTGGGCCCCTGAGCAGTTTTATAAATAAGCTAATTGTAAGTTGCTCTGGATAAGGACATCTGCCAAATGGGGTAAATGTAAGATTGGGGTTCGATTCCAAGCACCACCAGGTTACCACCATTAAGCCCCTGAGCAAGACACTTAACCCACAATTGCTCAGTTGTATAAAAGAGATAAATGTAAGTTGTTCTGGATAAGGGCGTCTGCTAAATACTGTAAAAATGTAAGTCTGCATCATTTATCCTTAAGGCTGATTTGTGTCTTTGTATATATTCTTTGTTAAAGTGTTAAACGTTAATTATACCATTTAAATCTCCGTCACAGTTTAAACATGAAATACTTGATCTTATGTACAAAAGATAAAAAAAAACCAAAAAAAAAACAAGATGACCAGCTGTTGCTCTTTATTGTGGCTATAGATTGTAAGGTTAGAGCTTTGAGCTATAAGAAAGTCAGGCTGATTTTACACACACACACACACGCACACACGCACACACACTTACAATATCATTGGTGTGAAATCTCTCAAAAAACGTTCTGTCCTGCCCTCTCTGTCATTTTTCTTTCATGTTTTAATAAGAGAATTTCCACTGTTTCTTTTCATCTTGCTTTCTGTTCATTTATTTTCTCTTCCATCTCTATTTAATTCACTCTGTTGGAATAAATGAGCTTTGATTCTGTGCAATAAGCAGGCTGGAGGAAGCCATGGTGGATAGGAGGAGTCGTGATCTTTGTCCCAAGCAATCTGGCATGCTTTCATGAAGTCCGATATGCAGGGCTGACATTGCTGTATCCCCTCAGACATGGATTATATTTTATACCCCCAGCTGTCATGGGGTGAAAGGCGAGAGTACAACCTGGACACATTACCAGTCTATCACAGGACCACATAGAGACAAACAACCACACACACACTCACACTCACTCCTATGGGCAATTTAGAATCACCAATCAACCTAACGTCCATGTTTTTGGACCGTGGAAGAAACTGGAGTACCCGCACATACAAACTCCATACAGAAAGGCTCCTGCTGGGGATACAAACCTGAGACCTTCTTGATGTGAGGCAACAGTGCTACCCGCTAAGCCATCGTGCTGCCCTTAGTAAGAAAAAACAAATTACAATTATTACAAAGTCTGTAAAAACTCCTTTATTCCAACAAAAGTAAACATTTCTTGCAAATATAAGCACATCATCAAAAATGTCGCTAGCAAATTTGGGTCTATGAAAGAACATGCAGTTGGGCCTTCTACCACACTCAATCCACACTGTTACTACTCATAAAAGAGATCTCTGGGGGCCCCAAAATGTGTGGGCCTTTAGAATTATCCTAACTTTTCCCCTTTAGAGGCACTCTTGATCACCGGAGTGTAAAATTAAGTTACCCGTGGTTGTGTGTGCACATGTTTGTGCATGCGAAAAAGAAAAGTGAATATTTTATTAAGGAACTGTGTTGGAGTAAAAGTTGACAGAAAAGCAAGCGTAATTACTCCATTCACACACTGATCCAATGCACTCAGTTAAAATTGTGCTTTGAGAAGCCAATGTAAAAATAACTCCAACACTCGCGTTACTACAACTGTAATCCAACCGTTGGATTTGCATTATTATCATCTTTCTGACTTGCATTCATGTGCATTCATTCGGAAAATTATTTGTGGTGCCGTGGATGATGCTCGGAAAACCAGAGGACAAATAATTTTTTGCTATTTAAGTGGCACCAGGGGGAGTTCTAGGAATTTATCTTTAGGGGTTCGTAGCCCTAAGTCCAAATAAAAATGCCATCACATGAACCAACATAATTTCCGCTTATTACATGATGCAGTTTCAACATGAATGCAGTCATTAAGGAAGCAATCTTTACAAAATAAAGACAAAATCAGTGCTCATAGCTGAATTACTTTAGCTTGGATTATGATTATTATTCTTCTCACAACGTATTACTGTCATGGTACACCAAGAGCTTCACCCAAGCATTCCATCCCTCTATGCACTAATTAGTCCCACCTGAAACTTATTCACAATCACTATCTGCTTTAAAAGAGCATGCAGCACACTCCTAAGGGTTTGGTCTCGCTCAGAGTATGCTAGACTGTCTACATGTGTCTTCTAATCTTTGTTTTCTAGCTTCTGCAACTTTCGTGTTTTAACCCTCGTCGCTCCATCGATTTTACCTCCAGTTCCTGTATCCTCTGGTCCTGCGCCTTTTACTCCTGGTCCCATTCTGTCTTCTCCCACGCTCCTACATTAGTCTCTGGTTCCTGTCTTCTTTCTACAGTCTTCTAAGTGCTCACTGCCAACCATATGTACTTTCAATAAACTCTTACCTGTCTCTTCAGTCTAGAATCTTGGGACGATGACATACTTTTAGTAAATTATAGACACAGCCTACAATTTAACTCAGTGAAAACAATTATAAATTCTAAATTGGTGGTTTGTGGATACTATAGTATCTTATATTTTGTCTGCACGTCATGTAAGACTTTTCATGAAGGGGATTTTTTTTGACAATGTTAAGTTATTGAACTGCCAGCTGGAACATTGTGGGTTCAATTCCCAACCTAATTTAGTTAAATGTCTTTTTAATAATGCTTTAAACTTAACTTATGATGCACTCATAATAAAAATAATAGTGACTGAGGTTAAATTAGTAAAAAAAAATCCACAAATATCAAAAATAATTTTATTGGAGTTTTTTATTTGTCTTAGTACATCTGTTGGCTGCTTATTTCTTATTTTATTCATCAAAATGTAAAAGTTTATTTTTCCACGTTCAGTGTTGTTACCAGTATGTATGTATTAGCAGCGCCGCAGGGATCTTAGTACAGCTAGAAAAACCCAAACATGGTCCAGAAATGAGGCACTGGAATCTGCGTTCGGACTTGGTTCTATTACTAACCGATTAAATAGGTACTAGTGGCACATGGGCACCAGTTTTTTAGTATTTTATTTAAGTTTAATAACTTAATAGATTCATTTATCAACCATTCAGCCGAGAGTTCCGGGTCTTGCTCAAGGGCCAAGCAGAGGCTCTATAGGAACTGCCGGTGTTCCATCTAATAGGCTTACATTCTGTTCCTAAAAGCCCTGTGAATGCAGTGCTGATTGTACAGTATATTATACACATTAAATCACTTTGTTCCTATGACTGTAACGCTATTGCTGAGTGTGTAGGTTTGAGAACAGCTGATTCCATCGATCTCAGCACAGCTTTCCGAGCCCAAATATTTCATTCCAATTAATTATGTATGTGACCTTTTCCTCTATGTGGACGTAATAAAATAAATGAGTTGATAATGCCAAAATAAATGTGAGTCGCCTTGGGGGCTCCAGGTATAGACAAAAATATCATTAGAGATAAATTAGATGTTGCTCAAGGAAAGAATTAGTTTGGTGTATAGCACTTGTAGGGTAAGATAGTATTTGTAAAGGATTGTATGGAGATAAACGTTATCATTGTGCATTGGGGAAGATTTATTTAGCTTACTGCTGATGCAGGTATTCAGTAAACTAACCAAACACATGAACTAAATACATGAACACAAAATCCTGGGAATCTTTTAAGCATAAAATAGTTATCAGATATTAACCAGTTCCATATTTTAACATTTGAAAGCTCTGCAAAAGCTGTAGCAGTTTGTTTTTATTATTTACATTATTTACTTATTCCTCTATAATATCACTTTATAACATACATCAATCATTTCTTGAATACTGCACCTAAAATAATGTCAAAAATTTCATCTTAGTCATTCATTTATTCATTCATTTAACTTCTATACCTGCTTATTCCCTAATTCGGGGTCACAGGGATCTGCTGGAGTCTATCGCAGCCGTCTCTGAAAGGGAAAAAGGCAGGAGGGGTACATTCTGGACAGGTCGCCAGTCCATCACAGGGACACACACACACACTCACACTCACTCCTATGGGCAATTTAGAATCACCAACCAGTCTAACATACATGTTTTTGGACTGTAGGAGGAAACAGGAGAACCCGGAGTAAACCCATGCAAGCACGGCAAGAACATGCAAACTCCACAAAGAAAGACCCCTGCCTGGGAATCGAACCCGGGACCTTCTTGCTGTGAGGCAACAGTGCTAACCACTCAGTGCTGCCCCTCACCCTCAATGTAAATTGCATACATAATACATAAATTTATATTTAAAACTTTCTCATGCTGTGTGTAACCTATTGTGTATACAATTATATCATAGGTGGAATAATAAAAAAAGACACTTCTACACACTAAGACAGATCACTTGGGAATTCCCAGTAAATTTGATTGAATACTTGTTTGTAAATTCCACGTAATAAATAATTTACATTTTTTACATAAGAGTCCTAGTGATTTTCGGTTATACTGAGTACCATTTACTTTAAATATTATTTAATCATTACTTAATATTATTTGTGATGGTTTTCAGTAAAAAGAAATTCTGACAGATATTTTCCTTAAGTACTTTTATTCAAACTTGGAATATTTCCAAAAAAGTTTTCATGGAAATTTTCTTTTTTGAAATTTCACTGAAAGTTTTACACCCTTTCCTACCCTAATCTACTGTATAGCTGAGAGAGTCAGACTGGCGCTGGCATCTGACTGAGCGGCTTATAGCACTATTGAACTAATGTTTTACAGATTTAGTGGGATGCTTTTTAATAGGAGCAGCTGTGATTTTACTACATACTTTAGTTTTTTTTCATCATTTTATTTTATTTCCAGATATACAGTGTGACAGCTGGGTTTTGATAATGAATGATTGGGATAAATATATTTTGCCATTGCTATAAAACAATCAGATTGGATATTATAGTGTAGGCATCTGCACATTTGATCTTTTATGGGTATAAACTTTTCCTGAAGCAAGGAATGGTTAGCACTAACCATTGGTTAACCCTCGATGGTTGGACATTTTTTTATTTGTTTTATTCGTAGTGCTTCTGGGGTTTTTCTTCAGGTACTCTGCTTTTCTTCCACAGCCTTGCATTTCCAAATTGTCAATAGCGTTGGCATTTTAAGGGTGTCGGATTCCCTTTGCCCAAGGTACACTAGGGTAAGTGCTAGTGTTTCCAGTAACCCTATATAGTATGTTGCATTTGCTTATAGTCTCTGCTATTCATTCATGTATCATTTATACCTGTTTATTTCCTAATTCAGGATCACAGGAATCTGCTGGAGCCTGGAAACCGGAGTACCCAGAGTAAACTCATGAGGAGAACAGGCAAACTCCACCCAGAAAAGCCCCTGGGAATCAAACCCGGGACCTTTTCGTTGTGAGGTGACAGTGTTAACTACAAAGCCACCGTGCTGCCTATTTATCAAACTTTTTTTACACTTATTTCTTGTAGTTGGTTGTTAATATTTTTTCAGGATTTTGCCTTCATTTAATCAGATCCAAAGTAACTAGTAACTCACTATTCCATACTTTATTACTCAAAACATTAATACTTTACTGTAAGTGTTTTTTTAGTAGTAGTTGTATTCACACTTCAATACACTGCTATTTTGGCTGGTTTATGGAATTTTGTGTCAGTTATACACTTATTTTTGTCTTATGTAGACAGCACCATCTGTCTAAAATAAAATCGTTTATTAAAAAATACACTTTCCCTATCAACAAACAGATATATTTTGACTATCCACAAAAAATAAATAAATAAATAAATATATAAACTGGGGAAGTGGTGGCTCATGGTTAAGGTGTTGGACTACCAACCTGAAGATTGTGGGTTCTATTCCCAGCTTCACCAAGCCACCACTGTTGGGCCCCTGAGCAAGGCCCTCAACCCCTAATTGCTCAGTTGTATAAATGAGATAAATGTAAGTCGCTCTGGATAAGGACGTCTGCCAAATGCTGTAAATGTTAATGAAACACTTTGGAATGTGTTGTAGCGTAAAAAGAATCAATCACCACACTTCTTTTTTTTTAATTATCAGGCACAGCATGGCGTAATCACAGAATGTAATTCATGATTTATGGTCTTTTTTTTTCTAGTATTGTTTTAGAAATTTTCTCTGATTACATATTATTTTCTGTTCTGAAGCTTTTCATTTCATTTCTGTGGCTTTTACCTCCAGCCAAACCATCTTTTGGGGTACAAAAGGATATGGATTAATTAAACTTCTGGCACATCGTTGTCAGACTTCTGAAAATGGTGTGATTTTAAATAGCAATTTTTAGCTCTTTTATTCCAGAAAAAAAACCTTCCCTAAGTAACCAAGCATCGATTATCATCACATTAAACAACCTCTTTCTAATTCAATTTAAAAAAAAAATATTGAAGACCTGGCCATAGCCTGATAAATTTTTGTTCGTTTGGTTTTTTTTTTCATTATTGCTTGACTCTTCTGTTTGTGGTAGATTTCGGCTGTTCGTGTAATAATTTTATTCCAAATTGATCTATCAACATACCCAAGGGAACTTCTAAATCCCTTCTGTGGCGAGAAGTATTGAACCCAAGATGCAGTTTATTTACAAAATGTGAACATTCAAACATAAACTAAACTTGATAGACTTAACTTTACTTGACTACACATGACCACCAACAAGAACATTTAGTACCAAACTTAACATTAATGTAACCAGGTGATGCCGGGGTCTACATAATGTTAATTTATCCCAGGCACAGATATAGGGAATGCCAAACAGGTCCTGTAAGCAACATCGGGTGACGTCATCGCATAGTTTTTACATGGATGTGTGAGCAGTAGCGTACGACGCTAAAGTCACAGAATAAAGTTTTATTGATGCTTAGAATGGCTGTTCAAGTGTAATCCGACATTATTCAGGTACTGATCCCATTGTTTAATGTTGTTATAAAATTATTAGTTATGGGAATTTGCCTCGAAATGTTGATTTATTTGTATAGGAAATTTGGATTTTGGCACTGGATTGCGTGGATGCGTGAGCGGGGCTAAGCTAACGCATTTTATAGTCTGATGTGTCCTGTTTATGTGGATGAAGCGATTGTATCGCTGTGACTTTAGGAAAACTCAGGAGAAGTAAGTAACAACTTGTATATCCATATGTATGTGTGAGTGTTGTTTCATTTGTTAAAAGGATAATGGTGCATTTCTAATATGTTATGCTTTCTCATTAAGAATGCCACTACCGTATTTGTATTAGGATTTGTGTTATTGATAAGTATTATTGGTACTATTGTTACGATTAATACTAGAATTGTTAAAGTTGGTACTCGTATTGTAAATGTTGCACACCAAATGAAGGCAATTGCACTGTAAACATATAGTATTACAGGGAACTAATTTTGTTTGTTTATTTTTTTCTTTGTACTATTTTGATTTTGTAAGAAAACCTTCCATGTGAAGCAGGTGCTGCATCATTGTATTTTTGGTTTATTTTGGGCTTTACACATGTTAGAAGAGAGAGTGAAGACTCCTAACCACAAATTAATAGGATTAAATTAAGAACCCCACTTTCTTTATTGGAACAGTGTGTTTTGTTTCCCTGTGTCCACATCAACACTTGCATGAACAAGAAATCACCAAAGTGGTAAAGAGAACAACAAACCACAAAGACACAAGGCTACAAGGGGGCATATATACTGAACACGTAACTCAAACAAGACACACCTGAACACAATCACAAACACAAGCCAACCAATGACAACAAGACACAAGGACAAAGGGAATCACATGACAAGAAGACGTGAGGACAAACCAGGAAGTAAACAAAACAAAGGTAGCTTAGCTAGCTAGCATAGCTTAGCCTAGACATAAAACAAGAAACATGAAACAAGAAAAACATAAAACAAGACCATTAACAAAACATGAAAACCAAAAACCCTAAACGTTACAGAACTAGGTGTGGTGAGGGGTGCCCCCCTATGCTAACAGATAATAAGTTCAAAATGATATGGCTAAAATGTTTTTTTTTTCCTTTGTAAAAAGGTACAAAATATTAAATTTATTTTAATTTTTTGGTAAATGTGGAAAAAATATATATTTCCAAAATTGATCTGATGTGAGTGACGTGACTTCTAAAATTTAAATATTCAAAGGAGAAAACAAGCGCGGATTTAGTTTTTATGCTGCCGTCCAGTTGAAAGTTTTAATATTTACTTAGGCTAATCATAAAATGTGAGTGTTTACATATAACTCTGTCCCTATTTATTTATATAATTATCTGTAACTGACTGTTGTTTGGGCTGCTTAATATTAGTAACGTAGTTGGTTAAGGCTCTGGCACCCACATGTGCGGCTGTGCTGCGGCAAACCCAGGTCGGATTCTGTCTCGGGTCCTTTCCAGCCCCATCCCTCTCTCTCTCTCTCTCTCTCTCTCTCTCTCTCTCTCTCTCTTCCTCTTTCTTCTCCATTTTATCTCACTCTGTCCTATCAATAAAGGCAAAAAATGACCGAAAAATATCTTCAAAAAATGGTGCTGGTACAAATCCCCCACCGTGACACTGCCTCTGATAAAATATGTTCCAATGGCCATGTCTGTCAAATATGTTTCCAACAATGTTATTGAACCTTGTAAAAGTTAACAGAAAATACTTGAAATTTTGCCTGTCCATAAGGCCACCAAATATCATAGCTGATTTTTACCAAAATGCCAAAACTCCCAATTTACCATAACCGTTTTAGCATAAAGTTTTAGGCAAATTCATGTTTTATAACAGTTTTTTTTAGTCCCCAGAGATCCACAAGCTCATCTTTTCCTAACAATTCCAGTCCAGTTTTGATTCTACATCACAGCTTTCTCTCATCAGAAATTTCAAGCACATCTGCTACATATCTCCGAATTATTTTACATTTTTCTTAGCCACAAGATGGGCTCTTTAGTGATCAAATCTTCTTTGTGACTTATGTTGTGAAATGACAGCAACAGATGCAAATGTTGTACTTTTCCTTGTCGTCCTGAGCGTAAACTATCAGCGCAGCAGCAGCACACAGCTGTGTAAGCTTATTCACAGCAAAAAAATATCAGCGGGTTGTGGTTTGAGTATTGAACGCTAGTCTCGCTTGCGGCAGGCATCGTTTTGTGCTGGCATTAGTCATGTCGTGACTCACTCACCTGCCTTGACAGCTCTGTGTAATAAATTCATAAAAGAAGCGAACTGCCTGTAATTTCAATCGAGCTCAAAGGCCAGCGTCATAGTGACATGTTAGGAACAAAAAAAGACCGAAAATGTCAAAAGATTGGCACAAGCTGTTATTAACGTAACACTGACAATATAATTTATTTAGTTCCGCTCAGTCAGACTGCTAAATATGAAGATGAATTAGCTTTATTTTACTATTTAAAAGAAAACCTTTTATTTAATAAAAGTCCCTGAAAAAAGACTGCTGACTTTCATGTGTAATGATCCTTCAAACTTTTAAAAACAGTTGCCTTCTAAACTAGACCTAAAAAAACCCCTGTAAGATTAGTCTCTGACATCCATGTGTATATACTTCCTTTATGTATATATATATATATATATATATATATATATATATATATATATATATATATATACTTTATAGTTATATTTTATACTATATGTATGTTATACTTTATAGTTATATTTTACACTGTATGTTATACTTTATAGTTTATATTTTATACTATATATGTTTGTACTTTATAGTTATATTTTATACTAAATATCTTATACTTTGTGTAGTTATATTATTTACTATATATCTTATACTTTATAGTTATATTTTATACTTTATATTTTATACTAACTATCTAGATATATAGTTATATTTTATACTATATATCTTGTTACTGTTACTTATATTTATATTTTATACTAAAATATCTTCTACTTTATAGTTATTTTTATAATAAATATGTTAACTTTATACTTATATTTTATACTATATATGTTAAACTTTATACTTATATTTTATACTATATATGTTATAAACTATTTTATACTTTATATATTTATACTATATATGTTAAACTTTATACTTTATATTTATATTTTATACTATATTTTTATACTTTTATACTTATATTTATATTTTATACGTAATATATATGTTATACTTTATACTTTTATACTTATACTGTTTTTTATACTATATATGTTATACTTTATAATTATGTTTTATACTGTATATCTCATACTCTATAGTTATGTTTTATACTTTGAACACCTCTTTTATTTTTATTTATTTTTATTTTACACACTTTTACTTTCATGTTTACATGTTGGACAGTCGTGGAAACTGCATATAAAATAAAATAAAATTTTAATTTGAAAATAACAATTTATCTCCTAAAAACAGGTTTTCATGGCAATATATATTGCACGTCATTGACATATGCTGCACATGATCCAAGACTAGAAAAAAAGGGATTAAAAGTGACTTAAGTGAGAATTATATGAAAAAAGGAGTCTCCAAGTTGAACATGAAATACATAGTTAGTCATAGTAACTAAAATACTTTAACAAAAGCTAAGTTTTGGGGGCATTTGAACGCATTACAAAAACAAATTAACTGAAATTATTACAAATATAATTTTTGTCATATCTTTTGTCTGCTAAAATAAATCATCACAGCCTTGTTATGTTTACAGCCATTATTATATTTATTTTTGTACCTTTTGTAGTTACTGTAGTTTTGTAAAAAAAACCGTTTTTTGTAGTTACCTTTTCTTTGTATGTTTATTTAATTATTTGTTCATTCATTTATTAATAACTTTTATTTTACCAGGAAAAAGCACATTTTGCAAGATTGTCCTAGCCATGATACAGCATGCAGTAGTGCAATTCACACGGGTCAACAGATAACGTACATACAGCCATGAACATCTTTCTAATATAAGCTAAAAACGATTAACATAATAATAAAACTTAAAATAAAAATTAATTTCGCTATAAAATCTAATAAAACAAAGCATCAACAGCCAGACTTAGTTTAAAATCACTTTTTTAAGCGTCCAATGAGATCGGCGTCTTAAGTTTCAAATAAATTTGCTAATTATTCCAGGCAGAAGGAGCAGCGTATTTAAATGCCCTTTTTCCAAGTTTAGATCAACTCTTTGAGTTTCTTTCTGTGGTTAAATGCTGTGCGATTTCTCTTTGTTATATAAAATAGTTGCTGTCTCAGAAGGTTTTATAGGTTTTGCTTTAATTCTGCTATTTTCTGATCGGAAGGTTGGTCATGTAGCTTGTTCCTCTATTCAAACTACATAGCTAAGAAAAACTGTGATTTAAAAGCACTTTTCAAATCTTGTAATTGTCCCATGCTTGCTGAGGGTGAAAAAAAACACCTAAGGTGGCCATTACTGCTGCGGTGGAGGGGCAGAATCATGGGCCACAATAAGACAGTAATTGGACGAAAAGTGGTCCAGAGAGAGTATTAGAGAAAAGTTTGGAGTAAAAGTGAGAGAAGCCGGCTCACATCGGATGACAGAGAGAGCGATCACTCCTGTCTCACACATTCAGCATCCCGATGAGCGCCTCTCTGCCCCCACACGCAGGTCATTTCAATTACCATCACAAGGGAGGCGCAGAAGAGAGGGAGAAAAAGGGCAAGACAGAAAGAGATGTCACTGCACATGGCCCGCTGCTCAATAATGCCATTAAGAGTCTAATCATCACTCTTTGATCTTAAGGAGACATTTTGTGGTGGAGGACAATAATGTGCCGTCTATTACGGAGCCATTTGGAAAAAGCTTCAGCATTAGCGCCTGATTTTAAAATATACAGATGGAAAAGCCAACAAAATGGGCTGCTTCACCCCAAAACGCATATACTTTCAATTCTCCGAGACCTGTTTCTAATGATACCCATTTGCAAAAAGCTCATCTTAGTGAATATGTGTATAAAAATTCAGCTCTGAAGACTCTCGAATGTCTGCCCGAAAGGTCTTATTAATAAAGCAAATAAGCACAAAGTACAAGAATACAAGAATACAGATAAGATAAAAAAGGGGCTTTAAAGGACTTTTATTTATTGCTCTGGATAAGGTCGTCTGCCAAATACTGTGAATATGTGCTTGTAAATGTAACTAAAATGTACGGAAATAAACAACTCATTAAATAGAGAAAGCAGGCATACATGAGAGTAAATGAAAGTAAGAATATCTATTTTAAACAAATGATAAGAAGGACTAGACCAGTTCTTGAAACTAGATCGTCAAGTGCATGCAAACCTGATGCTTATTAGGATTAGCAAACAATGAAAAACTAAAATCCCATATCAGAAAACAGGCGGGGAAAACAGGCCCCCAGACGTGGTTTATAACCAGGATCTTGGTATAGACAAAACAAACTGGGACCAAACATATACATTATAAAGACACACATGCGATTAAATAAACAAATTAAACAGGTGTTGGTAATAATAACATATGCGGGAACAATAAGATGAAAGGATATTGAAGAATAGAAAATATGGAGACTAAACAAAAGTCACCACCGAGCCGATGAAAAGAATAAACTTCACTATAGAGTGATGATGCTCTGCTACATCATCTATGATTGGCTGAATGACAAAAAAAGGTCATTTTACTTACTAAATGTTGAAATGGGAATTTAAACAGGTTTAAACTATTAAAAAGAGTTAGCCAGGAACTCTATTACCCTACCATGGTAGAATTTGGAGAAATGTAACAGAAATGTGCAGCAGTGTGGAGCTAGAGTAAAAGTCCTGGGCATAATCTCTGATTGCAAGGTCAATAGCACATGGATGCTAATGTTCAAGCCAGCTGGGACATTGAAAGCATTTTTCCAGGGACACAAAGGTTCGCCACTGGCGCCAGCTTTATACAGGTGGATAAAAAAAAGTCAGACTGGAGCTCAAATATTCACAAAGCCTTACTCCTCTTTAGGTTGGGCTTTCAGCCCTGATTCAAGTCATTTTATTCAAGTGTATCTTCTTATCATCTGCTTAAACGATAAGTCGGTGACTTAAGACAAAAGGATTAACAAGAGTAAAGCTTAAAAAATATGGGTTTGAAAAACTGTTTGATTCTTTTTGGTTAAAAAGAAAAAAACTAATTTTATTTTCAGATAGACCTAAAAATAAAGCAAACAACCAAGTCATGTTTTACTTAGATCTGATTAAATATCCATGAAATAAGCATTAAAGCATGTTTCTCAGTTTGGGACATTCTAGAAGTTTAGAAAATGCCAAGGCTTAATCTTTAATCTAATGACGCACATAATAGTCACATGAACAAAAAATTGTGTAATAGGGATATTTTTTTAGTAAAATATTAGCATAATTCGGTGGTTTAGGGACAGTGGGGGCTTAAAGGGGGCAGTGGGGGCTCAAAGGGGGCAGCAATGATTTAAATGGTTAAGATGCTGAGTTGTTGATTGGAAGACCAGGAAGACCAGAAAGGCCGGGGTTCAAGACCCAACACCAGCCACTGTTGGGTCCTTGAGCAAGACCCTTAACCCTTCCTACTCCAAGTATCATAGCTGACCCTAATTTTTCATTTGGGGGGGGACGGGTCAAACTACAAGTATTCATTCATCTACTGTACCCGCTTATTCCCTAATTTGGGGTCACAGGGATCTGCTGGAGTCTATCCCAGCCGTCTCTGAAAGGGTGAATTTAAAATGTAATTGTAATAGTTCAAAAACCCCTAACCTACACAACTATATATATACTTTCTTTGGCTCATAGCCATTTTTACATAAGATGTGTCTTTCCGTATTTTGTAAATGTATTATTATTCTATATCTGTCATTATTATCTATTTATTTATGTAGTTGTTTAACAGCATACCCCATAATGCATTAGGTTGCTAGATCTGCGACAGTCTGCTGTGTGCATTTCTAACTGACATGTGCATTGGTTTGACTATTCAACAAAGATTGTTCAAAAATCCTACCTTTCCCAGTAGTTCCGGCAGTTTTTTCCGCATATTCATAGTGGCTCCCTGACGCACGCGAATTAGATATAATATCCCGGACAAATCATGGAGATATGGAAGAAAACAAGCAAGAGGAAAGAGCAAGAGAGTGAGACTTGTAGTTATATAAGCTATGTTTCATTTCGGAGACTGCGCAATGAGATGCAGCTACAGTAAGTTTTAAATTGCAACAAAAATGAGCATCCTGCGATGAATAGTCTCATATGTGTTAAGTAGACCAGTCAGTTTTACTCGTTCGGTTGCCTGTCTTCCAGAGTTTAACATCTGAAGCTGTGATGAAAGCTGCTGTCCGAGTTTTCAAATGAACTGTATGCATACATTTGTAAATAAACTGTATAAAATGAAAATAAATAAATAAATGAAGTTCGAATTGCCATTTAATTTAGCCATTAAAGACATTTAAAACAATGTGTATATGTGTAAACTGTAAGTTTGCGCTCAAAACTTGGTTGTGTCAGTGTTTTGCTAGCAGAAAAGTGCTACCTACATATCATTCCCTACCCACCATCTATATCTCTAATACTTAAGCACTCATCCCATCATTCCATAAACCCCCTGCTACTAAAAGCCTTCTAGGGATGTAGGGCAGCCCAATTGGTGTCAGAGATATAAATCTTCATCTTCTCTAAGTGCTCCACACAACACGATAGGCTCTTCTTGCTTAGGAGTGCACAGCTGAGATTACTTAAGTCTTCAGTGGCAATAGAGATTGATCATGAAATCCTCGGTCTTGGAGGTCTATCAGTCAAACTTATTTTGTTGAGTTGTTAGTGGACTTTACAAACAGCTTTCAGAAGTGCTGGAAGTTAATCGGCAATCAGGAAATGCTGTTATCGTTTATGTTTATAAAGACTCGGAATTTTCAGCTCTTCGTCTTTGGAAAGCAACACTTCTGACGTGGTCTTGCCTTCACGCCATTAAAAGGATAAGGATGAATTCTTTAAAGTGAAGATTAAAAACACTGCAACAGATTGAACGAAACACTTTTTCAGCTAATTTAAATACAGCCTCTGGAGCTTTTCACCCCACTCACTCAGAGAGCTTAAACGGGGAAATTACTTGTATACGCTTTATGAGCACATACATTCAGCCTTTCCCTTTTGTGACCATTGGGACTTTATGCACCACAATGGCAGCCGAATCAGCAAAGCAGATGTGCACTTCAAAAAACCAAATGAAATAAATTTGCCTGCGCGAGGGTGCGTGTGTGTGTAAAGGTCAACTGGATAAGTGCAAAAGCGTTTCATTCCGATGAAGAGGATTTTAAAATGAAAAAGACGAAAGGCCACAGTGCAACAGTCATCATAAGAAACTGTGAGAAAAATGATCAGAATGATGGAGAGGGAAAAGTACGAAGGAGCCACACAATGCAAACCTTATCTCACACATGGCCTTAAAGTAGTTTAAATATTATTTAAAGTATCTGTCCTCATACTTATGTATGGTGTGGCTTATGTACCAGTTACTTTGAGACAGTGGTGTGCAGTCAGGGCCAGCAAGGACTTATGTGCTGGCCTAAACACTATCAGAAGCTAACCTACATTCATTCATTCATCTTCTATAGCCACTTATTCCCTAATTCAGGGTCACAGGGATCTGCTGTAGCCTATCCCAGCTGTTTCTGAAAGGGCAAAAAGAGAGGTACACCCTGGACAGGTCACCAGTTTATCACAGGGCCGCACACACTCACTCCTATGGGCAATTTAGAATCACCAATCAATCTTACATACATGTTTCTGAACTGTGGGAGGAAACCGGAGAACCCAAGGTAAACCCACACAAGCACATGGAGAACATGCAAACTTCACAAAGAAAGACCCCTGCCCAGGGTCCTGGTTGCTGTGAGGCAACAGTGCTAATTTGTTTTATAAAATTGTATTAATTTATTCCCAACAGTGTTTTCTTTTCATTTCATTGTTTTTCTCTTGCTGCACTGCTTCCAGTATGTGTATGTGGATGTTGGATTTTTTGAGTAAAGTAAAAGGTTATTGCACATGTTTATATGAAAAAATTGGTCTCAGGCATACCTAAAAATCTATTTTCAAAGCAAACTTTTCCAGAAAAAAAAAAACATTTTAGGAGATTTCGGCTAACTCCAAAGCTTGTCTCAGTTGGGGAAAAGTTTCCAGACCATTTCCGACAAATGATAACGCTGGCTTACAGCCTTTAAATGTATTATATATTTTATTTATACCTTTAATGTTTTAGTCATGTTATTAGATAAATACTGATCCTGAACTTCTCCATATGTGAACATGGTACAGTTGTGGTTGTAGTGTAGAGGTTTGGAGTTGTGTTAACAGGGTTCCCAACAGTGGTAGCTGGTGGTGGTGCTGGTGGTGGTGGGAATTGTAGTAGAATTCTTCAACCTGTGTATAAATTCAGTGGTATATAATGGCGGTATGTCATATTGTCATGTGGTGTTAGAGAAACCATGGAATGTATAGATTGCCATATAAGGAGGTTATGGATGGGAACAGATGGAGATGTTTAAATTTAGGGGAAGGGCAAAGTTCAGGTTGTCACACATGATGTATGAGTTCCTGTGTCCAGAGAGAGAACAATGTATAATGGGTGGGAACTGTCTAGAGAGAGAGAACAATGTATAATGGTTGGGAACTGTCGATGTAAACTTTGACATTCTCGAGAGTCTGACATTCTGCAGTCTAGTACCTCAGGTTAGCATTAGTATCGCATGTTATTAAATGATTAAAGACCTACTCTTTCCTGGTGTCAAAACCGTGTGTCTCGTGTGGTTCCTTCAACAGAATCGAACCCCAATCTTCCAATTAGCAGACCACTTTCCCACTTTATCACTTTATTAATCCTAACCCTAACCCTCTGAATTGTTAGTTTATATGATAGGTGTTTATTCTAATCTAGATACGATTGCTATAATTGCTAACAACTACTGATTTTATGTCATTTTTTTACCACACAAACCTTTTGAGTAACTTTAAACATTCCTGTTGTCTGAATCTTAATTGAAGAAAAGTCATTTTGCTTCTATGCTATTTGGTTCAGTTTCTCATAATTAAAAGAAATACAGTGCAGAATGTTTCAAGAACGCTAATTTGGCGTTATTTAAACATCGAGACTTTCTTATACACCAGTGTTTTTATCAGCTCACAATTGCTACTGCTGTGTTTTCTGCTTAAACAAATCTATTAATACACTTTGTTAAAATATCTCATTTAACAAAGTGTATCATTTGACTCATCAAAATGATGCAAAATTATGCACCATTAAAAATAATTTGTTCGTCTAATCGTCTTGTTTATATTTTGACTAAATCCAAACCTGCAGCTTTTCCCAGTGTGTTTTTCTAGTGTGTTTTTGCATGAAACTATAATAACCTCACCTTATTAATATGTATGTGCAATTATTGATCTTGTTCCTTTGACGTTAGGATGTCAGTGCCACGACTTACTATGTCATGACATTATTTATTTAAGTACCAATGAAAGGTTCAGCATTAAACAGGTAAAGTGATTCACTCAGCTATAACGCAAAGATCTGGCTGATCCTCAAAACACAGAACTAAAAGTAAGAAGATTTTGAGATTTGGAAGGGGTAGAAGGTAATATTTAAGTGTGGACACTTGTCCTTTTCTCAGGCTTGTTGGCATTGCCAGAATGACCAGACAAAATCCGCAGCTATTGATTCGGTCAAGAAAATTCAGCAAATCAATTTTCTTCCAAAGCAACTGGATAAAAATTAAACAAGGGGACACTAATGTACGTCTTTAAATACAAAAGACGGAAGTATTACAATATGTACATTAAAGATAACTTTTATGAATAGCAAGGCATGACAGGAATGAGTGACTGTTGTTTGATTCAAAATGAAACTGTAGGAAGGCAGTAGAACCATGCTGGTAGTGGTGGACCTCAGGCTTTTGGCGTATGCTGCATGCCAATCACGTTTGCCCCAGAACATGAATATTAAAGCATGCGCTTTGATGGACAACTTAGACACAAGAGGCCTCTCCAGCAATAATGAGGCTGGTAAAAAAAGGAATGGGGGCAGCAAGAGTGATGGCGAGGAAATTATGGCCGACGCCATCTCCAGCAAGATCAAGAACAGAGATGGGGAGAGGGGGAGACCTGAGTTGCGTTCTGATTTACTAAGCTGTACGTTGCATTACTGAGCAGACAGCCGGGGTCTTTTATTTATGGACAGGGGTGATAGTCATGGTGTTTTATTAACATCCAGCTCGAGTAAATCCTCATCACTAATAAGACATCATATTTTATGTTGTAAACCTTTTCAACTTAGGACCAATGATATACAGTAGATAGTGGCCCGGAACGTACCACTTAGTAAGATATGAGTTCGCCTTCCTTTCTTTCTGCCGTTCGTTAATGTCAGTGACGCTGGTGCTATCATGACATTGCATTAATAACAGCAAGAGATCACATGTAACAAGGTCCCCAGATGTGGCACTGGTTGCCAGAGCATTAGCACCATTGTTACACCTTTTTAAAAGGGTAAAATATGTGAGTAATTGTGCCTTTGAAATGTAATACCTGCAAATAGTGGAAAGCCAAATGGGCCAAAAGACGCTACACATTGGCATTAAGCTGTTATCATGCACTACTAAACACAGGCTGAAATTTCCTAAAACTAATCAGATTTTAGTATAAATCCAATCCAAGAATTATCAACATTTTATATAAATTGAATTAAGCCTCGGTTGAAAGCTATTAATCCTTATTTTTCTTGCAATGTAGCTGTATAAACATACTAATCATAGCGTATGTCATTGTATTCATCTTCCATTGTTTTTCCCACACAAACTTGATTCACTTTAACATTTTCTGTTCGAATTCTATCCTTACTTGTTATTGGTTTGTCTGTGGTTTGTTATTTAAAAATGGATCTAAAAAGGTGGCCAAATTTTTCCTAAGACAAAAACGGGTTTGATTAAAGATTTTGATCCACTTCAAATGTTGACTAATATATAAGGTTACATTAATTATGATATCGATTATGATTATCGGTGTACACATAATAAATGCCACATAGAGTTCCTATGTTTTATAAACATTTCGATCCATTTACACAATGGAAAGAGCATTATATTCTATAAAATATCATAATTGTATAGAATAAAGACAAAAATGTCTATGAAGCCTATGACGGACTGGCGACCTGTCCAGGTTGTCCCCCTCCTGCCTTTCCCCCTTTCAGAGACGGCTAGGATAGACTCCAGCAGATCCCTGTGACCCCGAATTAGGGAATAAGCAGGTATAGAAGATAAAGGAATAAATTATTGTATAAATAGCCTTAAATAGAAGGTTGTTTTAGTTTAATAAAAATGTTGATCATTCTTGTTTTAGACGTTATATTAAATACTAAAATGTTCTTTAGTGTAGCTTTTTTTCTTAGACATTTTCATACATTTACGCCATTTGGCAGATTCCCTTATCCAGAGTGACTTGCTTTCTCTTTTATATAACTGAGCAATTGGGGGTTAAGGGCATCAACAGTGGCAGCTTGGTGGTGCTGGGAATTAAACCCTGATCTTCCAATTAGCAGTCCAACATCTTAACCACTAAGCCACCACTTCCCCTATTATTATTTTATTCTTACTGTTTTATAGTGTAAAAATGTTTTATATGTTATGCTTATAAAAGAGCACACCCCAACAACTTTATTTCACATCCATACTGTATTAGTTTGGTCTAATATTAAACACTGACACATACAAAAGTTCCTGCCACATACAGAACAATCCTATATATATAAAATAAATAAATATCCACCCTATAAATACACTTAAAATAAAGACCCTCAACGTTAACCTCAAGCTGTCTGTTAACAGTGATTGTTGTGTATCTACAATGTCAATACGCTAAATTCGCAAAGCTGTAGATTCTAAACCAGCTCAACAAAATACTCAGTTTAGCATGTGGAAACAAACAGAATATGTTTCTGATTAAATTAAATGATGTTACACAAAGCTTGTGGGATGAAGGACTTCTTTAATCAAAGACTTCGGAAAACAAAGTGAGAGAGAAAGAGAGAGAGAGAGAAAGAGAGAGAGAGAGAGAGCTTGAATCTCTAAAACAGACCTGTACACAGTAACAAGCACACACCAAAACCATCCAGAGTAATTTATAGTAATGACACGCTGCTGCTGATGGGCTTTGGCTGTTCATGTTGTGGTGTTACCCAGGCTTAGAGGAGAAATCAGAGAGATGTCCAGTCACAGCTCATTATCCCGAGAAGCAAAGCTAGGCTGGAGACACGACTACATCAGAGACAAAAGCTCCCAGAACACTGCTACGTCTGTCATCTTACTGTCATATCACAGGCCCACAGACTGAAACACACACTTTATGCTAAACTCTAAAATTGACACCAACATCTAAAAGCTTTATTTTTAGAGTGTGAGGCTAATTAGCTGAATGTTTTTTGGGAGTTTTTTTGACGTTATGCCCCCAAGCAAAGCTTTACATTTTAATCTGTTCGTTTTACTATGCCCTGTTAAAGGATATGAGTGTTGTACATATGCAAAGGATGTCCTTACGGATGTGTTGTTTTATTATTTCACCAGTTTTAAAATCACACACATTTTATTTGAGTAAAATACAAGTATAAATTATTCTGTTTTTTTAATATTATTTCTATATTTTATATTATTTCTGAACAACCGGTTATAATTTATGATGTTTATTACACTTTATTATTATACTTTTCTATTTTTTCTCATATGTATGTACGCGACTATTGTACTAGAACATAAGAATGTCCAAAAAAATGATTTGCTACATAAGGCCATATGTATATAAATATTTTTTTTTACCTTGGAACCCAAATACCTGCACTGACAAAAAAAAGAAAAAAAAAGGGGCATTAAATTATGTCAAGAAAAATACTCAATATAAAAAAATATGTTAAGAAAAATGCTTGTTATTATTTAATTTAAATATTATATATATATATATATATATATATATATATATATATATATATATATATATATATATATATATATACATATAAATTCTGTAGAGCAGATAATACTGAAATAGTAGGAAAGATTTCTTTCTGATGTAATTTGCTGTAAGAAATCTAAATAAATTTGCTATATTTAAAAAAAAAAATTAAGAAAAGGTATACCACTCATTATATATCTAAAAAAAGGTTACATTTGACAGCATTTGGCAGACGCCCTTATCCAGAGGGACTTACTTTTACTTCATTTATATACCTGAGCAATTGTGAGTTAAGTGTCTTGGTCAGGGGCCCAACGATGACAGCTTGGTGTGAACAAACCCTGATCTTCCAAATCGCAGTTCAACACCTTAACCACCGAGCTACTACTTCCCCACTTAATTATTTATTTGTTTCACATATACATATTTTGGGGAAGTGGTGGCGCATGGTTCGGGTGATGGACTACCAACTAGAAGGTTGTGGGTTCGATTCCCAGAACCACTAAGCTACCACTGCTGGACCCCTGAGCAAGGCCCTTAACCCCTAATTGCTCAGTTGTATAAAAGAGATAAATGTAAGTGGCTCTGGATAAGGGCGTCTGCCAAAATGCTGCAAATGTAAATGTATAATAATGAGTTTCTATAGCTGACTAAAAAATGATTGTATTACAAATTTATAAACAGAAAGTGGCTTAAATCGAGCTGTGTCAAGGCGAATAAATAAAAACAGCACTTTAATATGTCTTAATCATGACCATTAATTGATTAAAGTAAACCTTTACGGTAAAAGCTTGGATCTTTCCAGATCTCAATTTAATTAACACACCCTATCACATCGTGCCAGCTTTCTGATACAGAGCCGTAATAGGTATGCGTATCCCTCGGTCATTACGTGCGACGTTCATTTGAACCACTCTTGTTGTGCCAGCATGAGATGTCGTACTTAATTGCTTATTATTGTGTGTCTGCAGTGAGTTAGGGAATCATATGTCCCAAGAGTGCTTTGGGGATGTGCTATTGATTTGGCTTCCCGGATCACACTTTCGCTGTTTAATATTGCTGTGTATTAAATGTACCCCTGGTGCGGACATCAGGACACAATACCAGGTAACAGATACATAACACAATCAAGTCTCTGGATTTCTCTTGCTAATCAATTACAACTTCAGTTTGCGGTACAGAATTTGTTTCTGTTCGTAAGTCTAATGCTGCTTTTATTTTTTTTTCGTTAAACATAAATTTCGCTGTCCACAGACGGCTACAATAATAGGTTTCAGCGTTGTCTGAAACAATAAACGTGTGTATGAGCTCTTCTTAGATTGGCTTGCGCGACAACACGTCATGCAAATTTTCTGCTCGAGTTTTTTTTTGAGTAAATTGTTCAACTTAAGCGTGAGGGAAGCATGCTTACGGTAAATATCGCGCGTTTGCGACAAATGTGACTCGCATTTCACATCATTCACATTAGTTAATCCGAATTAACCTCTGTTTGTGTCTTTGCATCAACTTTGCATGTAATATACTCGCACGAAAAAATTCACGTACGGTGTTAACACATTATAAGGAAGTTGACTCATCAATATCCTTCCAGGTTTATTCACTGCGGACCGGAAGATGCTAAAAGAAGTCACTAAAAACAGTAACTCTCATCACGGGACCTACAGCAGGCTCCTGCTACTGTCGATGTAAAAGTGCATGACTCTACAATCATGAAAAGACAACACAAGTTTAACTTTCATTAGAGGTGTGCAAGAAGGAAACCTTTGTTCTCTAAAGACTAAAGTTTGCCAAAGACCAGGACTTCTGGAATAATGTTCCTTGGACAGATGAGTCTAAAATGGCATTATTTGGACACTGCAACAGAGGACATGTTTGGCGTAAACCAAATACAGCATTCCGGTAAAAGAACCTTATACCAACTGTGAAACATGAGAATGGAAGTGTCCTGGTTTGGGGATGCTTTGCCGCAGCAGGACCTGGTCAGCTCACCATCATAAAATCCACCATGAATTCTACCGAGTATCAGAGGGTGCTTGAGGAACATTTGAGACCATCTGTAGAAACGTTAGAGCTGAGGCAGAACTGGATCCTGCCACATGACAATGACCCAAAACATACCAGTAAATCCACCAAGGACTGGCTGAAAACTATGAAATGGAGAGTCCTGGAATGGTAGAGTTAAAGCCCAGATCTGAATCCCATTGAGATGCTGTGGGGAAACAATGAAACCCCTCAAACATCTTACAGCATTGAGGAGTGGGGCAAACTTTCCTCAGACTGATGTCTGGGACTGGTAGATGGCAACAAGAAGCATTTAACTGAAGTTATTTTGGCGGGAGGTAACACTAGCTATTGATGGGTAGGGTGTCCTAACATTTTCCTTATTTAAAATACACATTTATGTTGAAAGCTTTTGTTTAATGAATAAAACAACGTTAATTTTTGTTGTTCACCCGCAATTAAGTCACTTTCTTTTCCAGAGAAAAATAAAAATAAGATTAGCAATCGATATGTTTACATTTCCTAATGAAGAACTAAATATTTAATTAGGGTGTCCTAATGTTTTCACATGATTGTGTATATATATTGATGCTGGTGTCCATCTGAGTTTGACGTCATGCCCCAACGTTGCTTATTCAATGACGTACAACTCTCACTGAGAGGTAAAATTCTGATCTGACTATTTACACGGCAGACGCTAATGCACGTATCCGATTCATCCGATCCGTATCCGATTTATTTCTAAATATGAATGAGGCCTGAAACCTGAAAATATCGAAATCAATGTGGGTTTTTTTTTCTTTGGATATGCTTGTGGATCAAATCCCATCTGTACCATATTGGAGGAAAAAATCGAAATTGGTTCACTTGATACATGCCTTACCAATCCCACATGCATTAATAACAATTGGGTCTAGCCACAGAGCTACACAAATTAACACAAAAAGACCAGAACATTTAGCATCATTGATTTGACTAATAAAGTGATGATATGCCTGTCTTTAGAAATTGTCAACCATTGATGTCAAATCAAATTAGAATGCTTAAAGATGAGAGAATGGACAAGTCCAGGTTTATTCTCTCTAGTAAAAAAGCGCTAGTTTCTGTGCTAAGTCTAAAGCGCTAAGTCTAGAATAGAAGTGAGATAAAATAGTGCATGCATTAGAAACTATCCAAGCTAGCAACATGCGTCATTGTGAAAGTGGCAGACATTAAAAGATCAAATTGATTTAAAAAACAATACATTTGTCATATGTCTTAGGGTCAATTCTGTAGCAAAGCTGCCCCATAATTCTAAAACTGTAATTTTATAGTCATTCATGCATCTTTCATACCTGTTTATTCACTAATTCGGGGTCACAGGGATCTGCCCCCGGCTGGGAGTCTATCCCAGCCGTCTCTGAAAGGGAGAAAGCCAGGAGGGGTAACACCCTGGACAGGTCGCCTATCCATTACAGGGCCACACACACACTCACACTCACTCCTATGGGCAATTTAGAACATCTTATCATCTTATCGAGTACTAGGAGTAAACACACACAAGCACAGTGAGAACATGCACAACTCCACACAGAAAGGCTTCTGCTTGGGAATCGAACCGGAGCCTTTATTCTGTGCTAACCACTAAGCCACCCTGCTGCCCCTGCTTTTAACACATGCTTAAAAAATATTAATCATGTATAAAACTGAGATTCATCAAGGTGCAAAGAAAATCATCTTATAGAAAGGCCTCATGGCAGCTTTATTTAAAAATCACAGGGAACCGTAGAGGTTGTAAGAACTCTGCAAAAGGCACTGAAGTAACTTATTCAAAATATAAATTAATACAGTAACACATACTGAGCAAAAGGTTGGCGAAGTGCAAATTGAATATGTGCCTGTCAAAGGTCACTATTATTAATCTGCATAATGGCTCGGGGCACTTATTGTACTTGCTAATGATACAGAATATTGAAATGTGTCAAGTAATGAGTGCAAATTCACTAGGAAACTTAATCAAGCTGCAGCTTTGCGACAAAAAAATCCATAAACTGCCAGAGGTAGATGTGTTAGAGCACTCCAAAGCTGGAGTAAAGGGCCTCAGTATAATCCACTTTCCCGCCGAGGCTGATGTATTAGCATGAGCATTACGCCTGTTACAGTGAAATCCCTTGGGCAAAAACTATTTCCCTTTCATGCTATTTTCATGTGTCTTTTGGGAAGAGTTCGAGTAAAACACCACAACCCTTAAGAGTCTCTGATGTCTCCTTCCTTTCTCATAAGTGCAAGGTGCTCTCGATGGTCTGTTTGAGAGAACTGTTTTGAGACTCAGTTAGTCGTTCCATGTTATGTTTGCAGTTCTGATTTTCTTTTGGATGTTCCGAGTGCCAAGATGACCACAGGCGGTTGTCTTACAATCCAAAATCTGCCGGAGCTCATTCTTGAGAAACGGCCAAGGACGCTACTCTGCTGTCTGACAATCAAACTGTGTGGGAGGGCTTCTAGCCGTGAGGAGCTTTAGCCTGAGAAATAAGCGAGGGGAGGGCGCGGTTCTTCCTCCTTATTTTCATAGCATAAATGCTTGTTATACAAAGACTGGTAAAGGCTTTACAGATGAATATTCTACTTTTTGATAACAGTGAGTCGTGACTGACTTTATAAAAGATGTTTTTCCCCTTGTAAAATATGCATTACGATGATAATACAAATGGGGTTTTGTTAGCTGATGAGTTGTTTTGCTTGCATGCTTTGTCTTCACTTGTCCAATTAAAAAAGCTTTACTATAAATCAATCAATCAATCAATTCAACCTGCTTTATCCTATAATGAAATATTTCTATCCTGATTGGTCTTGTTATCTCACCCAGTTTGATCCCGCCCACATCCACAGGACCCAGTCCATTTAACTCAGCTGAATTCTTTGAGGAGACTTTGTAATCTTTTAAACCCCTAGAAATATTTAGTAAGATTTGGAATAGATGAAAAGAAACCTAGCTTCTTTTTACCATAACCTTCATCCCTTTCAGTACATTTTCAGTACAGGCAGGTTGGAATGGGTGGAGAAACAAGTCAGGAGTGATGTGTGAAAGGAGAATATCGGCTAGAATTAAGGGGAAGGTGTACAAGACAGTGGTAAGACCAGCTATGATGTATGGTTTAGAGACGGTGGTGAGACCAGCTATGATGTATGGTTTAGAGACAGTGGTAAGACCAGCTATGATGTATGGTTTAGAGACAGTGGTGAGACCAGCTATGATGTATGGTTTAGAGACAGTGGTGAGACCAGCTATGATGTATGGTTTAGAGACAGTGGTGAGACCAGCTATGATGTCTGGTTTAGAGACAGTATTTGAGACCAGCTATGATGGATGGTTTAGAGACAGTGGTGAGACAGCTATGATGTCTGGTTTAGAGACAGTATTGAGAGACCAGCTATGATGGATGGTTTAGAGACAGTGGCAGTGAGGAAAAAACATAAGACAAATGTAGGTCATTCTGGATAGAACTGTAAAGGTCAAAAGAAGCATGGGTTTAATTCTCAGCACCCTGGGTCCCCAAGCAAGACCCCCAATCCCCAATTGCTCACTATAAAAAAAAACCCAAATAAAATAATCAGGACAATGGGATGGGTTTTTTTTTTTAGATTTTTTTATATACTTTGTTTTTTATGTAGCTTCCTGTGTTGTTTTATGTAGGACCATGTTCTCTGGAAAATTTTACTGTGTGTACTGTCTCCTACATTTGGCTAAAATGATATTACATTTACAGCATTTAGCAGATACCATTATCCAGAGCGATTTAGATTTAACTCTTTATATATATATATATATATATATATATATATATATATATATATATATATATATATATAAACTGAGCAATTGGGGGGATAAGGGCCTTGTTCGGGGGCCCAAGGTAGTGGCTTTATGGTGCTGGGAATCGAACCTTGGTTTTTCAGGTATCAAACACTAAGAATATTACTAATATTGATAGCTACTTTAATGATATGAATTATTTGTGAACATAAAAAAAAACCAATAAACAATTTTTAAGAACGTTGGATGATTCACTAAATACAAGGAGTATAAATCTATTTAGTTACATTTTTTATTTAAAACAAAGCTCTTCGAAATGATTTCCATTAATTGTTAAAAAATTTTGATAAACCACAAAACAAATACAAATATAACAAAATACTGTAGTCTTTAAAAGTCTTTAGACTTTACTCTTTTGATTTGGGAGCCACCACCATCACCAAGACGCTAACTGAGAAAATATTATTTAAAAGGACATGCTTTCAGTACAGCTCCGCAGACTCATCAAGGTGCAGTAAATCTACTCTGGTGGCTTATGTTTTATGTATTTTCTTAATATATATTTTCAGAAAGTGGAGTATTGTATTACTCTGGACGAGACATTCAAGTCGATATGCTTTTGTATGTGACAACAAATTTAATAAACTGCATTTTATAGCAGGTTATTTGCAATAAAATTTTAAATAGGCTCCTTTTACACAACAGTAAGTTCCAGTCCACTAAATTGATTGGTCGAATAATGTTCCAACAGTGCCTATATCTCCTATAAGCAGGCTGGGTTTGACCACCGGTTGTAGCAGTCCATTTTTCTGTGTTCACACTAATAACTTTCAACTTCCAAGTCGGAAAGTGCGACTAGTTCAAGCACTGGCTGACCAGCTATAAACTGGCTTCATTTAGACTCATTTTTGTTATTTGAGCAAAAACAGACCAAGTATTTGTCAATATTGTGTCTGAAATATCACTTATATATATATATATATATTTAAATATATATATATATATTGTATAGCTATATAAATAATATAGATATACAATAGTAGATTGTAGTGTAGTATATAAGAGTATTAACTACATCTTACTGTACTATACTATAGTATTACTTAGGTTATTGAAGAACTGAATTGATCATCGGAGTCTCTCTTCCCTCCATAACGGACATCTACACCGCATGTTGCGTACGCAAAGCCAAGAGCATTGTGGAGGACCCCACACACCCCTTACACATACTCTTTACACTCCTGCCCTCTGGAAAAAGGTATCGCACTATTCGGGCCCTCACAACCCGAATGTGTAACAGTTTTTTTCCTCAAGCTATCAGGCTGCTCAACACACAGAAGTGAACTACCTCAACCTACACATATGCACATACACTCAACACAAATAGATGGAAACACAAAAAAATACATTTCTGTTAAGCACGGTCACTTTAAAATGCTGATTGCACAAAATCTTGCTGTTTACTTGCACATTCCTGTTTTACCTACACATTTTTTTTATATTTTTCTAATCTGGTTGGCGCTATTTGAATGGTCTGTACTTCTGTATTGTCTTTTGTAATGTGTGTATTGTTAATTGCACTGTCTGTTCTGCACTGTTTGCACCAGGTTGCACACATGCACTTTACGTTTGTTCAGTAGCTCTTTGTTGTCTGTTGTTTGTGTAATTCTGTATTTTGGTGTAGCACCATGGGGTCCTGGAGAAACGTTGTTTTATTTCACTGTGTACTGCATCTGCTATATATGCTTGAAATGACAATAAAGCTTCTAGAACTTGAACTTGAAACTGTAGTAAATACTTTCGTATACTTCACAAGTTACTAGAGTAAACTTAAAGACTGTGGTAAACTTACTAATGTTTTTCAGTCAGGTCCTCTTAAGTCAAAAAAAGATAACAAAGAGGGAACCTTTAGGTTTTAAATGCCATGTTCACAGTTTACATTTGGTAGCATGGCTTTGTTCTAAATTCCCTGTCTTCCCATAACCTCCATGAAAAGCTGAGACAGGGAAACAGCAGTATCCTCGGGGGCATTTTCAGAATAAGAGAGCAGCACAAAATCCCTCCACAACAGAGCATGAAACAATGACAACAGAATGACAATTAGAAGAATGAAAAGAGAAGATGAAGTTGCGGTGCGATGGGAGATGAAGCAGAGCGGCCTGCTGAGAGGAAGCAGCAGAGCAAGCAGACGAGCTGTGTTTAAGTAAGGCGCCATGTTTGAGATTTGCCAGTTAGGTGCCTAGTCCCAATTAGCTGTTAGGGGTCAGGTTGCTTTTCTCCCAATCAGCTAATAGCAAGCTTGTTAATATATACACCATACTATAAAAAGAACTGGAGTGAACTGATATTTATTTATTTATTCATCTTCTATACCCGCTTATTCCCTAATTTGGGGTCACGGGGATCTGCTGGAGTCTATCGCAGCCGTCTCTGAAAGGGCGAAAGGCGGGAGGGGTAACACCCTGGACAGGTTGCCAGTCCGTCACAGGTGAACTGATATTATAAAATATAAATTTAAAATTTAATATAAATTAAAAATATATAATATTTAAAAAAGAAACAGTGGGTTCCAATGTGAAAGACCATTTCTAATGGGCAGCAATTAGATCGTTGATCTGGCAACAATGCAGCGAAGATTTTCTACCAAAATGAGCAATAAAAAAGCAAGTGTTTGTTAACATGTTGTTTGGTTTGATTTATTTTAGGTGTTTTGTGTGCATTGCATTGCTCTAATCTGTGCTATAAAAGTTATTATACATAGAATAGATGCGGTAGAATATTGTAGAATGGACGGTAGAATAATGTAAAAATTACTGTAGTGATTTGTCTATTTAACAATAGTATAGTTATAATAACAAGTGTGGTAGAATAACAACAATTTACTGTGATATTTTACTTATTGTACAATTCAAAAACACTCCAATATTTACTAGATACTGGAGTTACTAAATTACTGGATCAGATATTGTATGAGTTGGGAAAGTATAATCCAATCAGATATGGGACCTGATCCTAATCTTTACACCAGGGAACAGCCTGTGGCAAAGATGACATAATGCTAAAAGTGCACTTTTTTGTTGATTTGCACTTTCTTTAACTGTTGTGTGAGTCTTCTAGTGACTGTTAGTCAAATTTGTTTGTTATTTATTACCACAATTTATTTACTACTTATGCTTAAGGCTAATTTATGTATGTATTTGTTTAGTATTTATGTTACGTTATGATTTTTTTTTTTTTTTGTGGTAGGGTGTGTGTGTGTTTGCGTGAATAGGGGGGTTGGTTTGGTTGAATAGGGGGGTGTAAATCTAGAGGGAGAAAAAGATGGTATTGGATCAATGTAGGTATCGGCAGATACTCGAGTTTATGGTATCGGTATCGATATCGGACATAAAAAGTGGTATAAAGTGTTTATTACACGATATTTACTACATGTTCTGTAGTAAAGATACTCTACAATACTATATTATTGTTTCATATGGGTTCTAAACACTACTTTCTTAATATATATTTTCAGAAAGTGGAGTATTGTATTACTCTACACGAGACTTTCAAGTCGATATGCTTTTGTATGTGACAACAAATTTAATAAACTGCATTTTATAGCAGGTTATTTGTAATAAAATTTTAAATAGGCTCCTTTTACACAACAGTAAGTTCCAGTCCACTAAATTGATTGGTCGAATAATGTTCCAACAGTGCCTATATCTCCTATAAGCAGGCTGGGTTTGACCACCGGTTGTAGCAGTCCATTTTTCTGTGTTCACACTAATAACTTTCAACTTCCAAGTCGGAAAGTGCGACTAGTTCAAGCACTGGCTGACCAGCTATAAACTGGCTTCATTTAGACTCATTTTTGTTATTTGAGCAAAAACAGACCAAGTATTTGTCAATATTGCGTCAAAAAAAAAAAAAAAAATAAATAAATAAATAATATCAAATATATTATATATATATATATATATATATATATATATATACTATAGTGTTACTTAGGTTATTGAAGAACTGAATTAATCATTGGAGTCTCTCTTCCCTCCATAACGGACATCTACACAACACCATTACAGGATATTTACTACATGTTCTGTAGTAAAGATACTCTACAATACTATATTATTTTTTTTTATATGGGTCCATACTAGTGTGTAGGGAAAGGGTGGCTCATGGTTAAGGTGTTGGACTACCAACCTGAAAATTGTGTGTTTGATTTCCAGCTCCACCAAACCACCCCTGCTGGGTCCCTTAACCCCCAACTGCTCAGTTGTATAAAAGAGATAAATTGTAAGTCGCTCTGGATAAGGGCGTCTGCCAAATGCTGTAAATGTAAATGTGTTTGCTCATAAAAAGAATAATTGTTATATAGGAGCAAGCAGGAAATGTAGGATTCTTTCAAAGCCAGCACTTCAGTTTGCTTGTGCTGGTGAGTCATAGAGCCAAATTTGCTAAGCGAAAGTGCCACAAACTGGCGGTAACACCACAAACATGTCCACACATCTGTGCCGACAGTCAGCCAATGATACCAGATTAAAAAAAAAATCAAAATGTAAACACTCTACCCACACCACAAACATAGCAAAGGTACTCTGATTTTTTACTTTCTATAGGTTTGTAGACACGTGTTTTTCATATTCATGTGTTGCATTTCAGATGTAATCTACATTTCAGATTTGGTTTCTTTTGGCTGTTTTAATAACCTTTACTCTTCTGGGAAATCTTGTCACTAGATGTTCTAGCATGAATGTTGGGATCTTCAGAGTCTTGAAAAGTCTGTGCTCATTATTTAATGCTAATGTAAATGTATTTATTTGTCACATATACTATGGGGTCAAAGCCCAGGGTCAGCTACAGTATGAGCCTCTTTTATAATGCTTTTTGGTGCCAGGGCAGAAACTAGAAATCAAGTCGGGAATCCATCACCAGCCAAGTTACACTTTTCAACTAAAATAAGTCCTGGGCCTGTGCCTAGATCCTGGCTGTGAACAGGACCCCAAACCTCGCTGGTCTCGAGTGGAAATTGATGACATCAACAAGTGGAGCTTCCACTACAGCTGCAGTTGTGCTGAGAGGCACCATTTTTAAAAGCCAGGTAGTAACAACGATATGTAAATGAACAAGAATAATTAAATGTGTCAGTTCCTATTTTCTGGTCAACATATCAACACAAGTCTAATACTGAAGAGTCTGTATATAAAGTTATAGTAAAAAAAAAAAGGCAAGCGTGGAGGATAGAAAAAATTTGTTTTTTTAAACAAAAAATGTACGTTTACATCATTAGCCGCCCCCCTTTATCCAGAATGACTTATATTTATCTCATTTATACAACTGAGTAATTGGGGGTTATGGGCTCACTCAAGGGCCTAGCTGTGGGAATTCGGTAGTGGTGGAAATCAAACCCTGATCTTCTACTTCTACAGTCCAACACCTTAACCACTGCGCTACCACTTACCGCATGTTATTTCAAAACATAATACAGGGTTTAAGAAAGAGAAAGAGATAGCAAGCGGTCACATGACGGTGACGTAGTGGGTTTTTTTCCCTACTAGAGCAAACGTCAGCCAGTTTGGAACAAGTGGCAGCCCTGGTACAAGTCACCACCCGCCGGTATTAGTTCTAGCATAGAATGCAATTAAAAAAAAAAAAATCAAAATGTGTCTATGTTAAGAATCTACATAGACATTCTATTCAATTGTGTCCTTCCAGCTTTGCGTCATATATACTATAGAGTGGATACAAGCATGACACTGCTGTAGGAATTAAACTGTATTACAAAACCTGACTCAGCTAAGTGTTCATTTTTATTTTCCACCATTGTGTCTATTCACATTACCATATAGTACTTTTATTTCCAGATATATATTTCGAATCGTTTAGCTCCGCTGCCTTAAATACCACCAAGGAGACTGAGCTCTTCCTATAAAAAAGGCAGTCATTTAAGCTTCTTGTTAAAATGTTCACACTTATGGAATAAAAAAAAACTATTCTAAGGTCGGACATACTGATTCACTACGGTCCATGGCAGCATGATCGCTCCTCTATCACGACGGAATTAAATTAGATCCTATAAAGCCATATGCAAATTTATAACGGGTTCGACACGCAGCTGGATCATAAGCGATAAAAGCCCAGTCAACAGCTGCGTAGAGGAGTCAATGGCTTTTATCACCCTCATGGGATCGTTATTTAAATTATACATACGCATCATGAATATTATTCAAAACAGGGATATATATGAAGAATACAAAGTGGAAAAAAAGTTGAAGACACATAAGGCAGGAAAGGGCTGGATGCTGTCAAATCTTCCTTTCTAGCCAATACTCTGCTGCGGTAATGAAAGTACCGAGGGAGACACATCCGGCTTGGTGACTCTCCTTTTCTCGCTCGCTGGCTCATCATCAATAAACAGCTTGTCAACTGCATAAAATATTAGCTTCTCTGATGCAGCTGTTGATCCATGGCTTCTGACATTCCACTGCACGCCATTTAAAGGGATAAAGATCGCTACTCAGACACTATTATTAAACTTATATAAAGATATCTTACATACATACATACAGTATGTATGGTCTGGATTTCTTGTGGGTCTAGTCCTCAGCACATAATCTTAACATTCACTGGAACTTATATCAGACCAGGTGGGATGTGACCATCCTATTGAATAGGATTTATTTTAGCACCTCATAACCCTCTTTACAGATGGCTTGCCAAACTATAACAGCCAGCCCTGTATCGCCTTCACACACTAGCACCTGCCTTGAGTGCTGTGCATTATTTTAGCATACTAAATACCCCATTTCCACGTATATATTCAAGCAGTAGTGCTATTTGATGGAGATGATTTAGTAAATAATATTCAGTACAACAGCATAATGGCAACAGTTTTTATTTGTCTATTTATCCATCTGCCCGTCCATCCATCCATCCATCCATCCATCCATCTATCTATCTATCCATCCATCAATTTATTTATCTATCCATCTATACATATATCTATACATACATACATACATCCACCCATCCATCCATCCATCAATCCATTTTTCCTTACATCCATCTGTCCATTCATTCATCTATCCACCTACCTATCCATTCATCCATCTAATCATCCATCCATCCATCCATCCATCCATCCATCCTTCTATCCATCCAATTATTCACCCTTCAACTTATTTATCCATCCATCTATACATATATCTATACATATATACATCTATCCATGCACCCATCCACCTATCCACCCACCCATCCATCCATCCATCCACCCATCCATCCATCAATCTGGAAGTCAATCTTGGCAGTCTAAGAAAGCAAGAACAACCTTTACATGCTCAGATACATGTTGTGCTTTTCTTAGGAGAGTTTTGTTGCAAATGCATCTGCTGTGTTGGTACAGTTAGAGATTACAGCTCATCATGTTTCATAGCACTGTGTGTGTGTGTGTGTGTGTGTGTGTGTGTGTGTGTGTGTGTGTGTGTGAATCATCCTCAGCGAAATTCAAATCACAGTTAGATTTTGACCTCAGGGCTGCTACTGACTGGAGACTTATGGACAGACTGTTTCCTGCTCCAAAGCCCATCAGTGATGCTGTGAAAGAATCCACACCAATGAGAAGGCAGCACACATCCTCCTAGCTGAATATCTGATCAGTATTAGAGGTTTTGTGATTTCTTTCTCCTGGTAGTCAGACAAAAGACAAAATTCAACAAATTATGCACCATGTTGTAGGCTTACCTATTAAACAAACAGGTACAGTATTAAATATGTTCAATAGAAATTGATTTCATGGTGCATTTAACAATCAACATTGTCACAAAGCAGGTTTACTATGTGTTTATAAATTCATATTCCTAATACGAAAGATGAAGATGATGATAACAAAAAAAAAAAAATTGAGATTATTATTTGAATGCCTGGATTATAGGATTATAAATGTAAATTTACAGCATTTGGTAGTTGCCCTTATCCAGAGCAACTTACATTTATGTCTTATATACAACTGAGCAATAGGGGGTTAAAGGCCTTGCTCAGGGGTCCAGCGGTGGTAACATGGGAATCAAAGCAGTCCAACACCTTAACCACTGTGCTACCACATCCCTACATATATAAAATTCCCTCTATAACTGTGTACTCTATGGTCATAACATTTAATTGTTTAACCAGGGAATCCATTTCAGTTATAAAAGGTTAATTACCTGTTTATTGCTTATTTATTATGTTGAAATCATTACTTAAATGCATGTTTTAAGTGTTACTATTCACAATAGTCTTATGGGCTTTGGGCTGTGCAAAATTAATCCCTGCATGTAGTGCAATTTCGGTCAATCATGGAAGCCACTTTATACAAACGTTAAAGCATAGATTTAGACTTGTAAATGCATGATATATCCCAAAAGTTTTAGAGCACCTGACAATTACACATATATTTAAATCACAGAAGTGCATTTTCATTGCAATTTTTACTTCACTGAAACAAAGAGAGCCACTATGCATATAACAAAGCTTTCGGAAGGCATGATGGGATAAAAGAATGATAGATCTTCTATATAGACCTTAATCTCACTGAACACCTTTGGGATAAGATGGAACACTGACTGCACCCCAGACATTAACAACATCACTGCTTGTCCTTACTAATGCTTTTGTTGCTAAATAAGCACAAATCCATACGACCGCAGCCATGCACATATCCAACATATACCGTATATCAGAGAGAGTGTTTTTTTATGAATACATAGAATATTTTATAGGGAGTTGCTTTCTTTAACTAGGATACCCCACCCCCACACTGTTAGATAATTGGATTTTAGAGCTGACTCGTGGTAATGCACATGCTTTAGTCATACTTTAATAAAATAAAACTGTCAACTTGACAAAATGTAAGATGATGGTTATTTTTAAACCCGTATTTATCACATACAGTAGTTCCATCTGGGGCTGCACAATATATCGTTTCCACATCGATATCACAGTGTGTGTATCTGCAATAGTCACATTGCAAAAAAGGAAAAATGTCATGTGGGGATTATGGTTGACATCGCAGTTCAGAACACATGTGATTTGTGGATTAATTACAATGTTAAATAATAAAGTGAAAGTGTATATTTACAGCATTGGGCAGACGTCCTTATGCAGAGCGACTTACATTTATATCTTTCATACAGCTGAGCAGTTGTGGGCACCACCAAGCCCATGGTGGTGGGTTGGTGGTGCTGGGAATCAAACCCTGGTCTTTCTGGTATCCATCCAATACCTTAACTACTAAGCCACCACCTCCTTTATTTGCACATTGTTTTAATTTTTGTTACAAGAAACAATCCCTTTCATAGCTTTAACAAAGATTAATTGTACTTAATTTATAAGGTGATAACTCTGCAGTGTGGTTTTATATTGGATTGTTCAATTTCTGTATCTGAATATAAACATAAAACACTATTTACTTCATTTACATCTTTATTCTATTACAAAATCTAATAATTTTTAAAATAATTTAGTCTTTTGGAATAGATCTATTCAGGTCATTTGGTGAAATGGTCTTTTAATTGCGATATATATTCGCAGAAAAACTAAATATATCGCAATGTCAGTTTTTTTCTAATATCGTACAGCCCTATTTCCAACATACTACATGTTTCACCTTGTCAGTCATGTGTTTTTGGTTGCCGGGTAAAAAACATAAATCTTCATATAAGATATCTGTTTAAGGTGCAAAATAAACTAAACTAAAATTATAAATTTATCAGCAATCCCAGCAGGCAGGTCAAAGCTTTAGTGCAGCTGCAACATCAAGCATGAATTTGGTTATTTAATTAAACTAATTAAGAGGTGTTAATTATATGCATAAGGCAGATTTTAAATTAAGCAAGTACTGAAATCCTGTGGAAAGGCAACTTTATGGATGTCTTTATCCTCTACTGATGGTGCCTGACATAAACAGATTTTACGGTAAAAACTCTTTTTTTTTTTATAATCTCTACTGCTGAATGTGTAAATACTTTCTAATTTTAATGGTTTCTAACCTTTGTCTATTTGGTTTGTATGTACTTATAAATGTAAAAACCAGATGTTTCGCTGTAAAATGCAGTATATTATGTAAAATAAATTTTTTTTTTTGAAAATCCTGCTTCCTTTTTTTTCTTTTCCCTGCTTATTCATTGGTAAATTAAAAGATCAATGTTTGATTCCCAGCAAAACCAAGTTGTCACTGCTGGGCCCTTGATCAAGGCCCCTGACCCCCAATTTCTCAGTCGTATAAAAAAGCTAAATGAGATCGCTGTAAATAAGGGCGTCTGGCAAACGCCAAAAGTGTTAAATAAAAAACAGCTTAAGGTTTTCTATAAAAGAGCTACACATATTGGGCTACCAGGGTTATTAAACGATGTAAATATCGGGTCTGTTCTGGGAAGTGGTGGCTCAGGGCTAAGGTGTTGTACTACCAACCCGAAGATTGTGGGTTCTTTTTCCAGCTTCACCAAGCCACCACTGCTGGGCCCCTGAGCAAGGCCCATAACCCCCAATGGCTCAGTTGTATAAATGTAAGTCGCTAAACGCCATACATGTTACGATACATTCCAGCTGTTTTTGAATTTTAACAATATTAGCTTAAAATATCGATTTATTTAAACAAATCATTCTTAGAAAGAAATATCTATCAAACTGAATCACAAGCAATGCAAATCAAAACCAGCCTCATCCTCATCTCTTTTTCTTAGGTCCTGTAGATTGTAGATTTTTATCTGGTTTTATCAGTTATGTTATAAAAGCTGAAAAATTGCTTGAAAGAAGGTAATCATCTGATCATCTAGTGTGTATTTTTTATATTATAACTCTATTCATTGTGGAAATTCCTAACAAGCTACATTTCAGCAGGTTACAGGTTACTGTCTTTGCTAATAGGGAAGCAGTAGCGCAGTAGTTAAGGTGTTGGACTGCTAATTGGAAGATCAGGGTTTGATTTCTAGCACAACTAAGTTGCCACTGCTGGGCCCCTGAGCAATGCCCCTAACCCCCAATTGCTCAGTTGATAGATAAATAGATAACTGTAAGTCTGGATAAGGGTGTCTACCAAATGCTGTAAATGTAACTGTAATGGCAGGTTTTAGCTACTTGCATATACTGCATCAATGCAGACAGTAATTATATGTTTAGACAAAACGTTGCCTGTAAAATCTTTTAAAAAATCACTTTAAAATAGTTATAGATAAGTAATAAACAACAATTTCGCATAGTTATATTTAGGATTAATTTTAAAGTACTGTTGCTTATTTATAAGACCTATACGACTTCTGATATTCTCACTGAATATAAAGATCAGATCACTCACATCATTAGAATCAAGTCAGTTAAACGTATCAAGAGTTCACGCTAAACAAGAAAAATCTGCGTTTAGCTATTACACAGCCTGTAGTTGGAACCAGCTACCAGAAGAGATCAGATGTGCTAAACCAGTAGCCATCTTTAAATACAGACTTAAAACACATCTGTTTAGTTCTGCATTTACTGAATGAGCACTGTTCTATGTCCCAACTGACTATAATCAATCGCAGGGACGTGGTAGGACAGTTGCCAAGATTGGAAGATCGGACTGCTAATTGGAAGATCGGAGTTAGATTCCCAGCGCCACTCGATTTAACTGATTTATTTTAAATCTTTGTTTTTACTTTAATTTCTTAGTTTGTTTATGTAAAGCACTTTAAGTTACCGCTGTGTATAAAATATGAATAAACTTGCATAGACACTTGCACTCTTAGCTAAGTACAATTTGGACTCAGTATCTATACCTTTCGCATAAGCATAATTGTTGTTTTTTTCTGAGCTGATTCTCCTCAAAAATTCCTCTTCATTTCAAATGGCTACAACGGCCCGCATTACTGCTCTCCCGAAACTGCTGAGTCGGCGATTCCCATGTTGCTTGTTGTGAGTCCAGGAAGTGTACTTGATGGTGAATACAAATGAATAGATCATGATTAAATATCACGGCGCAGAGTCAATAACACTTTAGCTCTGATCTGTAAATGAAATATAGAGGTTACGTGCAGGCCAGAGGGAAATTAGTAGTGCTTCCATGAGCATGATCAGAGCGGTGGAAATGAGCTACATTTGCATTTCTGACCCCTAACTAAATATTACAACCACTAATCATGTTATATTTATGTTGTAAACTCTGGGCTCTAGTGGGGCTTTGTGGGTTCCTATCTGATTTATCTGACCCTATATTCATTTTAATATGCTCTTTTTTACAATATCCACGGGACTTTTTATACTTTGGTTTGTTTATAGAGCAAATTTCGGTTTGGATGATAAAATCTCATCGCAGAACTCGTTAAAGGGGGAAGAACTGCATGAGGATGTTGCATAGTAAGATAGCACATTGTGTGCTTATAAAGATAACTGCACCTAGAATTTGCATCGATTTCAAGAATTTATCCCCAAAGGCTGAATATACACTGCAGCTGAAATAAAGGCTTGTAGCTCCAGGGTAAGTAGTGTTGGCCCTTGGCTTGGTGCTGTCTATCGAGACCGAATGGCTTTCCAGGCATCATCACCTTTTCCTTGCTGTAATCTGTATTCTGCCAAGCAGTTTTTTTTAAAGCCTCTGGCTGTTTTTGTGGAGCTTCTGTTCCGGTTCTTTTCCATGACTCTTGGCATCTCCTCTCTGCCTTCCGGTTCTTATCTACTCTTTCCAAAAACATGCTGGTATGTGGACTGTCTACTCAAATTGCCCCAGGGTTTGAATAAGGGACTGGATGTGCTCTGACATCCATCTAACCACATATATTTACATTCACAGCATTTCCAGAGCCACTTACATGAGCCACCACTATTTACATGTGTACAATACATTAACATTCATGAAAGGTGCGCTTATTCAGACCACACAACATTTATTGTCCTTATACAACGAAGCATGTAATGTTCAATGGCTATGCTATGGCAGTGCTGGGATTTGAACTTATGACCTTCAGAATAGCAGCCCAAGATAAAAGCGTAGCTTATTCATGCACCCACTCCCATGCTGGGCTAGCACTATTAGGCAATGTAGGTAAAAGCAAATGCTGGGACCTGCGCACCCACCACCGACCCAAAGGTAAATGCTGGGGCCTATCCACCCACATGGTTGCCCAAATCCAAATAAATAAATCTAACATTATTGTTTTTTTGTTTTTTTTAAATTTACTAATGCAATTTAAATAATATTATACTTATTTGAAATATTACAAAAAAGCAACCCCCTAAAAAATAAGATAAGTCTATTGCATTACTTAGGAGATAATCGACTCATCATCCTGGTATGACGCGTCAATCTTGGCACTTGGACTTACCTGATAGTGACAGATGGATGGGTTTATCAGTCACAATACAAAAAATCCTCAATACAATCTTTCAAAGCTGCTTACAATATCAAAAAGACAGAAGCTCTCTGGTGCCCAGGGAAGAAAATGGGAAAGAGAAGAGAAAGAAAAACAGGAAAAAGACTGAGTGATGTGTTGAATGGTTTATGTAACTAGGTAGTTGTTAGACAGCACTGTTAACGTTTGCTAATTTAAATAGCCAGCTAACTAGAGTTAATGTCAATTTTATCTAATGTAAAGGGAAAAACTATTTGATTCCCTTGCTGATTTTGTACGTTTGCTCACTGATAAAGAAATGATCAGTCTATCATTTTTCTTGGAATATATTTTTTGCCATTTTTGTTACGACAGACTAGAGATAAAACGAAAAGGACCCAAGCCAGAGTCGAACCCAGGTCACCGGAGTGCAACAGCACATGGGTGCCGGCGCCTTAAACCACTACACCACAGAGCCAGCCCAAGCTATAATTTTAATGGTAGGTTTATTCTAACAGTAAGAGACAAAACAACAACAAAAACATCCAGAAAAAAATTTAAAACATTTAAAAAAATTATAAATTGTTCTGCATTTTAATGATTAAAATAAATATTTAATCCCCTATTAATCAGCATGATTTCTAGCTCCCAGGTGTCTTTTATATAGGTAACAATCTGAGATTAAAGTCTTAAAACTCTTAAAGGGACTCCCTCATAATCTCAGCCTGTTACCTGTATAAAAGACACCTGTCCAGAGAAGCAATCAATCAATCAGATTTCAAACTCTCCACCATGGCCTGAAAGCTGTCCCAAGGATGTCAAGGACAAGATTATAGACCTGCACAAGGCTGGAATGGGCCACCAGCAACCAAGCAGCTTGGTAAGAAGCTGACAATAGTTGGTGCGATTATTGGATGTGAAGGAAATACAAAATAATTGTCTCACCTCGTGGAGTTTCAATAATAATAAGAACGGTGAGAACTACAACGGACTGATCTTGTCAATGATCTCAATGCAACAGAACTCATTTTAAGCTTTTTACAGATATACAAGATCGAACGCATGTCAGCTATAATAATTTAAGTTACTGTTAAGCTTGAGTACAAAGTAACAAACTTTTTAAATGTTTTCTCAACTTTTATCTAGTTGGGGTGCTTATGTTGGTGCGCTAATAAGAAAAAAACATCTTTATGCCAGCAGGACATCACTGCCTTGATCCAGTTATGTATTACCACTAATATTTTCTGATTCTCCTTATAATATAATAATAATAATATTCAACTTCATTGTGAAAGGTATGTGTACAGAGCCAATGAAATGCATTTTTCACATATCCCATCTTAGTAAGTCAGAGCAGTGGGTCAGCTATGATACAGCACCCCTGGAGTAGAAAGGGTTAATGGTCTTGCTCAAGGACCCAACAGTGGTTGACTTGCCGGTGGTGGGGCTTGAACCCAGATGTTTCTGGTCTTCAGATCAGCAACTCAGCACCTTAACCATTTGAGTCACCATGGTTTGTCAGGGTTAGAGTGGAACAGAGCCATGACCAGAACCCCACTAACCTATGGAATGAACTGGTAGGTGAACCCCTGATCAGTGATAATTTAACCAAGGAACTTTGTTCTAGAGACATACAGGCGGTTGTTCATGAGTTTGGACAGAACAGTTGGAATGTGTTGTACATCCTGTGTCCTGATATTTGAGTAAATCAGAATATCTTCAATGTACGACATGACGCAGTGGTTTAGTAAATCCCTGAAGGCAGCAAGTGCATTTGCGAGTCCATACCATGTCTTACGGTATTCATAGTGCTTTCTGGTGATTAGGAAAGTCGTCTTCTACTTGTCCCACTCTCTAATTGTCAACATGTTGTATGGTTTCTTAGGTCAAGTTCGGTAGACTGGTTCGGTGGTGGCACAGAGGAGTCTTTATGAGTCCATGATATGATCGGGTCACGTGTGACGAGCCAGAGGAGGCCCATACTTCTGGGATGTTTGGGTATAAAGATGCAGGGCAGATTATTACATTCCTAGAAGAATGAAGACCCTGATCCTAAGTATAGCAGGTGCAGTTTGTTGAAAGTACATGAGATACTTCCTGAATGATTAAAGTTACTAGGATGATTAGGCACAGCTAACATAGCTTTTTCTGCCACCAGCATTGGCGCTCCTCTTGTGGCACTCGTGAATAACCCAGCTGCATGGGATCTGGTGAAGCGGAGACACCTTGGTTGCAAGTGCTGGGATAATCTCGATCTGTAGAGGTAGCGTTGTGCTGCAGGTTATCCACACGGAAGGCCATGTACACATATTGTGAGAAGGTCCCCACACTCTAGCCAGGTGTTAAGGCCCTCTCAGAACTTGGCTGCTACGTCCCTACCTTTTTTTTACACCAAGAAGCTGCCGCCTTGTGAAATACCTGAAAACCTCTGGATCTGCTGCACAAAATAGTCAATAGATGTCTGTTCAGCATCTTGTTGGTGTAAAGTGTCATTAGAAACCAAATATTTCTTACCATCAGTCCTAAAAGTGAAATAAATTTTGCATTGGCAGAGAAAACCCTTGCAGAGATTAGAAGAGCCTTCAAATTTATCCTGAAAAGCAAAATGAGCATAGCTGATGCCCCAAGCTGGCAGGTCAGAAACTGGCGTGTTAGCTGCATGTTAGCAGCACCGTTAGTTGGTCTTGAAATGCCCACGAAGCCTCGGCCTGATATTCAAGCATAGACTGAAGGTGAGAAATGTCCACTGGATCCGGTTGAGGCGAAGTAATCTGTAATGAACCTTTAGAAACATCACAGGAAGAATCCATTATGCAAATCAGGTTGCTTTATTCAATAAACAGCCAGTTATCCGAATAGTCAGCCAGAAACATAAACAAGAAACAAGCATAATGTCAATACACTGAGAACACAAAACACTGGCTAACTGAACCGTAGCGCTAAAACGGAAAGATGTGTGTCATAAACGATTCCATCTGGTGGTCAGTCGATGGCATAACCGTGATCCTTACAATATGTCCTGTGCTTATATAAACTTTTCCAGGATTAGAAGGACTTCTTCAGTTTTAAAAGGACGTAACACTCAAGTGTTTGTCTTTCTGTCGTTGTTTTCACGTCACACGTCGCTACCCTCAGTTTTACGTGTTTATGACTTTAATATAAATAAGAGCTAGCTGGTAAAAATAATCCGGCTCAGTGTTGTGCCGTTCACCCCTGATAAGCAAAATACAAATATTGTTATTGAAGCTGTCAACTGCATCAGAAGAGTATCAACATAACGGGAGACACTGAAGCGGAAAAAGGGGCAGTATTTCAGTAAGGTGCACTTTGCCGTCTGCTCTCAACTGCTAATTTCTAACCCCAACCTAGAACATTTATTGTGCCGGTGAGTCTGTTTATTTGTTTCCTATATTAGAAAAAAAATACAAACCATAAAAACTCTCCCTCTCTCTCTCTCTCTCTCTTTGTCTGTTTCTCTCTCTCCCTTTCTCTTTTCTCTCTGTCTCCCTTTCTCTCTCTCTCTCTCTCTCTCTCTCTCTCTCTCTTTCTCTCTCTCTCTCTCTCTCTCTCTCTCTCTCTCTCTCTCTGTGTGTTTCTTCCTCTCTTAGTTTAATAATCAATGTAAGATATGCATTTGTAGCACAGTGCTCATAACTTCTTGATTCTGATTGGTCAGAAACAAATTCTTTCCCATGTTTTGACCGCAATACAAATAACAGCTTAATCTAATGGTAGCCATTAAAAAATATGGAACGATTACAAAGCTGCTAGAATAAAAATAAAATGAAAACAGGTTTAACTGATGATTAACAAGTTCTAAAGATACTCCACAACCTCAAATCTGACAATAAATCGGCCAAAAGTAAATATGCATTTTAAAATTCCAGCTGTTCTTCGAGGACTTATAATTTAAGTTGCTCACACACACACTATGTAACCACATAATTCCTGCTTCCTGTTTTTCACCCAAATCAGGATGGGTTCTCTGTTGAGTCTGGTTCCTCTCAATGTTTCTTCCTATTTCCATCTCAGGGAGTTTTTTCCTTGCCACCGTCGGCCCCCGGCTTGCTCATCAGGGACAAACTGATTTCTGTTTCATTTTCATTTTATAATCTTTTTAATTGTGTAAAGCTGCTTTGTGACAATGACCATTGTAAAAAGCGCCATACAAATAAAACTGTGTTGAATTAAATGTAATCAAGTTTCAAAATTACTATGTGTGGTTTAAAAATATATTTTTTTATTATACAGAATAATAATTAGCAGAATCCTGTGGTATAGAAATGCTAACAGTTTAGCAGCTAACACTCCTCACACCTCACCCCACTCTTCCTCGGATTATTTTTCAATAACAGCACCTTTTGTACTGTATAATGAAATCCCAATAGTTACTATACATAGCCCAGACTGATAAAAAAAACAGTCCAGAAAACACCGCAGGGTATAATCTAGCTGTAAATAAACACACACACACACACACACACACACACAGAGCGCATCAGTCACACTTGGATTGAGAGCGCACACTTCAAGTCATTAGCCTGCCGCGTAAATAGCCTTCCACCCTAATCAGTCAGATGTGCATTTTTACACACACATATTTACAGAACGAGCCAAAAACTGGCAGGGTCTTTTCACTTCTACATTAGCGACCTCGCATCCTTCTTGGCACACATTCATTACCAGCACTGAATTAGAGAAAGCCAATAAATCCCACGGTGTTGAATAAACACATGACTGCTACTGGAAACACACCTGATCGGAGGCTTGTGTCTCTTTGGGCCATGAAGGTGCTATATCAACTGCCTTTATTACTGGAAAGTAAATAAAGCATGCTGGAATAGATCTTCAGTTGAGGACAGTCAGTCATTTGCATATTTATGACATCATCGCATGATATTTGCATTGAACAAGTTTTAATCCCTTTACATCCTCCTGCTTTTCTTCTACCCACATGTCATTTTTAAGGGGTCATGAAGCGAGAAGTCAAAAAGCCTTTTAACATATAACTTGATATTGTGCTATAAAACATCCTGTACCATTTAGAACGCAACACTTCAAAAACAAGTTATATTGAAGGCAGGTTGCTGTTCTACCCTATGACGTAATAGCGTGAATAAGTGCCGCCTCCGCGATGCTTGCTTGAACTTTGCTGTTTGTTTAGCCCCGCCCACCAATTTATGCATGCACATGATGGGTACATTTTTAAAAATATATTTTTGGGCATTTTGCCTTTATTTATAGAACAGACAGATGAAAAGGGGGACACAGAAGGAGGAAGGGACTGGAAAGGACCCCAGCTGGAATTGAACTCGGGTCACAGGAGAACAATTGCGCATGTGGGTGCCGACGCCTTCACCCACTACACCACAGCACCAGCTGATAGGTACGTTATTTTAAATGCAAAACAGAGCATTTTAATACAGTAAGGGGGGGGGGGGGGGGGGGGGGGGTGGGGGGGGAGTAAAAAAACAGGACAGAAAATAGTCTATTACTTCTAAATTATGATTTTTTTTTTTTACGATAAACTCTTGATAACAAAAAACAGTGGTAACACAACCGAATTCTCAATAAAGCTGTTTTTATTTACATATTTCTCTGTTTCTGTTGTCGGATAACAGATCCAGAATAAAATAGTAACTAAAATGTAGCCTATTAAGACGACATACCAAACCAGCAGCATCTTCCAATCCATTTCCGAGCTAATTTTACTAACCGTAATACAGACTGACACAATCAGCACTGTAGCTTTAAAAGAACTGCAGTGCTGTGATGTAAAATGATCCTTTAGTCAGAAATAAAGTAGCAGCATAATAATATTAAAGTAGAACCGCTTTCATGAAGAACATTTAGTGACCCCTATAAAAATATTACTATTTTATATTTTTTTTTTATAATAATATTAAATTTTATATATAACATTTTATAACATGAAAACAACATCAGTGTTGCTACTCATTTACTGGGATGGCTGGGCTGGGATAGAGGATGCGAGGCAGTCCAGTTGTGGATATATAGGGCTCAGAAAAAGACCAAAACTATCTTTAACCAATAAAAACTCAACTTTCTACCACAAATCACACACTAATCCTGATTGGTAGTCTAAGTAAAGCTTTAGTCTTTTGAAGTATTTATTATTTTATCCATTTGATTCGTACTCAATTAAACGCTTTTTTTATGTAAGCACCAATTTAAAACCACAAAAGTCTAATCAGAGGTCCAGTTCTAAATGCAAATTGCTAAACCTATTTTTCTACTTCCAGTTAGGATTTCATTTGCTATATTATGTTGGAAGTAGATGATGGTGGTTTTAGGTTGGAATTTTATACACATTCAAAATAAAAGTCCCCCCCCCCCGCTACCTCTTTGCAGTAAAAGTCCCAAGTTAAGAACTGAAGGTCTATCTAATATTTCTCTGTTCCAAACAAAGCACAGTTTTCATGGCAACAATCCACATTATCGATTACTTGAATTTTCCTGAAGGTAAAAGGATGTACCGGTACACAGCTGAAATACAAGAAGAATAAAAGATACAAGAAGTTACTTTTGATATAAGTTTTTTTTTAAGAAAAATAATCCTGAATGGTCGCGGTGGGTCTTATGCACCATTACGTCTTTAGCATATTGATGAGTAAAGCCTGCTTTTTTAATAGATTAGTTATGCATTATTTAATTTACATAAGCTTGAATGTCAGTCCTGGTTATCACAGCATTTAATTGTTTTGCTTTTGTGGTGACGTGAACGTGTAAATTAATAATAATAACGTTTTTAATTTCTTGTTCAATTTACAGGAAATAAGCTGACGGTCTGTACCAGTGGTATGAATGTACGCTTGGGCATTAGCGGTTGTTTCTATGCCTTTTTTTTGTTGCAAATTATTGATCCTGTGTGCCCCCTCGTTGGAACCTGTGTGCCCCCTTGTCAGTTATGGTCTGGCCCTGACTCTGTGCATACAAATACTGGAATTTTTAGAGGTGGTCTCATTCCTAAAACTACCCCCTGTTGAAGTGTTCTACTCCTCAAAACTGCCCCTTGCAAAATTCAGGTAAATTAAATCCTATTTTAGAATTGCAAATTTTAAAATTACATTTACATTTATTTTTAATGAGCAAGCACGAGGCAACGGTGGCAAAATACACTATATTGCCAGAAGTTTATGGTCACCTGACTATCGGATTCATATGTGTTTTGAAACATCTTATTCCAGAATTTAATTTATTCATTTTGCTGTTAGATTAAGTCCACTATTCTATTAAAAACTTTACTACAATTAGTAGCATGAATGTGAGACGTGTTCATTTAGCTGCAATAGTATTCGTGAGATCAGACACTAACATTAGGTAGGTCTGATTACCTGATGTTATTGTCTGATCTCTGAAGTCTGGGGTGCAGTCGGTGTTCCACTTCATCCCAAAGGTGTTCGGTGGTGTTAAGGTCAGGGCTTTGTGCAGAACACTTAAGTTTTTATGTGATATCCAATCATAACACAGCATATCTTAATGGAGATCAGGGGCTTTGTGCATTGTCATGCTGGAACAGTGTTGGAGTCTCTTAGTTCCACTAAAGGAATAATGTAATGCTACAACATACAAAGGTATTTTAGACAACTTTGCACTTCCAATTTTGTAGCAACATTTTGGAGAGGAACCACATATGAATCTTATGGTCAGGTGACCACGAACTTTTGGCAATATAGTGTTCTTACCTTAGATAATAATACAAGGTGAAAACTTTGAAAGAATCCAGACACCATAATAGTGAGCGATTATAAATGATATAAAAAATGATAGAGTTTCTATTTAAATTACAGGTTTAACACTAATTTCTTTCTTCTAAAGCCATCTAATGTCCAAACCTAAGTAAAGAAAAGCCTGGAGGCATCATCGGCCGTAGCATCAGCAGCTGGAAGTGCACCTTAAAGCGATGAGACGCCAACCAAAAGCAGCTTGAAGGAGAATCAAACTGCACGAATTTACCCTGATTTTTTTATCACAAAATTGTCAAACCGGAGACAAATCTGTGTTTGTTCACACAAGCGACAATTATGCAGTGTTAATAATTAAAGTTGTGCAAGAATCGGTTCCTGTAGAATATTCGGAACGCTTAATATTCAAACCTGTCGTCAGTTCAGAATCTTTAAGTGTGAGATTGGTTCTAACTGAAAAAATACTACTCCGATATCCAACAGCCAATGAAAAAGCAGGATACGGGTAAGAGGGAATTTCAGACAGGAATCAAACACCACAAGATCAGCACTGTTTAGTGGCTCTTTGTTGTTTTTGTGTAGCACCAGGGGGTCCTGGAGAAACGCTATTTCATCTCACTGTGTACTGCATCTGCTATATATGGCTGAAATGACAATAAAGCTCCTTGAACTTGAAGCATGGCTTTGGTTCTAAGTAATGCTTCTTGTTGCTCTATTGGGACCCAAAAAATAGAGGAAATCAGCGCAGAGAGCAGTTATCTTGAACTTGCATTAACATTTGCAACATTTGGCAACCTGGGTGACTAACAATATTTTCTGTTATAAATCTGAGCAATTGAGGGTTATAGGCCTTGCTCAGGGGTTTAAGGTGATAGCTTGGAGGTGCTGGGAATCGAACCCCAGTCTTTAAATTAGTAGCCCAACACCTTAACCCCTTCCCCCAGTTGTTCTTGGCTTCTTGAGGACTACCATGTCGATCATTTTTCCAGAAATCTGATCTTATGCAATTTCTTTATCGCATCTTGCGTGTGTTTGGTTGTGAAATGTAGTTTGTGGGAGTTGTTGGCTATTGCAAAGTCATGCAGTGTGTAACCACCTGTCACCGATCCATCATACTGAATGTTACACCAGATAGTCCTGAAGCGTGAAAACAAAGGTGATCAGATGACTTAGAAAGTTGTGCAAGTGACCAAGATTGCAAGACCAAGATTGGAAAACACAACTTAAGATTAAGTCAAGCATTAGTTTTATGGCAGAGTTTAAATTGGCCCTTTGACACTTGCCTTATTAACTGCAAGCCAGTGCAGTGTTCAAGGTACAATAGGTGATCGTCATCTTTGAACCTTTTTTGTTCCGCTGGTTAAAAGTCTTTTCACATCCCTATAACAAGTTAAGCGGTCAAAATGTATTTATATATATATATATATATATATATATATATATATATATATATATATATATATATATATATATATATCTATATATTCAGTGGAAAAATACAGGACCAAGAAATCGATCCGAACGTTATGATAGGCTTTCTTCCTGCCTGTCAACATATTTTTTTGCATTTCTCTTAAACAAGACAGGATACGCCATCAGTGCGTTTACATACCCTGGAAAAAAAAAGCTGGATCAAAACTCTAATTATTATCAGTGTTGCGTTTCCACGCTGGCGTTGACTACAGGAGTCAAAGGGTCTGAAAGATGGTCCTAGAAATTAAATATTTATTCCATAGCAAAAAAAACCCTTTTTTTGTGCATATTTCTAATAGGGAACAATTGAGAAGTGGAATAATAAATCTTTGCTCAAGCATCTTTAAAACTTAGCTTCCTCTGCAGACCAATCCCACTTTGCATTACATAAATATATATAAGGAAGGGAACAGCAACACCCAACCATCATCAACCATCATATCATCACTTTGGCATCTATCTAATTTAATTAAAAGAGAGAATAAAAATAGATGTCAATTATAACAGAAACTTTCATTTAAAACTGGCACCGGATAAGGAAATGAACATGTAGAACAGTCCACCTTACACCAAAATACACCCTTTAATTTCAAGATTTTATGCATCGTTCATTAAACGAAAAAATAAATGAGGTTATTAAAAAATTTTTATAGCTTGGTGTCTGTATTTTTGCTGGTGTAGTGACACATCATAATTAATGCTTTAGGTTTTCTCCTGACCTCGCTATAAACTTATTTTAGCATTTCCAGACCAGATTTATAAACGATGATTAAATAAAATGAATATTTGATTGAATAAAAACAAATCAGCATTACATTTACAGTTTAATCCACTTTTAGCAGACTGGCATGGTAACATAGTGCTGTGACTGCCAGCATATCCACTGATCCACAGAGCTGTCTCTATCGGCTCTCTAAGGACAACTGTAGCTGGTACAATATCGCTACGACATCTCAGACGGTTCTCTGTGGGTATAAAAGACTCAAGCGCTCTGTCTAACAATAGAAGACATGCTGGGGTGTCTTCATCCTGAAAGAACCTCCTGATTGCCGGTATTGTTATCTACTAAATTTCATCTGTTTAAAAGGCTTCTTTAGTGACTTTCCTACGTGCTTGTCAACCTATGCATTTGCATAACTCAGACGGGATTGCAGGTACTGTTATCTACCAAATATAGTCAACTGCTCGGAAAAGCTCGGGCCATTGGCATTAATATTATAATAAATAACACAACACTACATAGTGCCAATAAAATAAAAAAACAAAACACACTCAAACTCAAACTCAAAAATGTGTGTGCAGACTGTATTGCCACCTCAATCCCAGGTCCTGTGTCCTGATCGGTGGATGAGATTTTGCCAAGTAGGATGTGATCCTAGATCAACATTTTAATCAACCCAATCATGACCATCTGATGTCATCCGTGTGTTTCGACCAAACCGATCTCGATCCATTTTTAATCTAACTGTAATATTAAAAATGTACTTATGCAATAAAAACATGAAATAATTAAATGACACATGTAATATATGCCGTACTGAACAATTGCATACAACGTGTGTGTGCATGAATAATAAGTGAATTAATAGACTTGTTTTTCAATTTTATGGTTAACAAAATTAGTTGTTAAATTTTAAAGTGTTGTTATTTAATTAAATAAAGTAAACCACGTTTTATAGTAAGAATGTTACTCTATTGTAGATGTACAGGTCACTGATGACATCATATGGTCATCGGTGAGTTTAGAACAGAGTTCGGTACCAAGCACCACCACTGCTGGGCCTTTGAGCAAGGCCCTTAACCCCCAATTGCTCGGTTGTATTAAAGAGATAAGTCAATCTGGATAAGGACGTCTGCCAAATGCTGTAAATGTAAATGATCACACAAGCATAGGACAGCTTTTAGGGAGGTGGTGGCGGCGCAGTGGTTAAGGTGTTGGACTGCTAGTTGGAAGGTCAGGGTTTGATTCCTGGCATGACCAAGCTGCCACTGCTGGGCTAAGGGAATCTTCCAAATTCCATAAATGTATTGGATTTGTATGCAGAATTGGACTATTTTTTTGACCTTTTGCCTGGTTTTGACTACAGCTTTTGCTTGCTACTTCGGGTTAGTTTTAATGAAAATTCCGCAAATTGGATTTCAACCCCAGAACATCTGTTACATTAGTAGTAAACCTGCTTAGACCATAGAAAGATCATGTTGTTTTGACTATAGTCATGGTATATGTTCTAGCACTCTAGTGGTTCTCATACCATCTCTGCTCCAACTAAAGCACTCCTAAATGATAGCACAGCAACATCTCTGTATCTCTGATGGCTTTTTAAAGAACTTTAATAACAATGGACAGTCAATTATTTAGGGTAAAAATTTCCTTCTTTTTAAATGTCCTTGTGGCACGATTTAGATTCTGCTATCCTGTGATTTAAAAGAGTTGCTGTGGCATCATTAGGGCTTAGCCGTTAAATGGCTAAGCCCAGAACAAAAAATTTATATGAATAAACATAACATAACAGTTGTGAAAAAATAAGCCAGTATGCAGTTACTGTAGAAAAGCATGTATGCCACACAATATACAAGTTATTCATCAAATATAAACTATTTGCTGCAACAATATTTGTAAGCAAGAAAACTTTAGCTAAAATACCTTTATTCCCAGTGACTCATTGGTTAATGCAGCAGAAGTTGACTACTTGCTAGGTGATGTTATGTACATTTGAAATGTTATTTACACTAAAAGAAACTGCTAGATTGACATGCACATTTCAACTATGGGACTCAATTAGACAGGCGAAGTGGGGGAAAGGTCTCCTCTAGACTTGTGGCAAAGAGACCAATACAATTTACTAATTAAAATAAAGGCCCGGGTTTGATTCCCGGGCAGAAGCCTTTCTGTGTTGAGTTTGCATGTTCGAATTCCCGGGCAGGGGTCTTTCATGTTCTCCCTGTGCTTGTATGGGTTTACTCTGGGTTCTCCAGTTTCCTCCCACAGTCCAAAAACAATTGGTGATTCTAAATTGCCCATAGGAGTGTGTGTGTGGCCCTGTGATGGACTGGAGACCTGCCCAGGGTGTACTCCTCCTGCTCTTTGGCCTTTGGAATAGACTCCAGCAGATCCCTGTGACCCTGAATTAGGAAGTAAACTGGTATAGAAGATAAATAAATGAAAAAAGAAGATTTATGCACCACGGTTGCAAAAATACGTGACAAATATTTTGATCAAGTGCTGTTTCCTGGTTCTACAACATCATCATTTAGCATTTTTACTCCATATTTCTTTGCAAAATGCCCTAGAGCTTGAGCTCAAATCGGGCAGATATTGCTTGTGCACAGTGCTTTTTAGGTCATTCGACAGTTTATTTTATAGATCTGGCTGATTAGTCCATAACTGAACCATCTCAAAATTTTGACCTTCTTTTTGAAAGTATTCTTTTGTTGACATATATTTGTTCTTTGGGTCATTACTGTACTAAAAGGTGAAACTTTTTTTCATCTTTTAGCTCTCTAACAGAGGCCTCCGGATTTAATCAATAATAGATAGTTATGTGGAGCTATCACCACCATGCTTCTTCATGGGCATAGTTTTTAGGGAATAAGCTGTTTCGTTCTTTCACCAAATGGAATTTTTAAAATCGTGCTCAAAAACCTCCACTTTTGACAAATGGTTTATTGGGATTGTATGTATGTGGAAATGAAGATTTTGCAGGCTTCTCAGTTTTAAGATTTTATTGTAAGAAAGGCCTTTTTCTAACCAGAATTTATCCCAAAAATAGAATCAATTATAAGATTATCTTTCTGGCATTCTTGGCATATTCCGGCTTACGAAACTGGGGCCAACGGTCAGGGTCAGTCATGATACCTCCACCGATTTTCTAAAATACCCTGAGCCTTAACCATTTAATTCATCACTGCCCACCTATATAGAGACATATAAAGGCTTACAGAAACTAGTATTTTACAGATATTTCCGCGGGTCAATTTAAACTGCTTGGGTCTCTTTGCAGCTACCATTTTTTCTATTCTGGGAAGTTATCTTACATTTACAGCATTTCGGAAGACACCCTTATCCAGACCGACTAACATTTATCTCTTTTATACAAGTAAGCAATTGGGGGTTAAGCGCTTTGCTCAGGGGTCCAGCAGTGGTAACTTGCCCAGCAGTGATAATCAAGCCTTATTCTTTCAGGCATTAGACGAACACCTTAACAACTTCCCCCAACGGATAACGTTGATAGCCTTCACTGTGTTCCATGCAATAATATTTGAAATATATCATTTGTACTCCTCTTTTCTTCGTTTTAAATTAATTAAAAAAATCACGTTGTGGATGAGAAATATGACTAAGCACAGTCACACTAATGCAACCAAGATACTATACGTTTATTTTTATTTATAAAATGTTTCTTATATTTTTATAACCGGCTTCTGTGGTGGTAAATTGTTGTTTAATACAATAGCTTAATAAAACCAGCTCATCATGCTGTAAAGTACTGATGCTTATTAGTGTTATATTATTCTGACATTAGATGTATGCTACTGTCGATGGAGCATTAGAATTATTTGCCTTAATCTCTTATTACATCCCACAGGCTGTCATAGAAAAGCAAAAAATATATTTTTTACATTAAAAATCCCTAAAAGATCTACTTCTTTAAGTAGTAGAATCATAAATGTATTCTAGCTATTGCTTTTCCGTAAGCTGAGGTCATGACATTCAGTTTTTCACCCATTTAGCATTGTGTCTGCTGGTTCTCTTGTTCTCACCATGGCAACTAAAGCGCTATGGCAACCAGGCCGGGGGCCTTAATTAGAAAGCTAGTGTCTTTTTTGAAGAAGAACAAATGAGGGGGTAAGAAAAACATTGAGAAGCCACAAGAGAGAGAGAGAGAGAGAGAGAGAGAGACTAAGGGAGATAGAGGGAAAAGATGCATGTCAGCTGTCACTATAGGAGATTCAGCAAACTTACATTACATTAAAGATTTAATGGCTTTAAACAATTGATTTATACAATTTTGCTAAATCTCCCCTAGTAGTAGTCCAAACACCTGCCAATATAATGACTTTTATAGACTTTTAATGCCCGAATCATAATTTAAGCCACAAAAAGTCATTTAACACAATCTATCAATAGGGTGTATTTATTAAATATCACTTTGACATTCTGATTTCAGACACTTTTGATTTAGAGTTTCAGCAAATTTTTTTGAAGATTTTCAACCCAAAACCTACCCAGCGGTCCAAGTCCAGGTGGGGTTCAGTATCAATCATTTTAAGTAAAAGACTAAATATAGAAGGGGTAAATGTGTCAGTCAAAAGCTGGGATAGGGATTTGACTTACTCACTGTTACACACACGGTAATGAAAGCTCATCGTTGGGATTTTAGACAACATTTATTTTAGGCATTTCATGAATTTTTGAATCGTGTTCCTGCTGGGCCAGAAATAAAAATAAAATAGTTCCCATACCATCTGTAAAATACTGGGTTTTTTTTTCATTAATTGAAATTCATTCATGTGGGGTGACTTTTCACTTTATCAATTGTCTAAAATAGGGTTTCATATCTTATATTTCACCATTTTTTAATTTAACCATATTTAACCAGTGCTTTGTTTTGCTGGTAGAAAAAAAATAAATAAACGGCATATTTTACAGGGTAAACAGTGAAAGAATTTATTTCTTTTTGCTGCAAGACTGATATTAGCTTCATGCCTTTTAGTTTTATTAATTTGTAATTATGTTGGTATAAATTTATTCTAATTGAATTCTTAAAAGTAAAAGTTTTAGAGGGCTTAAAATGAATACTTGGGGCGTCTCAGAGCGGAAATGGGTTTGATAACATTTACTTTGAGAATAGAACAAATTGTGGAAAAACGTCGAAGTTTTTAATTAATGTATTTTCCCTAATATTCATTCTTTCATTTTCTATACCCGCTTATTCCCTAATTCGGGGTCACAGGGATCTGCTGGAGCCTATCCCAGCCGCCTCTGCAAGGGCGAAGGGCAGGAGGGGTACATCCTGGACAGGTCATTTTCCCTAATATAATATTTAAAAATACTATGTGTCTACATTTATATGAGTCATTAACCAAAACATTGGAGTGCAGCATGGAAAAGAAATTCAATGATAAGAAACAATGATAAAAAGAGGCCAAAAGATGAAATCAGACTGTATTTCTTCTTTTGTGTTTCTAAAAAAAGTTAAGTAAAAAAATATATTTAAAAATTATATTCTGTCAGAATCTATTTTCAACATCCATCCATGCTTAAAACCGATGTTTTAAAAATCTTGCACATCAGTTTGGGTTAAAATGACTATAATTATAACTTGCAACTTTCATTTTGTCGTCTAACTTGTAATTACCGCTTTTGAGTAATCTCTGATTTCAGAGAGTGCGACCTTACGTTGTTAACTAGCATGGTTGCAAAAAATAGATCCTTGAGTTGAACATTTACAGCGAGGGGTGGTGTGTCTGTCAAACGGTGTGAAAGTTGAGTGTATAATAATAGTCTGGCATGGTTAAGCTTTGTATCTTGTAAATTCCAAAGAATTGTTTTTTCAGTAAAAAAAAACCATTTTTGTTATAAAAAAATGTGTATGTATATATTATATATATATATATATATATATATATATATAGATATATATATATATATATATCGTTTATATATATATTTGATCAGACAATGCTACTGCAACTGTTAGTCATCATCTCAAGAAATAACATTAAAATTAATTCCTTCTTGTAAAAAAAAAAGAGTTTTATTCTCTTGGTGTTATGGCATCATTGTAAATTGTTATTCCTTTAGACCTCACAAAAAACAATTTAATTATTCCGTTCTTATATATATTTCCAAAATTCTCTCTGTTAGTAAATTTGTACCAGAAAAGTAAAACATAAAATATTTGCAGCTATAAAATGAAATCATTGAGCCACCATTTATAAAACTTTTAATTAATTACATCTACAGCATTTTGGCAGACGTCCTTATCCAGAGCGACTTACAGTTATCTCCAATTTATACAACTGAGCAATTGGGGGTTAAGGTCCTTGCTCAGGGGCCCAACAGTGGTAGTTGGTGGTACTGGGAATTAAACCCCAGCTTTTCTGAGATCTGTCCAACACCTTAACCGCAACTTCCTCCTTACCTGAGTATTACATCATAATTCTGTTGCTTAATGTGCTGGTGGAAAGTTTTTTCAGATCAATTAATTGATAATTTAATCACAATTGCATGATTGACATTTGACTTTTTTGTTAACATCTCCTGGCATGATGCCTAAAAGTTTCTGATGCCACTTACCAACATTTACATTCACAGTGTTTGGCAGACGCCCTTATTCATAGCGACCTACGTTTATCTCTTTTTTTTATTACAACTGAGCAATTGGTGGTTAAGGGCCTTGCTCAAGGGGCCCAGCAGTAGTAACTTGATGGTGCCCTGAACTGAACCCTGATCAGTTCAACACCTTAACCACTTAGCTAACACTTCCTCCTTACCTGAGTATTACATCACAATGTTGTTGCTTAATGTGCTGGTAGAAAGTTTTTAGATCAAATAATTAATGATAATTAATTACAACTGCATGATGACATTTTGTTAACGTTTCCTGGCAGATGTTGTATCCTTGATGCCTAAAAGTGCTCCTTCCATTAGAAAATGCAAAAAAAAAAAAAAAAAAAAAAAGGGTATATATATATATATATATATGATCATTATTTCCCTGTACTTCCTTATTATATTTTATTTTATTCATGAAACATTTATGCCTTGGTTTGTCTTTAAAAATTCAGTATTTCTTCTTTCATATGCTTTGGTGTGAGGGGTGTCTGTAATAAAACGAATGAAGGTCAGAAATGATGAAACCTCCCACCTTATTTATGTTTATCTCTTCTATTCTCTCCTCTCTTTTCTCTTCTCTCTTCTTACACAAATTAGGCCTGTTTGTAGCTTAAATTAGTGTAGACCTGCTAAAGTTTATTTCTGCTCTTTCTCTTTTTTCTCTCTCTCTCTCTGTCTGTCTGTCTCTCCCTCTCTTGCTCTCTCTCTCTCTTTCTAGCCTCGCTCTTTATTTTTTTACTCCACTGCTCTTTCTCTTTTTTTTCTCTCTCTTTCTGTCTCTCTCTCTCTCTGATTCTGTCTGTCTCGCTCTCTATCTCTCATCTCTCGCTCTACTCTCTGTCTCTCTCTCTCTCTCTTTTCTCTCTCTTTGTCTTTGTTTTCTCCCTCTACTGCTCTCTCTCTCTCTTTCTCTCTCTCTCTCTCTCAACTCTCTAGCCCCGCTCTTTATTTTTTACTCTACTGCTCTTTATTTCTCTTTTCCTCTCTCTCTTTCTGTCTGTCTCCTCTCTCTCCCTCTCTCTTCTCTCTCTCTCTCTGATTCTGTCCTCTCTCTCTCTCTCTCTCTCTGATTCTCTCTCTCTCTTCTCTTCTCTTATCTGATTCTGTCTGCTCTCTCTCTCTCTCTCTCTAATCTCTCTTTGTCTTTATTTGTTTTCTCTACTCTACTGCTCTCTCTCTCATTTCTCTCTCTCTCTCTCTCTATCTCTCTCTCTCTCTCTCTCTCTCTCTCTCTCTCTCTCTCACTCTCTAGCCCCGCTCTTTATTTTTTACTCTACTGCTCTTTTTTCATGTCTATCTCTCTCTTTTCCCACCTTCTCTCCCTCTCTTTTTCTTTTTTTCCCCCTCTCTTTTTTCTCTCTCAACTACTCTGTCTTCTTCTCTTTTCTGTCTCTCATTCAAAGTTGTAGATAGACACTAGCACTAGCAAGGGTTTTTTTTTTTTGCCAAAAAAGGTTAAAAAGTTAAAAAAAAAGTTAGTTAAACTTTGAATCTGATTTTATAAATGTGTGGGTTTTTTTAAGCTATTTTATTTTTCAAATAAAATCCACAACTACCAAAAAGCGAATCATGTAAAAGGATCAGATAACGTAGCTTTGTTATATTTGAGCTGAAAGTTGTTACACTATGCAGTGTGTATAGATTGCATTATTTATCTTTGAGACTTTGGGGAAGGGCAGGGTTAAAGAAATGTGATGGGAATTAACCGGGAGAAGAATTTTGATTGTCCACATTGTTGCCTGGTAATGTCTGTTGTTTGCTTCAGGTTTATCTTGTTAAAAGAGAACTGACCCCCTCTGACTGAATCTGGGTTCTCCCGAGGTTTTTTTCATCTCCATTTTGTCAGTGATGGAGTTTTGGTCTTATGCTTAGTTGGGGACTCTTAATTTACAGATACGAGTCAAACTAAACTAAACTAAAAGTATTTTTAGTAAGTCTTCACTACTGTCCTTGTATTAAAATACTTGACTTTTGAAAAAGATGTTAACCTTAAGAATCTAAACCATTGTCCTGACACATGTTTACCGATTGTTTTTTGTTTTTTCATTTGTTGATGTCAAACAGACGCAACAGTCAAGACGTGTCAAAAACGCACCAAACTAGAAGACAGGTCCAAAGTTTTAACCGAAGAAACTTAATCTATGAAACTCTTAGTAACCTGCATTCTTTTGCTAAATACTAAGGACATACAGCAGGTTTGAAGTTGTTGTGCTAACTGCATCATCAGGTCCGGCGCTTATATAAAAACGATCGCAACTGCTGATGATCGTCTGTCTGTGAACTTGTCAAACTAGCCATCAAAGACAACAGATTTTAGTGTAGGATTATAGGAATCTTTAAAATTTAAAATCTCTAAAATTTGTCTCAGACGATTAAATCCTGTCCAAAATTACACAGCTCAGTTTAAGGGTGCAGTAAACATAATAACTGGCCTATTTAGATGCCTCAAAAACCCTCATTGAATTAATCAGGATTAAGTCAGGACTTATTTTTAAATATAAACGTTTTATTTTTATTGAAAATACTGTTATCAATCCAACAAAAATGTACTTCAAGCCACTAATGCTACAAGTTATCAATTCCCAGCTTTGATAACATATTACAAATGTTTTTAATATTATGATCATTTATTCATTCACCCATCCATCTATACCCGCTTATTTCCAAATTCGGGATCACAGGGATCTGCTGGAGTCTATCCCACCCGTGTCTGAAGGGGCGAAAGGCAGGGGGTAAACCCTGGACAGGTCGCCAGTCCATCACAGGGCCACACACACACTCTTAGGGACAGAATCCTGACTCCTACAGAATCACCAATCAATTTTGGACTGTTGGAGGAACCCGGAGAACCCGGAGTAAACCCACGCAAGCACAGGGAGAACATGCAAACTCTACACAGAAGAGCCCCTGGCTGGGAATCGAACCCGGGACCTTTTTGCTGTGAGGCAACCACACTAAGCCACCGTGCTGCCCAAAAAATGATCACTATTTTAGGATTATTTTTTTAAATTATGTGCATTTTGTGTGCTTTGCAGTATGTATTGTTAATGTGAACAAATTACTCAGAGTATTTATACCACAAAATAGTACAGTACATGGAATTGGAATAAGTTTTTTTCCATTTTTTCTTTTGTTTACATCTTCTACGTTTTTTTTTTTTTTACAATTACTGAACCCTTTCTATTAGTTTTTTATTACGTTTTAAGCATTTGGCAGACACACTTCTTCAGAGCAGACACACTTCATCTAACTAAGCCTTAAACAGTTAAAAGCCTGGCTCAGGACCCCAACAGCGGCATTCCGGTATTTTATATTATTTTTAATCATATACTTAATTGCTGTTTTAATATTTTCTCACACTGCAAAGCTCCATGCAGTCAAGCCAATGCTTCTAATATCTGCCAATGATTATCAGAGAAACGAGGTCTTCCCAATTATATTGTACATCTATTCATTTTTGACAGCATGGGAAAGTTTTAGATCCGCATCTTAACATACACTTTCTCTTTCGAGATTTGGTTTTTTTTCTTACTTTTCTATTGTGTTTCTGTCAACAGGGGAAATTATCCATCATTTATCTTTGATACTAATTTGTTTGTCCTTTCCTGCCACACTTACTGTAAGAACGTACAGCCTCTGGAAGTGTATAAAGGAGGAAACTCTGGCAGACCTCAAACAGAAAGTGTGGGTCTAGTTTATATTCCCTTTAATGAGACTGCCAGCTGATATGAATATACTAACAAGGGAAACTGGGTGGTCTGGGATTTATGCTGAAATCAGAGAACCAATGATGGTTGGCAGCGTTTTAAACCCTCTGCCAGCAGTCGCTTTAATATGTTTGTTGCAGTGCCAGAAAAGAAACTTAGGAATTATACCCTAACCTAAGGACTCACAATTTTTTTTTTTAATTTTGTTGGTTTGTCCCCTCGGGTTTGGAATCTGCAGGAAATCATTCATGTGCACGGTAGCTATTAGGTAATATGGAAAACATTTGACGTCTTTTAATTCTTTACTGATGTGGTGAAGCTTGTGGAGAAGAGACAGCCATTAATAAAAAAAAACAATTTTATTGATTTCGAATTCGTTGTTTAGTAAATGCAATCCAATGCAATATGTTCACTGGTGAGGAAAGGGCGTTATTGAAAAACTAATTATCGTTGTAGCTGAGTTCTTTTAATCTAATTGTCAATTCTAGGCTGCTATAATAAGGCTAAAGCATAATAAGATTAAAATACTATGCACAAGCCTCAGCTCTTTAAAAATACCTGTCATATTTATTTTTTTAAGCTAAAATTCATTAGACTTAGGATTTAACAGACTGGATATAAACGGATTCATGTATAATTGTTTGTAGTAGGAAAACTGATATTTATGATTTTTTTAATGGAGTTAAAAGAAACCCCACTTTTTTTTTAATTTATTTATCAGCGTTTTCCAACTGTTTTTATAAAAACCTATTCTGTGAGTAAAAGGTTACTGGAACCTAGGCTCATTGTCCAATCCTAATTACAACGATAAACAAATAAATGGTTTAATCAAATAGAATAATTAAAACGAATTTAAAAAAAAGAATATAAAAATAGCTTGTAAACCATGTCAGCTTTGAGAGGTGTAATATTACCAACTGTGCCGTGTAAGAATATGGCAGTCCTAAAAAACCCAGCTGGACAATAAATTATTAAGTGATTCTGTTGTAATGCAAAGTATATAGCAGAATAAATCCACTGTTACCTCACAACTGAATCCTATTGATGGGCATTTTTACTGTTGATGAAGCTGTTGGTGAGCAGGAACGTATAAAAGAAATCTATCTAATTGAATTATTAGAAAATTAGTTTTAATTAGAAAAAATAAAAGTGTTGGATTTGCTACCTCACTGGGAAAGATTTTTCTCCCATTTGTTTTGACCATCTCTTCTTCATTTTTCATCTTCTTCTCCTTTTGGCTGTTCCCTTTTAGGGGTCACCATAGCGATTCATCTGTAATGAACCCTATTCTCTACATCCTCTTCACTCACACCCACTAACTTCATGTCCTCATTTATCGCATTCATATACCTCCTCTTTGGTCTTCCTCTTTACCTTCTGCCTGGTAGCTTCATTTCTAACATCCTCCTACCAATATATTCACTATCCCTCCTCTGTACATGTCCAAACCACCTTAATCTGGCTTCCCTGAAACATCTAACACAAGCCCCCTGATGAACTCGTCCTAATCCTGTCCAACCTCGTTACTCCCAAAGAAAACCTTAAAATCTTCAGCTCAGCGCCACTGTCTCTAAACCATACATAATAGCTGAGCTCACCACTGTCTTGTACACCTTCCCTTTGATAAAAGCTGATATTTTCCTGTAACACATCAATCCTGACACGTTTCTCCACCTCTTCCAACCTGCATTTACTAAGAAAAACAAAAAATAGTGAACTTAGAAAACTTGGCTGAAATACTGGCTAAACACATTAGCATCAGGTCTTAAAGCTAACACCAAATGGCGGCTTCCTCTTTTCCTATTGTTGGTTACACTTACCAAATATTATAAGTATACATAAATTCATTTAGTACAAAATGAAAAGCGCCCATAAGCCGAGACGGCATCATATATAGTAAAGGGGGCATTACATTTGCAAAACGCCCTTATACATCTAAGCAACTGGGGGTTAAGGGCTTTGCTCAGGGACCCAGCAGTGGAGCTGGGAATCAAACCTACAATCTTTAGGCTGGTGGACCAACACCTTAACCATTAGCCAGCACCTCCCATGGCATGGCTTCCAGTAAGTATCCGGTAATGTGGAGAACTTTAATCAACAGACTGATTGATTTTAATTGATAGATTTCCAATATCAGTGATGAAAATTAACTAATTTTGACATATTTTCAAATGTTAACTTATATCAATACTTGCAATGACTGAAAGGCAGGTTAAGATGACATCATCACTTTACAGAATTGTGTACGTTACTTAAATCTTAAAATGAGATTTAAGGGTTTTTTCTTGAGTATCACTATGCAGTGGACCAAGAAAAGTGGAAGAATAGTGTTTAAATTGCTGGACTACTGATCAGAAGATCGAGGGTTCCTTTTCCAAGACAAACCAAGCTACCACTGATGGGCCCCTAAGCAAGGTCTTTAACCCTTAACTGCTCAGTTGAATAAAAAAAAAAATGAGATAAATGTATCCCATCGAAAAAAGGGGTGTCTGTCAAATGCGGTGAAATAAATGGATATCGTCACCAGTGTATTGTTGAATAAGTAACTGAAGAGGTTTAGTTAACTGTAAATGGGTTTATGTTTTAGTCTCCCAGACCACCTTATTCTGTAATATTAAACCGTGCAGCCTCTTTTCTTACAATGTTTAATAATTTTCATCTTTTAAATAAAGATCAGTACTAAAAGAGTGTCTTCTCGGGCTAATGGCTATTATTAATTTTACATAATTTCCTCTATAATTTTATACGCTTGTTAGGGCAGGAGAAGGTTCTGTTTTATCTCTGACTCATCTTTCGAGAGCTTGGCACTTCCTTCCCCAGACTGCTATAGCAATCCAGCCCCTTCATGCTTTTTTCAGTGGGAATAAGATTTCGGTCCTGGCACACAGCCATTACACAGCAGCACAGAGGGCAGACTGTGTAGATTAGTGTGGCATGGGGCCCTGAGTAATAAACCTCATTAGCCATGCGTTTATTATTCATCAAGTGGAACCCAATTGATCGCTTGTCTTTGAGCACTATGTTAATCGAGAATTGACTGATCCGACTCGGACAGAGTTGTGGGAATTGATTGCGGCGATATGACTGGGACACTCATCTTAAACCAGGTCTCTGGTGGGTGTGGTCTTTGGGATGTTATAAAAAATATATATATGTGACGCCAGTGCAAAGCCGACTTACTGTCAACCTAAAATTTTAATTTATTTTTAAAAAACTGCACATACTACAATAAAAAAGTCATTTATAAAAGCAATTTATAACATTTGTATAACATTTTACTAAATCTAAATGTCTGGCATTTGGTAGATGGTTGTATCCAGAGAATTTATAGTTTTGTGTAATGCTGTCCAATATCCACAAAAATTGTTTCTAGTATCACACGCATACAGATATAAATAAGCGTTATAGCCGTAACGGAAGATTTAGAGCACGAGGTTAGAATCAAACTGATCACTTTATTCCGTAAGATCAACACAACAAGTTCAAGACTTGGGTTTAGCGAACTAAGAGTTCATGGAATCTCTCTTAAAAAACAGTTTACACGCCTGAGGCATGAGGACTCTGGACGTCTCAGGAAATGGGGGCAACTATAGCAGCGGTGGCTCAAATGGTTAAGACGCTACGTTGTTGATTGGAAGACCAGGAATACCTGGGTTCAAGTCCCACCACTGCCAAGTCTGCCACTTATGAGCAAGACCCTTAACCCTTTCTGCTCCAGGGGACTCTGCATTCTGACAACCAATTCCATGGTGGAATATGCAAAGAAAAAAAGTCTAAGGAACTTGGAAATCGCTAGGAGACATGAGTTAATGTCTTACATCCAATGTTGAAACCAGATATATTCCTAGGGGAAGTGAGTGATTGGGTGATTATGGAATGAGGTGCAGGTGTGTGTGAACAGAATTGAAAAGAAAGTGAGCGGTGAAGCCAGAAAGAGCCTGGCAATAGTCTGTGATAATAGCTACCTAATAATAATAATAATAATAATAGGGTTTATTGTCATTGCACAAGGGAACACAACAGAACTATAATTGCTCACAACAACAATAGTGCACTGAAAATATAAAACGATTAAAACTAAGATAAAAGAAAAAAGAGATAACAAAAACAAATACACAAAACAGTACAATTGAAACATTTAACTTATTTAAAGTGCACAGTCGTGAGGCAGTATTCAATTGTGTGTGTGTGTGTATGTTTTTATTTATTGTTTGCAGTCAGTAAGTCTGTTAGTCTAGTTGTGTGAGATTTTATTGACCTGAAGCGCTGTCTAGATGGCAACAGGTCAAACATGTTATCAAGTTATCACATCATCTCGATATCTTTGTTATCCCGAATACATGGCAGAAAATGTAACTGAATCATTGTAAGACTAAATAATATGATAAAAGTCATATTTTTAAAATACCAAATCAAAATAATTATTTTAGCATTTAATTAGTCTTAAGTCTATTTCTGTGCAGCGACGGCCATGTATACGTGCGACCGAAGAACTTTGTTAGTAATAATAATAAATTTAGCGGCTAGATGTAGAGCTGATTTTTCATTTAGTTTAAAAACCCACTGAAGTGTTGAGCAGGTCTTGAACAAGATAATGGAATGATGTCAGAAGGAAAAGATTATATTTAATGTGCAGGTAAAAAACACAAAACATTTAAATCAAGCGGCAATGTTTAAGGTACATTTAATTACTGTTTTTAGAATCTGTAATCGGATTGAATTTGATAGAATTAATAAGGAAAAAACATCGACTTTATAATGTATTCAGCTCAATTCAGGTTGTATTTATATAGAGCTTTAAACAGTGGACATTGTCTCAAAGCAGCTTTACAGAACATAAGTAACAATAAAAAAGTCCGCCATTAATGTTAGGAAAAATGTAATCAAAAACATCCCTCGTGTAACGTTTTGTATATTTTATAGTAATGTTTTAAGTTCATGTTTGTGTTTTTTGTATACATTTACAGCATTTGGCAGACGTCCTTATCCAGAGCAACTTACATTTATCTCTTTTATACAACTGAGCAATTAGGGGTTAAGGGCCTTGCTCAGGGGCCCAATGGTGGTAGCTTGGCAGAGCTAGGAATCGAACCCACCTTAACCATGTGCCACCACTTCCCCACTACTTGTTCATGTTTTTGTTCATGTCCTGTTTTGTTCCTTGTCATGTGATCATTGTTCCCTATGTGTTCCTGTCATGTAAGTCCCTCGTCCATGTGTCCTGTTTCTATTGGTTCTCGTCTATGAGAATTTTGTCTCGTCTTTGGTTTGTTTTGGTCATGTTAGTATTTATAACCCTTATGTTTCCTGGTGTCTTTTGTCCTGGATTGCGGATTATTTCTTGTATCACTGCGGTGTTTGTTAGTTTCATGTCAAGTTAGCATCAAGTCAGGTGAAGTTAATGTTGTTTTGCCAAGTGTTTATGTTTGTAAATAAATGCTGCATTCAGGTTCACTACGACTCACCCTAGTGGATTTATTACACCTAGTATGCAACTTTGAGCGACTGTGGCTCAAAAAAACTCGTACCTTGGATGGTACGAGGAAGAAACCTTGAGAGGAACCAGACTCAAAAGGGAACCCATCCTCATTTGGGTGACTCTTTACTGGAAAGTGTGTTTTATACTTTATTTTTTTTCATTTTGGACACCGTATAGTCTGATTATAATAAAATACTGTAAACCACATTATAGCCCGCATAGTCAGAACTTGTGTCAGGAAGTTTTTGTGGCTTATGATCAGTGTGTGAAACTGAGATCTGTCCCTGTTGGATATTTCGGCAACAGACACCGAGGCACTAACATGTCCATGGTCCAATGATGCATTGTGCTAAAAATACCTATCTAACAACAGTGTTTGTGTGAGCTGGACCACTGAGAGATGTTTTTATTGATTCAATCGCATTATTGGTGTCTCTCATGCCCTGTGGAGAGTGCAGGTGGGAAATGGATTCTCCGGTTCAATGAGAAAGATCATGGCAATTATGTTAGGCTGGGACCGACTCAATCTACGAAGGGAGGAGGCGAGAAGTTCATGTCATACGCAACAGTGTCTGTATTAACCAGCTTTCATTAATGCAGCCAGTTTCCAGTTGTACCTATATAATATTTCCAATATTTCAAGCTGGAAAACTATTTTACTTTAGTAGAGAGACATATTATTGAAAAAGTAAAGTAGACACTCTTTGGTAGACACTTTTATCCAGAGCGACTTATATTTATCGTGTTTATACAACTGGAGGTTGTATGAGCAATTAGGGCTTGAGGGCCTTGCATGGGGGCCCAGCAGAAATAACTTGGTCTTATTGGGAAACGAAACCCAACCCAACCACCCTCCTGTTAGTAGTCCATACCTACACGACTGGGCTACCACTTCCCACATTAAGATGCTGGACTGCTTACCAGAAAGTTGTTGGATTTATTCCCAGCACTTACCGGAATACTTACCACTGCTGGATAAGGGCATCTGCCAAATGCAGCAAATCTGATGTTTTTACGAATTTATTATCAATAAATTTGTAATTAATTAATTACATTTCATGTCAGGTTCTAATATAATGATTCATGTTTAAAAAAGACTACAATTTGAACTTTTTCATAGATCATTCGAAGAATCTATAGCAACATTTCCATAAATTACTTTACACACTGTTGTTGGACTGCTGTTTGGACAAGTAAGTGTTTAAATCCCAGCTATCTGGCACTGCTGGGCCCCTGAGCAAGGCCCTTAACCCCAAACTGTTCCATTGTTAAAAAAAGATAGAGATAAATGTAATATAAAGAATAGACCTGTAATTGCTGATATACTAATTGAATCAACACCTTCTGACAAATCAGTGTTAAAAGAAATGTTTTTCTCCCTCACTGTCAGATGGCTGATGGGATTTTGCCAAGTAGGATGTGATCCTGGATAAACATCCTTTGTTAATCCTGGATCAACATATCAATCAACCAACGATAACCATCTGATGTCATCGACCATCTGATGCCGTCCAATCCTGCCTCAATTTATTTTTTTAATCTTTTCCTTCAAAATGTAAGAGTATAAATGTCTGTATTAGATAAAAAAAACACATGAAATACTTAAATGATATATATGATACATTACATGCCACGCTAATTAACTGCAACTGTTGATGTGTGAACATTTCCCTCGCCTTCGTGACCAAAAATAGATGTGTGTGTGCAGTAAAATGTATAAGGCTGTGTGTGCATGAATAAAAATTAATTTATAGATTTTTGTAAAATTAATTGTCAATAAAAATATGGCTTGTGATTGCGATTTAATTAAATTAACATAAAGCCTGTTTTATAGTAAGAATGTTACTTTATTGCGGTTCTACAGGTTCACCATTTCAGAACATTTTACATTCAATTGTTTATTAGTGATTGTTTAAGATTCACTGTCTAAATTCATTATGAATCATTTTAATCAATACAGTCGAAATTATTATATCTAAATGATTTAATGTTAATCCAGGATTTATTATTGCCAGTTAATTGTTCAAAAACGAATACATTTTCAGGCTCAGCCAGTAGAATATTTCTCAGCACTTACTCACTTTAAAAAGTGTTTGTGAAAGGTAAGGAAAAGATTCACAAATGGATTGAGGCAGGTTTGGTCGGCCCACGCTGATGACATCAGATGGTTATGATTGGTTGATTGAAATGTTGATTCAGGATCAACAAAGGATGTTAATCCAGGATCACATCCTACTTGGCAAAATCACGTCCACCAAACTGGAGGTTTTTTTTCAGATTCACCTGAAACAGATGCTCATTTTTTCATTGTTCTGTTGTTCTTCTACATGCTCGAGATGCCAGAAAGGGTGTTAAATGTCGTAAACAAACTCCCAGTATCACTTTTTTTATTCATATAAAAAAAAAATTGCATACTTGATCTTTTTTATCATTTAGATATAATGCATGTAGATAAGATGCATGCTGAACCCAGTCTTCAGTGATCTACAATTACAGCATTTGGCAGGCTAGAGTTAGAATAGCGTAGCATAATTTGGACCCCTGATCCACCAAGTCAAGTCCTCGTAATGTTAAAATAACCTCAGTGTCTTTCCACCAGATTTTTTTGGAGTGCAGCTGTAAGGATTTGTTGCATGTTGATGAAGGAAGCCTCGAGTGTGTCTTTGCTCTGTGTAAAAGTGTTTGTTTTAAAGCTTTTGGCAACAGATTTGGATAGAATCACATACAGACGTGCTGGTCCACCACATACATTTGACTATGGATTCGATTTCTGTACCGACGATGCTGCATCCGAAACCTAGAGTCTATCCCAGAGCACCAGATAGGGAACATGCTACCAAACCTCTAAAGGGCGAAAAATACACAACACACCCACTAGAGATCATTTAGAGAAGCTACTTAGTCTACAGTGCCAGTCGATGTAAACTGAGGAACCCAGAGGAAATCATGATGAGAACATACCCACAGGGAGGAGGTGGAATATACCAGCCCATCCCTGGACCTATGGGTTTTAGGCGGTATAGTGCATGTATAACATTTTAATTATCATAGTAAATCTAATTACGTAGATCTAATAGTGCATGCATGATTTTAGCGCCCTAAAAGGTCTAGAGTCTCTCACTCCTTTGCTGTCTTTCCCTCTTTCTCTCTTTCCCTCTCTTTCGCCATCTCCCTATCTTTCACTCTCTCTCTCTCTCTCTCTCTCTCTCGTCTCTCTCTCTCTCTTTTCTCTTTCACTCTTTATCTCTCTCTCTTTTTTCTTTCTTTCTCTCTCTCTCCCCCTCTTTCCCTCTCTTTTTTTCTCTTTCTTTTTCTCCCCCCCTCTCTCTCTCCCTCTCTTTTCAAATTAAATGTGCTACAATTTCTATTCACATTTTTAATAAAAATAAATATTAACACATGTAAATATATGCAGAATTCACTTACGCTGCTCCGAGAGCTTACAAAAGTGCTTTCTGGTTTACAGACTGAAAAGGTTTTGCTCTGGATTATTTTACTGGGAGGTTTGTACCTTCTTTGTGTGTGTTTTCAGACATTCTCGTTGTCCTATATTAATGAAACATACAAAAGTAGCATCTCTGCTCGTTACTTATTCTTGATAACTTTGGCTTACAGCATACACATCCCCGAACAGCAGGTCCCTTAAGAGCACATTCCACACACGGCCCATTTATGATAACGAGAAACATCAAAACCTGCAAATTGTCTAGGATTCAGGGGCTGATATGCAACTTTAGTTAAACAATAATTCCCTTATTCTAGCAAAAAAACATTACGCCGACAGGTAGTGTACATTATGCAAATTTCCAACCCACTTCAATGAGAAAGGTGAAAAACACCTCAATAGACATCTTAATGATCCAAATTTTATCACAAGTCCAGATTTTATTTTGACTCACAGTCCTTGAGTGAAAAGAGCACAGTGTAGCAGGTCATTTTCCGAACACGGTGCCTGTTGTCATCTGTATTTATAACAGCAAGCAAGCCATCAACTTGCTGTGGGTCTTTTTAATTAAACACAGGTCATGAATCTCAAATCATAGCCGCTCTGTAATTTACATTTTTTTATGATACCCTGCAGGATACCTAGCTCACTCTGTGCTTAGTCATTTAATTGATTAATATTAATGAGTATTAATTTCCGGTGCATGTTAGGACCGTCATTTAGACCTTCAATAGATTAAAAGTTGCATGCTGATCATTGAACAGCTTTAACGACCTACAACAGTGGTCCAAACTCGGTCATGGAGGGCAGGTGTTCTGCAGAGTTTAGCTCAAACTTGCCTCAACACTCCTACCTGGACACCCAGTTTGGACACCCCTGACCTACATGGTGCCGAGATTGAAAATATGAGTCTGTAAAACATCAAAGCCAAGATTACGACTAATCCAATCATTTTCTAGGTTTCCGTCACCCTGTGTTGATGCACATTTTGCACATTCCGTCAGCCTGTGTTGATGCACATTGTGAAGTATGGCATCAGAAGTTACTCATGAAATCGGAAAATGTCCTTAATTCCGGTGTTTTTTATTGCGAAAATGTGAATAACGGTAGATGTTGTCATGCAGTCAGGCGATATAGCAGCACAGTGGTTAAGGTGTTGGACTGCTAATTGGAAGATCTGTGTTTGATTCCAACCTCCAACAAGATGCTACTGCTAGGCCCCTAAGCCCCAAGTGCTTAGTCGTATAAATGAAATACACTCCTCGGACATTTATTACTTACCCAATGTTTACTAATCAAACTCCTGTCTTCATTTTGCTTGCTTTGTTGCTTAAGCTGAATAAATTCTGATGTAACAAATATTTGTTTATTTGATCTTTTCCCTTTTTTTGCAAACTTGGCGACAAGATTCACTTCACGTTAGGATAGAAACCTGGCGACTGATCCTGCTAGAGATTTTCATTAGTCTCACCCACAGCAACAGGCTAGTGCGCAAACCTGAGAAGTTTTTAAACACAGCAAGATAATGACGTGATATCGCTCTTAAGTGGTTTTTAATGCTGCCAAGAAACAGCACAGTTTCTAAGGATTATAATCATGGAAATAGTAGAAATGGGGGAGAGGACGAACTGGAGCGTGGGCTTGGGAACCAGGAAGAAAGGAAGCCAACGTCAGAGGCAGGATTGTAGGAAGAAGGTAGGGAGAATCGGTTATCGCTGGAGACCAGACCAGTTTTTATAGGTGAGCGAGTGAGAATAAGAATGATACTATATATTAATATAGTGACTAATACCCACCAAGTATCCCTTAAATGGGAAAAATGCATAATGTACACTGCTAGAGACTGACTCACTATACACTGGGACCCTGATGACTCAATTTTGCGTCACATGACTACATCCTTACTGTCTAAAGTGTCGACTCTGGCATTTATCATCAACAGACATGAGTAATATCTACTAAACATATGATGAAACATACAAGTCAGCATGGATTTATACTGGTTTTTGTAGGCCAAATGTTTTAAGAGCATTAGAAGATTTTGCAAGCCGAATCTATGATCAGGGTTCTGCCTTCTAAAAGGAGCTAACTGAGACACACCTATTCTGTTAGCAAACCATTTGTGTACGTCAGCTAATTCATTGTCAGCATGCGAAATCAACTCCAAAGCTTTGGGATTTGAGATATAGTTGCCTGGAATCAGAAAATCAGATCACTGGCATACGCATGGCACTATGATGAGAAAGATTACACCACTGTATATTGCACATGCTTCATGCTTAGTCAATTTTACCCACAATACAGTTTCCCTAGAGAAAGTATAATGACATTACTGAATGTTTTCAACCAGCCATGAAAGAGAGATAAAAAATGACCATAAATGCAGTCTAAAGAAAGAATACACACTCAAGCATAAAGAAATAATTACAAAAATCGGCATGTCACATATAAAAACCAAGGTTACGTTGTGAATCAACCAACACAGTATAACGGAAGGCTTCCCATACTTTGCACAACTGTTGTAACATAACATACTTTACCATTTTACAGCACTAAATAAAGTGACATAGTACCACAATGTGAAATGTCCAATCAATGCAGTAATTAACTGCCATCTATTTTAATAATCATTACTTTTCCAAGTAGGATAGTATAAATGGTAGTATTCAGACTACCACTCAAAACAATACATTTCCCTGCCGATAAATCTTCGGTAAAACAAGATGCTGCCTAATAAAACCAGGGCCTAATTAGAATCCTAATTTTGAGTTGCTGTCAGGAATTAATTTTATTTTTTTTTTTATTTCATACAGGGGTTCTATCTGTTTTCGATAATTGGAATTACTTAGACTAACTAAGAATAAAAATGTTTATTAGATTTACATTTCTGGCATTTGGCAGACGTCCTTATCCAGAGCGATTTACATTTATATTAGGGGTTAAGGGTCTTGATTAGGGGCCCAGAGGTGACAACTTAGGTGGTGCTGGAAATTGAACCCCTGATTTTTTAATTAGCAGTTCAACATCTTAACCCCTGTGCCACTGTGCGTTATAAATACATCATAAAAAACTTACAATTACAGTCGTGATAAGTGGAATAGTTGAGTTTTATGGTTTTATGTTACTAGGTCTTATATGTAAAGTTATTTGCATTTTAGGATTTTATTTAAGTTTATATGATTAAAAACACCCAAAATGTTCCATGGTCCTGGTTGACATAATGTAGATTTTTTTTTCCTAATTTGATTTCTACCTGCAGAGCTTTTTTTTTAACAATAGGCTGTGTCAATTGTACGCTTTTATGATGTATTTATAATTTGGTTAAGATGTTGGACTGCTAATATTTAGATCCTTGGAGTTTGACCTCATAGGTTGGTGTGTTGTGTGTTCTAAACTGGTTTTCCGCTTATTCGAGTTATTTGAGTTTCTGTTGAGTTTCAGTAATCAAAATGTTGATCTGTTTAAATTTTATTCTAAATTTTATATTACCTAATACACTCCTGAATAAAACAAATCCTAGCTGATACACTGGAAAAATTCTTTAGATCAGTTTCTGCTGAAAAAAATAACAGCTATTTCTTAAAGTGGAAACCTATAACTCAAAATCTACACCAATTCTGGTCCTCCATTTCTTTAGTACGTGCTTGCAGCCTGCCAATGACATCCCCTTTCCACCAGAGTTCCACCAGACCACAAAGGAAGACAATCTGAAATCGTATCTCTTTTTTTTTTTATTAGAAAAAAACACAGTGTTTTTTTTTTTTTTAAAAAGAAAAGCTGCATCAAACAGTCTCCGGAGATTTGTCATGGCTCGATCTTCGACAAATGCTGAACCCTGGTAAAGGAATTGTCTGCCAAAGCAATCACATTAGTCAGAATGAATCATCTGAGGAGCAGTAAAGAGAGGCTCAGCTCTGGGCCAAAGAATCATCTAACAATGCTTTGAGCAGGATAAAATTAGATGGGGAGGGGGAAAAAAACCCAGATAGTGTTACTAGGGGTGTCCTGAGGAGGCCACAGCAAAAAATATTCAAATAAATAATAATCAAAAAAAGAAAATAATAATATAACAGAAGTCAGTGTAATGTGTGTTATCCGTATTTACTTTTATTAACTGGTTAGTGTAATAATAGGATTTTAATTTAGAAATATATTTTTTTAATCCCATCAGTGCTGTAACATATCCTTCTATACACATCGTCTGTACATTCATCTGTATATCTGAATATTCTAATATACTGTGTATTCATCTATTTAGAGTTTCTGTATATTTCATTATATCCCGTGTATTCGTTCATTTATTCATTCATTTATTCATTCATCTTTTATACACACTTCCTAATTCAGGGTCGCAGGGATCTGCTGGAGTCTATCCCAGTTGTTTCTGAAAGGGCAAAAGGCAGCAGGGGACACCTTGGACAGGTCGCCAGTCCATTACAGGGCCACACGCACAGACTCACTCCTATCGGCAATTTAGAATCACCAATCAATCTAACATACATTTTTTTGGACTGTGGGAGAAAACCGAAGTACACAAGGACGGACCGGCGCCACACACAGAAAGGCCCCGGCCTGGCGATTGGGACCTTATACACTTTTATATCACTATTGCTAACATTTATATATTCTTTGCACACTACATATCTCTCTTATCACTTATATATATATATATCCATTTGTATGGATTGTAAATCCATTATTTATATATCTGTACATTTGTTTATACTGCACTGCCACTTTGCACTTCTGGTTAGATGCTAACTGCATTTCATTGCCTCGTAAATATGTGCAATTACAATAAAGTTAAATCGAATCGAATCTAATCTTTGCATGCCCAATAAAAAGGTGATATTTTGTTAAAATCTACAATCTTAATTTTTCTCCTAGCTTTGATTGTAATTTTTTTTTTTATAAATAAAATTATCCTTTTGAATTCACAAAAACGACCTCTAATGACTTATGACAAGCTATTCTGTGCAGAAAAAGTAATAGCAACCTATAAAAGGATATTGTTCTAAGTATAGAGACGTAGTAGGATCCATGTTGTGTTGAGTAGCTTTATTAAATAAAGGGAAGGGCAGAAACATAAACGTAATACGGGCAGGGGAAAACAAACAAACCAGCCAAACAAAACCAAGACAACAAAACCAAGACAACAAAACCAAGACGTAACACTGAATTCTTAAACCGAGAACCGAGCAGAGATCAAAACCAAGAATACCGACAGACAGAGCAAAGCTTAGTATGTTAAGAGTTCAAAACAATACTTCGCGACGTGCTAGCCAAAGCGGCTAGCTTATAAAATCCGAATCACACACGAAGAAGCGTAGTACAGCATTCCAGTAATGGCGCCCTTTGGTGAAGGGAGGGCGGAACCGTGACAACTGTGTGTGTCTTAGGTAGCACTTTTGTTATTTAATTTGTCATTATCTGTTAAATGTAAAACAGCGTAGCCATTAAAGAGATTAGGGGTGCCTTGACTTATGAGTTTAATTCGTTCCATGATGGAGCTCGTAACTCAAATTACTCGCATGTCAAATCACTTTCCCCCATTAAAATGAATTGCATTCCCTGTGGCGTTCGGTACACCATCTAGAGGTTGAGTGTCTGAAGCTGACTCGTAACCTGAATTTTAGCTCGCAAATCAAAGCAAAAAATCGGTAGACAAAAACTCATTAGTTGGGACACTCGTAAGTCAAAGTACCACTGTACACGGATGACTAATATACTGTTTATAAACTAATGCATTTACGTACATAAGAATAACCAACTATAAATGTCACTTTACTAAAAGGTTGGACAAAAGGACAGGGACAAATATCCTTATTTTATTTGGCTTTTAAAAACATGCTATTTTTCCACACTAGCTTTTTAAGCCAATTAGTGAAAATTTGTTAATTCATCCAGAAAAATGATTAGTGAGATCAGACATCAATATAGGTTGGAGGGGTCTGGGATTCCAGCTAATTTCAAAAGTGTTTAGTTGAGAGACCCACAACTTCATTGAGTTGAGAGACATTGTGCACAGGGGCATTGTTATGCTGGAACAGTGTTTGGGCGAGTGAATTGAAAGACATTGCATATAATTATGGGCTTCCATAATACTATTTGGCAAACACATTTATGCGTGCGCTGGTAAGGTGTACAGAAACTGTTGACCGCATAAAGTACACAAACCCTATTTTAATTTTGAATAAAAAATCTAGAACATTCCAAAAAAAAGAGCCGACTTGACGAAACTGTGTATTGTTGTATGTACGTTTGAGAACGAGAAAAAGCCATAGAAACGAGATTCTAAGTATACAGATCATAGTTTTAGGCTATAATGCAGTCTGTCATTACACACCTACACAGTCAATCACATATCCATCTCCAAGTCTCGCTATCATCCATCACCCACCCTAATGCTCCCACACACACTGGCAGAATTTCTCTCAGTAAACATTAAAAGCCCAACAATCGTCTATTGATCAAAAGTTGCACGAACTGGAGCTGGAAGCAAGCAGCAACCGTGTGTGTTATACGTGGGCTGTCCTGCCTTAGAGCTGGAGGTACTGTGTGCTGCCAGGTTCTTTAGCATGATCCTCAACCTTCAGCTAAATGCTTGCAGAGTGTCTTGTTTTGACGGTATATTAATCAGGATCAACAGTGTGTTAAGTGATTAGGTGTGAAAATGAGTGACAGCACAAGTTATGATTAGGTTTAAGAAGCACTGGCTGTAATAAAGTTACTTCTAATGAACTCTAATGAACAGTAATAAACCTAGTGTGTTTTTGAAGCGAGAGACTTTCTCATGCATAGTGCACATTAATAACAAAGGAAAGTGTTTATGAACTCTAAAATTAAGCGCCCTATGGTAACACTAAAACTTACACTAACACTTAACAACTAACTATGTCGGAAGTCATAGGCAGTCCTACATTAATACTTAAATTAACACTGGTAACTAATATAGACAAACGAGTTAATAAGTAGTAAGTAAAAGCTAATTTAGGACAAAGGTAGTTTCTTATTGGGTATTTAATAAATACTTTAAAATTGTTATTGAGTACTACTTACGAACTATAACCAATCAACAGATGTGACTTTGTGCTTAACGCAATTTAAATGCGTTGTTTTTGACAAAAGATCATCATTATCATCAATCACTGAACTGAATGGCGCTAGTAAAGTTATCCAATCATAGGCTCGTCAGCATCACGTCCTAATTTTAGTATTATTATTATTATTATTATTATTATATTATAAACGTATATATATATTATACATATATTTGATATATATTTAATCTGGGGGTATTAATGTGAATTTTATTTTTTAATTGATTATTAATTTTGCAAGTAATTGTCTAATAACTAATTTGATAAAATATTAAATAAAGCGTTAATGTAGTTCAAACTATTACTCGGGTTATTACTATTACTGCATAAATACTGGTGGATTATTACTAACTATAGACCATTATTCTAAAGTGTTACCGGTACATATGGCAACCAATGAGCATACAATGCTTCATTTCATACTAACTTTATCTTCTTTTAGCTGTTCCATTCAGCCTCCACCTTGCCCAATCGTCTGCATCCTCTTTACTCACACCCACTTACTTCATGTCCTCATTATCACATATCCCTCCTATCTGGCCTTCCACTCCTATTAATGCTCCTATTAATATTTTCTCTTCCCCTGCTCTGCATACGACCATACGACCATCTCAATCTGACTTTGTCTCTGCAACATCTAACATGAACTGTCCCTCTGAAGTGCCTGTTCCAAATCCTGGCTAAATTATCCCTTCCAATGAGAACCTTAACATCTTCAGCTCTGCTACTGTACCTCCAACTCTGCCTCCTGTCTCTTCCTCAGTGCCACTGCCTGTAAACCGCAGATCATAGCAGCACAGCTTGTGCACCTTTTTCCTTGATTCTAGCTGATATTCTTCTGTCACACATCACTCCTGACACCTTTTCCACCCGTTCCAACCTGCCTGCACTCGTTTTTTCACCTCTTCTTCACACTCTCCATTGCTCTGGACTGTTCCAAGTGCTTACACTTCTGAACCTTCTTCACATTTTCACCCTGTAATCTCACTGTTTCATTTCTCTCTCTATCATTCACACCCTTCCCTTTCATTCACATCAATATTCTCAGTCAGTGTATCATGTTTTTTTTTTTTTTTGTTTGTTGCCAATAACGCTTTAGATATTAGAGTCTACTGGCCACTGATTTTTCCGGGTATTTTAATACATAAATAAATAAATACCAAACTACATACGATTATTTTTTATTATGTTTTACAGTAGAGGCACCAAAAGCATGTTCATGCATGCATGCAAGTGTTTATGGCATATGTGATAAAAATAATTCTTTTTATACCCACATTTTCACTGGGGGCGCTATAGCTACTTTAGCTACAGACTCCAGCCAGTTTATTATTATTAGTTTGTCACTAGCATTACCGACTGGGATCTCAGTTTCCTGAGAAAAGAACGCTTATTCTAACAATTACCTCCATTATTCAAATCATTTGGCACAATTTAATCATTTTAATATGCTTTATTCAGTAACAACTTACATCACAGATCTCATGGGAAATATAAAGTCTCTCTTTTCCTGAGATACAAACCAACCCACCAGATACAAACGACCCATAGTAGGTTTCTTTAAAATTCAGGTCCCAAAAAATCGTCCAAGATTGGTTGTTGGTTTCATTGCTAGCGAACAAGATGGATTTGTTGTTGGTTGCTCATATAGCGATACCTCACACACACACACACACACACACACAACACAACACAACACAAACTGTGGCATTGTTTATGGTGGTTCATCACAGTTATATTATATTATATTATATTATATTATATTATATTATATTATATTATTTATGGGAAGTGGTGGCTTAGTGGTTAAGGTGTTGGACTTCTAGTTAAAAGATCGGGGTTCGATTCCCAGCACCACCAAGATGCCACTGTTGAGCAAGGCCCTTAACCCACAACTGCTTCGATGTATTAAGAAGATGAATGTAAGTCGCTCTAAATAAGCGTCTGCCAAATGTCGCAATTTTAAATGTAAATGTAAATATTATTTATCAAGCTTAACACTCAGACAAAAGTAATGGGACACCAACACATCACATCTGTATCTCAAGCTCCTATTCCGATTTTAGTTTTATTCTTACTCCTATAATAAGCTCTAGATTTATGGAACAACTTTTCATCAGGTTTTTTATAGCATGGCCCTGGGAATTTATCCATCAGGCACTAATTCAATTCAATTTCATTTGCACAGTGCTTTAATGAAGGACAGTGCCTTTAAGAAGCTTTACAGAAATATAAAAATTCCTAAGAAAAAACGAGACAGCCGGAGGTAAGAAACAAAAACTTGGGTGAAACAAGATTCAAGGCAGAACCAATCCTTCTGTTTTTGACACCAGACAAAGTTATTATAAAAAATATCTTGTCTACAACGATATATTCCTAAACATATATCAGGTAAGTCATTAAGAAAAGTCTAAAGTGCAGTTGGTGTTCCAGATTATCCCAAAAATGTTTAGTGGGTTTGAGGTTCTTACCTACCAACCATAACATGGTCTTCATGGAGCCTTTTTTGGTGCACAGAAGCAATACACATGCTGGAACGGGTTTATCCCTTTTAATTTTATTAAATGAATTACGTTATTATTCCCAGTTTGGGAAATGCTGGTAAGGTGTCCACAAACTTTTGGCACTTTAGTGCATCTATATGTTTATGTATGATTTTACATATCTGACAATTGCTGATAGTTTGCAAAAAAAGAGCAACATACAAGAAATTGCATGTAGCATTTAGCATATTTGTACAGGTAAAGAAAGTGATGAAGCATTAAAAAAAGAAGGTGTGTAAGCATACTTCCAGGTGTGTGTGTATGTGTCGAATAAACGTTAGTGGAGCACCTGTTTTCTATGTGAAACCCAGAGTGACGTTTTACAGATTATTAGTGATCTCTGCTGAGCTGTTAGCCTCCTGTCTGCCATCAGCACGAACCGGCAGAAACATCAGCACAACGTACAGTAACAAGTGCCATATTTATACGTTCACAAGCATCAGTGCTGCTGCCTGAAACGTTAAGTTACAGGCAGATAGTAACAGCAATAGGTGTAAGATTGTGATTTGTGTGGTGTTATTACTGTAATAGTGTGACTACACCTGAAAATATATAAAAAAATAAATAACGTAGCTGCGAAACGATTAGCACAGACATTAGTGGAAGCCAGACAATAAAATAATCCATCCATCCATTCCATTCATCACTTATTCCCTAATTCGGGGTCACAGGGATCTGCTGGAGTCTATCCCAGCCGTCTCTGAAAGGGCAAAAGGCAGGAGGGGGACACCCTGGACAGGTCGCCAGTCCAAGACACACACTTGCTCCTATGCGCAATTTAGAATCACCAATCAATCTAACATACATGTTTTTGGACTGTGGGAGGAAACCGGAGAACCCGGAGTAAACCCACACAAGCACAGGGAGAACACGCAAACTCCACACAGAAAGACCCCTGCCCGGTATTCAAACCAAGGACCTTCTTTCTGTGCTGCCCTGATAAAATAATCCCCTCCAAAAATCCAATCTAATGAAGATTATTGCATTGCATATATAAAAAATGCTATTAAGATGTGGACTCATGGGAAGATCTTACGCTTACAAGTTGTAGGATTCAATCTGCATAAGGACAACTTTTATACTTTTAATTGCTTTTTTTATATGAGATTTTAACTTAATAGTATGTGAGGTACAGATGGATACTTACAGGATACCAGCCCAGCACCAGGAAAAGTGCATCCTAATAATTTCTTAATGAGTGTTTTGTTTTTGAACATTTCAAAAAACACATTTACAAATATAAATTCTCCCTCTTCTATTTCTCTTTTTTAAAGCACTTTCCTTGCCTTACAATAAATTTCCCTAAGGGTTGTGTCTAATTCCTGGAAGCTTTTTTTTTCATATTTTTGTTTGTTTTTCTTTCATGGTGGTTGATCTTTTCCACTTCAGTCTTTTTTTATAATTTAGGTAACAAAAAGAAATTGCAATAAGGACAAAATCTGGTAAATACGGTGGATGTGGGGTAATAAAACTCCTTGGTTGATGACACAGTGTGTGCAGGTGCATTTTCGTTATTTTCCAGTAGACGAAAAAGTACTTTGAGGTAATTTGCTGTGTCGAATCCAAAGGCTCGCAAAATTTTTAATCCCTTTATGTGAAAAGGGCAATCATGAATGTCGAGCCACATTCCCAATAAATCCAGGAATATTTTCATCTCCCTAGTATGTTACTTATTTTTTTTGCGGAGTCTTAAAAACCCCACCATCTGTTGCATATCTCGGGATCTAAAAGGTTCAGCAATATGCTTTAATATTTAAATACTTATAATAAATGTACTTGTACTGTACATTATAGTGATTTTAATTGAATATGGGTGAACAAGGATTTGCAGGTCTGCTCATTCTGTTTTTATGTATGTTTTTGTATGTCCCAACTTGACTGGAATAAGGGTTTGTACTAAGGATCAACCAATAATTGATTTTAAATATCACGATATGGTTTGTGATATTTAATCCCTTTTTCATTATTGAATATCAGTTTTGTAATATCAGATCCACTGATATATGGCACATATGATATATGATACTATGATATATCGTGTGGACGACAACAACACTTATAATAATAACTTGATTTGCTTTAATCGATGTACATTATTTGCTGGTATGTTAAATAATGTACAATTCTATACTACACCAATGTTTGGAAATACTAAGACAAACTACCATGGCAAAGCTTTTTATTCCTTAAAAATTATATGACCTAATTTTTTTTTATTATGATTATTTTAATGTTCTTTATTTGTTTTTCTCAGCAAAGACATTTCATTTAACAGTGCATTTAATACTGCTGTAGAACTATTTTGTTCGCAAGGAGGAAGTAAAATCGTATTGAGAGTATAAGATGCATAAGTGGGTCAAGTAAAATTTTACTTACGCTTTATACATTTTACAAAATACAAATTTTTGTATTACCTCCCCCAAGCATCCATATGTGGGTTAACAACGACCCGCATTAATTTTCTATAGGATTTCATAAAAACTTTGATTCTTATCATCTGTGAAGTGTCAGGAATAAATCATAAATGTCGCACCTTATGAGGAATATTTTACATGGCAAGATCTGATGCATGTAGGTATTACCTCCTTTTTACCCCAGAAATGTGGGTCATTCATAACTATTATGTAAAAGAAAATAAACTTACACTAGCTAGATAACTAAGCTAGCTAACATTGTATTGTATGTACTGTGTGTCTGTGTGCTTGTTAGTGTGTGTCTGATAGAGTATGTGTTTCTTATCATCTATCACTAAAATTGCCTATTTTATACTTTTCAGATCTAGCTTGCTAACCAAGCTAACTAACATTAAATAGCTAACATTAAATAGATAGATAGATAGATAGATAGATAGATAGATAGATAGATAGATAGATAGATAGACGTACTTTACTGTATTTATTGTGTTTGTGTGTGTGTGTGTGTGTGTGTGTGTGTGCATATATTTATATATCTATATAATAATCAATAGGAGAAAGCAACTGTGGACAGAAACAAACACACACTAACACTCTCACACACATGCACACATAGTCTCTCTCTGTCACACACACAAACACACACACACACACACTGTACACAGTTCTATCTGTGCAGTATACTTATTGCTGCAGTAGACACAGATTCATGGCCTAGGGCTATATTTCACACCGGCTTTGACGCCCTATAACAACATTCAATTATTTTTTCAATTATAATTATGAATTTGTGAGATTCAAGGTCTTGCTAGCTTTCAAACTAAGTAAAGCTTGGATGCGTAAATTTCCATAATCTATAATCTTCCTCTATAAACTCATATCGTGATTTAGTAGAAGAAAGATGAATAATTTGTATTGACACTTTAGATTTTATTCATGTTAAATATAAATTATACACGCCCTGTCTCGATCATCACATATAAAAAATATCGAATAAAGTGCATTCAAACAGCTGTGGCGTGTGACTGGTTAAAGCTATGCTGTGTGTCCTGTTGTGTCCAGATTTAACTTCATATGCAGAACCAGCTACCAGCTCGTTTCATCAATGTAACAGCTACGGCACCAAACAAACATAACTAATCATGAAAGGTTGAACAATTAGCATGTAATTATCATGTAAATACAGCAAATGACTTCACTCAACCCATAGACCAATAAGAAATCACCTTCTGTCTGCCTTATATGGCCAACTGACCAATAAGGTAAAATGTAGGTAAAATCTTCTCTAATATCTCACATACACTCCAGCTGTGACGGCGCAAGATACACGCAGAGACGTGTCCACTTACTACTTTGAAGTCCTCGGCACTGCACTTGTCACCACGGTAGTAGCAGGAAAGCAGCATGTCCTTAATGTCGTGGCCTGTTCGATCGTAGAACTCGCGCATGTTGAAGGGTCGCGGTTTAAAGGTCAGGAAGTCAGCCTTGACTTTTAGGGTTTCCAGAACGCTTTCCTCAACCAGGTGTGTGTCCCGAATCTCATATCTGGAAATGGAAAAGGAAAATAGCTACTTAGAATTTAAGGCAAGATAGATAGATAGATAGATAGATAGATAGATAGATAGATAGATAGATAGATAGATAGATAGATAGATAGATAGATAGATAGATAGATAGATAGACAGACAGACAGACAGACGAACAGATAGATAGATAGATAGATAGATAGATAGATAGATAGATAGATAGACGGACGGACGGACAGACAGACTCATAGATAGATAGACAGACAGACAGACAGATAGACGAACAGATAGATAGATAGATAGATAGATAGATAGATAGATAGATAGATAGATAGATAGATAGATAGATAGATAGATAGATAGATCGGACGGACGGACGGACAGACAGACTCATAGATAGATAGACAGACAGACAGATAGATAGATAGATAGATAGATAGATAGATAGATAGATAGACAGACAGACAGACAGATAGATAGATAGATAGATAGATAGATAGATAGATAGATAGATAGATAGATAGATAGATAGATAGATAGATAGATAGACGAATATGCAACTACTGTATATATTGATATGGATAAAAAATTCAAACAACAGGCTTGACGAGAGTGATACTGATGTTTGTTATTTATAAATGTACAGTTTGTTTATTATGTCCCACATTAAAATACTAATCCGTTCCCACACTAATAAACTAATGCGTTACCTAGGGCAGTGTATAGTATTTTACAGTAAGAGTAAAGTGCTACTGGATGATAAATTACTCATTTAGAAAGATCTTCTGCATTATAGATGATGAAGCTTCTCTCTGGCGGTATGTGTTCACGCAACGTCAATCACCGGAGTGGAAAAAAGCACATTCATTTAATCATTCAGTAGATTAGTGCATGAAATCAGTCAAGCGCAAGTTAACATCGCACAACAGCAGAAAGAAGAAGAAAAGGAAGATCTTTCTATGACGTTTAATCTAGAACAGTTTAAAGACCAGGTTTCGATTTCCAGCACCACCGAGCCACCACTGCTGGGCCTCTGAGCAAAGCCCTTAACCGCAATTGCTTAGTTGTATAACAGGCAATAATGTAAGTCACTCTGGATCAGGGTGCCAAATGCTGCAAATGGAAATGTGGTCAGATAAAAAACTGTTTATTTTGTCCAATTATTCAAGGGGTTACATCTACATTACACTGTCAATCAAATATTACCAGGTACTGTTATGTAGTTTAGATCAAATATAAACATACAGTACTAACAATTTTAGGTCTGACGTGTGCTAGAAGAACAGCACTAATTTTCTAGCCTTTTTACTTTGAACGCTGTTTAATACAGTTTTTAACATTAATAATGCTTTTTAACATCATTAAACAACTTAATTATGTTTACTAATGTAAGATATGGGATAAATCGTAAGTCAGTGGTTAAGGTATTAGACTGGTGGTCCAAAAACCATCAAACCTCATCTGCTCAGTTGGATAAATGAGATAAATGTACGTCGATCTAGATAAATTTTTCGCAATGCATTTGCTTCTGCTTTTAATTTACGGTTGAATATTACTAAACTGAAAAAAAAGGATAAAAAAAAACAACAGGTTCCTTTTAAAGGCATTGCCAAAAAAAACCAAGATTAAAACGACTGATCTATCACCCAAAATGATAAAAAATCATATTTTTACCTTCTATAAATAGACACGGGTTTCAGCTACATTTCGTGCTCAAATTGTACCAGATTCTTTAGTAAAAGCTAGCAACGGATGTTGTATTAGCTTGTTTTAAGTCTACAAATACCACTATAAAACTAAAGGGTTTGTGGACATTTTGCATAAGTGTCCTCCCTTTGCATAAGTGTCCTCCCTGTCTAGAACATGTTTTTATGTTGTAGCACTACATTATACCTTTAGTGGAATTAACACAGTTCTAGAATGACAGTGCCTCCATGCACAAAGCCTCTCAACTTCATTAAGGGTATTACGATTGGTGTGGTATAAGTCGAATGTCCTGCACAGACTCAATCCCACCGAACACCTTTGAGATAAACTGGAACACCGACTGCACCCCAGACCTCCCAACCCCGAGATTAGTGTCTGATCTCACTAATACTTTTTGTGTCTAAATGAACACAAATCCCCACAGACACACATAAGCTAGTGGAAATTTTTTCCAGAGTTGTAGAGGTTATTATAGGAGACTACAGCATTTCCAGTCTTGAGGTAGACCTATCTGTCTTGCCTCTTAGGGGATGGTGGGACCAGTCGAGCAGTCCTTGTGGATCTGAAAAGGAGTGTGATACAATGTGAAAAGTGATCAGTGCTTTGAGATAAGACTAGATCTGAAATATATACAAAGACGGATTTAATGTGATGTCCTTTGTCCCGAATATGTTGCATTTCCATTTACGTCATTTAATATCTTCAGATCGGAAGTCCTACAGCTCCCCCTCTATCCCTCAACTATCACTTCCCGGGAAGAATAAGGCAAATTGTATGTAATGTTTGGTTGAATGTATAAGGATGCTAAAGAATGTGTTTGAAGGCTAAAACATACAGAAACAAATTCCACCACAACAATATCGTTATTTGAACTTTGCCTTGGCCGTCTGGGTAAAACACTCATTCCTGATAGCGACGCCTGAAACCTCCCTAGCTAAGCGTGACTTCCCCAGACAGTCAAGGTCACACCATGAACAAGTTGTCAGATAGTTGGCTTGTGTAAAGAAATGGAAAAACCTTGGGATCGTTTTAGTTTGCACTCAGATACCAGCTGTGAAAATTGTCATAGATGCTCCGGTGCCACGGTTGAAATGGAATCTTCAAAAGCAATTTTCTCCTTGTTTTTACCCCTCAATGGAAAATGAAGGAACTTGTTATTTGGATAGATGTCAAAAAGTAACCATATGTTAGTTTGAGGAAAATGTGGCATATTTAAATTCCAATGCATGAGAAACTCTATTCCGTTTGAGGGGGCATCTCCTTGAATTACAGGGCAACAGAACAGTCACGTTTGGCACATTATAACACACCTCTGTGTAAAATGTGAGCGATGCTCCTGTTTGTTGATGTGTCGTCTATTATTAGACAAAAGGGAGCAGTTGATCAGGGGCATGTGCTCGAAACAGAACCTGCCATATTTACAGCATTTTCTTTTTTACACACAATAAAAGGACAGAAATTAATGCTTTAATGCGCCAGTAAACACATCTTTCGTTATTTTCTTTCTTTATTTATTTTCAGTCTATTCATTTGAGGAATTTGATGTTCAGTGTTTGACCCAATGTTCTCTAAAGTACACAAAACAATAAGAGAACATTGCTGTAATTTTTGTGTCCAGTGTTCCAAGTTTTCAACCACAAGAAATTTCTAATCTGCTGAATGTTTCTGCATTTACCCTGAACTTTAAAATATCCCAAACAGAATTATTTATTCACAGTGGCCTTCGAAACCAGAAAGTAATCACATGCCCCATTTTTTTTGCTTTATTTTCCTATCCTCTTCTCTTACATTTACATCATTTGGCAGATGTCCTTATCCAGAGCGACTTACATTTATCTCTTTTATATGGAAAAAAAATCAAATCCGCTATCCAACACCATAACCATAAGCCCACACATCCCCACTCTTATGCGTTTGGTTGTGAAACGTAGTTTGCAGACCAGACAGAGTTTTCCGCGATTCTTCCTATTGTAAAGTCATGCAATGGGAATACAGTACCAACTAAAAAATACCCCAGATAGTCACAGGGTCAAGAGGTCACTTTAGACCTTCTTGTAGTCTAACTTTAAGCTTGTAAAAGTAAAAGACTTGGAGGCATAAACGTGCAAATAAAAGGTTACCCACTCTGAAAACATGGAAAATGATTCAATTACATACTACGTTCAGGTTGCAGTCTCTTCTGGAGGTGTGGGTTTGAATCCCAATGAATTCTAACATTGGTTTCATGCCTTGGCAGTGGACTGGTTGTTTGGACGAACAAGGAGACTTGGATTCAAGCCTCACCACTGCTAGTTTGCCACTGTTGGCTCCCTGAGCAAGATCTGTAACTCGTCCTGCCCCGGGGATGCTGTATCATAACTGACCCTGCGCTCTGACCCCAACTTACCAAGCTGGGATGTTCGAAGAAACAAATTGTGCTGTTTTTTGTTGTTGTTACACCAATTTGTGAACTATTGTATCCGTATTGAACTGTTTAATGATGTGACTCAAAGCACTTCTTGTACATCGCTCTGGACAAGAACGTCTGCTAAATGCTGTAAATGTAAATGTAAAGTATAATTGACAAATAAACACCTTTAAATAAACTTTACTTAAAGGAATGAAATTGCAGCATTTACTATTTAATGCTTTGTTGAATCCAGATGTGGGTGGTAATGAATTACATTTACTTGAGTAATTTTTGGGGGTAACTTTAATGCTTAGATTATATTTACTGATGTGTATTTTACAGCATTTGGCAGACGCTTTATCACACTGAGCAATTAGGGGTTAAGGGCCTTGCTCAGGGGCCCAACAGTGTGGAGCTGGGAATCGAACGGGTTGGTAGTCCAACACCTTAACCATGAGCCACAACTTCCCTTCACTTGTGTACTTTTACTAGTAACATGTAAGTACATTTTTAGTAAAATAACTTTCCGTTACTGACAAACGGTAATAAATATGAGATTTTTTAAGTTTATATGTATTTTTTGCAAATCTTGCCAGACTTTGAAGAGGCTGCTACAAATCTCCCGCTTAAGTTAGTGTGTGTGTGTGTGTGTGTGTGTGTTATCGGAGGCAGATCAACTGTGACCTCAGGTTCAGTCTATGTGTTTTACTCCAATATTTCAAAAACAATAGTATTATAATGAAATTTATGCTGTGTGCGACAAACCGAACTGACATCACAGCGTACAAAAATTCCAGCTCCAACATGTAGCAGCGAGTGTCAAAATGACGCCTATTTAAATCCTATCAATAATCATTCGGTATCTATGGACACTTTAACCTTACTGTAAAACCACATTTCACACACTGTCCGAATATTTTTCCTCCCATGCGCTCGTGCAAGCGACGACAAATAATCTTGTGAATCTTACAAACACACAAACACATTCATTCTAATCATCTGCACATTTTTTATCCATTTAACACAAAACTAAATAAACTGAACGGGGACCTCCTGCATTTATACAAAAATCACTAAAGTTTTTTTTGACACCTCGCTAAAGTGTAGAACATTCATCCAAAAATCAAAACGGAATTGTATTTTATTTAATTCCTAAAAACAACGTATAGTTTTAAAGAAACTGATCTTTAAGGGTAAAAAATAAAGACAGAATTTAACTGTGAGAAAAAGTGTGTTTGAGATTTGATTGTAAATGACAGGTGATGTGATGTTAATGTTAATCACAGGACTGAGATTGGATTCACTTTCCAACCTGTTTTATATAATCAAAGCAAAGAGACTTTGCAGGAGACGGGATGTAAAAACTCGCCAAGTAGTTTAAAATTCAGGGTTTTTGCTTTGTGTCAATCAGATCAGAAGGAACTAGTAACTAATTAGTAGATACTTTAGAGTAGTTTTTTACCGGATACTTTTTTACTCTTAATTGAATAACTATTGAGATTAATTTTTTGTTAATTTTTTGATTAATTTTTTGTTAATTTTACTCGTACTTGAGTAACTATTGCAATAAGTACTTGTACATTTACTCGAGTACAGATTTTGGATACACTACCCACCTCTGGTTGACTTCATTTTCTAGGGCTGTATAGTATTTTACAGTGAGTGTAAGTGTTAAGTGCTCTTAGATGGCCATTCTGTATGGCCTATTAATAAAATTGTTCTGTATCATAGATAGGGTTTCTCTCTAAGCTTTGTGTTTACTTATTACACAGAATGGGATTCAAGGAAATGCATTTTAAATGGTATAATTGTCATAATTGCGCTATTCTCTTTACCTAACCAACACTCAGCTCTCACTTTAATATGAGCACTGGTTCACCTGCACGATTATCTAATCCTTGTCAAATCAACCAGTCAGGTGGCAGCAGCATACTTTATGAAATGTAAATATGGGTCAAGCGCTTTAGTCAGTGTGATCTCTCATATCACTATAAACCTGGTGTGGTTGTCGGTGCCAGATGGGCTGATGTGTGTAAAAATTCCCAGGAGATACACAGAACAGTCTCTAGAATTCATATACAGACAAAAACAGTGATTAAATGACGTTTACGTGGGCGGAAATTCCATAAAGGAGATAAGTAGCACAGGGCGTACCAGACGTTGGCCAGCTACAGTGTCTGTCCCCGACACAGTGCCGTCGCTGGGGTTCCCAATGCATGCATTCACTGGAGGCCAGGATCCCTTCTTACAGCAAGGTCAGAGTCTCAGTATAAAGTATAAGGTACCGTCGTGCCGTAGGAATAAAACGTTACTTTGGGTAGTGCTGTACTGTTATATATGAAAATGGTAAGTGGTAGCGCAGAAGTCAAGGGGTTGGACCGCTAATAAAAAGATCAGGGTTCGATTTTCAGCACCTTCCCAGCACTGGCCCCCTAGGCAAGGCCCCCAACCCCCTAATTGCTCAGTTGTATAAAAGAGATAAATGTAAGTTGCTCTGGATAAGGACGTCCACCAAATGCTATCAATAAAATAAATGTTTAAGTTTAGTACTGTAGTTCCAATAAACTGGGTTTCTATCCTAACGTGAAGTTCTCAAAAAGAGAAAAAAACCCAGATGCAAATTAGATGCGTTTCCGTCAGGTTGTTCAAGCAGATGTTGGTGTCACTGGTAACCTTGTAACCAGCTGGAAATAAAACAAGGCAAGCATAATGGACGGGAAAACAGACGTTTAGTCCCTTGGGTTTAATTTTAAATTAACCAACAAAGCAGTCCTAATGAAAACACAACTTTTAACAATAAGGCAAGTAATGAATGTCCCAGTGCAGCTTTCGTTATATGTCCAGACGCTCCTGTTGCTGCCAGAAGCTATGTTGTTATGAAGAAACCGGAACGTTTAGCAGAAGCGCAGCTTAGTCACATGGGTTTAATATTCCCTATGTTAAAATTTATTCTGCAAGGATGCATTTCCATTTACTTTCATTCCTATAAACAAAATGAAAAAACACCTCAAGTAAGCATGAAAACCTTTTAGCGAATTAAAAAGTTAGTTTTTTTTGACGTGATACTTCAAAATGTGCAATTGACACAAAGATGAAAGAATTGTCACAGATTGTGGCAAAAACAAATCAATATAGCTCATCGTTAATAACAGTTATTAGTCACAAAAGTCAATATGGCTCTTAGAACTACTTTAAGGTCATATTTTGGGACAAACTGTTTACTGTGTGACCTTAACTACTCTGTAGTTACTCTTTCTTCTAAAAACACTTCCTGTACAGCACAGCCATGTCAGATGCTCTTTAACAAATGTTTCGGCAGTTGAGCGTAAAGAGATTAATCGGGAAGGCAGGAAACAGTGGCAGGATGTCCCAAGAGAAATGTCTTTTGAGATGTGGGCATGACAGTACATTAAGAGTGCAGCTTTCATGCCGTTACCTCTGCGGTCAGAAATCCTACAGCTTAGATCTTGAGTAAAAAGTAATATCAGAGCAAAGTGCATGTTTTGTGCAGAGATGATAGGAGACATGTGAAAATGAAAGCAGCCAGAGGTTTACATATGCTATGATTTTATAGATCTATTTGCCAAAGGGGCTCATGGTTGCTTGGTTGCCCTTAGCAACCCAAGGTAGTCAACAGATTTATATCTTCTACTTGCTTTAGAGGCAACCTCTATTTAAATTTTTGTATATCATTATTATAAACGAACATAATGCTTGACTCAAAAATAAAAATCTACATCAAAAATAAGGTAATAGTGGGGCAAATAAACCTGAAAAGTATAGACGCATGTGCATTGGTGCACCTAGAAAGTTTTATAAGGGGGCACAGCAAATTGTAGAGTGGCATCAAAACAAATAAATAAATAACAATAATAATAAATCGCCCTGTGATGGACTGGGGACCTGTCCAGGGTGTACCCCTCCTGCCTTTCGCCCTTTCAGAGATGGCTGGGATATACTCCAGCAGATCCCCGTGACCCTGAATTAGGGTATAAGCAGGTATAGAAGATGATGAATGAATAATAATAAAGCACAGTGAAACAGCTAATCTAGTTTCACAAATCTATAATCTTTTTTGGTGACTGCAGCAGGTTCTACTTCCTAAAAGACAATGTCATACCCCTTATACATAAAAAAAACATTTAAAGTTTATTTAACTAAAATAAAAGTGTTCAAGTATAACTTTCAGTTTACTTGATGTAATTTGTATGCTACAAACAATGTACTACCAGTGTACTATAGGTAGGTGGTGTTTCAGTGGTTAAGGAGGGTTTCATTCCCAGCACCACCAATTTAATACTGCTGGGCCCCTGGGCAAAGCTCCTAACCCCCATATGCTCAGCTATCTAAATAAGATATGTCAGGAATGTAAATTTGCTATTTTAATACTTCTAAATTAACCATATTTCACTTCATAATAGTAAATATTAAAGGTGACAAAAGGTGCAATAAGACATCTTGGGAAAGCGTTAACTGTAGCCTAATAGCACTAAAAGTGTACAAAAGTGTACATCAGTGTACAAACCCCGCGCCCAGACTAGATGACCAGAGAAAACATTACTACAATGCCTGTCATTCACAGGAAAGAAAAACTTTATAGTACAGTTATTAACAGTACTAAAATACCAAACTAAAAATAGTACCCGATTACACACTGCTGCTGTAGCTAAGCTCGTTTATAAAGCTAAAGTTATGTGTTACTACCAAAACACAACAAAATCATATTACACCATATTCCTACCTGTCTGAAAAAAATACCGCAACCATGACATCATCGTTTCAGACCCTTTGACTCCTGTAGTCGACTCCAGCATGGAAATGCAGCACTAATAATGATTAGGGTTTTGATTTAGCCTATTTTCTGCAGTATGTGAACATGCTGATGATGTATCCTCTCTGCATGAAAAAAATGTACAGAGATCTGTGTATACACATGTTGACAGGCAGGTACGAAAGCCTATCATAATGTTTGGACCGAACATTTTGATCGGACAAAGATTTCTTGGTCCTTTGCCTTCCACAGATTATATAAATACATAGAAATACATTTAGACTGCTAAGCCTGATGATTCCTATAAAATGTGTCAGGATTGATGTGTGTGTGTGAGACCAGCTATGATGTATGTTTTAGAGACAGTGGTGAGACCAGCTATGATGTATGGTTTAGAGACAGTGGTGAGGACCCAGCTATGATAGGGATGGTTTGAGTTAGAGACAGTGGTGAGACCAGCTATGATGTATGGTTTAGAGAACAGTGGTGAGACAGCTATGATGTATGGTTTAGAGACAGTGGTGAGACCAGCTTTGATGTATGGTTTAGAGACAGTGGCGCTGAGGAAGAGACAGGTGGCAGAGCTGGAAGTAGCAGAGCAGGAAGATGTTGAGGTTTTCTTTGGGAGTGACGAGGTTGGACAGGATAAGAAACGAGTTCATCAGGGGGACAGCTCATGTTAGATGTTTTGGGTAGAAAGTCAGGGAAGCCAGATTGAGATGGTTTGGACATGTACTGATGAGGAATAGTGAATATATTGGTAGAAGGATGTTAGAAATGAAGCTACCAGGCAGAAGGCAAAGAGAAAGAACAAAGAGGAGGTATATGGATGCAATAAACGAGGATATGAAGTTAGTGGGTGTGAGTGAAGAGGATGTATAGAATAGGGTTAAGTGAAGCGGGTGAATCGCTGTGGCAACGCCTAAAAGGGAACAGCCGAAAATGGAGAAGGACCTGATGATTCCTATCTTGATTTTAGGACAGCAGAGCTGAAGACCATCATCTATTGTACCTTTAAGTCCACTTCATTTGTACTGCAAATAAACAAGTACTGCATCTGTAATAATAAGCTCTGTATGCAAGGGTAAATTACAAATAACAAAAACGCTCCATTAACTTTCGAGTGCTACTAAATTTTTGCTTGTTACATGCCGTCATAATCTGGTAAATATTACAACTAGTGCATTGATATGAATCCATAAATCTTTACCCCTTTCAGAGGGGAATTAATCTGGCAACATCAGTGGCTTTGGATGGATTAAAGGTACAAAAGGTCTTCCTCATCTCAGTAGGCATACCGTCTGTAAGATAAGTAATTATGGCAAGGGGTTTTTCACTTGAATGAAGCAGGAGCTTTACCACAATCCAGCTTCTGTACCCTGTGCTCACACAAAGCTTACTCATATAACCCGTTTGTTCAAGACTTCATAACATAGGCATTATGGCCTGATCGTTCTGATTACTAGTTTTTGATACCGCTAGGTTTTCAAAGAGCTGAATTGACATGCAGAAAGGGGTTTTGGTAGCATGGCAGAATTACAGCAGGTGCTGAGTAGGTCTGTTGGGTCATATCCAGCAATCACTGTCAGTACAGTCAGGAGGGATAAAAACACAAGCTGACAAGTTTATTACATCCACTCCTTAATCATAGACTCAAAATACAGGCTTAAAAAAGGCAAGCAACCCCCAACAGAGCAAAGCAATATATAACAGAGCAATTGCTGTGTGCAAAAACACCACCACAACCAAACCAAAAGTTTAAAGAAATGACGTTCACCAGAGACTAATACAACACCACGTACCGCACAGAAAATATCAGGGGTTTTTTTCAAAACATAACTAAACTATATAATTTTTTTTCCATAATGTTTATTCATAAAATATGTTTACAGATGTATAACTGTTTACAAAAACTTTCAAACGCCGAAATACACAGACACACAAATCCGAAATAATTTACACACACATGACAATTCCCAGTCATTTAATACTGTTTGTGGGTAGCATCTGGCTTTTTTTTTATTTATCATACTGTTTGTCCTAGATTGTGAATTTAATTTTTAATATTATTATTAATAATATAAAACTACTATATATATCTAGACAGACGAAACACGTGGACATCTAGCGCAAACCACTACTTCGCCACATGGTAAGCAATGTGGCTAGCTTAAATACACAGAGTACAGGAAGTGACACCGGAAGTACTAGGCGAAAAACTAGTACTGGCTGATGTCTGCGCTCTCTGGACGGTTGGAAGTCCTCATATATATATATCTATATATATAGCTATTATATATTATATATATATATATATATATATATATAATATATATATATATATATATATGTGTGTGTGTATGTTCTCTGCACGGGCATTAGTTTTTATGTATATAAAATGTGATACGCATGTGTGCAATGGATCTTTTTTTGCAAATTACAGTATTATTGAGACCAATCATACTGTAATACCACTACAAAAGCTGTTAAAATGATGCCATATTACAACTATGCCTTCTCTTTCTATAGAGGGGAAATCAGCTACAATACACACTCACAGAAAGTCTTGCTATAATAATCACGCAGAACACTTCCTCTGGTGCGCGTGAAAGCTCAAATTGCAGGTTAAAAGCCACTTTTTTAAAGAAAGACTGGAATAAATCTGTTCAAGTCAACTGTGGCTTCTGGAACATTTAATAAGTTGTCACTGATCACAAAATTGCTGTTTAATCTGGTGAATTTAATTGTTAGATGCAAGTAAATGGGTTAACGTATGGGATAACACCAGGGTTGCCAGATCCGTATGACAGCATGACAAGTAATATTTAAATCTAGGTTGTGAAATAGTTTCATTCAATTTTTCCTACATATACTAATGGCTGTGAGAATGAGTAAATGAGAAAGAAAAATTCGGCAGGATAACCATGCAGCTGGCAACACTGCTCACTCCAAGAAACACACAAGGCATTAATTAAACCAGATTTTTCGATGCTGAAAAAGCCATGTGCAAAACCAACCAACCTGGAACACATACTAAAAAAACTGGCCCAAACAGCTTGATTCCTCAAGCCCAACTGTACATGGCTAAAATTCACCAGACACCACAGCACCATGATTCTTGATTAAACAGATTTTTTCTCAGCTGAAATCAAAATTGTACTTATTTAACAGGATTTATTATACAAAGGCAGCGCTTCATAATAAGAGACGAGTTTGTTTATTAAGGCAGTGATTAATATTTGATGATAGCAATTAATTTTACATTTACAGCACTTATCCAGAGCCACATTTATGTCTTTTATACAACTATATTAGGGGCCTTACCCAGGGGCCCACAGTGGTGGCTTGGTGGTGCTAGGAATCAAACCTCGGCTTTCTTGTATCAGCCAACACCTGAACCGCTAAGCCACCACTATACAATATAATCTTAAATATTGTTATTAATAAATATTTGCTGATAACAATACAAATTTAATGATACAATATGATATCATATAAAATTTCATTTGGCTTCAAAGTGCAAGAATACAATACTTCACAATATCGCAAACTCATAGCCACAATAACACGGAAACTGGGAAATACAGGAAGCAGAGAACCAGAAAATACAGCTAAACACGTTCAAACAAACAACGATTCACCTACAAGAGCTAAAATACATGAACTAATCCTGATGTGGTCCAATTAATGTCCATGACAGCAATGAAGGAAAAAGGACAGCAAGGAAAAATAAGGGTGAACGAGGCAACAATGGGGACACTAAACTCCAAATTAAAGGTCTTGACACAAACATAAGAAACACTGATAAAGACTGGACTATTACCAGAAAGACCGGGGTTTGATTCCCAGGACCACCAAGCCACCACTGTGCGCCCCTGAGAAAGGCCCTTAACCCCCAATTGCTCAGTTGTATAAAGGAAATAAATGTAAGGCGCTCTGGATAAGGGCGTCTGCCAAAATGCTGTAAATGTTAACTTAATTTGAGGAAGTGGTGTCTTAGTGCATAAGGTGTTGGACTGATACCAGAAAGACTGGGGTTCGGTTCCCAGCACCACCAAGCCACCACTGTGGGTCCCTGAGTAAGGCCCTTAAATGCTGTAAATGTAAATAAGGAAACAGTTAGATATTGTAGGTTAAAGTTTAATCTGCAAAGACATGACGCTAATGTTTTATCTGCAAAGATAATAGCCACGAAGACAAGGACGTTGGGAAAAACAGGTAGCAGAGAACCAGGAACTAATCAGTGACCAACTCCAAATGAAAGGTCTTGACGCAACCACAGACCAGGACATTGACAGAATGTAGGTTGGGCTTAGCATTTATTTACATATGACAAATTAGCCAGTTAAATTATTTACATACCAGTTTAGAAAAATAGTTATTTGTTTTTACACACTATTTTTTTTTTTTACAATAATTAAATGTATTTAATAAATCATATAAGAATAGAAATTAAAATTTTAGTAGTAATAATATTAGTATCAGTACATAAAATTAAAGAAATTAATAGTTTTATTCATTTTTTTTTTTTTTAAATTAATATATTTCTTGAAATTGTTTATTGGTAACAGCCCAAATTAAACATTTTAAAGTGTAAAGAATATAAATATAAAACTTTTTTTTTTATTATTTAAAATGTAGTTGTTATTTTATATTCTTTATTTCAGGCATATATCTTCTTTATTTGATAGTTTATGTGATAGTTTGCTGTTTATATCTATAGCCGAACTGGTACATGCTAGTTAAAAGAAAATGGCAGCTTAGTAATGAAGACTAAAGAGCTACAGATCAGAAGGTTGTGAGTTTTAATTGCTAGTATTCATGCATACAATATTTACAGCAGATCTGCTATTATTAAATTACTTTAAAGTTTTCCTTATAGTGTTCAGTTCACCACTTTTATGAAAATTTCGATGCAAATTACATTTTATTTATTTAATTTTTAAAAAAATTTCTGGCCATTATTTGTCAGTTATTTTCAGTGACCCGGGTTCGATTCAAGCTTGGGTCCTTTCCGGTCCCACCCCCTCTCTTTACCCTGGTGCCGTGGTGTAGTGGGTTACTTGATTACACAAACATTTTATATAACAATAATAGTAAAATAAATTAATAGTGAAATGCATTTTGAAACATTTCTGAACTATTACTTTTAGTTGAATAACTAAACTTATTTTATAAATAAATTGATCGTAGCAATGACTAATTTGCCCCATATATACACTCACTTTAGTTGTTACTTCTTTATTGTATTAATTACTGCAATATAACATTTTTGGATAAAACAGACTGAACAATTCAGTTTTCCGTTTTTCATTTTCGTGCAAGAGGGCATTCGATTTCTTTAAAGTAATATTTAAAAGATTTTCAATCTCATTTCTCCTTATTTTTTTCCGCAGTGTATCCGAGGACACATAGTACCACATCTGTAGTCAGTGGACATAGACAATAAGGCTGAAATAGTGGCTCTATGTTTCATGTCCTGCTTGTCAATGTGCTGCAGAATCAACCCTTTTCCTGAATTAAATGGTGTTGAGAAACGATTTTTTTTCATGCAGGCCTGCCAGACAGCTGTTCCGTTAAAAACTATGCATATTTATAGCAGATTGCCTGCGCCTTTAATACATATTAGGGCCAGATTTGTGTTATAACCTGGAAAAAACCCCTAGACAATACAATAGAATATTTTGGACAGCACAGTAATTTTCAATGCTGCACCTGTCCTAGGTGTCGTTTTGTCAGGTTTCTGCACTGCTTGTCAGATTGTATCTGTCCTCCGGCCAACTATAAGTGATGCTATTGTGAAGTGGAAATGACTAGCCTTGGCTGAAACGTGCACTGCTGTCTGTAACTGTCTGTCAGGAGCCAGAAAGAAAAGGTCGCCATGGCAGAACAGTGATACACAAGCCTATGATCAAAAAACATGATGTATACCTGAAGTTTCCTTGTATGCAGGATAGCAATAAAAATGTGTAGTAACTTTTGTACAGGGTTTCTGCCTGCCATATAAAGACAGTAGGTGGGTCTTTTTTAAATTGTGATTAAGGTGTTGGACTGCTAGTTGAAAGATCAGGGTTTAATTCCCAGCACCACCAAAGTTACTACTGCTAGGGCTCCTGAGCAAGGGCCCTTAACCCCCAATTGCTCAGTTGTATAAAAAGAGATATAATGTAAGTCTGCAAAAAGGCGTCTGCCACATGCTGTCAATGTAAATGCAATCATTTTAACTGAAAACTTTATCTTTTCCTTCAGACTGCATGAGAAGAAAACTTTTTCTTCATCCACATCATATTGCCTAATGTTTGTGGACACCTGACTATCACAAAAAACATGTGATTTTAAACATCTTACTCCAGATTTACTCTCCATTTTGCTGTTAGATTAAGCTCCACTCTTCTGGTAAGTCCTTTTACTACAATTTGTAGCTTGAATGTAAGATATTTGTTTATTCAGATACAGTAGTATTAGTAAGATCAGGCACTGACTTCAGGTAAAAAGATCTTTGGTGCAGTCTGTGTTCCGGTTCATCCCAAAGGTGTTAAGTGATGTTCAGGTCAGGTCACTCAAGTTTTTCCACTGAAATCATAACACACCATGTCTAAATAGAGTTTAGGGGCTTTGTGCAACATTTTACTACATATGGATCTACTGGTATGTATAAGGTGAACAGGTTATAAGGTGACCTGTTCACCTTATACATGCCAAGCCAGAGCCTATTAACCTGCAACCTGCCAGGCCAAAGCCTGCTCACCTTATACTACCTAGCCAGAGCCTATTAACCTGAAACCTGCCAGGCCAGAGCCTGCTCACCCCATACCTGCCACCCCATACCTGCCTAGCCAGAGCCTATTAACCTGAAACCTGCCAGGCCAGCGCCTGCTCACCTCATACCTGCCTAGCCAGAGCGTGTTTACCTCATACCTGCCAAGCCAGATCCTGCTCACCTCATACCTGCCTAGCCAGAGCCTGTTCACCTCATACCTGCCAAGCCAGAGCCTTCACACCTCATACCTGCCTAGCCAGAGCCTGTTCACCTCATACCTGCCTAGTGAGAGCCTGTTCACCTCATACCTGCCAAGCCAGAGCCTGTTCACCTCATACCTGCCAAGCCAGAGCCTGCTCACCTCATACCTGACAAGCCAGAGTTTCAGCCCAAGATGACCACTAAGACAGAGCCTCAGCCCAAGGTGGCTACCAAGTCAGAGCCTTAACCCAAGTGGGTAAGACGGCCAGAGTCTCAGTCCAAAATGTCCGCCAAGTCAGAGTCTCAGCCAAGATGGCTGATTAGCCTGAGTTTTATCCCAAGATATCCACCAAGTTAAAGTCTCGGCCAAATATGGCCGCCAAGCCAGAGATTCAATCCAAGATGGCTCTAAAGCCTCAGCCTTCCTGGACCCTGAGGTCCAGGTTTTCTGGGGCTTCATGGGCCTGGTGATTTCTTGTCAGTGAAGTTACATTAGTTAAGTCAAGTGAAGCTTGTTTAAATTTATATTTAGTGTTTTGTCCTTCAGTATTAAATAAATCTGCACTTGGGAGCTTATAATACTTGCCAGTGGATCCATTATGTTACTTATTATTTACTATCTAAAACACTGTTATTTATTACTAATTATGAAATCCATCCTCTCATATTTTTTTCTTATATGTTTTCCATCCCCAGATGCATCCAGCGGTTTTAAGTCTGAGTCACCATTGTAGACCGAGACTGAGACAGTCTTTTACTTGAGCCTACACACCTGATTGATTTAGATGTAGGTGATAATAATACTGTAGTGTCTGCTTCTGACCTTACTAGAAAAAAGGTGTTTAAGCCTATGGGAGAAGAAAGTTATCTACATTTATAGCCCCGGGGAGCTCATATAGTAAAATAACCCTGTAGTCTAATGCAATAACAAGTGAAGACAGGAGAGGCAGACGAGTGGGCAATTTCAAAGACTATATAGAAACATGTAGGTTTAAAATATAAAAATATTCTAAGTTTGTCTGCTTTTTTTTGAACATCCAACATCTGAAGATAAAAAATTCTCATTCTCAGCCAATGGTCTTAGATTGTCTGAACGTTTAGAAGCAGATCTTTATTTTTGCTTTTAAACAAGCCTTAAGCATGTTATGATTTAGGTACTTATGGCTTTAAGCTAATTAGTGTTAAATTGTCACCAACAAATTAATTTTGGAATGAATTAAATTGTTTTGAAGCGAGGAGAAGAAGATTTTTCAGCAGTGTAAAAAGACTAGGAAAGTGAGCATCTGTCTGACATTTAGGACAACCAATTACAGTTTGTTTTATTCAGCATCATGTTTAGGGCTGTCAAAAAAGGCAAGTCGATGTCCTTACAGAAACAGACTGGTGTACAAACAGATCGTTTAGTTTAGAAAATTTTTAAGAAGTAACAAGTTTTCACCATAAAAATGCCATCATTTGGAATAGCCATTGTTTTAGAATTATAGTTGTCATATTAAACTAGACAGCTTCTTTATTTTATGTACAAATTGTGGGGTGTGATAAAAGCTTTGTTTTCAGCCCGTTAAAAAGACATAGCTCCCAGAAATATGGTAGAATCCAACAACTCAGGTGTTTGTAGGCACTGCATCTGAGGCACCTCTAAACCATTTTGCTTATTTGGATTAAATAGTTTAATTTTACCTTGTTATTAACTGTGTGATCAATAAACCGAATGTAATTTTTTAACATATTTAAAAAATCATTGTAACAACGAGTGACATCTAATTACATTTTGTTTAGCTATTTATTAAAAATATATTAAAACACACTAGATCTATTCTCCGTAGCATCACTTTCCTGTTATACATGCCCCTTCATAAAATTAAACTACTCAAAACTTGCAATTACCACTAGGATTTCCCACTAATGGGTGAAATTACTGTGTTACTATTATCTTATTACAGTAAATTAAGAATTCTTGTAATTGAGTGTTGGCAAAACTGTTTATTATAAATTAAATTTCAGGTGGTTATATAAAATTTGCACAATAGAGAACAGGCCAAAGTCATCATTTAGAAAACGGTCACAATTTTTAAAGTATGTTGTAGAATAGTTGCAGTAAAAGCTGTCATGTGGACCAAGGAATCAGACAAATTCTGGGACTACCTATAGAAGGAGTTCTGAATTCAGTTGCACATGAACTGTTGCATATGTAAACACAATCTGTACTTATATCTTGTTTAAAATGTAAAGAAGGGGAGGTGGTAGTGCATTGGTTAAATTGTTGGCCTACCAACTTGAGGACCCAGGTTTGATTCCCAGTCCCACCACCACTCAGTTGTATAAAAAGGAATATTGTAAGTCGCTTTGGATAAGAGTGTCTGGCAAATGTAAATGTAAAGAGTTTTAATTGATGAGGACAAAATACATGTATCAATGGAACAAAGTCGGGCATAGAAGACGTGAGGTGCCACACTGTGTACTTCAAAAATATGCTGGGTCATGTTCTGTATGCGCATTTTGTGATAATATAAGATAAACACAAACACAGCAAGGTGTAATACAATCAAGTGTCTAAAACCAGATTAAGTCTGTGAGGAGGCCAATGAATATTGCATTTAGTTTTAGGGCTAAGCAAGAGGGCCGTTCTAAATAGATAAATGTTGGAAGTGATGGCTTGGTGGTTAAGGTGTTGGACTCATACCAGAAAAACCAGGGTTTAATTCCAAGAACCACCAAGCCACCACTGTGGGCCCTTGAGCAAAGCCCTTAACCCCTAATTGCTCAGTTTTATAAAAGAGATAACTGTAAATCGCTCTGGATAAGGACGTCTGCCAAATGCTGTAAATGTAAATAAATTGAACCATCAAAATCATACAAAAACTATCAGAACCTCATGTTCTCAAATTAAGCATAATATTTCACTTCTGTAACTCTAAACACTTTATAGCCTTATAATCTATAAGAAATTTTTTTAAATATTTAATTTAGCAGAATTTATTTAGAGCAGCACTACTAACTTGGCTAGGTTATTAGCCCTTGCTAGCTAAATAATGCTAAGTAATGTAAGCCATACATCTAATTACATATCATGTCTATACATCTTTTGGGTCAAAATATTCTAGAAATTTTTACATATATGAACAGAACATCTCTAGGTTACGTATGTAACTATGGTTCCGTGATGCTGCGTTAGGGCGCTTCAGGAAAGCCCCTTTATAAAGGTTTAGAGATATTTTTGTTTGGTTCATTAATTGGTTATTGGTGTTAAACAGTTTTTTTTAATATATATCTATTAATGCATAAGTTATAATGAAACCTACACCAAACTACATGTTAAAAATGCATTAAAAAGTTTTCAGATGCTTATAGGTTCTAACCATATGCAAAACAAGCTAAAAAGGTTATTTGATGTTAAAATGTAAATGTGGCATTATGATAAATTTTATTTACATTGTAATAAAAATGCAATCTGTATTTGCATTTCCTTTTAATTCAGTGCTGTTGCATAATTTTGCTAAAACTGTTCTGGTATCTGTAAGATGTTGCCTGGTCCTTTGGCAAACATTTACTGTTGAATTAACTACAACTCACCCGCTATCAATATCACGATGTTGCAATTAAAGAATCTTGGAGAACGTGAAGAAGTTTCTTTTCTTCTCAACCACAACTTTCATCGTCTATATAAAGCCTTTCAGATTTCATCCATAATCACACAACAGGGCACCCAGGTGACACAACAGAAAAGCTTTTAATTTATCATCAAGATTTAGCAAATTCTAATCGATGGTACAGTCATCCATGGTAGAAATTACACAAAAGTAAAACTCTCCATGCTGTTTAAGTAGGAGGGGCGATATTACATTCCCCTATCTATCTAAACCACACTAGCCAATGGTGGGTGTCTGTGAGCAAATAAATCTCCATGAAAAAGACCTATAGCACACTCTTTCCTCTCAGCATGTTCAATGATGCAGCTCTAAAAGATTTAGTGGCTGGCTTCACGTGTCTCAGAGGGCATATGTTCAAGTCTTCACCCTTCTCGGTTGGTAGCTGGCATGCAAACACAGAAGTGGATCGAAATTGGCAAACGACCAAATATGAGAAATGTAGCCATTTTGCCTTGCAAAATTATTTATTAACAGCTTATTATTTTATTATTTCCTGGTTTATCTGCCTAACTAGTCTGCCACTTTGTTAATCGTCTTTCATAGTGTAGCTAGATAGAAACATCAAATTCTGACACCCAAAACAATCTGTTACTACACAAAGCTTACTGTGTGTTTTTGGTACCTGGATCAATACTCGATAAACTTGCAATGCTCAGGGTCAACAGTAACCCCTGGGTTTTATGTCTTTTTGTGTCATTAAGGCCTTTTTGCCGCAGCAGCAGATTGTTTTTTACAAGAACAGTGGCTGGAGAACATGAACAGGGCATTTTGCAAGTAAGTCTAATTTGTTTGAATTTCCATGCAGCAGAGACGCTTTGATCACACAGGATCACCAATTACGTTTTATTATTTTCCGAGTTTTTAGTAATAGTAGTAGGACCAGCAAAATAATACTATATGGAGAAGTCAACAAATAAAACCTTTTTCAACTATTAAAAGAAGCATAAAAATGGATTATTTCCTGCCTTTCCTGTCTTTTTCACTACACAAGTTATATTTTATTTTCTGTTTTATTGTTATCTTTTAGGTTAAATTTATGTTTTAGTGATATAGACTTCTGGATAGTGTCACATACCAAAAAAGTAAGGAAACTTTAATGTATTTGAAATATACATTCATAATAAGGTGCAAAATAAGTAAACTTTAGGAAAATCCCCAGATTACTTATGTAATCATGGTTGCCTGAGGGAATGAGACGCTACGTTAAAATGCTCTGGGAAATGCCCTTTTTTTTGGGGAATAACCTTTGGCCCATTTGAAATACATCCATGCAAAAATCATTACCTCATGCGCAGGTGACTCTCGACCAGGAAGTGATGCTATATACTGTAAACACGTGTAAGTAGGGACACTGTAGGTATAAGCGAGTGTCGTAGTGTCTTGTTCCATCAGGGAAGCATGGTTGCATACCTAACCTAAAGATCTTCCCTTTCAGGAACCTGAGCTTTGTGGAAATGCTTTGGAAACGAGATACCCATGTCGCCGTTGCGCCAAGTCACTGACCAGTTTGTGTGGGACCTGTTGTGATGCAATGGTCTCTGGATTCTTGGATAGCTGCCAGGTCCAGATTGTAAAACGTAGATTGTAGAACAGCAAAACCGAATCGTGAAACCGAATGCTGTTGTCAGTCACCTGACTGAACCGTATTGGATAAGAACTGAATTGAATTTTGACCTAGTGCCCCAAAGTGGATTTCCAGCAGAAGGCACTAGTAAAAAAGACAACCCCTTGGTAGTGCTGGGGACAATGGCTAGCTGACAGGTCGTAGAAGATACTACCCCCTGAAGCAGTGGCAAGGATAGTAAAATATCATCCCTGAGCACACTTGGAGATTAATGCACCATATACTGCGATGGCAACCAATAAAAAATTAGTGTGTATCTGTGGCAATATAAATCATGGACATGGATAATCACACCGCCTAAATCGCTGTCTTTTACTTCTTGCAATTCTCTAACACACATGCGCAGAAGAAAATAAGCTTACTTGTATATAGTTTCACTTTCTAGTCAATAACAGTACATACCCATGATGTAATGCTTTAATCCAAAGGTAATAAAAGGGTGTTTTGTTAAAGGATTTCGACGCAGCTAAACTAACAGTATAGCTAACTGTTTTTTGTAGGACGTTGCTTCATAAACTAGCTACAAAAAGGCAAGCAGCAATAAAGTGAACCCAAACTTTTTACCATTAACGCTGCTTTCCATGTCCACACTGTTGAAAGTCCATCAAAAAACATCCGGCATTCTGAAAAATCCACTTGGTTATTATTACATGCTATTTAGCACTAGCATTTTGTACAAATTGCTTGTAAAATGATGATCGTTATGTTATTGGACACCTTCTCTTAGATTTTCACCATTTAAAAGTCTCTGAATTGAGTAGCCAGGGGTGTTTAATTAAAAAAAATGTATGATTTTCTCTGTGTTCAGTCCTTAGGGAGCATGTAGTTCAAACGAGACACAAACATAACCGTATCAGATAGAGGAGCTGAAGCCCTCTGTACTCATGCCACATCAGTTGTTCAACAAAACTGCACCTCGGCTTGATTAAGCAAAGTGAGTTAATTAAATTGGACCCGTGGCTTGCTGATGTCTCAAGGGGCTGAAGCTGCCAGGAGAGCACTTAAGACGCCACACTCCATCTTTTTACCCGTCTCTAGATCTAAGCGGTTTGGTGAGAGAGAATGCCACTACTAACAGAATGTGGGTTTTGTGAGTATGTGTGGGGGTGTGTGTGTGTGCTGAGTATTAATATTGGCCCACCACAGCTCCCTAAAGTAATCAGTGTGGGTTGCGGCAGGATGGGGATAGAGAGACCCAATTGGATTATGGGCCATGAGCACTTTAATTTCCAGATGATGGCGTAACGAATGGCAGAGCATCTGCATCATCTCTACGAGCTCTGTACCTCTGCAATATGGCCACAGTAAATAAGGCACATTTCAAATGGGGTTTACGGATTACAGAAACTCCATGCAGGCTTCATTATATCGTAATTCCCAGTAGATGTAGTGTTATTAAATCTTTTCGTGTGCACTTGGCATAGAAATTGAGTTCATTTCGATGTGGTTAAAGCGGGCTAAAGAAATTCTTTGGATAAAAAAAAAATTTTAAAAAATGAAATGTACTGACTTCCTTCTATGCAATGTGAGTACTTTACATTCATGTTTGTAATCTGCTTATGTCTAATAGATTAGGAAGAAAGTTTTCACGTTATTATGCTACATGCTGAAAAAAAAGTTTTGCTACTCATTTATTTATTTATTTATTTATTTAAATGGTCATGCAATTTAGTATCCCAAACACAGCGCTTAGATCTACGCTAATTTATTCATTCATTCATTTATTTAAAACTTATTTTTAGCATGTAGCATAATAATGAGAAAACTTTCTCCCTAATCTATTAGACTTCAGCAGATTATTGGCACGGAACCCTGAATTAGGGAATAAGCAGGTTTCCGTGCCAATAATCTGCTGAAGTCTACTCATTTATTTATTTATTTATTGATTTATGCTCATGCAATTTTGTATCCCAAACACAGCGCTAAAAGGACCGCTTAGATCTAAGCTAATTTATTCATTCATTCATTTATCTTCTATACACGCTTATTCCCTAATTCAGGGTTCCGTGCCAATAATCTGCTGGAGTCTAATAGATTAGAGAGAAAGTTTTCACATTATTATGCTACATGCTAAAAAATAAGTTTTAAATAGTCATGCATATTACAGATACAGAGCCACTAATTTTGTATCCCAAACACAGCGTTAATTAATTCATTCATTTATCTTCTATACACGCTTATTCCCTAATTCGGGGGTCTGTGCCAATAATCTGCTGGAGTCTATCCCAGCTGTCTCTGAAAGGACGAAAGACAGGAGGGGGACACCCTGGACAGGTCGCCATTCCATCAGAGGGCCACACACGCACACACAAACTCACTCCAATTTAGAATCATCAATCAACCTAACATACATGCTTTTGGACTGTGGAAGGAAACTGAAGGAAACCCACGCAAACACGGGGAGAACGTGTAAACTCCACACAAACTCCACTCTCTGCCCAGGAATCGAACCCGGGGCCTTCTTGCTGTGAGGCAACAGTGCTAATCAGTACAGTAAGCAACCGTGCTGCCTTTATGGTAATTCACTTATTCTGTTGTATTGTATTGCTGGTTAATTAGGCGTGACAGATTAATCTTTGCTTAATAATAAAATGGCTTTAAAAAAGTGTCTCGTTAGTTCCAAAAATGTAAAATTGTTGATAAAAAATAAAGATTTAATTACTTAACGTTTATTTTGCGGCTACTGTCTCGCCGCTTGTAAATCGGCACTAAAGACACAACGGTTAATACGGAATAATTGGATCATTTTTCAATTGTATTTTAGAATAATGAAGCCCTGTCCTGGCAGTATATTTATCATCACTTATTCTGAACTAAGGAAAACCTTGATTTGATGTATATCTAATTTTTTGCATGGTCTACCGTACTTTTAGATGTTAGAGTGACTTAAGGTCTCATCCTTACAAAAAAAAATTAATTATGATAATGAACAAGAATTTCATCCAGAAACGGATAAAAGTATTTTATATAATTGCTATAAATTAAACAGTATAAAAGTAGAAAGTGAGCCAATACAAACTCATTAATAAAAAGAAACAGAAACCAATCAATCATTTATTAAAATATGATGGTTGCGCGTCGCACTGAGCTCCTAACATGCCCCTTAGCTAGTGGAAGATTTATGACTTGCTTATTATTATTATTAATAATACTAAATACTGGTAAATATTTTATGGGATAAGCTGCGAGTTGAAATGATTTTTACGTCTGCCTTTCAGCCTTTTATGTAATTTTCAGCTGTCTATGCACTTCTTTGGAGTTTTGTTACAGTCACAAAATATAAGTGTCATCTGATACACGGCAGAAAGTAATGGAACATTATTAATGATTTTATCAAAATGAGACATGGGAGATTTTTTGGTCTTATCAGTTTGTACAAAATGAACTCTGGATGTGTTTTAAATGAAAAAGTGGAATATGCGGAGAAGTGGTGGCTTATTGGTTAAAGTGTTGGACGGATACCAGAAAGATCATTTCCATCACCACCAAGCCACCGCTGTTGGACCCCTGAGCAAGACCCTAAACCCGCAATTAATCAGTTGTATAAACGAGATAAATGTAAGTCGCTCTGGATAAGGACGTCTGCCAAATACTGTGAATCTTAATGTGCTTTACGTTTACATTTCAGGTCATGTACCAGCAGAGAACTGTATTGCCTGCTAGTGTATTTGTTATAAAAAAAGATCATTTTTAACCCTTTAACCAACTGATCTGGATTTTTAATAAGGCTCTTTAATTAAAAATTATTTTTAATGCTTTAAAAGTCCAGTTTTATTAAATTTTTAAAAAGCAGCTCAATTCTACAAAGTTTTGGCCCCCTCTCTGTACTATTATGTTACATGATGTATTTAATTTTTGTTCTTATTATTTATTATTAAGCATATATGTGTGCAACATTTGTACAATATTCAGCTTGGCATTTTTTTTTTTGAGAATTATTGTTCTTATTGCTTTTCTTTATCCCACTTGTAATACTGTAGTCATGTCACATGAAAAAGCTCAATACATACATTTTAAAAATGTGTGTGTGAAAAGAGCTTTACACCTTCTAGGTGAGATTAATACACATGCAAATAAAATGTAAAAACTTTTTTTTTTTTTTTAAATATATACTTTTGTCCATTTTTTGTCTTTATTTATCGGGGAGCAGAAGATGAAACAAGGAAAAGGGGGAAGAGCTGGTTTGTGTCTGAGCCCAAATCATTCTCGGGCCACCAGAGCACAACCAAGCTTGTGGGTACCGGTGCCTTATCCCGCTAGACCACGGCATCTCCTTGAACTTTTATTGTCATAATTTGTTGACATTAAAAGTGAGACAGGATTAGCATAGCTCATAGCTGACCCTTTATTGCAATACACTTAAGTTTCCGGGCCAGCAACAATTTGCACCTGTACACCAATACAATTATTGCACTACAATAAACCTTCAGACAATTTTCATAATAGAATTATTTTACAGGTGTAATGAGTCGAAACAAGTTGCATGAGTTTTTAAGTGACTTGGCACTCCAACCCCTTTTTACTCCAAGTGCCTGGCGGTAGCCATTTTCTTCCTCCTCAATCATCAGCAGTCATTTATGCCGAAGCTATAATTTATGAACCCACTTTTAATCATGCCTTCATTTACAAATGAGAGCTTCAAAAAATGCCCCTTGCGCCGTTGTGTGCCACATCGGTATAATGCTTAGAACCCTTTTTTTATTCAGTCATTTTTATTCTGCTGACTCATACTGAACGCCAACCTAATGTCCTAATGTAAGCCTGTCTTTTGTGGACACGCCTTAAGCTTCACATTAAGCTATATTAAAAAGTCCGAAGTAAGAAATTTAAAAAATGGCTCTGTGCTGGAGGAGAATCATTAACAAAACTATTATTTGCCTATAACGAGCCCCAAGTGTCCCAATATGGATTTTTTATCTGACAGCACAGACGAAAATGAAGCTGATATTTTTTACAATAATAAAAATAGTATTTAAATTTTATATTGTGGAACATTTGTGACACTCGAGAGGTTCTGCTGTCACGTACATTAGCTAGAATTCATTCATCTTTTTACCAGTGTTTATTTTTATTTATTCTTCCCTCTGAGGAAAACTATTAAAACAATTGGCACTATACATGTTTAATAATTGTTTTTATGAATGAATTTACTTACATCACAATCATCGATGACTGAACTAAGCAACATTACTACAATTTGTTTTTGTTCATCAAGCATAATTAAGCTAATGAGCTCCTAATCCAACTATAAACCTATTATTTTAGACTTATTATCATAAAATCTAATTACTGCCCAAATCTAAATACTACAGTGTCCATCCGTGGAACCATCTTCCTGTGACTTTACATTGGTTTATGTTTCCACTATATAAGTGTCACGGTACACCAATATCCTCACCCAATCCGTCCACCGTCACCAGAGCACTATTTAGTCTCACCTGCTACTCACTTTCACTCACTCCCCTATAAAAGAGCACTCTTCACCGTCACTCGGAGTCTGGTCTCTTTTGCTAATATTCTAGACTCTTCCTAACGTCGGCTTACTCCGCTCCTGGTTCCTTCACTTCTTTCCTTCTCTCCTGCCGTATCCTGGTTCCTGATATCTGGAGCAAGAAGGGTTAGGGGTCTTGTTTAAAGACCCAGCAGTGGCAGACTGGTGACGGTGGGGCTTAAAGCCAGATCTTTCTGGTCATCCAAACAACAACTTAGTGCCTTAACCACCACTCAAGAAGAAGAGGAAGAAGAAGAATTGGATAATATGGCCCTATAGTTTTGGGGGTCTCTAGCCCATAAATTGTGGACCACTGCATTATAATAAAAAATAAAGCAAGTGCAATTAGACTTAAAGAGCTATTATTTCTACAATAGCTGCCTCTCATTTCTGAACTGCAACAGCAACGACATTCCAGTGAAATTTGTGAAAACGTGAGTACACTTGGATTACAAATCCATTCCAGCTGGTGAAGCGAATAATTGCATTTACATGATAAGTTTTAAGTACTTCAGTTTATTCTCTGAGTAAAAGTACCAATTAACTCCATTTCACTTCACTGTCACACTCTTGTGTCCGTTGTGCAGAATGCTGGGACTGTTGGGCTGTGCCACATCCCCAATTCCAAATCATTTCTAGCGTTTCACGCTCAGCTGTTAATGCTCTGCCACTGAGGCTCCATGGACCAGCACACACAGCATGGAGACTGAGAAGAGATGGTGCACCTGTTTATCAGGGACGGCAACAGTGCGCTTTCACAAACAGTGCTAATTACACGGGGATAAAGCCTTGTTTATCACCCAGCTTACGAGACACAAGTTAATTGCCTCAGCTTGTCATCTCTCACTCTGTCTCTCTTTCTCTGGTCCGCTTTAGCTGGTGGTTTCATCGCATCACTCTCTCCTGCTCCACTCTTACTTTTCCTCATGCAAACAATTCACTCGTTTTCTCTCGTCTGGTAACTAGAATGTAAAATGGATTGGAAAGCCTACTGGGTTTAATTTAAACACTACAGAAAAACATAGAATGTGCTAAGACTTTAGGCTAAGCTGATACAGCCCTTTAAAATGATACGATTTACATCTTTATCCACTTAATGCTTTAATTTGCTAAATTTGCTAACCCTTATCTGTTGTTTGACAAAACAAATCCAGTGTTAAACCATGTAGCTAATCCTGAAATGTAGTGCCAGGTGGTCTAGCGGTTCATACCGAATAGCGGTGTCTCACGTTGATGTTGTGATGTGGTTGAGCAAGGCCACACCCACGATTGTTGATTGACACTGCTGTTTAAGCATATACCTGCCCCAAGCAGTGTGGTCAGATTGGGTAAATTTACCCTAATTTTTCCCCTGAAATATTTAATACAACAGGCAGGAGTTTATATAGTATTTTTTTTTTAAATCTGGCAACCCTTACCCTAAGTGAGAAATTCTGCTCCATCCTCAAAACAATAGTGAACATTTTACATCTCACTCAGGGTTTTATGTTATTTTCACACAAATGCTTATTTTGTTGAAGTAAATGCTGATATTAAACCCATTCGTGCTTTCTAAAATGCCCCAAATACCTGTTTATAAGCATCCACTAAAATTCATTAATTCATTTATCTTTTGTACCTGTTTATTCCCTAATTTGGGGTCACAGGGATCTGCTGGGGTCTATCCCAGCCATCTCTGAAAGGACAGGTCAGCAGTCCACCACAGGGCCACACACACACACTCACACTCACTCCTATGGGTTATTTAGAATCAACCTCACATACATGTTTTTGGACTCTGGGTGGAAACCAGGAGAACCTGGAGTAAACCCACGCCAGCCCAGGGAGAACATGCAAACTCCACACAGAAAGGCCCCTGCCTGGGAATCGAACCCAGGACCTTTTTGCTGTGAGGCAACAGTGCTAACCAATAAGTGATAATTCACTTGTTTATATGACTTACTAAAAATGTATAACAAGTCTTTTTTTTATTATTATTTAGCCAGCAGAATGGGATGTTCATTTACTCTAAAATCACAATTTAGAATATTGTGTGTTTGAATCCCAGCACTACCAAGAATTGGGCATGTTCCTTAACCATTTGGTTGTCGTATCCTAAATGCAAAAAAGCAAATATGTTGCATTCTATGTTATTATTGTACTTTATAATGAATAAGTTTAACCCTAAATAAACATTAAATTACCGTGAAAATAAAATTTTAACTGTTAGACATTAAAATAATTATTTAAAAAAATAACTGTTAAAGCTGTTTTACTCCTGGCATCATTTCATAAGGACAGCTGTCTTTTGAGGTACTTTTTTTTTTTTTTTACAGAACCAAAGTCAGTGCTGTTTGTACTCTTCTTTGTACAGACACTCCTTTCTCTGATACTGTGATAAAACCTGTCACAGTTATAAATTCCTTTCCAGTGTATCCACCAGTATCCAGTTTTGTATGTTTTTACAGTCTGGGTGGACCTGTGAGCAATGGACTATTAGTTTTGACACAACAAGGAAATCTGGCAAGTTGCTCATATCGACCTTCTCCTGGCTAACATCTATCCAAAGGTCATACAGATCACCTGCCAGGGCAAAAATGGTCTAGGCTTTCAACGGGGGAGTTCTGCGTGTGTTGCTTACTAAAAAAAAAGTGTGCAGACAAAATATTCAAACTAGAGCATTGTAGAGCAACAATAGGCGAATTTACATTTCTGGTTAATTTTGTTAGTATGAGAGCAGCCGGAAACCCCCATCATTAGTCATCTAGTTTATGCAGTAATCAGGTGAAAGAATAAAAAAGACAGAGAATAAAACACTATCGAAAAGCAAATTCCAGATTAAATCAGATCACTGAAAAAACTTAATTACTAATTGATCCTAATTTTATTTTACAATAAATAATTGTTGCATTAATTGAAAAAAAAGTCAGACATCTAAACCTTATTCAGGTGGACATTCAGCGTACATGGTGTGTTGGGGTCATGGGGTTTGGAGTTACCTTTCAGTGTTTTTCTCCGGTCTTTAATAAAAACCACAAGCCAAATAATTGCATCTTGTAATTTGAAACCCTGTCCAGATTCTTACATTGTCAGCTGCTAGTTTAAGGTTTGGGGTTTTAGTTTTTACATTTGTGTTTTTTTCTATTCTTTGTCCTTTGTTTATTTACTGTGGAAAGTGGTAGCGCGGCGAAGTGTTGGACTACCAACTTAAAGACTCGGATTCAATTCCCAGTACCACCAAGCCACCACTGATGGGCCCCTGAGCAAACCCCCAACTGCTCAGTTGTTTAACAGGGAAAATGTAAGTTGCTCTGGATAAGGGCATCTGCCAGATGCTGCAAATGTAAATGTACTGTCTTTCCACGGTGATCATTGTTCTCTATGTGTTCCTGTCATGTGATTTCCCCTGTCCATGTGTCATGATTCTATTGGTTTTCAGTTCTGTCTGGTCATTGGTTTGTTTTGGTCATGTGTCCCTCCTTGTTTAATATTTAGAGTTCTTCGTGGTTTGTCTTAGATTGTGGATGTTTCCAATACCACAGTGGTGAGTTTTTGCTTGTGAGTGTCAAGTCAAGTCAAGTCAAGTTTGGTTAGTCAAGTTTATGTTTTTTTGTTTTGTCACCCTGTTTAAGAAGAAATAAAACTGCATTTGGATTCTAAACAACTCGCGTCAGTGGAGTCCATTACAGCCAGGAACCACATTCAGTTCGATAGTATGTGTATTAGTGACTTTTTTCCTAATATTAATAATTACTCTAAATCCCAAAAGGAAAGTTGGATGCTTTCATATATGGCACTGAACCATATACTTTGTTTGGGTGGAAAATCTCAAATTCAACCAATAAAACTCAAACTCATTAATTAAAGTGAGATCCTGTTGGATGAATTAAGGGAATAATCCTATTTCCACAAGAAAATCCCACCCAGTAAGACAGGCCTTATTTTCCAGATGTGAGCGCTTTAACGTAAAAAACAATTACAGACATCATCCCGATAGAGCTTAAGTGTAATCCTGGACTGGAGAAGTTTGTCTGCAGTCTCTAGGGATGTATTTTTTTTTTTTTGCTTCATGTCTAAGCAGACCAGAGCAACACTGACACTAACATATGTCAGGATGACAACTTTAAAGTGCATCAGACCAAATCTGTGTGTGACTTGTTTGGACTAGCATGATGCAACACCGGGACAATGTCAGCAACAATAGACGCCTCAGTTCCACAGAAAAACACGAGGCATTAAATGATCAATAGAAACTGAGATTGAAATGCAAAAACAAGCACCGCACACTGCACTTCCAGAGTGTTAAAGACTGAGCACCAATTAGGAATACATTTTCAACCTCTTCCTGGATTTGAAGAAATATTTTTTTTGATTGCTGAGACATGATTGCATGATGGTTCTTTGGTGTAATTTTTGTCCTACATTTCACCATTTGTTAGAGAAAAAAATCTTCTTGGCAGACGGAAATAAATAACTTATTGACCCTTTCAGATATTCGCCAATCCCACCTACATATTTTCTGTTGGGTTAATCTGGATTTCACTGTGCGATTAAGTTGTTTATCTGTGACGGGTTCAGTAATTCACGTTTACACGCTAAATAGTAGCTATCAGCAAACAAACAGTGCCGAAATTACAAGTCTTCCCAACACTCTTTTACCCCTTTAAATCAATACTTTGTCTTCTGTCTGTTTTGTCCCTCACGACTCGCCACGACTTTTGAACTTGTTGCGCTAATAGCGTCATCAGGTTTGGCGCTTATATCGGTTTTTGGTTTGACGGTTGCTGTAGGAAAAGTCACTAAAAATGTAGGAAAGTGTTTGAAATCTTTCAACACTGCCATAATCTCGTCGGTGGAAAAAAATAATCGCAATTACCATTAATTGGCTGTCTGCAAACATGTCAAACTAGCGAAGCAAGATGACAGATTCTAGCGTGGGATTATAGTATGGGAATCTTTCATTCAGTGGATTTTAAAATTTGTCTCAGACGACCAAAATTGTGGCCAAAATCTAAATCCGCCTTGCAAATTCACAGGTCAAAGTATATCTAGATAAAGTGTAAGTAAAGCACAATTAATGTGCATCTATTCGGTCCTTTTAACTTCATTAGGTGCCATTTGGTTTTAAAAAAAAAAAGGGGGTGGGGTTTTTTTGTGTATCGCCATACCAAGGGGTCAAAAATGTTTAATGCTTGTTATATATATTGCCACAAATTTTAGTTTACAATCACTCCAGACTTTTTTCTTACTACATACACCAGTGTCTTTTATGGACTGTAAATACATATACTTTGATGCCTGACAACCAGCGGCTATAGAACAGAGTGCTGTTAAACTCGCCCGGTGCCGAGGCAAAAGGATGCGATAACCTCCCTTGGCAGCTCCACTGTGCGTAACACGAGATTCCAAGGCTCACTCTCTGAATTGTGTTGGAAAATTGAGAGGGTTTTCTTGACATTCTAATACCGCAGTGGCACTGTCTCACTGAGTGTGGGACAAAACTGCGCCCTGGATCAATATGCTAAAAATACCCAGGCAGTGATGAGCAGAACGACAGTGACTGAGCTTCGGATACACGGATACATCGTTATGTGTTTGTTTGGGGGAGTTTTGTTTCGTCTGGGCATTATTCCTTTTATGTTTTAAGAACAAAGCCAATTCAATTCTGAAAATGAGCAGCCAGGAAACTGAATGACTGTAAAAAAAAAACAAGTAAAAGGATAAAATTACACTCACAATACAATTTCTGTTGCTTGAAAAGGACTAATAGAACACGTTTAAAACAAATTGCAACCTGATTTCCAACTGCTGAAACCTCCCCTTGTTATCTTTTAAGCTAATTAAACCACTGGGATTTAAGTCTTACGGAGCCAAACCTTTAGACTGATGGCAGACGGGCAGGGAAGATCTAAGGCCCACCCAAGAGGATGTCTGAATGGGCAGTAAAGCAAGTGATAAGGTTTCGGTTTGTGCCGTGTCATGTTTAGGGGCGTCACTAAGTGCCTCAAGCTAAACTCTTGAACATCAATACCATAAACCTTACATACTTTTAAGAATCCAGCATTTAATCGATCTTGATTAATGCCTATTGCCACAACTGTAAGCACAAACATTTTCTGAAATCCTGAACACTTCAGCCAATCAGAAGTGTCCTGATAATTATAGCTCATTTAACCAAGATAAAGACACTAACATAAAACGTTCCCAAAAAAGCATTTTTAAAAACAATAAGTAAATAAATCTATATTTCTTAACTCGGTAATTGTGTTACTGGTATTTTAATGACGGAGCTCTTTCACAAACCTGTCTGATTGAGAGAGAGTGAAAGTGAACATTTCTACCACAGAGACTAAATGAATGATATTTTTAGGAGGTTTAATTAAAAAAAAAACTTATTGTTTACAGATCAATGTCCTAATTCTGGGCTGGCGCGTCACTGTAAAAATATCGAAAACAATAAAAAAGTTTTTCCGATGTTGCTCAGCTGTAGGGTTACTATTTAAAAAGTATGCAAATTTGTGCTACAGATCATGTTCTCGCACTGAGGGATTTGATCTAACAAAAGAAACTCGAATGTTTTATGTGCTGGATATGCCACTCAAACAAGACTCTGCCTCCTAAATTCAGCCATCTTTATCACCTGGGCCAAAGTCAGTGTGAAGCTGTGGTCATATATAAAAACCATTTGGCATAATTGGACGATTGTTAGGTGAGAACTCAATAGATGGTTCTCATGAATGGTGGATCAGCACAGAAAAAATAAGCCCCAGTGATGACCTTGACTTCTAGACGGCCGTCCAGAGAAGACTATGGAAACTTTGCTGCAGCAAAGGAATAACCTGTTGGTTTGTCTGGTCAAAGGAGAACTGATCCCCTGACTAAGTCTGGTTTCTCTTAAGGTTTTTTCTCCATTTTGTCACAGATGGAGTTTTGGTTCCTTGCTGCCGTGGCCTTTGACTTAACTATTAATTCCCAGATATTAATTAAACTCAACTGAGTGTTTTTTCTAAGTTTGTATTATTTGATTTGATCCTGTTAACCTGTTTTGACACAATCTCTAGCGCTATAGAAATAAGGTTGACTTGACTAGATATAAAAGAAAGCCCAATGAAAACTTTACCCAGATCCCAGGACCAAACCCAGCACCAAAAAATCATTCAACAGAGATCTAAACTCTTAGTGGCAATGTGCTACAAACACATTTAATTAACCAGATGGGTTTTTTTCTACATGATCTTGAGAGATGGTTTTACCAAGAAGGACACAAAACCGTAGGAGGCATCTGTTCTTATCTTTTCCTCCAGTGTTGCATGATCGTTTGAGCATAGTGACTATAAGACCCAGTGCATCTCTTAATGTGTTTAACGCAATAGTGGTTTATGCAATTATCCAGTCAGCCAATCATGTGGAAGCAGCGTGATTTATATAATCATTCAGATTTACAACAAACAGCAGAATTAAAAAAAAATAAAATCTAATGTCAGTTCTGTCTGGTTGACGTCAGAGGAGATGATTGCTGATCTTCTTATACAGTACCACTGTTCTATGGATAGAAAAGCCTTGTAGATAAGGTAGAGTTGCCAAAAGAGTTCAAGGCTAACGAGAAGGCTACAGTAACTCGAATAACCACTTTTTACACACCGCAATAAAAAGAAATGAGAAGCATTTCAGGAAATGCAAAACACCAAATCTTGAGATGGATGGCCTACAACACTAGAAGACTAAACCAGGTTTTCATTTTATTAGTCTGTACCCAAGGACAGGAGAAGAGCTTTACCCAAACTGGATAAATATTAAAACATATCTTCATAAATATACTTTGGGAGCTCATGTAAAATATAAAGAGATTAGACTTAAAAAAAATAATGAACTGATTCAGTTTATGTCCAATTACAGATACGTTTGGGAATCAAACTGAAACGATCCTTTGTGTAAATACATTAATAGAAATACCCAAAACACTATCATAATATATACGGTCAAATTATTCATACCCCAGGCAAATTACTTTTATTCAACCAGTAAGTTGTTTTTTTTTGACACAGGCTTCTCCCAAAAGATAATAAGACGATGTACAAGAGGCATCATTGTGGAAAAAAATATTTCTCAGCTTTTATTTACATTTGAACAAAAAGTGGCATGTCCAAAATTATTCACACCCTTCTCAATAATCAATAGAAAAGCCTTTATTGGCTATTACAGCAATCAGACGCTTCCTATAATTGCTGACCAGCTTTTTTCATGTCTCCACTGGTATTTTTACCCATTCATCTTTAGCGATGAATAATTGAATAATGAATAGAAATAATTTTGGACATTTTTTCCCACAATGATGCCTCTTGTACATCGTCTTATTATCTTTTGGGAGAAGCCTGTGTCATTTCCGGTCAAAAAACAACTTGCTGGTTGAATAAAAGTAACTTTAAGTCAGAATTTGCCAGGAGTATGAATAATTTCGGGCTTGACTGTATATATATTGTGAAGTGCATTAAAACACTCCGATTGGTTTATATATTTATATATTTACCACAGAGGAGGTATATGGATGTGATAAACGAGGATATGAAGTTAGTGGGTGTAAGTGAAGGGGATGTAGGGAATAGGGGTTAGGTGGAGACAGATGATTCGCTGTGGTGACCCCTAAAAGGGAACAGCCGACAGCGGAAGAAGAGCTTTGTCTTATTGTTCCAAAGTTTCATACACACTAAAAGATTATTCAAATCATATAAGACCATAAACATGAAGACAAAAAAAATCCTAGATTTAACCGTTTTGCTCTTATGTGTAGTGTGAGGCCCCTAACAACCCCCCTCACACACACACACACAACAAAATTAATGATTCAACATGTCGAATATTTACAATTCGCCTCCGAATTCCTTCCAAGTAATCTCAATCACTTCTAACACACCCCACACCACAGGGAAATCTCATTTAGAACCACCAAGATAATCAAAACATTACTTAAGGTTGTCGGAAAAGAAGAAATTAACCCCAAATCAGTCGGATTATCTGGTGGTCTGTACCCAATATAACATTAACCCTTCTGACTCCTGTAGCCGTTACTACAACGAAACACAATCTGCTTGGTTGCTTTTCCTAATGTACAGGAAATATCAGTTTACAAAGTACTTCCAGTTCCCATCAGGACAACCCCCAAAACGTAGGACGGGCTTTTTAAGCTAATTTATTGATATTGTTGATAGTAAATAATCAGTGCTGAATACATTTTTTTAAATTTATAACAATAAACCCCATCTGTCTGTTCCCACAGACAAGAAGTTTGACTTTAATTCACATGGACGTGTAAAAAAGGACAGAAGACCAAGTTAAATAAAATGTTCTGGTCATTGCAGATTATTTATTCGTTAAATGTTTTATTGGATTAATGAACATTCATAAGGGCCACTTACAGTATTTTTTTATAAATGCTGTTGTCAATTCTTTGGGCAAATGAGCTCCAAATTCAAAGATTTAAGGAAGTAGATTTTAAGGAATCAATAATATTAATAATAATGATAATAATAATATAATAATAATAATAATAATAAAATAGGATTAATATAAGTAATGTCACGGATATGGTTCCTCTACATATACCGCTCCAATTTTCCACAGCTGTATTTTCATTTAATAAATAATAACTTATCATCACTTTTTATGGCAAGCCTGCAAGACCCTAACAGATGGGTGTTTTTTCGTTTCATTAATAAGTCCAAATAGGTAAAAAAAAAAAAAAAAAAGGAAAACCGAGCGGTTGTACTGCATGTAGCCTCGATAACTCAATCAGTGACTCCTTTTCATACATGTTAAATAAACAGTCATAATAACGATACGCTTATACAACAATGCATGTTTGTTCTGTTCATTAAATGTTTAATGATGCGTTTAAACCTTAAACAATTTTGGCAAAATATTATCCTATCTAATCTAATATTATCTTCTATTATCTAATATTAAGAGCAATGTATTATTATATCTATATATATAATATGATATATATATATATATATATATATATATATATATATATAGATATATAGTATTCTTTTTTTGGTGAAACATAGTAGAGATATATATAAAAACAGACTAAAACTCCTAATATGATTTAATTTGTAAATTATTAAAGGAAAAAAACAGTTTTGTTGGTTAATCAGGTTGGTTTGTAGATTCAGCAGCAAAATAACTGTAATATTGTTTTAAACATTCAGCGCATGACATATACACACACACACACACACACACACACAGTTACACGTTTACCGATTACATCCCGGGTTGGAAAATAATCCTAATTTGACTCTAAGCAATTATAATCATCTGAACTTTTAGCCACACTGCACTCATTTCATAAAACAACTGTGGGTTTGTTTGTTTGTTTGTTTACCCAAATGCTTTTTCTTCATTCACACAGTTAACAAAACCCGTTTGTGATCATGCATTTACACAATTTCGATGAAAGTGTTTTTAATAAAATAAAAACATATTAATATCATGTTATGTCCTGCTTTCATAAGGAACTGTGTGCATTGCTTATGCATCACAGTTTATAGTAATCAGTGTTAATAACTTTATCACTTTATCACTGAATACCAGCTCCCTCTATTGTTGAAACCCAGTATGATCTGATGTGTTATTAGTAGTTTTTTTACATTGTAAGCTGATCTACTAGGGAAACTGAGTTCAGCTTTGTGAAGTGCATTAAAACACCCCGACTGGTTTATTTTAATTCTTAGTAATATCAATAATAGCACATGGATGGGCAGCACACGCCACCGAAAGAACTCGCTAGTGTGTCTCTGTGAGCTTCGGCTGACATAGTGCTTTATAATGTTTTAAGCAATGATTAGGAAGCGTTCTGTTGTTGTTGATGTTGTTGTTTTGTTTTGTTTTATCATTGAGGCAGTGCATCTCTTCCCATAGCGGAAATTATTTTCAGTTTGAAATGTGTGCAATTTACTTACATTCATAGCATTTGTCAGACGCTGCTTTCCAGAGCGACTTATTCATTTGATTTATTTCATTTATACAACTGAGCAATTGGGGGTTAAAAGCCTTGCTCAGGGGTAACTTGGTGGCACTGGGAATCAAACCTGGATCTCCCACTGGGTGTAATTAATTTGTAAACTTTGGCTGTTTTATAATTAAGGATAATATTTCTTAATTAAATTTTGACAAAATGTGTTATTAAAAACAATAGTGTGTGTAATGCATATGAACATATTACAGTCTTATATATATCTCTGTGTTTATATATATATATATATATATATATATATATATATATATATAGATAGATAGATAGATAGATAGATAGATAGATAGATAGAGAGAGTGAGAGAGAGAGAGAGAGAGATAGTCTTTGTGAACAGCATTTTGCCTTGTAAATGCATTAAAAGCTGTTCTAAATGTACAGTGGATAGATAGATAGATAGATAGATAGATAGATAGATAGATAGATAGATAGATAGATAGATAGATATTCTTTATAGAAAGTTTTATTGTATTCTATAGTCTTTATAAAAAGTTTTTAACGTATTTAAAATAATGATAAGGATGTACTTATAAATAATCATTTTGCATATCAAGCATACAGCGTTCTTACAAAGTGTTATAACTCCTAATAATCATCCTATTGTATCGATGCAACCAGACGTTTTTTTTTCTATGGTCACTGTAATTAAAACCTTTTTAAGTGTGTTCAATATTCCATATGAATGCTTCATAACATGTTATGCATGTATCAATAAGTCATTATTCTGATGGCCTTCATAAAAAAAAGTCAAGTGCAATATTTTCTCAATGTGCATACCACCTTGTGAATGCATCCTAACATGTTATGAACGCATTCATAGGTCGTGATTCATGTGATCCTCATGGAAAGTGCTACAGAAGATGTTTTTCCAAGTTTTGCCAGATTTGGGAAGCTCACCTGCCGTTCAGCAGCGCGAGCAGCTCTCCAGCATGGTACAGGTCATTGCGCGTGACGCGGCTGAAGCGGAAAGAGTTGAGGTTGCAGAAGGTCACGGAGGGGAAGGTCATCACCGGGGTCGAAAGCTCGTCAAGCTTGGTCACGTGTGGGTACTGCAGGTAGTAACGCACGCGATCCGCGCACACGTACACGAGGAAAGACAGCGAACCCGCGAAGAAGATAATCCACATGCAGCGCCTGACGCACAGCCTCTCGTAGGTGAACATGTGGGAGATGCCGTGAAGAGTGGACCTGCTCGCGAAAACTTCAATGGGCGCCGGTCGCTCACAGTCCACGTTGTCGTCATCGTCGTTTTCTCCTCTAAGATCCATGATGATGATGAGCGAGTTCAAGAGGAAAGGATGCGCGTAAAAGATGCGAGGGATGAGAGCGCAAAGTTTATCCTGTGCGAGGTTTTTATTGGGAAACAAGTCCAGCCTTTCTGAGCGATGGAGCTTTTACTTTCATTCCTCAAGAGAAATCTAATCGATCCTGCCAAGACTGATTGAGACACCGGAAATGAGCCTTTACTCCTTCTTCTTCTTCTTTTTCTTTTTCCCTCCAGATACACGTGAGACGACTTTAATTTACAACAGCACACTAATGACTGCGGTGCTTTAAAAAAATAACACAAGTTATGGGAAATATTTTTCTTAAGAAATAAAAAACATTTAGAAAAATATCTGCGGTAATGTAAAAAAAAAAAAAGAAAGAAAAGAAAGAAAGAAAAAACAATCCGCGAATGCACTGGTATTTAACCGGTTTTAGAGATAAAGAAAAACAGCGTTTGGTTCATTATTCCAAAAAAAGAATTCTGCCATCACCGACAAACGAGTCCATCAGCATCATCTTCATCTTCATCATCATCATCATCCCTGTGGTCCTTCCGTTCAGCCTTAAAACATAAACACAGACAAATCCTGCAGACAATTCGCTCCAGATCAAACAGAAATGTGTGAGTGTTTCTGTTCCTCCGTTTCTCTCTAGGTGGTCAGTAATTCCGACCGACCCGATCAGTTTAACTCGACCGGCGCGTCTGTCAGTTTCTACTGACCGAGGTGAAGCCCCGACTTCCTCCCGAATCCTTGTCCTTTTCCTTTCTCTGTGGTGCTGCTCATGTCTTCAGCACATAACCGGTGAATAGAGAAAAAACACACCGTGCCTCTTTCCCTCACTCATACACTCGCTCTCTTTCTCTCTCTCTCTCTCTCTCTCTCTCTCTCTCTATCTATCTCTCCACCACACACACGCTCACACACAAATACGCACACAGTGGGAATGCTGCGTCCACGTCCACATGAGTGCACCATTAGCCTTGGATTTGGACCATTTTTGCGTACGTCAGAGACACACACCCCCCCACACACACACACGGATAGAGAGCGAGCGAGAGAGAGAGAGAGAGAGAGAAGTTAGGAAGTCTAAGTGTCCTGAACACATTATAAACACGCACACACTGACACACACTATGCACTATATATACACTATACTCTGTCCATCAACTACTTATCATTACTAGCCGATTAATATTATTATTAATTTTCTATTTTAGTAATATTGACTGATCCAAATTTTAAGAAATGAAATAAAATTGATTCAAATTTATGCCAATAAAGCATCAATAAATTGAGAGAGAAAGATATCAGGAAGAGTAAGACACTTGGTGTCCTTAGCACATTATAAAAACACAAATAGAGAAGAAGAAGAGAGACAGAGAGAGAGAGAGAGAAAGTGAAAGAGAGACAAAGGTAGATAGAGAGAGAGAGAGAGAATTTAGGAAGAGTAAGACACCTGGACCTGAACAAGTTATAAACAAACACACACACACACGTCTGGTTAGCTATCCTTGTGGGGACTCTCTATAGGTGTTATTGTTCAGGTTTAGGTCCCCACCAGGATGTATAAAACTGTACACACATTACACACACACACACACACACACACACACATACTATACAGTACACATTCCAACACCTAGCAATCTGTCGTTCACCTATTTATCATCTTAACCTTTTATTATAATTATTATTATTATTAAATTTTTTTTTTTTTTAATTCCTTTTTTGGTTAAACATGTCAGTAATAATAACAAATAATAATGCAAAAATATGATTTCCACCTTTATGCTAATAAAGCATCAATGAGTTCAATTGAGGGCGAGAGAGAGAGAAAGAGAGAGGGATGTTAGAGAATGTTTTTTGCTGATGTGAGCTGGTCACGGACTGTGAAGTGTCTGATGTGTGCAGCTTTTAGCCTTGTCTAACAAGATTGAGCTGACCCACCTGGTCACCGTATGCTAATGTCATTATCACGGCAATCACACATCAAATCCCTGTAGAAAACACCTATTCCTCCGAGCAGCACACAAATTTACCTAATTATTTTACCAAAATGCATGCAAATTGGTGATTGCCCAAAAAGGTTTTGATGTGTATTATGGTATATGTATGTCAATCTTGCGTTTGCATCTTGATTCACCTTGTCTTCGCTTTCCTCTTTTCATAAATGACTAATCAAGATGCAAACATAGGTTAGATTTGCAGTTGTAAACGATGAGGCTTGTCAGCGTTTTTATTGTGAATGCAGGTAACATGCGGGGGGGGATGGAAACATTACAAGCTGCTTCCTAAAATTTAACTGCCCATCTAGAACATTAAAGGAGCCAACAAAATCAAGCCGCTCACTATTTATTTGTTGTTGTTGTTGTTGGTTTTTTTTGTTAGCATAAAACTTGTTATAATATGCAGCCTATAACAAAAATAGACAAAAATATTTCTTCTTATCTTTTAGAGATTTATTGTTAAAAATAATTTGGAAGTAAACATCAATGCAACTGAAGGTAAGTGTAATGTTTGGTGTGTTTGCACTATCATAAACCTGCACAAATTATAAGACAGCCATAGGAGGGTTGCTTAACTTCTTCCTTTTATTATAGTATATTTCTTTCCAAAGGTAATAATGGTTATTATAGTGATGTGCCATCTACCGGCACTATAAAGAAATGGCAATATCCCATACATAGCATCTCCTCCCCTCTTATTTTAAAAAATACCCCGACAAATTTTTAAAAACACAACCACTATGCATTACTTATTCTACTTTGGAGATAGAGGGTAAACTGCCTCTTGCTTCGAGCCAGTTCGGGAATTATTCAACCCTGTGTCAGAACAGGCTCACTAACATAACATAAATTACAGTTTAATACAACAGTTTCCACCAACCTACAATGTCAGACGGTTGGGTAGTTTATTCACTACTTGCTGGATAACGTCTGACCGGTGTAGTTGGATTGTCGTGCTTGTCTTGCTTTATCTGACACTCTGCATATATGTCAATATTGGCATCTTGTTCCCTTTGATCAACATGACACCTCCATTCCTCAAAAGTGTCCACTGTATAACATGCTGGACAACTTTGAGCTGTCACCACTTCTGATGACCATCTTTTTCTCGCTCTCCCTGTAATCACGAGCCAGAACAGCATCACAGACTCCAAACTGTCTTGGTTTTAAACAACTAGCTCGCCATAGAACCTAGGGGACCTGAGAAAGACGCACAGCAGCCGTGACACTGGGTTTTAAGACATCAAGACAACTTGTGTCGTTGGATATGGTGTGTTGCGATGTATCAGTAAGAATGTTTCCAGTCTTTTTTTTAGAGTAGAAGCACACATAGAAACTTTCAGTGCTTGTTTTAGCGACTGAACAAACCTCTCGGGCTGCCCGTTCATTGCCAGATAATATGAAGCAGTACGAATATGTTTAACATGATTGGTCTTCAGGAAATCTGCAAACTCCTGACAGATAAATTGTGGTCTAATGTCACTCACAAGGACTTCAGGTAGACCATAATCACTAAAAATTGTTTTCTGAATTGTTTGCTCTATTGTTTTCTATGTTGTTGTTAAAGTCATCACCTGCACTCAGGCCACTGTAAATGTGCATCAGCTACGACTAGGTACATGGAACCCTTGTACAGGCCAGCAAAATATGTATGTGCTTCCAGGTTTTGCTTGGCCAATTCCAGGGGTGCAGGGGTGCGTTTTTTTGTTTGTTGACATAGCTGACACATTTTCACTCGCAATTCAATGTCGCTATCCAGACCTGGCCATCACACGAAACTGCCAGCAATGGCTTTCATTTGGATAATCCCTGGGTGGCTCCTCCAGCACACCATCAGCATTTTCAGGATGTTCAGCTCTTTTGTATTCTATGATGTAGTTGTGCACAGACAAAAGTAATGCCTACCTTTGCATACATGCTGCCGCTATAGATGAAATTCCCTTCTGTGGTCCAAAGATTGTCTTAAGGGGGAATTCGTGGAAATGCATGAGTTTTCTTCTATAGAGATGGGTACATGGATACTGATGGAATTCCGTGACCCTAAACACAATTGCCAGAGCCTCACGCTCAATGTGTGCATAATTCTGTTCTGCCTTACTAAGTGTGCCTGATGCAAAAGCTATTGGCTTGTCTTCACCACTGGGCAACTTGTGAAATGACAGCCCCAATGCCATAAGGTGATGTATCACACGCGAGCCGAATTGGGTTCTGTGGATTATAGTCTGTCAGGATATTTTGTGACACTAATTGTTACTTTGCCTTTTTGAATGCAGACTCACACTCTGCAGTCCACTGCCAACATTTCCCTTTGCAAAGTATTCAAAGGATTCACTATAGTTGCCAAATGAGTTATAAATCTGCCATAATAGTTTAACAGGCCAAGGAATGACCTTGGCCGTGTGATATTTGATGGGGTTGGAGCATTGACAATTGCATTTAATATTTTAGATGACTTGTGCAAACCTTCAGCATCTATTATGTGACCCAAGTATTCCAGTGAGTCCTTATAGAAGCCACATTTCCCTTTTTCGGCATGCAAGCCAAACTTCCCAGCTGTCCCAGGACTGCATCCAGGTTTCTAAGTACTTAGCCTCTGTCCACCCAGTAACAGGAATGTTATCCAGATAGCAGTGGAAATTAGGAAGACCACGTAATACTTGGTCCATAGTTCTCTGGAATATGGCTGGGGCTGAAGTGATCCCAAACGGAAGCCGATTATACCAGAATAGCCCATTCGGAGTAGAAATTGTGAGAAGCTTTTTTGACCATCATCAGGTAAGCATGTGACAAGTCCAAACAGGTCCTTAATACGTAGTAACGGAATTTATCGTCAACTTGAAGTCACCACAAGAGGAACTATTGGGGTAGCCTATTTGCTGAACTGTACCAGAGTCAATATTCCTATTTCAGTGAGACGGTTAAGCTCTGTTTCAACTTTTGGCCTCAAGTATATAGAACTACTCTGGGCGGACAAAACTTAGGTTTGTATTCTGGGTGTAATTCTATTTTAGCTTTAATGCTGTTCAATTTCCCCAGCTGTTTTGAAAACACTGCAATATGTCTCTGCAGAACGCCTTACAGTGTTTTCATTTTGATTGTTTTTATTTCTTTCCAATTAAGTTTAATTTGACGCAGCCATTCTCTGCCATAGAGTGGTGGATAATCCCCCTGCACAACAACTACAATGGAAGAATTAGGAAGTGGTGGCTTAGTGGTTAAGATTTTGGACTGATACCAGAAAGCAGAAAGACTGGGGTTTGATTTCCAGCACCACCAAGCCACAACTGGGGGCCCTTAAACAAAGCCCTTAACCCCTAATTGCTTAGTTGTATAGAAAGAGATAAATGTAAGGAAATGCTCTGGATAAGGGCGCCTACCATATAATGTAAATGTAAGAACAGGTGCCTGTTTGCCCATTTTTACATTGACATCAATTGCCCCTTTTGGATGTAATGCCTGTCCGAAGAACAATATCGGTTGAGCCTGAAGGCAGATGTTTCAGTAGACCGTCAGTAGTTTCTGTTGAGATCAAACACAGTGCTGCCCCCCTGTCCAGTTTCATTTCACGTGGTAATTCTTCAACTTCTGGTTTCACCATGATACTAGACTTTTCTCTTGGCTGTGACAGTTTATACGTAGCTAAATCAGAGTCAAAGTGGTGTACACTCCTTTTTTGTACATAGCCTCTTTGTTTAATTTCTTTCATTGCAACATTTAATTTGTTTCCACTCTTTGTTTTTCTGTCATTGTTATTTTTCCTGCAAACACGACTGACATATTTTTGTCCTTTAACCAACAGTCATTATCACTATATTTAGCTTTTTCACATCATTTACATTTGTTTGCAATCTTAGTCTTATATAAAGACAGCGCATTCACTGTCAGAGATCCTAAGTTGGTGTGCTTCACGTGATGCTGTTTCCATGGACACCTCCAGCTCCACCTCTCTTTGAAACGTTACCGTAGCTTCAGCCGACAACCGCTATTGTGTAGCTTTACTTTTTAAATTACACACAAACCTATCGTGAAGCACATCATCCAGATGTCTCCCAAATTCACAGTGTTCTGATAATCTTCTAAGCACTGCAACATACTGGGTTACTGACTTGCTCAACTCGCCTTTGAAAACGAAAACACTCCGCTATGATTAGGGTCTACGGAGAAAAGTGCTGCTGTAGCATTCAGTAATGTACTTGAAGTTCCTCTCTCCCAGCTTATCCGGTGCAATCAGACTTTCAGAGTAACCCATATTTGTTTTGTCTCCAATCACGCTGAGTAGCACAGGTACTATCTTGTCTGTATCAATGCTGTTAGCTTCTACAAAATGCCCCAATCTTTCAATGTAAGTCGTCCAAATTTCGAAGCTTCCATCAAAAGCTTCCATGTGGTCTATTATAGCAGCCATTGTAGCGAACCTAGCTCACTTTAGCTACGCGAAAAAAATAAAATAACAGTTCAGGTGCGCAAAACTACTTACGATTCACTGTGGTAGCTTCCTGGGAAATAAATTCCATCCTTGTTGGCAAATATGTTATGTTTTCACTATAACAACATATACAATACAGTCATAAATGCGCACAACTAATAACATAGCCAAAAGATGGTTGCTTAACTTTTTTTTTTTTATTATAGTATATTTCTTAAGTATACTAATACTTAAAGTATTAGTATAGCGATGTGCCATTTACCGGCACTATAGAGAAATGACGAAATCACATACATAACAACGCTGTAAACTTTTATCAGATACACCATACAAACAAAGGTACTAAGACATCTGACCATCCTATCCATATGTGTAATTTGAACATCCTAGTCCAGATTTAGTTCCTCTCTCGTTCCCATAACATCCTCCAAACTTTTAATGCTTTTCACTAGATTTTGAAGTGTGACTGTGGGGATTTGCTCATTCATTCACAATAGTATTAGTGAGTTTAATATTGGTTAATATTGGGAACGGAGATTCCACTCTGACCCGGTCAAATTCTGTATTTATATACAGTACAGCATGGGTCATTGTCATGTCAAGTGGTAGTTCAGTGGGTAAGATGTTGGACTGCTAATTATAAGGTTGTGGGTTTGATTCCCAGCATCTCCAAGTTGCCACTGCTGGGTCCCTAAGCAAGGCCCTTAACCACCAATCGGTTGTATAAAATAAATAAAAGTCCCTCTGGATAAGGGCGTATGCCAAATACTGTAAATGTAAAAGTAGCTCCTTTAGCAGCTAAATTGATAGACTAAATCGGGGAATTTGTAATGCAAAAAAAACTTCCCAATGCGTTTATTGCATAGACTAATATTTGATTGATGCTGTCTAGTTTTGGTCAACAAAGAATACACTACACTGCCCAATTTTTGTGGATGCCTGAGCATCACAAATGTGATTTACTCTCCAATTTGCTGTTAGATCAATTTTTTACTCTTCTATTAAGACTTTTTACTATAATTTGAGGCTTGAATGTGAGATATATGTTCATTTAGCTACAACAACATTAGTAAGATCAGACACTAACATCAGGTAAGGAGGTCTGCGGTGCAGTCGGTGGGTTTCCGGGTCTCCCCAACGATGTTTAGTAATGTTAGGATCGGGGCTTTGTGTAGAACACTTAAGTTTTTCCAATATATTTATAACACACCATGTCTTAATGGCAGTGTTAGGCAAGCTTCTTTAAAAATGTAGTGAGCTAAGCTATTGATTACTGTATGCTAAATGAAGCTTTACTACAGTAAAGTTACCACCCTTGGAAATATAGCAAGCTGAGCTACAGCAACAGCGCAAAAGTAGCTTATTACATCGAAACTATTTTTTTATATCAAACCAACATATTCAGTTTATAACACACCAACATAACATTACAGATTTTGTCTCCTTGGACAATGATGTTTGCAGATAACATTGTGATCTGTAGTGAGCAGGTGGAAGAAAACCTGGAGAGGTGGAGGTTTGCTCTGAAGAGGAGAGGTATGAAAGTCAGTTGTAGCAAGACAGAGTGTATGTATATGAATAAAAGGAAGGGAAGTGGAACAGTGAGATTACAGGGTGAAGAGGTGAAGAAGGTACAGGAATTTAAGTACTCTGGGTCGACAGTCCAGAGCAATGGAGAGTGTGTAAAAGAGATAAAGAAGCGAGTACAGGCAGGTTGGAATAGGTGGAGAAACATGTCAGAAATGATGTGAGAGAGGAGAATATTAGCTAGAATCAAGGGGAAGGTGTACAAGACAGTGGTGAGAGCAGCTATGATGTATGGTTTAGAGACAGTGGTGAGACCAGCTATGATGTATGGTTTAGAGACAGTGGTGAGACCAGCTATGATGTATGGTTTAGAGACAGTGGTGAGACCAGCTATGATGTATGGTTTAGAGACAGTGGTGAGAGCAGCTATGATGTATGGTTTAGAGACAGTGGTGAGAGCAGCTATGATGTATGGTTTAGAGACAGTGGTGAGACCAGCTATGATGTATGGTTTAGGGACAGTGGTGAGAGCAGCTATGATGTATGGTTTAGGGACAGTGGCGCTGAGGAAGAGACAGGTGGCAGAGCTGGAAGTAGCAGAGCTGAAGATGTTGAGGTTTTCTTTGGGAGTGACGAGGTTGGACGGGATTAGGAACAAGCTTATCATAGGGGCGGCTCATATTTGATGTCTACCACCACCAGACTACTGAGAAATGTAGTCAAACTAGTAGCGACGCTACTGCCCAACACAGCTTGATGGAACTCAGGGGCTTTGTGCACAGGGGTATTGTCATGCTGAAGGAGTGTTTGAGTATCTTTGTTTCAGGAAAGGAATAATGTAATGCTAAAACGTACAAATACATTTTAGATAACTGTGTGCTATAGCAATATCTTGGAGATAACCCACATATGAATCTGATGGTCTGGTGTCCACAAACGTTTGCCAGTATGATGTTTATCTGCTGTTGCATTTATCATTAAACAGGTGACTGTTGATTGCATTCCCATGTAAACCCATAACACTTTATAATGATCACATGATATGGAAAATTTACATATTTACAATTTTATGTCTATTACAGTTCCAGTTGAATAAAGTTTTGTTAGACAAAGCTCATAAAGTGTCCAATATTTTTTGTCTCTTTAGTGTATATGCTTCCTAATACACAACTGCTACATTTTTATTGTTCCATTGCACAGTTTTAATTGGTAAAAGATTGGAGAAATAAAGTATCTGTAAATAATTGCTGTGTGGATCTGCCGACGTGTTATTGCTTTTTTCCCCATGAGTCATACTTTTCCTTTTTATTGTCAAGTCCAGACTGAAATTCAGACCTGTATTCTCTTCCTGCCGTTGTAAAGAATCCTGCAAACATTTACATTCCTGGCATATGGCACACACCATTATCCAAAACGACGTTCATTTATCTAATTTTGTATCCAACTGAGCAGTTAAAGGGTTAAGAGCTCTGCTCAGCGGCGCAGCATGGTGGTGCTCGGAATTCACCCCATGAGCAATCAGCAGTACAACACCTTAACCACCACATTCACTGTAACACTAATTTCCAGAATTTTTGATGCATTTAAATAGTGCATTGATATAATGTCAAAATGACAGTTTTTAAGGTGTTTTAAACAGTTTTAAACTGGTATAACCAGTGGTGGTCGTTCAGGCCCAGCAAGATCTTCTCTGCTGGCCTAAACACTATCTGAAGCACTGACCCACATTTACAACCTTAATTCTAATATTTGTTCCATGAAATTGTATTAATTTATTCCTAACAGTCTTTTCATTTCGTAGTGTTTCTTTTGCTGCACTGCTTCCAGTATGTGTATGTGGATGTTCACCAATCAGATTTCAGTTTCTATGTGCTGCCATGTTAATCTAATCTGTCTAGGGCCTTCAGAATTAGTAGTGCTGCCCATGGAACTTAAACTATATTAGCAATGGGACTGTTTTTTTAAAAATCAGATTTTAATTTCACCTCCAGTATTTGTAATAACGTCAGCATTTTTTCTTCCTCTGATTGTTTGGTCAGAGTAAAACTGTTACAGCCATTTTGACGAGCAAACCGCATCTGTAGCGATCTGCACACATTAATACAGTTGAACTAGACTTGGAAAAGCAGACTTTTCCAGAAAAGCGAGACATCGCGAGGAGAGATCGGCTAACCCCGAAGCTAACCAGCTTGTCTTAGGCCGGTAATGAGTTTGTTTGTCACTTTCAGACCAGTGTCTGCGAGCGCTAACGCTGGCTTACAGCCTTTGAAAGTATGATGTATTTTATTGAAATTTTTTTGTTTGTGTTATGTTATTACATAAATATTAATTCTGAACTGCTCCAGATGTATGTGGTACAGTTGCGCTTGTAGTGTAGAGGTTTGGAGTTGCCTTAACTGGGTTTTTTGCTTTAATAAAAATGTTTTTCATCCTCAATACACAAAATGTCTTCCTCTTTCTTTGTAATGCCAAGCCGTGTTATATTTCAGTGTTGTATAGTATTGATGGTGACATGATAGTGGTGGTATTAAGAGGTGGATTAGTGAAGTCTCCACCACTGAAACATATACTGTATGATCTAGACTAGTCTAGCATAACTGGCCAGTCCAATGCTTTCACGGATCCCAATTAAGCCTGGACTAAAATCATTTTTAGTGGTAAATTACCACTTCGATGTCAATTAATTACAAAACAACCACTGCTTTAAATATTCAACAATCTCAAACTTGATAAAATCCAAATATATATATAACCCATAGGAAAAACAAAGGTTTGAGTGTGAAATGACCTAATGCTGTGATATGATCCTGTCAACACTATTTGAGAAACTTACAGCCAGAGGGTGAGAAGAAGCCGTCCGTGAAATTGCACATAATGCATCTTTAATCCCCATTTGTTATAGTATTGACTCTGACCTGGTATCAGTGTCTCTGATAGTATCGATAGAAGAAAGGATGAAATTCTGCTTCCATTAAAAGATTTTCCTGTTCATTTGATCACAGTCGGACGTCAGGTTAAGGAACATTGTCCTGCAGCTGCTGTTATCGACACAGTTCTGGGAAACTGCTCATTATTGTCAAGACACTGACATGATCATTATACGCTCACTGTAGATCCACCTGAGGGCCCAGTGGTTCATTTACCACTGCATGCTTAAATCCTTTCCACCAATCCCATGATAGTATAATCAGGACTGATACACCATTAGCGAGTTTGCAAGATTGATCAGGAATAAAGGCCTTTTCCCACTAGAGTTGAACAAGGCTTTATCTCCACTCCAGCAATCTTCTTTTAAAAAGATCAGGTGACACTTTCCTTTTCAATCATGACCTTGTCAATGGTGACGTCCTTGCTTTATCGACCTGCATCCTGTAACAACCACCGAATGGTCCTTCCAAAAAATGATACGGGTATAAAATCAAGCATTATGCTGAATTTAAAAAAGAATAAAAAGAAATTAGTAAGCGAATTAGATGCAGTTTTTTCAAACAGGACTGATAAAAAAGCAGTTACGCTTATTAAAACCAAGGGCAAATAGAACATAAACTTTATAGTGTTTAATCTTTAACAAAACTCATAAAACAGTCAAAAGTAGTAAGAAGAGAAAGAAGAGGCCTGATTTTTTTTTTGTGTTACAGATTAATTGCCCCAAAAGTTTATTACATAACATAAATAGAAGAATAGCGCTCAATGTTTCTAGATTCTTCCAGAGATTTCTGGAAAGCCAAAGTGTTGCGGTGTTTAGTGTTTATTCTGATTGAACACACAGCCTTTTAAATCATACATATTCATACAAACCTTCCTTTGTTATACTGGGTGTTAGAGCAGGACAAACAAGGAAAAACTCCACGTCTTTTATTTGAAACTTTCGCTGTAAAAATGGACCTCCAGGAATAGCTCAGGATCCTCCAGATTTAGAGTGGAACAGACAAAAAGATCTATCTATACAAGACACTTTTTAGTGATTTAAAGTAAAACTATTTATTATAGGAAATTGAGACTTATTTATTTGTAGATTGTTTCAGACAAGAAATGTAATCTTTATGTAAATCTAGTTAGTTTAGAAACCTGTGTATTTAGAATAACACACTGACACAAAAGTTATTCTATACATTTTTAGAACTTAAAAAGGTTTTTAAAGGTACATAAAAAAGTGTATAAACAAAGCAGAAAATAAAGGAAGTCAGTGGCTCCGCCCTAAATCGCATACTTCTTTACTATAAAGTATGCGAGACAAGTAGTATGTCCGAATCCTTAGTATGTAAATTACAGTACGCAAAAAGCTCCAAGATTGGCAAAATTTTTAAGTATGCATACAATGGACACTATTTCATGGGGCAACAAGAGGACGACATGTCATAACCGGAAGTGGTGGAAAGCGCAGAAACGGCACTTTTTAAATAGCTCTAAATGCTAACAAAAAATATATATTTTGTTCCTTTTAGTTAAATTGCACTTGTTTAGCATCTTTCAACATCAATTAACCATTATCCGAATGTAAATTCCCGCTGCTGTGATGTCATTTGTCACATGTCAATATCAAAATGGCAGATGTAGTAGGTCCGAATTTCAGTCTTACGCCCTGTACATACTATAAGAATGCACTTTTTTAAGTTATATAAAATATGTTATTCGCCTCAGCTTTGCTGGAGTCTGGTATTTTTTTGCCTTTATTTTGTGTAAATATCTTTTGTATTGCCTTACTAAAATTAGAAAAATGTTGTCTTGGTCCAGTAAAGCAGGATATCCAATTAGATGCACAGGTCAGTGTGTAGATACCCGGTATTTCTATTTTTATGTGTGTTTGGTAGACAAAGTATCTGCGTTCACCAAGATGGAAAAGCTTTTAGCCCATTAATTAAACAGATGGATAATTTCAATAAAAATTAAAGCTGGGACATTTCACCATAAGGACAAAATCTTCTACACCAAAGATTTAATTAAGTTTTTTTTAGCTGATGATGTAACATGAAACTTTAAATAAACTTGACAACAGATTTTTAGGCAAACTGACAACCACATACTCTTACCAACCCCAGATTTTATAATTGATTTAATCCCGTTGGGTAAATTGTCAATGTTTTATATTTGCATCTTGAAATTGAGCCGTTTACTTCAGCCATGTGCATAGCCTTGCTCCAAACTCTTCACCGGCTCATCTGGCACCTTAATCTGTTTGTGCGTTTGTGGCGTGCAGCAAGAAAGCAAAGGCAGTCTAGTAATTGATAATGAAAACATCGGACAGATGAGAGCTCCGACAACGATTTATTGACCGAACAAAAGTGCCCTGAGACCTTTTACAGGAATTCCTCCACAGAAGGAGCTCTTTGAATATCCATGAGAGAAAGACTGGCTAGGTAAATGTAGCTAAAGAAACACAATGGATGAGACTTGTCAGAATTCGCTACATACAAAATACAGAGTTAATCACATGGGGTGATGGAAATGAAATAGCCGACAGGGGCAAGAGCAAAAATCTTGTTTTGACTCAATGTGCGGCATGTTATCAATCTTCTTGTGATTTATTGCCGCAGTAAGGTTTGATGTCATAGGTGTCTCATGGACTGTCTCAGCTTCTTTTTTAGTGAATAATAACTCTGTGCTGCAACCCGATGTTATATCAAAACATTCCTTTTGCCAAATTTGGAAGAATACGGCGGTGTTTTTTTTTAATTACATTTTGGCAACAGGATAAGGGTCGCAGTGCTTCCAGATTTGGTGTGTTGTAGTTTTGTGGACAATTAGATGCAGAGCCTCTTGTAATTTCTTAGAGTTTCCCTCACCAATTAAATTTTTTTTTTTTTTAAGTTTTTCACAATTAATGTTTTTTTTTTTTTTTTCACAGGTTTTCTGTCACTTGGACTCTTAGACTATAAAATTGCCAAGCAGGGTAAAACAGTAGACAAACACAGCCCACCGTTTTATTAGTTTTGAGTGGATTATGTGACTTATGTGATCATGTGACATATATCAATTTTTGGGGGGAAATAATGCAAAAAATCTGCCTTTTAAAAAAGAATTTAAAAAAGAAAATTTCGCTAGACAAAAATGACGCCTCGGTGTGTTTTTGATTTTAACCAAATAATTGTGAATGTATGCTGTATTAGATATCAGTTAATATCAACGGTTATGTGCAGGAGTGCCTTTAGATGTGATGTTTTTACTGATTGGGGACATTAGTGGAAATGTTGCACAGAATGTGTTGGGTTTGTTGCAACAGCCATTGTAATTTCAATATTTGTTTAAACAGGCCACATTTACAGATTACAAATTGGGTAAATTTTTTTTCATGTTCTTCCAGTAATTTATTGAATTGGGTGTTGAAAATATGCTTTTTTTTACATAAACTTTGTATAACATCCAAATAAATCATAAATTCTGGCATGATTTGGACTTTCATGCTGATTTACATTAACATTCTCCCATGGTCAAAATGATAGCAGATGCTCCTTACTTCATTTAGCCAGCCAGTACCTTGGGAGGAGGCCCTGAAATGAATCATCACTCAGCAGAAAAGCTGCTGACCCCACCACACTACGCACCTTGCTATTAAAAAAAGTGACTAACTTACTCTAAACAACTTTTATTGGCAGCATAATCTAAGACTTTGTCAGCATCGCTAAAGGGATCTTGGCTGAGCCTGGAGAAACGGACAGATGGACCATTTTCTGTAATGAGGCCCTACAGCATTCTTCAGAAGATGAAGCCAAGACAAGAGTCACATGAAGGAACATCAAGGACAGACCCCTTACAAAGAGAAATTAACCTACACAGACCCGAAAATTGACACCTGTCCAGGTTGGAAGGGAATCCGAGCTGTTCATATATTAAAGAAGAAACTTGCACTTACCAGCCGATGTGTTCTAATAAATATCACGTTATAGTGCCAAAGTGGGATTTTCTCTTCTGACGACCAAAATAAACACCTATAAATAGAAATACAAACACAAATACACTAAAATAATTACACTTTAAACAGATTGTTGTATTAAATCCAAATTTTGTAACTGTGTCAGCCTGAAAAGAAAGTCAGCCTCAGGCATCATGCCAACAAACCAATGACTTGCTGTTTGGATTTTATGAGCCACCCTGATTGGTTGGATTCTACATTATGCTGGACAAAACAGGATCAGGCCTGATACTGAGCTCATGTACTTTTACTTGTAAAAACACTGAAGGCCGATGCCTCTTGTGACATCATTAACAAAGACAAAGACAGAACAAAGGCAGCAGCGACAGAATGTCAGACTTGGTTCTGCAAAATGACCAGAAGTACAAAAATGAGTACTTATAATACAAGTAAATAGATAAAATATCTAAAATTAAAACAGAGAACAGAGAATTTGCCGTTAGCAGTAACGTTAGCACTCGGCAACCGACCCTGCAGCAAACCCTGGCAAGACGAGAGAAAATGGCAAAAGAGGCATACAAATAATCCCACATCCCAAAAAAGTACAGGTAACGATATCATCATAATCGAGTATCAGGAAAAAATATCATTTTTTTAGTGTGTACATAAATGTCGCCAAGAATATTTTACACACACTTATTTTTAAAAAAAACAATTAATTACATGCAGCACGGTGGCTTAGTGGTTAGCATTGTTGCCTCACAGCAAGAAGGCCTGGGTTCGATTATTGAGCAGGGGTTTTTCTGTGTGGAGTTTGCATGTTCTCCCTGTGCTTGTGTGGGAAGAAAACTCCGGTTTCCTTCCACAGTCCAAAAACATGTATGTGAGATTGATTGGTGATTCTAAATTGCCCATAGGAGTAAGTGTGAGTGTTTGTGGCCCTGTGATGAACTGGTGACCTTTCCAGGGTGTTACCCCTCCTGCCTTTTGCCCTTTCAGAGACGGCTGGGATAAACTCCAGCAGATCCCTGTGACCCCGAATTAGGGAATAAGCGGGTATAGAAGATGAATAAATTAATTAAATTACTTTAGTTATGTAACAACGAATTGTTATTACGCTAGAAGCAGTCATTTAAATTTGAAATCTTTAACAAGCATATGAGAAAAAGGCAAATAAAGTGTTTAATGTTATCGTTTCTATTTTTTTTTTTTTTTGTCATTCATCGTATGCTATTCCTTTCTTTTACCTTATTTTAGTAGTCTAGTTTTTCTTTGATCTTACTTCTCTGACTTGCACTGCCATGTCTACTTGAATTTCTCCTACAGGGGATTAATAAAGGAACCTTTCATCTCATCTCTTCTCATCTCGTCTCTGTGATAAGACACTGCTTTGAATAAAATGGGTCCATGCCAGGTAGTCTCTGATCTGGGAACAGTGGATATATTATTTCTTTCCATTTTCTCGTCGAATTTTAATAGCAATCTTAACTGTAGCTAATTTTCACCTACATATTATTTCTATAATTTGTAATTACACTGCTAAGCATTATTAATTTTCATTGCTATAGACATTTGCCTTATATACTGTAGTTTGTAGGGATGTTAGTAAAAGCAAATCTAATGGGCGTTTGGAATTCATCACAAACTGTATGTCACAAGTCGTAGGGTTGGGTTTGGATCCAAATGCAGGTTTTTTTATTAACAAAATAACAAAAGACTAATCTAAACTAATTTACCTCAACCAGACCTGACGTAACTGCATTACTATGAACTTGACTTTGAAGCATAATATGACATAGCCGCTGACTAAAACAGGTAACCTAATGAAGGAAACAATCAACATAAAGAGAGACACCTGAACACATGACCAAAATAAACCATTGGAGACAAGACACATGGACAGGCTAATCACGTGACATGACATAAACAAACACTGAGCACATGGACTAGAACAATGACACAGAAAGACTCTTTACTTTTTCTCCGGTGGCCTGGAAAGGCAACGTACCCTGCAAGTCAGACAGTTTTTATACTGTAGACATGAGCAATTGGGAGAAGAAAATTGGGAAAACAACACAAATTGACAATAGAAAAATGCTGCAAAAATGTCATATGAAACCAACTGTTTTGTTTCAATTAATTTTTCAGACTCGTTTTTTTATTGTAAGGTTCAATTTATTTAATTTTTGCATTATAAATAATTTATTTTAAACAAAACACTTTTACATACAGGAAATTCATATCTTTTTTTAAAGTTACTGGTATATATTTTTGCATTTTTGGTTGGAAAAAAAATGCTTAAAAATTGGCATATATTGCAGGAACTGTATCTCTATGCTGCATTGTTGATATGTTATCCTACACATGTGTTTCCTGTTATAAATCACAACTCTTAAAAAACAAAAAGAGCACTGGAGCAACAATTTTACCCTACCCTACTTTATACTAACACCCCTTTGCATAACAAGCTTTACAAGCTTTACTATTATTGTATGCATTGTATCAAATAAACTGTCCAAAAATACACTATAAAGCCACAGGTTTGTCTTCCCTGACCTAAGTGTGTCTTTCCTAAACTGTTGCCACAAAGTTAAACTAAAAGGCTTGAATTTTGAGCCAGCATGACAATGCCCCTGTGCACAAAGTCCCAAAGCTCCATGAAGACAACATGTGTTGCAGTTGCTGTGAAACAACTCTGACTCTGCCCTGACTCTGATTTACCCTCAACGAACCCCTATAAGATAAACTACAACATAAACTGCACCCAGACATCTGTAATTCAAAGTGAGTCCCTAGTCTAGCTAATATTATCGGGACGAAATAAGTAAATCCCCAAAGCCACACCGCAAAATCTATAGGAAGGCCTTTCGGGAGGTTTGAAGGTTATTATAAGAGTGAGACTAAATCTGAAATAGGATGTTTTAATAGCACATGTACAGTAGATGTGATGGCCAGGTGTTTTTAGATATATGTCCATAAAGCAGTCCATCAAACAGCCTATGTCCCTGTGTTTAATTTGCCCTAAAGGAAAATTTTAAATTGAAAAAAATTGTTTCCCCAATGGTAAATGTTCAGCCCCCTTTTGATGTGGAATAATAAAGTGACTTTCATAGTAATTAATTAATTAACTGTGTTAAAGTCATTTAAATGCAAATTAAACTCTTAAAGCCTTTTTTTTATATTCCCAACAGCATTTTTTTTTATCTCCTTCCCAGTTTGGATACCAACAATAGAGTATTTTGCTTCTATGTAAGATTCTATGTTTTACAGAAAGCTTTGACCCCATAATTAATGCCTGAGGACAAATGCTTGAGGACATAAATTACAAGATTATTAATTTTAAACCTTTTTGAAGCATTCATCCATCCCTCTATTTACTCTCTGTATTACATTATTCTTCACATTGGGAATTGAACACCAAACCTTACGAGCAATTAGTATTAACTTGGTTCTAGCTTCAGTTTGTATTGTTGTTGCACACATGCACTTTATGTTGCTAAGACTTAATCTATTCTTTAGTCTTGTTCGTCTGTTATGTGGCTCTTCGTTGTTTTATGTAATTCTGTGTTGTTTTGTGTAGCACCATGGGGTCCTGGAGAAACGTTGTTTCATTTCATTGTGTACTGCATCTGCTATATATATGGTTGAAATGACAATAAAGCTTCTTCATCTTGAATTTGAACTTAAAGAAATAAAGTACATTTTTCCAATAGGTTCAAAGCCCTCTATAGTTTTTCTCCACTTGATACCTATAGATGTAAAAACAGTATAGTGAAGGCTGGGTGTGGAAGGACTGGGGTCCCATCCAGGATGTAACCTCACATCAAGCCAGTGTTCCCAAAATAGTCTTTAGCGCCAGTATAACCCTGGCCAGGATAAAGTGGTTACTGATAATAAAAAATCTGTATGTTTTCAACCTTGAATCTGTATTGTGGACAGAAAACAATGTCATTGTAGAATGACAGACTCATAGATCAAGAGAACCAGTGAATACACGATTCTTTTATGCGATGCTTCATTTGTTATTTTCAGACATGGCAGTTTTGTAGCTGGAGTGGTTACATGGTTTGTTCTTTAATTTGTATTTATTTACCTTTCAGTTCTGGTATTTGGCAAATGTCCTTATCCAGAGCGACTTACATTTATCTGTTTTTTTATTCTCTTCCAACTGAGCAGGTTAGTTTTAAACATCTTGCTTAGGGGCCCAGCAAGGGCAGCTTAGTGGTCCTGGGAACTAAATCCACGTTCTTCCTGTTCTCACAATCAGTAGTCAACACCCTAAACCACTGAGCTACCATTTCTCTTTATACTCACTTAACTGAGATGATATAAAATGTTTTAACACATCATTTACTGTGTTTGGAAAATTAAGTAAGTCTTAAAATGCAAAATTTCACACCACCAAACTCTTTTATTATGCTATTAGATAGTAAGTATTAATGTGCAGCATGAAGGGTACAGGTAACAAGCTGATTTTATAAAATATATTTAATTAAAATATATGTATGTATATATATTTTTAGAAATACAAAGATAAAAAAATCCTTTACCAATATATAAACATACATTCAATGGGAATATGTGTGTTGTATACATGTGTATTCGGGATAATAGATGTGACATATATAAAAACGTCAATTTTTGCATTATTTAAAAATATATGTTGTATATATGTACAAGTATCAGACATATACAGTATGTATAGTTTAATATCAGTAAAATCCAAACATTAACTTGTATGTTATATATGTGATTCGTATATATTGAAATATATTAGATTTCTTCATGGGATGGTGAAAAAACTGTTCAAAAATAATAATTTTTTACATTAAAGTTAAATTTATAACATTGTTACGAAAAGTAGACTCGAGACACAGGAGAGTTAGAACCAAACCGACCAGCTTATTTGGAAAGTAGAAAACCAGACACACAACAGAGGATATTATCCGGATTGAAGAGCGGTAGCTGAAATAGATGGGATTACCCAGCTTGGTGTAGACCTCAGAAGCAAACAGGGTAGGCTTAGGGAACGAGGAGAACAGATGAGTGTAGGACCCTGGAGGGAAAACGCAGGAGAACTTGGAATCTTCGGGTTTCACGTGAGTGATCGCCGGAGTGAGTCCTTGTTCATAGGACATCAGACAATGTGTTTGGGTGTAAATCGGGTATTAATAGGGTTGTGCATGAGATCAGGGTGTGCATAGTCAATAAAGTGCATAGTCAATAAAGTGATTGTGAGTGGTGAATGGTGACAGAGCCTGGCGTGTCCATGACAGACATATTGTTTGTATCTTTATTCCTTGCTGTTTGATAACCTTAATAAACCTTTTGATTTTGATTTTTTTTTTGGTGTAAACTCACCACCATCAACTATTATAAAAGCTACAGGAGGCTCTTGACATTTTCCTGACATTCTTACACGTCGTAAAGCCATACCTCGACTCTTCTGTTGTTTGTATGGTAATGATTCACTTATTAATCAGAAGTCTTTCATCATAATTAGATCCTCCAGGCTGTCAGGTAAATAGAATTACTACTGATATTAATACAAAGTAGCATATCTCCATAATTAATTGGCCAGTTCATCTGTATAGATTGCAGGGTATAATAATTAAGCGTATGTTGTATGTTTCACCTCACCACACAGATCTTTGTCTCTTTTTTTTTTTTTTTTTTTTTTAATCTCCATGGTGTATTCACATTTGCTTCTATAAATAATAGCCATGGGTCGTCTTTCGGACCCTATTTGCACTGTAATTAAAGTGGATACACTGCACATTCACAGAAAAGCTGATCTCCTGTGCAGGATGATCCATATTCTAATAATGTTTTGTGTTTTCATAGCTGTTCAAAGCTTGGAAAGAATTTTATGCTAAATTCGCGGTACAGTATGTACAGCACTCGAAGGCTGATTGCTTGCTCGCGTAAAATTGGTTAAAGCAAATAAGCAGTTTAATCAAAAGATGATGGCTTTAAGGCATACTCGAAAAAAAAACAGTGGCCTTCAGGAAGTACGTTTATTCATGGGTATTGGAATTAGCTATAGAATAGGGAAGTGATGGCTAAAATGGTTAAGTTGTTGATTGGAAGATAAGAAATATCGGAGTTCAAGCCCCACCGCCACCAGTCTGCCACTGTTTGGTCCTTGATCAAAGCCCTTAACCCTTTTTGCTCCCGTGCCGCTGTATTATAACTGAGCCTGTGCTCTGACCCCAAATTCTAAGGTGGGGTGTGCAAAGAAACAAATTTCACTGTGCTGTATAAATATTTTTTTATTTTAAATATTTTATTAATAAAAATGGAAATAATTGTCTAATACCTGGAATTTAGTTATGTAATAGAAATCACTATGGTAACTTTTTGAGTCAATAGTTCTAACCAGGGACAATTCTTATGGTCCAGGCACTTTGGGAGCCACCAGACATCCATTCTATTAATAGTACCAATACTTAGCAGTAATGTTGGACGTGGAATGGGTTTGATAGGGGAAAAGAACCTTATATTCTTTTACTGGCTGTTTCTATACAAAAAAAGAACTATTCCAAAGATCTATTACAAAGAAGAGAAGGTGTTAGGGAAAAATAGAAAAAAGTTTTATGTGAAAATTAAGTGCAGTCACAAAGGTCCCAGTGTGATATTTAAAAGTTTGGAAGCTATAACGCTAAAACATTTGCTCTACTGCTATTTGGACCTGGGAGTTTAATCAGCTGTGTACGGTTGTAGAGCTTAGAGATAGAGAATAAGGTTAGACAAAGTCTGGCTTTGCAAGCAAAAAAGGGGGAGTTGCTGTAATTGGTGTAAATGGCATTGGAGTAAAGACTATAACAGCAGTAGAAAGGGCTACTATAGGAATGTCAATTCTTTTTCTGAAGAATAAATACATAAAGTGTTATAAAAACTGGCAACCTGTGTAGAGTTTACTGCCATTTTTCACCCAATAAGAGTCTAGAAGACAAGGTCATTACTGAAAAACTGCCACTGGGGCTTATTGTCTCTTTGCCGATTCGCCAACAAAAGAATAATAGTACAATGACAAATTACCAATCACAATAAAGGGAGAACATATACACAGATGAACAAACAAACGAATGCAGACCGTAATCATGTGAGGTAGGCTTTTCTACATGGGTGAGTTTTGAATTCAGGTAACGAGTCCAAATGACGGATATCAGATGGGAGAGAATTCCAACGGTGTGGAGTAGTATCGCTAAAGGCTCTATGGACCATGGTTTTCAAGCAAACAGCGGACATATGGAGTAGACCCAGTTAAGAGAAGTGAAGAGTTCGGCTGTATGTGTAGAGCTGATTGCGAAATTTGATCAGAATCTAATGAAGCTGTTGAAGAGATAATATAATGAGTTGTAGTGATGGCTGTCATAAAAAGGGGACATGTATTGTAGAGGATAGGGCTGATTTTTGTATTCTAATCCACACCCTATGTTATAAAAGGTATCAGTAGCCTCAATTACATAGAGCGTTGTATTCCAAGTACAATTATCTTAAAAATCCAATCAGAATAGAAATTTTCCAATCAAAACTTCAATCGAAATAAACATATTCAACTCAATTAAAATTTTTATTCGGGTCGAGAGGTTGCGATAAATCTTCGCAACCCAGTCCAATGAAAAATTCCTTCATATACACAACTTATTCTTGTTATTCTAAGTGTATAAAATAACATCAATTCCCAGAAAAATGACCATTTTGTCAGATGTAAACTAAGCCAGTAAGTAAAGTGCCAGATGTTTAGACACTATTATGACCTCTTACTGGCATCCGATCAAGGCTGTGTCTCGTTGCTTATATTACTTGACCTTAGTGCGGCTTTCGACACCATAGATCATGATATTCTTCTTCACAGATTAGAAAAATTAGTAGGAATTAAAGGAACAGCTCTTGCGTGGCTCAGGTCCTATTTAACCGATCGTTACCAGTTTGTAGATTTAAATGGTGATTATTCTGCGTGCTCCCTTGTAAAGTATGGTGTTCCACAGGGCTCGGTTTTAGGCCCACTTCTTTTCTCTCTTTACATGCTGCCTCTGGGAAACATAATTCCTAAGCATGATATCAGTTTCCACTGTTACGATGATGACACACAGTTATACGTCTCATCAAGGCCTGATGCGAAAGGCCAGTTTAATAACATTGAGCAATGTGTGAAGGAAGTAAGAGATTGGATGTTATGCAATTTCCTCTTGCTTAGCGCTGACAAGACGGAGGTTCTGGTTCTAGGACCACAGGTAGCTAAAAGTAAGCTTCCTGATCACACCTTAACCCTAGACAGTCTTTCTGTTTCACCGAGTGCAACAGTAAAAAATCTGGGTGTGATTTTAGACTCCAATCTCTCATTTGAAGCCCATGTCGACAATATTAGCAGGATAGCGTTTTATCATCTCAGAAATATCGCTAAAATAAGAAATATCTTGTCGCTTACTGATGCTGAAAAATTAGTTCATGCGTTTATCACATCCAGGCTGGATTACTGTAACGCTTTACTGTCTGGATGTTCAACTAGGTGCATTAATAAACTTCAGTTAGTCCAGAACGCAGCAGCGAGAGTCCTCACTAAAACTAAAAGATACGAGCACATCACACCAGTCCTATCCACACTGCATTGGCTCCCAGTGAGACACCGCATCGATTTTAAAAACTACTGTTAACTTATAAAGCTCTAAATGGTCTCGCACCGCAGTACTTAAGCGAACTTCTAGTGTCTTACGTTCCGTCACGCCTACTTCGATCAAAGGATGCAGGCTGCCTGTCAGTACCGCTCATTATAAAAACTACAGCAGGGGGCAGAGCCTTTTCTTACAGAGCCCCAATGCTATGGAATAACCTCCCTATGTATGTTCGGGGATCAGACACAGTCTCAGTGTTTAAGTCCAGGTTAAAAACGTACTTATTTAATCAAGCATTTTGTATTGATTCCCCTTAGATAAAGGAGCAGATCTGGGGGACTCATGGGTGTGATCTGGTATGTTTAGATGCTGTCTTCCCCTCTCTTATTGATCACGGTGTTGATGAGAGCGGCTGGTTGCTTAACATATCAGGGAGCCCTCATGTCTGTGTTTCCCTCTGGTTCTCCTTTTAGTTATGCTGACCTAGTTAGTCTTGCCGGAGTCCATCCTTGCACTCTACATTATTCATTTAATCAATCCAAACCGTGTGATTACATAGTCACTTAACTGTTTTCCTTCTTTTTGCCTTCCTTTCCCTCTCCTCTCTCTCTCTCTCTCTCTCTCTCTCTCTCTCTCTCACTGTTGAGTTACATACGCCACAACGGAGCTGCCGGTGATCCAGACCCCACCTCCGACCCGGTCCTGTGGGACCCTTCCCTGTGACCTGCCCCAGCGGATGATGCATTACCAGGGCGATCTAGGACGACCCACTTCGCCATAAAGACGTTCCAGCTGTTCTTTAAGGACTAATGATTAAAGTTGCTTACACACACACACACGATGTAACCTCATAATCCCTGCTACCTGTTTTTCACCCAAATGAGGATGGGTTCTCTGTTGAGTCTGGTTCCTCTCAAGGTTTCTTCCTATCTCATCTCAGGGAGTTTTTCCTTGCCACCGTCGCCCCCGGCTTGCTCATCAGGGACAAACTGATTTCTGTTTCATTCTGTCTCATAATTTCTTCAATTGTAAAGCTGCTTTGTGACAATCACCATTGTAAAAAGCGCCAAACAAATAAAACTGAATTGAATTGAATTGAATTGAATGACTAAGCTGATAGAGACACCCTTTGCTATAAGGCTTAACCCAGATGGATTGCTAAAGAGTGCACTAAATTTGTAAAATTGTCACTCAGCTAAAATTGTAGTTGACCAATTTAATATCAGGAGTAGGTGTCACTTTTCTTGTTAGAAATTAGATTAGATTAGACTAGATTAGATTAGATTAGATTAGATTAGATTCAACTTTATTGTCATTGTGCAAGGTACATGTAGAGAGCCAATGAAATGCAGTTAGTACCAAACATAAAAGATTCCAGTAATTTAGGAGTAAGATTATGAAAGCATAAAGCAGGGGTTCAGTTTCTCCAGCATGAGTAAGGTTCTAAACTCAATTCCAAAACTTCATCAACTTCAGTGTTTGATGAAGTTTTTGACTTGAGTTTGAGTTTGATTATCCAATATTTCTTTTAAAGCCCAGGTCCCAGCTGATGGAAAGCCGGCCTACAGCATAAGATAAGAGAAAAGAATAAGTTACAACTTTGTCCTTTCCACAGTAGAGACATTTCAATGTTACAGCCAAAAAAACAGAAAAAGTTAATACACAATCAAACAAACAAAACAATAAATCGCAACGAGGTCATTTTTATTGAATCAGTAGTAACACTGTGTACTGTGATGTGATGTGTGTTTGGTTTACTGGGCGCACCTCTGATAAGACTATAACCAGTTGTGGACGGAGTACACACACCAAGTACTAAAGTACAGATACACCGGATATAATCTTATTCTAGTAAAAATAAAACGACTTCCTTTAAACTTTCACTTAAGTACAAAAGTACTTGCTTTCATAAGTACCTAATTATCAAGTATTATGATTTCTTATGGCTTAAATATCCTGTTGTTGTTTTTTTTGTCACAGCATGTGAGAAAAAAATTTCTCTTAATCAGTCAGACACTAATGACTGTTACAAATTATTATGAGCCCTTAATCTTAAAGCGAAACAATTTCCTTTAGAACCAAATAATCTAACAGGATCAGAGCAGACGGTTTCAAATAAAGGTTTCTTTTTAACATAATTTAACTGTGATACTGTAACATAATTTAACTGTAAACTTTCCACTATATTGTTACTACATGTCTTCTACTGACTACCAGTTACTTTTCCGTCGTTGAGCTGAAAAGCAAGACGTGAAACTTTTGACCAGGAAGAAAGAGTCTCTTCACGTCGAGGCAAGTAATTCTAATCTACTGAAGCACCTTATCGCCACATGCCGCCATAACGTTAAAATAGTGTAGATTAATGTACAGTGTTTTATAATTATTATTTTATTTTATCTAGTGTTATTTTATTTTTTTTTAACCATGTGGATTCTAAATGTTTTTTGCCAGGCCTCCCTTTAGCCAAATAAAAAAAAAAATCATGCTCCCCTACGAGTACTACAAGTCATTCTGGAGTAATAAAAAATGTATATTTTATATTTAATTATTTACATATGTGGCAATTAGTCGTAAAATAAGCAGGATAACTTCACAGTGAGGTCCTGTATCACACGCTTAAGACATTTTTGACATCTTAAACCAAAATTCTAAATTCTAAATCTAAATTCTAACTTAAACCACAAATGCTTTATAATAATTATTTATTATTTTATGAAATAATAGTCATTTTATAAGACTTTTTTTTACTTTAATTCAAAAATTCGAACAATACTGAATTTAGATAGCACAAGCCAAAAACAACATTCAAATTGGACAGAAAATACACTATATTAATATTGAAAAACAATGTTATTCGTTTTCAGTTCTACAATACAGAAAATAATATTTACAGCATTTGGCAGACGCCCTTATCCAGAGCGACATACAATTTTCATTGTTATACAGCTGAGCAACTGGGGGTTGAGGGCCTTGCTCAGGGGCCCAGCGGTGGAGCTGGGAATCGAACCCGGGCCCATAAGTTAATAGTCCAACAACTTAACCACTGCGCTACTACTTCCCCCATATAACTGTTTTATTTGGGTTGTTTTTTTTATTAAGTATCCAAATATTGTGTAGCTATTAATAAAAAACTAACAAGTGTAGCTATTAATAAAAACTAACAAGTAAAGCGTTTATATGGACCATAAGGAACTCAACAGAACACATACACGCATAACAGAAAAAAGAGTAAAAAAGGGAAAGTAAAACCTGGGCGCTGAACACTGCCGGGTGGTGTACATGCGCCATTATATATATTTACGACTTATATTTGAAATTTTGGTGCAAAGCAATTAAAAATTTGCTGAATTCAGACTAACCTTTCCACACCTTTCTTAGTCTAAATCCGAGCCCCCTCTAGGGGTCGCACCCCCCCAGTTTGGGAACCACTTAATTAACCAATTAAATTCTGGGGGGCATCCAAGTTATTTGACATATTTAAACATTTTTTTTAAAATGAAACACGATAGTTACTTATCCTCTTAAACAGTTCCTTATATAATGATGTAACTCACTTGCTATTTGTGAGAAGAAACTACAAACTATAAGTTATTATACTTTTTAAAAGTAACATGCCCAACCCTGGTCTTAATGCGGTTGCAGGTCTCCTGACAGCCTTCCTGATAAGATTTATTTGTGTCGTTTTAACCCTGTCAGATTTGGAGGGACGTTCTGTTCTTGTTAATGCCAATATGTCACTTTCATCAGTGAGATCACTGAACTTTGTAGGGTTACGACTTTAGCAGACAAACAAAAACCATGAAGGTGCCAAGAAAATGAAAATCTTACAGAAATAGCTGAACTTTATTGGAAGTTACTTAGAATCATTTCATTCATGACATTACTTTTAAACATGAGTTTCAATTTTCCTGAACAGTCATATACACTATACAGGCAAAAGTTTGTGGACACCTGGCTATCACAAAAGTATGTAATATTAACCATCTTATTTCAGATTTACTCTCCATTTTGCTGTTAGATTAATCTCCACTTTTCTAGTAAGATTTTTCACTACTATTTGGAGCTTGAATGTGAGATGTGTGTTTATTCAGCTACAATAGTAATAGTGAGATCAGACACTTATATCAGTTAAGGAGGTCTGGGGTGCAGTCAGTGTTCCACTGCATCCCGAAGGGTGTTTAGTGTAGTTTGTGTAGAACACTTGAGTTTTTCCAGTCTAATCAGAACACAACATGGCTTTATATATTTGTATGCCGTCGTTGTCCAATTCTTACACGTTCACTTTCACGTTCATCTTTCTCTCTCTCGGGGTGGGCTAAAAGTACCCCTGAGGTACCACTAGCCGGTTTCCTGACCCTTTTCTTGAATTTGAGAAGCGTTAAGGGTGGGCATTAAGCTTTAACATTTGATCACCATTATTATAAGCTGTAATTTACAGACATGCGGTGTTTCCCAGATGAGGATGGGTTTCCTCTTGGGTCGGGTTTCTCTCATGTTTTGTTTGCCGCAGTCGCCACCAGCTTGCTCATTAAGGACAGATTTACACTATTTTCCACTGTTACTGCATTCTGTGTAAAGCTGCTTCGAGACAATGTCCATTGTTAAAAGTGCTATACAAATAAAATGAAATTGAATTAATTTAGTACATAGTTTAGGGCCTTTGTACTCTGTTTCCCAGTTGTCCTTTTCTTGACCTAACCACTACAATAATCACATGAATTGATGGTTTAGAAATCCAAAATCTCATCTAACAATCATTAAAGTGTCACAATTTGTCCAATGTCCAAGTCTTTACACTTGTCCATTATTCCTCCTTTCCAACACATCAACTTCAAGAATGGACTGCTGGTGCAATTGTAAAAAAAAAAATAATAATGCTAATTCATTACTTTACCTGTAGGTGGTTCATCAGGGTGTATGTCAGATTCCTGCACCTTTGTTGCAAGATTTATGGATAATTATTTAAGCTGGCCCTTACACTGAAAATAATGCATGTGTTGATATTAATATGCACTACAGACTGCTGCTCACACTCACCACGGAAATGTCAAGTTATGCATTGGTTCATGCTTGTAATGAAGAGATCAGCCCAACCGAGACTTTTTCTTTTGTTATCCATGCTCATTTTCAAAGACTCAAAGACTCAGAGACTCAATTCAAATTAGGGCTGCACAATATATCGGATCAGCATCGACATCGCAATATGTGTATCTGCAATAGTCACACTGCAGGATATTTAATGTCAAGTCAGGGATTATAGTCGACTGCACCGCAGTCCAGACCACATGTTATTTGTGGATTAATTACAAAGTTTAATAATGAAGTGAAAGTTTAGCATTTGCACATTTTTTTAGGCTTGGTTAGTGTGTAAACATTTCAAGCAAGTTTAAAGCATTCAGGTGCAAAAAAAACACTTTCATAGCTTCAACAACAATAAATTCTACTTCATTTATACGGTGAAGACTATACAGTGCGATTTTACAATTGATTATTCAGTTTCTGTATCTGAATCTCCAGAAAAACTTAAACTGCAAAATACAGTTTATTATATTTGCATCTTTTTTATATTTATCGACGGTTTGATTTTATATTTTATGCAAAAGCACTTCCTTATAGAATCACCCTATTCATTCTAAAATAATGAATTCTTTCCAAATAAAGCTAATAAGTCATCTGGTGGGGCAGCATTGTGGCTTAGTGGTTAGCACTGTTGCCTCACAGCAAGAAGGCTCAGGTTGGAGTCCTGGTTTGGTGTTTGCATGTTCTCCCTGTGCTTGCGTAAATAAGTGTGAGTGTGTGTGACAAATCCCTGTGGACTCGAATTAAGGATTTAGCAGGTGTAGGAGAGGAATGAATGAAGTCGTCTGGTGAAATTTTATGGTATCGCAAAAAAAAAACCAAAATATCGCAATGTCAGTTTTTTTTCCAATATCGTGCAGCCCTAATTCAAATGAATATCAGCTACTATGGATTTATGTGTTACCTCTGAAACACCTCAAAACTCATAGAAATGTAAATGCAAATAAAGTTTGAATGGAATAAATTAAGAGTTTTCTCCACATACAGTTGGGTGGGAGGAGCTCTGTTATAGCTTATAACTTACTAATGAAGTGACGTGCAAAAGCCACATGTTCCGATTACACAAACCCTGGCCTGCATTTTTTAAAAGACCAGGCCCAAATGTCAAAGCTGAAATTTGATTGACAGTATCCACAGCAGATTTGGAACACAAAGGTTCCCTGAATGTCAGGATTAAGGCACAGAATGCACAAACCGTCTTCATCACAGAATAATGGGTTCACTCCTCCACAGGATTTAAGAAGCTTGCATGAATTAGTTTTCCTAATTAACCCAGCATTTGTAAACATTAATATTCCATTCTCATATGATAAAGAAAGGCTGCTTTCCACAGCTAATAGAAGGCGACTTTGTGGTTTCCGAGAAATGTGTGGCTGGAAATTGAAGGGCTGAAAAGATATTCTGGGTCGCTGGTATTGTAATTATCGTTCATTGGCAACTTTAATTGTCATGTAAATAAGTTCTGTGCTTATACGTAAATAAATAGGGAAAATTAATCACTGTTGGATAGATTGATTTCCTTTATCTGCTTTGCTGACAACTTACTTAATCAAGTGCCTCGGTTACAGCAAAATTATAGCTAAACAATGTTTATTTTTTTCCTGCGGTTTGGAAAAGTAATCAAGTCTTTTGCGAAGACGGATGCAAAACAAGTCGCTGTCCCAGCTTTGGCTGGATCAGGCAAAATAATCAGACTTGCATTAAATCTTAGAGTAAGTTGTCAAGGAGTCAGGAAGAAGTTTGCAGGACCACTTTGCGCACAGCTCTGCCTAAATAAATAATTTTATAAAATATTGCCTCGTCTCCGCTTAGGTGGGACAACAAATCAATGTTGACAGCTTCAGGCCTGATGACACATAGACACGCAGATAAATCAGAGAGAAGGACCTGCTCCTAATTACCATTTGGGCTGATGTCAGAAGTGCCGGGCGATGACGAAGCATTCAGTTGCTGAAGAATTAACATTTGCACAGGAGGACAGAGAAGGATGGACGATACATCCCGAGATCAATCAGAGCCCTTCAGATCATCTTTCATCTTCCAAAGACTGTTTCGGTGCAATAATCCCTCTGTAGCGAAATGGAGTAAAGAGAAAACAATATGGTGGAAAAAAGGTAATTAATACAGATAGAGTAGGAAGAAAGACAAAAGAGGGGGGTAATAAAGAAAACATGCAAGATAGATAAGACTGGGTAGGGAGCTATTGATTGTTTTCATCATGGTTTAATTGCAATTAAATGTAGCCCAAGGCCTTGTGGATCTGTTTCACTGCTGTCACCGTGCAGGATGCAACACTGATGAGTACAGAACGCATGCCGACTCCTGGCAGGAGAAATGCTTGCTAATACATTCCCTGTGAGCACGTAGCTTATTTTAAATTAGCTAGCTAGATGACAAGCTACGAGCCACAGGATGCTATCAAATAACTTTGTGGCAAATACAAATTACTTGAGTAAAGCATGTTTGATTGTTATTTGATGAGCCACCACAAAGGAAGCAATTGATGTAGAAAATAGGTTGGGACGAGATTTTGAGGAAAAAAACAACAACAACAACAAAAACATTTTATTTAGAAAGATAACACAGAAAAAGATTTAAGGATTCTGTCTCCTCGTCAAAGGAAGTCATTTTATTTTTAGATACAAATTACTATAATTTAAATATACTGATAAAGCACTCACAAATGTTAGTACACCCCGATCACTTTAGCAAACCGTTTAGTACACCTTCTTAAAGGACAATACTACAGAAATGAAACTTAGATATATTTAAGGGTAGTCAATGGGCAGCTTGTATAACAGTATAGATTTACTGTCCTCTAAAAAGAACTCAACATACAGCCATTATTGTCAATATATCTGGCAACAACAACTTTGAGAAGATATAATAAAATGTTTGCTAAAATTAGAGGGGTGTACTCACTTTTGTGAGATAATGTAAATATAAAAGCCAACATAACACTATATTATTTTAATTTGATGCCACACAAGTGTTAGTTGAAAAAGTTAGAAACAAAACAGTGGAACTTGGTTATTGATCATCACCTGAGATTCTACTCAATCCAACAGCTCCAAATAAAATAAAAAAAGCACACAATCTCCCCAATATGTGATCATGGGCAAGCCACCAAAGTGTATAATATACTATGTATGATCATCCTATAACAATTCAACTGCCCTTGATGTATCGGTTCATTGTGTATTGCCTCCATCTACACTAGCGAGGATGATCTATAAAGCTGGAGACTTGAATTGACATTATTTTGGTTGAATCTTTTTTCGGAAATTATATTTTTCTACTCCATACCCTAAAATCAGGCCATGTCTGAAGGCAACGCAGTTTTCTGGAGCTACACAATGAAAGAATCATTACTGTGGAAGCATGATTGCAGTGCAGTGTTGTAATCAAATTCACCTTTTCTCCAACCATAACAATGTTAACTCTGGGTGAAAAGAAAATTGCCGGGAAGTTGGCCGTTGATCAAACAGTAACGTTTTTAGTCTCTAGTGATGATTACTTCCTTTACACTCCCCAGGTGGACACCCACTTCCAAGTTTCTTCGAGAGAACAGATCCAAAAACAATGGAATATAAAAAAATTGATATGTATAATGATACTGAAGTTTTCGGTTAGCGATATTACTATCCTGGTTGTTCTACCCGAATAATGGAGAGAAAAAAGACAGACACTATTTACAGCGTTGTAAAAATTACCTGGAAAATTTCTTCCATTCATTCTTGATTGCTTCACTATACAAATCGATCTCTCAGTTATTATCAAACTCTGTTATATGCTGATGATAATGTCTAGTTTGGAAAGTAAAAAACTATTCATTTGCTCACACCGAATAATACTGTGTGCACGGTATATTGTGCTAGGAAATTATAAGGTTTTTTCTGAGTGACACATTTCAGAGGATGAACTCCAGTAAACTTGCCCTCCAGATTTAATTCAAACACAGTGTGTAAAATAATTAGCTGTGTTTGTTACTAAATGCAATAGATTAATACCTGGGTGATGTACAAGAGTTGACACTCAATAAACACATAGAACAAAAATTGAATATGGAAATTTTGTTTTCTGGAGCAGCTCAGTGATATAAAAATAGACTATAATACTTAAGCCGCTACAGTACATTTGCCCTCATAGGAAAAAATTTTCTGACTTTAGAACCTAAACAATAGCATCTTTCAGGAAATGTACAATCCATTAGTTGAAAATGTTAGTTGAGGTTCTTAGACTGGGAATATGAGTAACACTAACCATGAATGTTGTTGCTTGTCGGCAGTAATAGGAATAACGCCGTTACTTTTTACACAAGCAAGTAATCAAATGAGCTACTGTTTCCCCCGTTATAACACTGCTACCGTTATTAACAATAAAATGCGTCTGAAATGGTTTTAATCCAAATAGACTCTCTCAGCCATCGGATCTTTAAAGTTTTTTTTCTGTGGTGTGCATGTGGTGGCACAGAACACATAACTGATGATGATTGGTGTGGTGTGTGTGTGTGTGTTAGGGGTGGGAGATAACCAAATAACTGACGATTGGCTTAGGTACATTTCTGTCCAAGTAGTGCAGTTGTACATACTACTTAAGTATGTACATTCTTTTTAACCATTAAAAAGTATGTTCTCTATAGTGTGGTAATGGGTAGTCTAAATGACATTTGGAAGTACTACAGGACAGGCAAGTCCAACAAGTTCCTGGGTAGTTTGCAATACTTTTACCTCCTTGAGGTAAAAGGCAAGACTGTTTATTTAACGTGCAATTTATGACCAGGAAGAAACAGGCTCCACATCGGTGACAAGTAATTCTAATTGAATGGATCACCTCACAATGTCACATGCTGTAAAACTAGTGTAGATTAGTGTACAATGTTTTATAATAAGAAGTTATTCTATTTAATAGTGTTAATTTAACTTATTTAATATTCAGTTAATCCAAGTTAGTTGATATATTTGAACATTAATTTGAAAATGTAATAGAATAATTACTTTTCCAACACTGGTTGTTGGTGGCAGATGGGATGGTTTAGAAGGTCTTTCAAAGTGTGCTGACCTTCTGGGATTTTTAGTAAGGCAGTCCTCTGATAAGGCAGTCCTCTGGGCAGAATTACCTTATTTATAAGAGAATAGCCAGATTATAAGAGAGCAGCCTGATCATTCTACCAGACAACAACACTCTCCACAGCTATGATTATTTAAAAAGAATCTCAGATCACACAATAAACCAACAAAACCTAAAGCAGATAGGCGTTGACAGCAAAAGCCCACTTTGGTTTCAACGTCTGTCAGCCATGGAATCTAAGAAAGCAAGAATTTATTCCTCTGTCTATCCACACTGTGTATGTATGTACTGTATGTATGTATGTATATATCTGACACTGTCTGTCTTTCTGTATTGCATTTACATTCCTGGCATTTGGCCAGACGCCCTTGTTCAGAGCGACTTACATAAAAATGTTCCATTTTTATCCATCTAAGCAGTGAAAGTACAACTATGCTAATATACTACTTACCACAGGAGCCGTTGTTAAACCTCAGTAAGTTGTATTCATGTCAAGTCAAGTCAAGTCAAGCTTTATTGACATTCTGCTACGTGTGGACATTTAGTGGAACAAAATGCCGTGTCTCGCAGAACTACGGTGCTACATACCTGTTAAACATAGTACACATACACAGACTGTACGAAAGGCTTTACATAGAAACTGTAAATGAGATTGTGCAGAAGAGAGATTTGTACATGGAATTTGCAAAAAGAGATTTAGTACAAGATTTGTAGTGCACAAGTAAATTATCATGTTGAGTCTTGAGTGTGTGGTAGGGTTTATAAAAAGTGTCTAGTGTAAATACAGGAAAAAGAGTGTTACTAGATGTGGGTAGAATTGCACTTTTGATTGTCAGTTTCAAGGGGGGGAATGGGGGTTGTTTATGGTTTCAAGTTGTCGAGCTTTGATACTTTGGTACCTTCTACCTGATGGCAGAAGCTGAAATAGATTGTTGAACTCTTGATGTAGTACAACCTGCTTGATGTTGCCTGGTTTCAGGTTTAGAACTCTAAGAAATGTCCTTGGTTCTGTTTACAGAGCTGCAGCAAATGCCACACGGTCACGTGCAATTTCACATCTTTCCAGATTTTAGTCAATATGACAGGCTGAAAAACGAGAAAACAGAAGTCAGAATCAATATCTTAACTAAGCCTAAGCAAACCGTGGTGAGTAAAGTATAAAGCTTTCAAGTCGAGGTCATGGGGATAATGCAATGCAATACTGCATACCGCTGTGAGCCCAAGATTCACAATATGCATATAAATCCTGTGGGTGGAAAGTTCTGACCTGTTTTTTGATGCCCCTGTGGAAGACTTTATTTTGCTTTATGTGTTATGATGCATTTTGGCTCAAGTGTAATGTATTCACACACTATATTAACAATAATTATTAGCATATAATATATACCATTCGGCATGATGGCTAAATGGTTAGCACTTTTTGCCTTACAACAACAAGTTCCAGGGTTCGATTTCCAGGGGCATTTCTGTGTTTGAATGTTCTCCGCATGCTTGCGTCATTTCACTCCGGGTTCTTCGGTTTTCTCCCACAGTCCAGATGGCTAGGATAGGCTCCAGCAGATCCCCATGACCCCGAATTAGGGAATAAGCAGGTATAGAAGATGAATGAATGAATGAATATATACCATGCTGGGATCATGAATTACATGTAGATTTTCTGTGATATGAATGTATGACCGTCTGCTTGGAAATAAATATGGTTCATTTTTCAAATCCATAGGGACGGATGTGTTTTTATGTATTTTGTTTATACTAATGATCCTATTGAGCCCTTACAACAGGCCACTGCAGGTTTGACAGAAATTGCTGAAATACATATTTTGTTGAGTTTTTTTTTCTTTTTGCGTGTTTATTTTCCACTGTGATAGACAAACTGAACAGAAGAAACAGTGGGAAAAAGAATTGTTCCTGTGAGTACAATCTGCCCTCCATGTTGATTTCTGTGTGCTGGACAAGTAGCCCGAAACCCCCGGCATGAAAATCAGCATCCGCTCCTCATTTCCTTTTCTACCTGTTGTGATTTCTCAGCAGCAGGATGCTATCAGCTATGGAAGAAGCTTTTCACTTGTTTTTGTTTTTCGAGTATTTGATGGCCTCCTGGTTAATCTGGCAGAACAAGGCTCCTGCTGCTGCCATGGACGTGGTGGTATGGAGGAAGAAAATACCTGCAGCGAATGAGCCAGAGCAGAGAGGTTGATAGGACAGGAAAATAGACGACTCATTTCTCAGAACTAAATTACTGCCAAAGAGCAGACAGCTCCCAAAATACTGTGAAACGGATGCTAAAGACTGGCTGAGCAAGTAGAACCAATGTGTTTGTTGCTGTTGGATTTTTTTTGCAAAGAAAACCAGCTGTTCTAGAAAATGCTATTAATCTTTCCCTTATTTCAAGTGTAGGGCTCCGACCAAAATTGCGAAATACATTTCAGTAAGTACATACCAACCAATAGAAAAGTATGTTCTATATATCTATGATTACAGGTAGTATAAAGGAAATTTGGACATACTACATTCACCATGATGCTATTAGCACATGATATACCATACAAGATCACAGCAGCACAAATTTAAATTTGGATAATGTTTCATTTGAATAATGATAAACGAATGCAATTTAACTATCAAAAAAGCACTAAACATGGGTTACTTCAACTTTTAGATACAGTCACACTACAGTCAATGTATTAGTTAATTTTTAAAACATTATATCAAAAATTGGGACATTTTTAAATATGTATAAAATGAAAACTAAAAGACTTTCAAAATCACATGAGCCGATATAATATTCACATTAGAACCTAGATAACAAATGTTTCAACTGAGAAACTTTCCAATTTTATCCCTAAAATGAGCTCATTTCAAATTTGATGCCTGCCACTGGTCTCAAAAAAGTTGCCAAAGGGGTAACAAAAGGCCAAAAAAAGCAATAGATTTTAAAAAGATTTAGCTGGCAGAACATTTAGCAACTCATTAGGTTAAGTAACATTAGGTCTGTAACATGATTAGATATAAAAGGAATGTGTTAGAGAGGCAGAGTCTCTCAGAAGTAAAGATGGACAGAGGCTCTCCAATCTGTGAAAGAGTGCATAAAAAGATTGTGGAATACTTTAAAAACAACGTTCTTCAATGTCAAATTACAAATATCATCTACAGTGCATAAGATCATCAAAAGATTTAGAGAAACTGGAAAAATCTCTGTACGTAAGGGACAGGGCTAAAGACCTTTGTTGGATGCCTGTGGACTTTGGGCCCTCAGATGACACTACATTACTCATCGGCCCACTAAATGGGCCCAGGAGTAATTCCAGAAACCATCTCCCAACTAAGTCTAAATTAAACATTTTTGCTGGGTCCTCTGTGCTAAAGAGGAGGGAGACCTTAGAGCATGTTCAATTCAAAAGCCAGCATCTCTGACAGTATAGAGTGCATAAGTGCAGACTGCATGTTCTGGAAGGCAGTATGAATGCCATGTGCTCCATTCCAGATGACGTTTATTTCATGGAAGAACTTGTGTATTTCATGAGGACAATGTTACTGCAGCTATTACAACAGCATGACTTAATAGAAGAGTCTAAGTGCTGGATTTGTCTGCCTGCAGTCCAGATCCTACACCTATAGAGAGCATTTGGCACATCATTAAACAAAAAATAAGTCAAAGACGAACAAACTCTTCAGCAGCTGGAAAGAATGAGAGCAAATTCCAACACCAAAACTCCAGAAACTCACTCCAAAAACATCTCAACATTTCTGGAATTCGGGCTGTATAAAACAATACTAAGTAATATAAGTGTAGGTTATAATATAAATTTATAGAAAACAGACCTTTCACACACACATTTGTCTTCTTTACAAGACCAAGATATATGTTAGACTGATGTTAATGTCTCCATTAAAATACTGGAAATAAGGAGACTGAGTGATGTCCTTCACAGATTCTTCTCTAAAGTGTGGTGCGAGAACTGATTTGATGGCAGCCGTGCACTTTCTCCGGTGCATTTTGAATGTTCCCATCTCATCATGCAAAATGTCAGACAAATTTTCCACTGCATTGATTGAAGCATTATAAGCACCAATTCTATTTTTATTGCGCCTTTGGCAAACACAAACACACACACAAATACATGGCGGGCCTGACTTTTAAATAAGACTTTTTGTAAATTCGCTTTGTTTTAATAAAAAAATTAAACTTTTGATTTAGATTAGTTTAATTGTAATAGTCAAAATCCATAACCTGAAGTAGTTGTACCTGTTTTAATAATAGATAATAGATCTTTTTTTACAGGTTCTTCTACTTTTTATGGTTCTAAAAATAAAAGAATACAAATTAACGAGCTCATGTCAATGTTCAAATGTGAAATAACAATTTCATTTTTTAAGTAATATATTGAATTTCATGTACTCCTCACATAATATACTATAACCAAATGTCACGAATCGTAAGATTAGTTTGGATTGTTTATTATAGAAATAAACATTTTAAATAAAATAACAAATGAAAAGACAAGCAAATTAAAGAACATGATAAAAACAAAACATAAAACTTAAACATAAAACTAACAAAATCGGATCGGACCTGACATGAACCTAAACCTGAACCATAACATGTTAGACACCGATTGTAACAAGCAACAAAGAAAGACAAAGACAAACTGAAACGTGGGTATAAATGCACAACCTAATATGGGGAAACAATCAACTAATCAAGAAACACCTGAACACAATGGAGACACTTGACCACAATAAACCAATAAGAAAGACAGAACTGAAAACTAACAGAAACTTAATACATGGACAGGGAGATCACATGACAAGAAAGGAAGCAAAAAAGCACATGAAATCACAACATAACAAAACTCAAAACATGAAAATGACATTAACATAAGACAGGAATCAAAAACCCTAAAGCTTACACCATGATACATAGTTCCTGAAATTTCTCAAAACCTTTACCACATCATAGTTTACTCACTATTATATTAAAAGTTCTAAAAACTAATGTACCATACATACCAGTCTTTCCGAGTCATTTAACAGCTGCTAATAATTCGAACATTTGCACAAATCCGAGCACAGTTTATTTTTGTCCAAATTAAAACAGTGGCAGATGCGAAGCAGCAGCAAACGCCCCCTAAGATTTCCTATCTCGAAGCCCATCACCGCAAGCCATTAACTTTCGAACCTCAATTTCCTCCCTCACACTGTACTCGTTTATGGGAATCTTTCTTTGGATGAGAGATGGTGCACTATCAAGAACAAACATCTTTAATTAAAACACTTCCTTCCCCTTTATGTACACTTTCGATTCATCCCTTCTGTGCATTGGGACCGTAAGTAAAAAAAGAAAAGAAAGCCAACAAATCCGTGTGAAAGTGTTAGGAGAACAGTGTTCTATGGTTGACCGACCAGATGGCCTTTGCGTACGTGTCGTGGCAGGCTCAATTACCAATGCAGAACGACTATCTCTTTAATAGCTAGAGATAACAGCATAATCCAAAATGCAGACTGATTTAATGGCTTTCGCTTTAATTAACAAAAAATGTAATAATGATGGCGATGTAGAGTCCCTGGTCGTCTTCAGATCCATTGTTTGCGGAAATCATGCATTTGGCCCTAATGGGACGCAGACGTGGAATCTAAATGGATGTTCTTTAAAGAGATGAGCTAAAAGTAGGAACAAAAGTAATTTAAGCCAATGCCAAAGTCAATGTCAAAGCATGAACTTTTCTCATCCAGCATCTAAAACTCCTATTAGATTATGTAGGAAACAGAAATTCTTTCCGTTATATTCATATTTTACAATAATAAACAAATCTTTGATGTCACTATGAAGCTCTGCATAAAGTAAAACTGAAAGGTGGGTCAGCTTTTGATGTTATTTTGCAAATGGATTTTGTGACCTCTCTTTCTTTTCCCCCACTCTATGGCACTATCTAAAGCCACTGATAGTAACCAAAATATGGATATATATTACTTTCGACCTGTTCTGTTAAAAAACTTTACATTTTGATTCCAGCAAGATGACTGGAATGGCCTGAAAAGTACCATTGGAAAGTACTTAAAGTTACTTTGGGATGCTTTGGGATTCTGGAGATTGACTTATTGTAAAGAAGAAGACTGCAAAGAATCCATCATGAGTTGCTAGCCAGGCAAAGATCGGTACACAGAAAACACAAACAAATAAACTAAGCAAACAAAACCGAAGAGAAAAGACAGAAAACGTAAATGTTACTAAGAGATCGAAACCGTAGCACACGAGACATGAACATAAGAAACCACACAGTATGAAGACATGTTGCTAATGGCGTTAGCATTTAAACGTTTCCTACCGGAAGTATTACCGGAAGTGGGCTAGTATTTAGGCGTCGGCGCCCTCTGGTGGCTGAGAACTGGAGTTGTGAAACTTGTGCTTTAAAAATTCTTTTTTTATAATACATATTAAATGTTTTTATTTATGTATATGCTACTAATGCACTCACTAGTTAAGAAATGAACGATAGGAGGAGTGTGAAGAACCGGCCAGAGTAGGATTCATCATACAGGTATTGGCTTTATTATCAAACGGAGAACGGACAAAGGAGTGATTGAAAAATGGGCAAACGTCAGTACACAATAGACACTACTAAGATCGCACACAAAACAGAATCGCAACAACAGAACTCGTAAACAAAACGTCGATCAAAACCAGAAACACAATGAAATGAATTAACGCGTGGTATGCAGGCAGGCTAACAATACTTCGCAATGTAGTGATGGTAGTGCTAGCTTATAAAGCTAGTCACCGGAAGTGAACTAGTATTCTGTGGTCAGGAGCCGGGAGCATTACAATGAGGTTTTAAAGATAAAGAAAAAAAATTTTTAAGGATAGTATATGAACTCTTCTATAAGGAAGGAATATGATCCTTGAAGTAAAAGGAGTGTAACGAGACTCCACTGAGGCGAGACTTATAGAATCCAAGTGCAGTTTATTTACAGTGAGAACCAATAACGAAATATAAACTAAACTTGACTAGACTGAACAGACACAGAAACAGGAACATTAGCATTAGCATTCAACAGGAACGTTAGCATAACATGCTCTCACCACAGTAGATCAAAGAACAAGAACAAACAATAATCCACAAAAGACAGGGCAAACACAAGGGCTATAAATACACAAGGAATACATTAACTAGACAAGACACACCTGAACACAATGAACAACATGACTAAACAAACCAATAAAAACAAGACATAAGGACAAAGGGAATCACATGACAGGAAGACATGAGGACAAAACAGGATGTAAACAAAACAAACTGCCTAGGCTAGCTTAGCCGGCTTGCATAGCATAGCCTAGACACAAAACAAAAACAACAAAACAACAAGAAAACCAAAAACCCTGAATGTTACAATAAGCATATTTTGAGCCTTATTGACGTATAGAACCATAGGGACCACAGAATCACAAATTGCCTACAATTGGTTCAAATCGCTGCTGCTCGATTTCTTTAAAATAGTTGTGACCACATCACCTCTATAATGAGGGCCCCTTTGGGCTCCTACTAATCTCTCATAGCTGTTGCATTTTTATACTCCTACTAGAAGTCTAAGATCCAGTGATCAGAGTCTCCTTTTAGTTTCTCAGACTAGACTTAAACATAGAGCTTTTTCTGTGGTTGGGCCTCAGTTATGAAACAATTTGCCAAAAACACACTTGTTTAATCTGGCAAACTAATATCCCATTCTTATTACATTCTACTATAGTATTGATTATCACTGTCTTCTAAATGTTTATTTGTCATTTATTTTTGGTGTTTCAATTTATATGATTTATTACTGTTTTATGTGTGGTTTGATTTTAATGTACAGCACTTGGTCAGTTTTGTGGCTGTTTTTCAATGTTCTTTATAAATGAATTAACTCAAACTTGAATCACAATGTTCAGGCATCATGGGCAGAGTTTTGAGTACCGACAGTTTTTCATTTTAAATAGATTTATAACCAGAATTGTGTACATCAGACACAGATATGGATGCTAATAAAAAGTTGTGCACTAGAGTTTTGGAATGGGTTCACTAATTTCTATTTTCTACACAGAGTCACAAGGAAAATCGAGTTTATTCTAAGAGATACACAAAGCAGGGACACCTTGGACAAGGTAATAACCCAGTGACACAACAATACACATACATACTTACTCTTTCACAAACAATTTAGAGATGCCAACCAGCCTTCAATATATGTCTTTGGTTCGGTGAAGAAAACAAGAGCACCAAGAAAATAACCTCTATATAATATCTGCAATATGTGAAAGAAGTCATTTCATTAAAAAGTTTAATCTAATCTAATCTAAAGGTTGAATCTAATCTAATATAATCTAATTATACAGTATTATTTATATTTATAGGCAAGTTTTTGGCTTTACCAGGATTATATTATAATTATTATATCCAGCTGAAATTTTGTTTTTTAATAATAATAATACTAGAAAATAAACAGACTTTCTATTTAAACTACGAATTATTTATCTTCTTACATCTGATCGAGTGACTGTTTTGGTCATTAGACCAAAGATACTTCCAAAATTTTACACTCTTGAACAAACTCATATAATTTAATAGCTTTTTACCACATCCATCACATTCAGCATAAATGCCGTCTCAAAAAGTGAGTTATTACTCTAACATTTCCATTATACCAGATTATGAGACATACAAACCCGTTTTACACCACAACTAAACAAGACTTGGTAAAAAAAAAAAAAACTTGAAAAACAAAAATGCTGATGGAAGTGCAGAGATAAGATAGTACATCTAGTTATAGCCAGTGTGGTGCCATCAGGGCCAGTAAGGTCTTCTCTGCTGCCTAAACACTATCAGAATCTGACCTACACCTACAACCTTAATTCCAAAATTTGTTCCATAAAGTTGTATTAATTTATTCCCAACAGTTTATTCTCTGCATTTCGTAGCGTTTCTCTTGCTGCACTGCTTCCAGTACGTGTATATGGATGTTAGATTTTTTTGTCCAATCAGATTTTAGTTTTTATGTGTTGCCATGGTAATCTGATCTGCCAAAGCCTTCAGAATCAGTAGTGCTGCCCATGTCACTTAAACTATATTAACAGTGGCAGATTGCTAATTGGTTAAAGACTATTTCTATTTTCTTTAACCAGTCAGATTGAAATTAAACTTTAGTGCCAGCTAGCTGGCACATGATAACATCAGCATTTTTCTGTCTTATGATTGGTTAATCAGAGTAAATTCTTACAGCTGTGGGAAAACATATTTTTGGATAATAATTTTTACGCGCACAATGGCTGACAGAAGAGGAGAAATATGTTTTTAAGGCAGACTTTTTTCGAAAAAGTTAGACATCGAGAGGAAAGGTCGGCCAACTAAGCTAACGGAGCCTACTAGCTTGTCTCAGCCCAGGAAATGTGATGTTATATTAATACTAAGATTAATATTGATTCAGAACTGCTCTAGATGATGTACGTGGTACAGTTGCGGTTGTATGAACTCATGCTATACATTCCTAAAACTGACCCTATAACCAATCAGTGCCCAGTATATATGTTGTTCAGAAACTCAGCAGTAGCAACTTGGTGGTGCTGGGAATCGAAACCCAATCTTCCAATTAGCAGTCCAACACTGTGCTACCACTTATTATATTTCTATTAAGTTATATTTCATAGTTTCCAACTTTAAGCTGCTCATTTAATTGTATGAATCCAAATAAAAACATAATATAGAAAAGATAGATGTTATTGCAGACTCGTGTCTTGCCTGGAATTGTTGAGATTCAGGGTTGAGTTGTGTTTGTGTCATGGTGAATGAATCACTGTCTTTAGCGGTGAAAGTGGTATCTGATCGACAGCGGCTCATCACACATTTCCTATCTGGGTTAATACCTTTTTTTTTTAGCTAATCACTTGATGAATCTTTTAGCTCACCTAAGCTTTTTTTTAGACTATTGACCACTCAGATGCTGATTACTCGCTTTAAGTTTTTTTCTAACTTATTAACAATAATTAACTATTTTATCGTTCCTCCAAAACTAAATAAACTTAACAGCAAACTGGGACATCCTGCATTTATACAAATAACCAGACACCTCTTATTAAAGTGTAGAACATCCACACAAAATTAAAGCGGAATTAGAATTGATTTTATTTCTACTTAAATAATGCATGTACATAAACATAAAATGTAAAAATAAAGTATGTTTTTAAAGCATCTGCTCCTAAAACGTAGAAAATAAAGACAGAATCTAACTGTTAGAAAAACATCTGAGTGTGTTTGAGATCTGATTGTAAATGACAGGTGATGTGACGTTAATGTTAATCACAGGACTGAGATTGGATTTACTTTACTGTAATCTGTTTTATATAAGCAGAACAGAGAGACTTTTGAGGAGACGGGATGTAAAAACTCAAGTAGTTTAAAATTCAGAGTTTTTGCTTTGTGTCAATCAGATCAGAAGGAACTAGTAACTAATTACATGCGTAGTTTTTCATCAAATACTTTTTTACTCTTACTTGAGTGACTGTTGAGATTGTTACTTTTACTCTTTCTTGAGTAAATATTTCTATAAGTACTCGTACTTTTACTTGAGCACAGATTTTGGATACTCTTAAGACTGCATGTAACACACACATGATTAAAGCTGTAAAAAAAGCGTAAACTGTTTAAACCTTCCATTATCATTAAGCTGTTTCAAGTCATTTCTTTATCCAGTAAATTTCCCTGTTGACTAGGATCAGGATTCGTGAGAGAAAAATGACATTTTAATCCTACATCCTCACATATTCAGGTAATTAAAAAAAAAAGTGCAGCAATTTATGTTCCGGTCCAAAAGTTAGATCAAATTTTCAGATTAGTACTTTTAGCAGAAGGGAATGTTCAGTCAAGCAGGGACCTGTCAGTGCAACCGTGGTGACAGAGACAGGCTGTAGATTAAATGATCGCTGATATAAACACTTTACAGGTACACAAAACCATTTTGCAGGAAATAAATGCGATTGTGCAGATCTGAGGCTTGCCCAGGGTTGATGGTACATAAAACTTAAAGCTACAACAAAATTACTTAAAAATGTTGTGTAGTTTATTTGTTGCTTGTTAAAGATTTTGGAGTCATTAAAGAATATTTTGTAATACACATTTATTACGATAAAAGTATACAACTGTAATAAATCCACTACTTGCGAGTAGTTGAGAACCCATGTGCAGTTTTTTAAACAAAATGACAAACCAATAAACCTAACTTAACTTTGACATAGACACACCAGGTATTGGTGCATGGAAAATAACTCAACAACACACAAGGCAACACAGGGGCTATATATACACTAAACTGACTAATGAAAACACGATGCATGGAGAAAGGGATTACGTGACAAACACATGTAAAACAAAGATCACATGACAAGAAAAAAGACAGGAAGTAAACAAAAGGCATAAACAAAAAACACAAACATAAGACACGAAACACTAACCTTACAATTACAAATAATATAGGCAAAAATTAAAGACTTAATATGACTTAAGTAAAAATTGTCTACACAGAGATCCATAGTGAGCAGAGCTAACCAGAACACATTGCGTTATATTGTTGTAAATATAGAGGATGTGCTTTTAGAAATGCTTCTTTAAAAAATTTGGATCTTTTCTAGCAATATGTATTTTCAAGTATGTCTAAGACCAAGTCAATTTCTCCTCCTCCGTCAGCCATTCTGGGCATAAAAATTCTAAATTACCTGTACAGAGTGTTTAGGTAGTCGAAGTGGGCTGTAACAGTTTTACTCTGATCAACCGATCAGAGGACGCAAAAATGCTGATGTCATCGTAAGCCAGCCAGCGGAACAACATGAGGCGAATTTTAAAATCTGATTGGTTAAAGAAAAAGTATTTAATAATATTGACCAATTAGCAATCTGCCACTGTTAATACAGTTTAAGTTACATGGGCCAGTACTACTGATTCTAATGGCTTTGGCAGATTATATTAACATGGCAGCACATAGAAACTGAAATCTGATTGGACAAAAAAATCTAACATCCATATACATGTACTGGAAGCAGTGCAGCAAGAGAAACACTACGAAATGAGGAGAATAAACTGTTGGGAATAAATTAATACAATTTAATAGAGCAAATATTAGAATTTAGGTTGTAAATGTATAGATAGATAGATAGATTTTATTTTTTTAAAAATTTATTTTTTAGAGCTGATTCACCTGGGAAATATTTACGGAAATACTTTCAAGGCCACTTTCAAGTATTTCCGTAAATGTTTTCCAGGTAAACTGATACTACCAGATCAAGGTAAGGGCTGTATTAGTAAGACATTCGCTTACAGAAAGCGCAAACCAATATACCTATATTTGCAAATATTCTTTGAAATGATTAAGAATTAATATAGTTAATAAAGTTGTCTTATTTAGTACAAGCAACTACATATACGGTAGTTAGTTCTAGTCGATCTGGTCATGTAAGTGTGTTACCAATAACCAGTCCAATTTTGGCTAATTAAAGTTCATATTATCAGTAAATAGAACTTATGAATGGACAATAGTTTGTGGGGTTTCTTTTCACCCGTTTTAGCTTGTAAAGCTGGAGGCAATTATTCCCTACTTTCCAAACTCAGTCCTTTACATTCTTACAAAGTAACTTTGGAAGAACCTTTTTTTACAGGAACACAAGCCCATGCTGTTTGGCATGGATCCTGGTGTGTGTTGCATCCTGCTCTTTGTATGTTTTTTATTATTCTGTGGCCCTGAACCCAGTCCCAGTTGCAGACATGATTATTGATTTACCTTCACCTTTGGATCACCTCGTCTGCTACAGTTCTGACTCCAGGTGTGGATTCTGATGACGTTTCTCATGAAAGCCTATATAAATTTGCAACTATAAACCGGCTGCCGCTGACACAACTGAAACACACACACAAACACACCTCAGCTGATGTATGGTAAATAATCTGTTCATATTTAACCCTCAGTGGGTTGGGTTCTGGTTGTATACGACCTAGAAAGTAGTTTTAGACTCTTTTAAAACAAATCTGCTAATCTAGAGCCACACTGCTGCATACTAAAAAGAGTATTGTTATATGCGTAATTCAAAAATGTAACCTGACAGGTGTGGCATCGTAGTGCAGCAGTTCGAATCCCACATTTGCTTCAGAGGTTACTGTCTAGGTTTCTGTAATTGTTCTCCACATGTCTACATGGATTTCCTTTAGGTCTTCAAACCATGCCAGCAGGTCTATTTGTAAAAATCGTGTAAAGATATTGCTTGGATAGTCTGCGAATCCCTAATGATTCTGACCAGATAAAAAAGTTACTCAGGATAGAGCAATGGGTGGGCGTGATCCCTGGGGGGCCCACTGAGTTGTAATAATGGGTGGGGTGTCCAGAATGGCTTGTGTAAAGTCAGCAGATTTTTATAGGGATGTACTGAAATTTCAAAAAGAGAATTGCGGCCAAAATTTAAGAGGATAATATATGCCATGTCAGGCCACATGGTCAGCAGTGTTTAGCGCACAGGTTTTACTTTTTCTCTAACCATCGTCACTGCACAGTGTGACGCTTCTCTTAATGTTCCTTTCTATGAATGTTTCGTTCCGTTTAGTTGCTTTATAACCCATACGAACAACTTTTTTACATGAAACTGCTTGTTCAACAAATAAGATGCCAACAGAAAAATTTGTAGAATACTGGTTTTTTGTTTGTATACTGTTACATATTGAACCAATGTAGAAGCTGCAGGCTTTCCTTTTTTAATGCTTCTACCTTGAAAGTTTTTTATCAAGTTGCATTTGTGTTAATTACCTTTTAAGAATTACAATGTTTTGAATAAAACCTTCGAAATGTATCTTTATATCGTTATGTGTGTGGGCAGGGGGGCTTGACAGTGGGTTTTATTCTACAAAATCGGGTCTGGCAGAAGTAGTTAGGTTTGTTTACTGTAGACATTATCAATTAAAATAATGCCAAAACAAACCAAACAATCAGAATAATTTCCACCATTTTGACGATATCTGTCACACCCTATGCGACACCTCACCTGCTGTCTTTAAAAGAAGAATAAATACCTACCTCTTCACCGAGCAGTGCAGAAAATATTAGTTTAATTAAACAAAACCTTTCACTTGTGTTGATGTAATTTTTACCCCTACTTATTAAACCAATATTTTTGATAATGCTTGCAAATTACTTCCTAGAGGTGCTCTGGGTACTCTGCTAAAATTTGTTTTCCGATGATGGAAAAAGGTTAAGTGTTGCATATGGATAAAATACAGTGAACCTGTTCTGCCCCCCAGAAGGAAAAGCTTTTATAGATTATCACCCTCATGATAGCAGAAAAAATAACCTTGGCGACTCTGATAACCGTGAGATTGTGTGCACCTGTGGTAGAAAACTTAATCCCATAATAGATCACTCCTCTCTGCATGATGGTATATAAAGCAGCGTTGTAGCAATTCTAAAGTATTTCTATTGAAGTGGTCTAGCTGACTGCAGTCATGCTGAGATTCCTTCTGCTGAGTGCCCTCTTGGCTGTGGGTAAGACATCACTCTAATACAAACCTGAAAATTAGAAACATTTAGCTAAGATGTATAGGATGTGACCTTAAGATTGATATTTTCGACTTATATTTTACTTGGTTTTGCTTTAGGCTACAATACGGTTCCTTAATAACAAGTAGAATGTTTTTAACTAAATGTGTAGAAAGGGCTGTAGGTAAATGTAACTGCAACAGTGTGTGTGTGTGTGTGTGTGTGTGTGTGTGTCTGTGTGTGTTTATATCGGTGTAGCTTTATCTGAACTAACACCTGAACCAAGGTACCTGGAGAATGCTGAGGAGAGAGTTGTGGGTGGAGAAATTGCCAGACCAAACTCATGGCCCTGGCAGGTAGGATATTGTTTTTGTATTAGGTTTCGCGAACCTTTTTAATTTTTTTTTGTTCTGAGTCATTAGTTTGTAAAAAGTTTCAACTTAACCTTAAATTTTACATTAAAATAACGTCAGTAAACAAACATTTCAACCTCTTCAAATGTCTAACAGTTTTTTTGCTCATAATTTACACAGTAGGGATGCTGTGGGGAAAGTGGTAGCATAGTGGTTAAGGTGTTGGACTGCTAATTGGAAGATCGGAATTCGATTTTCACCACCATGTTGCCACTGCTGGGCGCCTAAGCAAGGCCCTTAACCCCCTCGGTTAATTGCTCGCTTGTATAAAATAAAGAAATGTAAATGGTTCTGGATAAGAGCGCCTACCAAATGCCATAAATGTAAATGTAAATGGAGTATCTGACTTCGTTAAATATTCTATTTGTACAGTCACAAATGACTGTCGGTTTATAAAAAGTAATTACACCTAATAAAATCAACATTTTCTCTCCCTCTCTTTCTCTCTCTCGTTCTCTTTCTGTAGATTTCCCTACAGTATTTGTCTGGAAGTTCTTATTACCACACCTGTGGTGGGACTCTGATTAGGACTCGTTGGGTTATGACCGCTGCTCATTGTGTCGACTCGTAAGTCGTATAAACTTATAGTCTAATGGGGAGGATTATCTACTATAAAAAGTGAAATGTCGATTTGCATTTATTATAGGCAAATCAGTAGTAATAAACATAAGTAAAAACATTGTGTTATGACATGAAGAAGAAAACAGTTTAAAATGTCCTACTCTGAGTGACACCAGCTAGTGGATCCAGGTGTAGCTGCAGGAGACCTGAGATAAAATTAGAACAAATTTTATATAAAAAAAAAAAAAGGAATGTTTTTATTATTAAATAAAACATTTTACAGAAGCCAGTGTGATGTTGAGAAAATAGATAATATGTTACAAATATCTGGTTCCGGAAAGAACACTGGCAAATATTAAGTAATAAAAGCGTGAAATTGGTTTTTTGTGTATTATCTAGTGACATTACATTGCTTTGAAAAAACATTTAAACAACACCTTTACAGTAATATTATCTACAAAGGCTTTAAACAATAGATTGGCCTCAGTAATTGCATGGTCACTTACTGCTGGACTGCTGATCACTTCTAGATCGATTGCACAGTCAGAAAGTTTGCTTTTAGATGTCTGTGGTACCAAAGCACATTTTTTTAACGTCTTTAAGTGCATTTTTAATATATTATGCCGATATTAGTCACATGGTTTTGCTGAAACGTACTTGCGGTGAGTAACCTCACAGAAGTAACTATAGGCATGGAACATATAGGATAAAATGCAGTGGTCCTGGAATTTAGAAGATATCATGGCTTCGAATGCAAAAAAAATATACTATTAATATTTATCATTTGTAAATATAAAGCTTAGATTTTTTTTCAGTCTGTTTAAATGTCCTAAATGTCCTTTAAATGTGCATTCTATCTATAAAATATAATAAAAATATAATAACAAAAAATACGTTTAATAGAAAGTATCAAACTGAAAACATAAATTAAGGTATAATAAGCAGATGCTGAAAATTAAGGTTAATTAAATAATGCCTGGGGTACCAACATTTCTACTGACAACTTAATTCTTATACTGATACTCATATAAACAGTTAATATAGAAATGTTTATGAGCTATACTGTGTATATGTATATATATATATATATATACACATATCTTTACAGGCAGAGAACATGGCGTGTTGTCCTGGGAGATCATGACATTAATGTACACGAAGGCAAAGAGCAGTACATGAGCGTCAGTGCTGTGTACATTCACCCTCAGTGGAACTCCAACAATGTCGCAGGAGGGTATGAGATCACTAAAACACATGTTTAACTCCAAGCTTATTGTTGATACTAAGTGCAAATATTACCAGTCATTAAAAGCCAGAGGTTGATCAATTCATAATAACAAAATGAGAATCTGCATTACAGCACAGAACAAGAAAAATGTGAAAGAAAATTCTAAATGGGAACATTCTAGAGCTAAAACAATTCTGAATTGGAATTGTAGAGCTAAAGCAATTTTGAATCGAAATTATAGAGCTAAATTGGAGTTTTAGAGCTAAAGCTATTCTGAACTGGAATTTAATAACCAAAGTAATTCGGAATTGTTATTTTAGAGCAAACGCACTTCTGAATCTGCAGTTTGCATCTAAAGAAATTTTGAATTGGAATTTCAGCGCTGAAGCAATTCTGAATTTAAATTCTAAAGCAAAGCATTTCTGAAACTGCATTCTGAAGCTAAAGCAATTCTGAATTGGAATTCCAGAGCTGAAGCAATTCTGAATTGGAATTTTAAAGCAAAAGATATTCTGAATTGGAATTTTATAGCTAAAACAATTTTGAATTAAAATTCTAGAGCGAAAGTACTTCTAAATGTGCATTTTGGATCTAACGCAATTCTGAATTGGAATTTTAGAGCTAAAGCAATTTTGAATTAAAATTCTAGAGCAAAAGCAGTTCTAAATCTGCATTTGGATCTAAAGCACTTCTGAATCTGCATTCTGAATTAAAGCAAAAAGCAATTCTGAATTTGAATTTGAGACCAAAAGCAATTCTGAATTAAAATTCCAAAGCAAACGCATTTTTGAATCTGCATTCTGGATCTAAAGCACTTCTGAATTGGAATTCTAAGACAAAAGTACTTCTGAATTAAAATTTAAAAGCTGTAACATGTCTAAACTAAAGTTCTAGAGCTAAAGCAAAACCTTATTGTAATTCTGGAGCTGAGTAATCTTTAGATCTGAATCATAGAATCTAGGACTATTTGTTCAGCTGTGTTTTCTATTCTTATGTCCTTCTTTTGATTCTAATCTATTTGCATGCTTGCATCCTCGTAGTAGGAAAAGAACTCTGAAGAAACTTTAAATAAGGGCAACTTGATTAGCTATTGTTCCATCAGAATGGCATTAAATCAAGCGCACCCAATTCTTTAGAATGACCAAGTGAAGTTTCCTGGTTTGTAATAGTCTATAGAATAGATCTAATTTTTGTACATTTCTGCATAGACATTACGACGTTATTATATACAAAAGATGAATCAGACCATGATTATACTAGTTTTCATCTATTTTTTGCACTGTTCTTAGGTATGACATCGCTCTGCTGCGTCTGTCTTCTGATGCCAGCCTAAACAACTATGTGAGACTGGCCAATCTGCCCCCTGCGGGTCAGGTCCTGCCCAATAACAACCTCTGTTACATCACAGGCTGGGGAAGAACTCAGAGTCAGTGAACTATTTAAACACATCCACTAATATTTCAAGCCTAAATACTTAATAGAATTGTTTTTTAATTGTTGTTTAACTTTTGACTCTTGTTACTAGATGTTGATTTTTCTTTATAAAAAGTGACTTTGATAGCAGGGTTATATAAACGTGCTCTTTTAAATATTGTTGTTTCAATAATATTGGCTAAACTACAGAGACCTGGTGGTAATTAAAAATAATAATATTAAGGTTAATATTTGTATATTTTTTGGCTAATAAGTTTATCATAGGTAAATAAATCAATTATTTTTTTAAATTTTAATATTATCCAAATATTTACCAAGGAATATAATTGTTGACAGAGTAAAGCTTTGGAAATGGAAATGACTCTTGGGTAACGGTGCAAGAGTGTATAGAGATTTTTGTGTTTATCCTCCCATGACAAGCTCATTTTTTATGATTAAATACATTTATATTTATAGATACATAGAACATAGATTGACTTTTTATCTCAAGGGATATGCTAGGGATTTGAGGAAGAGGTGGGTCTTCAAGCATCTCTTAAAGACAGTCAGTGACTCTGCTGTTCTGACGTTAATGGAAAGTTCATTCCACCATCATGGTGCCAAACCAAAGAAAAGTCTACGTGCAGACCTACCTTGTGTCCTAAGGGATGGTATAACTAGTCAGGTGGTTCCAAAGAAAGAATAATGGAAAGTAAAGGAATAACTGATATGTGAAAACAGGAGTTACCTTTACCAACTTTTTACAAATGCAGATGTACATTTACATTAACAGCATTTGGCAGAGGCCCTTATTCAAAACGACTTAGATTCATCCCTTTTATACAACTGAGCAAAGGGTCTTGCTCAGGGGCCCAACAGTGGTGGCTTGGTGGTGTTGGGAATCAGACCCCGGTCGTTCTGGTATTAGTCCAAAACCTTAACCACTAAGCCACCACTTCCCTAATAACTAAAAGCATGGCTAACTAATTAACTTAAACATATTTTTATATAATCTGAAAAAAACTTTGTTCATCCAAGAAAATTTATAGACATTTTTTACATTATCTGATCCAATGAACTGTACAGTAAAGGTTCTCTTATCTTAATCTATTATCTAATCTTAATTTATCTTAAGTTAAAATTAATTGTTTGTTCTTACTCCAGCTGGCGGTCAGCTCTCTGCTAAGCTCAAACAGGCCTACCTGCCTGTCGTAGACCATAAGACATGCTCAAGCAGCTCATGGTGGGGCAGCACGGTCAAGACCAGCATGGTGTGCGCTGGAGGCAACAGTGAATCCGGATGCCAGGTCTGAGTTAAAGAATGCTGATGAAAGTCTTCTGTTGTTTAGGGCATTTTAAAATGCCTAAGTAGACAAAAAAGTTAAGTTTGACTTTGTACTAACACAACACAGAAGATAACGGTGAATTATAAAAATTCTTTCCTGACAATAGGGTGACTCTGGTGGCCCCCTCAACTGCCAAGTTAATGGGCAGTACGTTGTTCATGGAGTTACCAGCTTTGTATCATCCATGGGCTGCAACACTTTGAGAAAACCAACGGTCTTCACCCGCGTCTCAGCCTACAATAGCTGGATCAGTGGTGTAAGTAAATTTACTGTTTTTCTAAAATATTTCCCCTCGTTTTATTAATACTACTATGTAGTTAAATACAGTTAAGTACAGCTTTGATCCTAACAAGATATAAGCTAGTTAGCAAGCTGAATTCAAGTGTACAAAATAGTTTTAACTTTTATAAGGCGAATTTAACATTTTTTTTAAATGACATGATTTGTTTTTTAATTCTGTATTTATTTATTTTTTGCATTTTCCTTTATTCATTTTAGATTATTGGATGAATATTTTGAAAATTGAGTGACATCTGATACATCACCTTCGTTCACAAGCAACGGACCAAAATATCTACAATAAACCCTGTCTCCTCTTCGAATTCCTGTTTGGTTTCTTTTTGCAATTAAATGCTCAGAATTTGGACATTGCCACACATCAGTACATGCTTTTATGTGGAAGGTGTATAGTTGTTTCATAGAGTTAAAGCTCATCACTATTTTCCTAAAAAATACAACATAGCAAATATTTGTCATAAAACATTGAGTTTGAGTCGGATGCAAATGCAGAACTTTTATGTTACAAAATGAGAAATAGGTAAAAAAAACAAAAGACTGGTCATGAGGCAAATCTAGAGCATGGACAAAGAACAAACAAGAAACTGGAACAAGGGTTAGCAATAGCAACATGGAAGCACGGACGTTATTATTGACCGCAATGTTAACAAACTAATGACAAGACAAGACGGTTGAGGAGACATTCTCCCACCTCACCCACATTCAATTGCTCAGTGTAATCATTTGATTACTTTATTTAGAGCTAACATAGATTACATTCACTATTAACTGATGTCTTCGAATACTTTTTTCAAAGTGTCTTCATACTTTTCTTTCACTCCGCCATCTTGTCCACTATCAAGTCACAGGTTATTTAGAAGTCCAAACCCTCAAACTGTCAGTTAAATCCTCTCCCCACATTTCTAGTTAAAGCCTGTGTGCCTTTTCTGTCCACTTTAATAATTAACATTTATACACTCTTCTCTGATTTTTGATCATGTTTCATGTTCAAAACTACTGCATTACTGCCTATGCATAACACATTTTCTTGAAAACAGCAACAGACTGGTCTCCTTACAATTTTTTTTCTGGATTTAAGTGCAGCTTTTGACACTATTTTTCACACTATCGTTCCTGCACGGTCTTCCTCCCCTGGCATTTTTGGCATGTGTCGTCAATGGTTTAAATCATTTCTCTTCCACTGTTTGTTCAGCTTATAAATTCTATATTTTAGTCATCTCCTGTTCCGGGAAGGAGTTCCCCAAGACTCCGTTCTAGGCCCTTTTCTATTCATTATCTACCTTTTTCCTTTTGGCTATAAACACGGGATGAATTTTTAGTCCTATGCAAATAATCCGCAGCTCTATGTGTCCACAAAGCCTAACGCTTCGCTTTCACCCACTGTTCTGCCCGCCTGTTTGAATGAAATTAATTCCTAGTTTTCTTGTAACTTTCTTCAAATGAATAGTAATAAAACTGAAGTCTATCTCGTGGGCACTAAGTCCACCCTTGCCAAGGCTGACAGGTGTTCGTTTTCATTAAATATTAATGATGCTACAGTATTTCCTTCCCCTCAGGTAAAGAGTCTGGGTGTCATCCTTGACAGCACACAGTCTTTGCAGACTCAAGTCAGTAGTGTTACATGGTTTACAGCACAGTACATGTCCATTCTTTTCCATGCGCTCGTTACATGCTGTGTATATCCCTGTACTTCTGTTTTAATTGGTCTTCCTTCAAAAATTATTTATAAACTGGTCCATACCTCAGCAGCCTGCATTATTAACCGACCTCCTCTCAGAAAGCGTATTATGCCAATTAATCACCAGCTCGACTGGCTTCCCGTCTGTATCAACTACAAAATTCTTTTAGAAACTTTTAAAGCTCTTTACAGGCAAGTGCCATCATTTTGTTTGATCTTTTTTAATTATCCACACCCTTAACTACGCTCCAATCCTTCCAGGCTAAGCAGCTTACGATACCACTAGCTCGACCTGTCCACCAGTCTGCCTTCAGTCGCTCAGCACCCCAACTCTGGAATACTCTAGCCTCTGATATCAGAACTATAGACTCTCTAACAACCTCAAATCTAGAGTCAAAACACACCTGTTTAGAATTGCAAATTCGGTTTAAACCTATTATCTTTTGTATTTGCAATGTTTTTGATAGTTTGTTAAGTTTTTGTAATTGTCTTATATTATAATGTCTTTGATTAATTTATTATTTTAATGCGACGCTGAGAGTCTTGAAAGGCGCCGATTAATAAAATGTTTTTTTTTTTTATTATCCTCCTTTTCTCTTTCTTACATCTCTAAGGTTCACCCTGCAGGAAAATGTAATCAAATCCGATCTATTTTTCTGATGACAGTGTAAACAGCACAAATCGCATGAAATTTGATCTTTTCATTTCCGATTTGTGACACTTTCATATCCAACACAGGTCAGACGTTTTGATGTGTGAACAGTTCAATCAACGTGCTTCATAATTCTACACTGGCACGTAACTACAAACAGTTGATATACAATCAATTTTGCTGAAGATTTTCACGTCACACTCCCAACACTCTTAAATCCAGCTCCGGATTAACACACACCTCCATACTGAAGTTACAACTACTGCTTCACAAACATGCTAATATATAAAATGTTGCCATTTTCTCCTCTTCCTCTTCCTCCTCCTTCTCAAGAACTGCTCATTAGTTTACTTTCATCTGCTGCACATCACCTTATAAATGTAATTTAAGTTTACATTTAATTATATGACATTTATATGACATTTCCTTATGTTTAGGTGTCCTCTGTGGTACACAAAATTTGCTTGCCATGACAACGAAGATAGCTACTGATGCTAAGGGTTGTGCTCACACATTAAATGCAACACGTCACAAGAGTATAGTGAATTATCAAAATAATAACGCAAGTCTAAGTATATCTGTATGCTAGATAAATATATAGTGTTAATACATAAAGAAAAAACCTGCTTATTATTTTCTGTTAATCTGTGCTTATGACTCACATTTTTATTTAAATAAATGTATATATTTTTTACATAAATGTTTAACACACACACGTGTGTGTATACACATATATTGCTTAACTATAGTGCAACTACAATAGCTGTAAAATCATTTACTTATTCATTAACAAGGACATACAATCAGACAGAGAAACAGTTTACAACAGTTTGTCCTAGACAGGTTAATCAAATATCTAGCATTTAAAAGTATGACATACAAAATAGTGTAAATGTGAAATAATTGTAGACATTTTAATTCAACAGCAGAAAAAAACAGTTAAAAGTAAGAGACGGGCATGTTTTATTGTGTTGATTGGTGTTTTATTATTTACTTTTTACAATTTTGGTGAAGCACAAGACTCAGCGACTGTTGTTTTATTGTGCTATATAACTAAATTAAACTTTCTCCCCAGATTTACTTTATAAACGAGGGTCGGTATAAAGCAGGTTTTGCTAAGAAGTTACTTCTAAAAAATGGATCACTACCAAATATTCGTGTTCCTGCTTTACCAGAACAATCGTTGCAAATCACCTTTTCTAATAAGTTTCAGCTGTTAATAAGTTTCAGGATAAATGAGGCAAAGAGTTAGCTTTGGTGCTAGTAAGATTTGAACCCGGAATCAGGCAAGCAGGTCGAATGTGATACATGAAAGGTATGGCTTGTGTATAAATAGAGTGAGTGATTGTGATAAACTGATGAGGTGCAGGTGTATTTGGTTAATACTCAGGTGAGGGTGTGTGCTGGTTGGGTGTAGTACCTGCCTTAGGGCAATTATCTTATCACAAGCTGTGTAAATTATCGGTAAAGATTACATGGTTAACCCTATATTAAGCTAATGGTTATAATAGTATCTGATAATAATTTAAAAAATTGATAAGTCATTTAAAAAATTGTTTAGGAGGGGTGGAAATGCCCCACAGAAGGGTTGGGATGAGCAGAGCTTGTTAGCATTGAAAGAAACTGGTTGCTATAAACAAAGTTGTTTTTAATAAGGTACAATTTTTAATTAAAGTATACAATAAACTTTCAGATTCATATTAACTTCTGGGAAAATGGGCATCCGATGACGCCTTTAAATTAACTTTTTAATGCCATGCTTTACATGCTAATTGGAACAAAAAGTCCCTGGATTTCAACTTTCATGTTTAAGAGTTTGTGAGATGTGCTTTGTATTGAGCAATAAGTTGTTGTATGTGTATCTGTAAAAGTAGTCATGTCTTATCAACTTTCACTGATGAAACATACCAGACTTCAGTAAAACTAGAGGTCTGACTTGTGTAACTAGCAAAATTGTGGATATTAACAAGAAAAAAAAAAAAATACTTTTTGTCAATATGTCTTAAATTTCTCTAGCCCTGTATCTGTATAGATTTTTGTAAGTGAACCTTAAAATTTTACACTTGACCTGGATGGTCTAATTACACATAAAAGGTAATCACATGATTAATAAGTGTGTGCAATTTAAATTTAATGAGATTACTGATGTCCAATGGTAAAGTCTGGGTTTTCAAATCCAAGCATAATGTAAACATGATCAAGATGCCAGAAACAATATGATGTGAACTCCACCATAATGTAAGGAATCCACTGGCTAAGTAGATTTGAATCCAGGTGCAGTTTATTAGATCAAAAAATTTACTTGCCTTGCCTTGCCTTGACTCGACTCGACTCGGACACAGCCTCTCTAGCCAGTGGTACATGGAACAATATCTTACTAACACACAAGGTGACAAAAATGACAAAAAGACTATATATATATATATATATATATATATATATATATATACATACACACACATTAACCTAAACAGGGAAACATTACCTAAACAAGACACACCTGAACACAATCAGGGAACAATCATCCAATGACAAGACATAGAGACTCACATGACACAAAATAAACAAACATTGAGCACACGGACTAGAATATAGGCAAAGAGACAAAGTCTTGCTATTGCCCTCGGCTGGCCCGGCAGGGCAACGCACACAACAAGCCTGACCGAGTCCTGACACATGATTTCAAGGATTCTGTTAAAGCTTTTTGATTGGACATCATAGCAACATATTGAAACACTTTTTTTTTATTGTTTTGCAATAATTGTATTAACCATACTGCGCTCTATAAACAATAAATTTATTTTAAAAACATATAAATAAATTAATAATCTAAAATCAGTGCTTGAATATTCAGTGCTTGTATATTTTATTAATGCCTATGCAGTAATATTTTTTCTCTCTAAAACAGATCTATTTTAAGCTATATATAACTAGGAATCTATTTATGGTTCTGCTGAATCTATCCGCTCTTGCACACAACCGCACACACACACACACACACACACCCTGGATTTGTATGTGCAGCTGGCAGATCTTCTCGTCTAAGGTCAGGTCTTGCCCAACAATAACCCCTGATACATCAACAGCTGAGCCAGAACCCAAAGCCAAAGGCATCTGGTATTCAGACACTTTTCTCTCTACTTTTAAGAGTCTTAGCACATCATGCTTAGACAGAAAACTAACGAAACACTTACGATGATTTCACCAACATATATCTTAATTAGCTTTATTAATATTTCTTGATTAGCTGCATACATACAGACTGTCATTAATACCCACCAAACACGGGAAAGGTTACAGCATCATAAATCTAATGATAAATACTAGCTTTGTGTGTGCTTAAAGGTACCAGCTGAGAAAACCCATTATCTGACAAAGACTGTCTGCAAGGCACACACACAAACACACACACGCACACATACAAATATCGCACAGTACTACAAAATGAGTCGAAATAACTTAATTAATCTGAATAATAGGATATCATGAAGATATTGTGTACTGTTTCTATGATTTCTGTTTCGGTTGATGACACAGACAGTGGCCAAGCCAATTTAAATTAGAAGAGCCTTAAAGAGTGTGAAGGTCTGAGAGGGGTCCATGTTGCAGTATAAGGTTTTGTTAAATAAATAAGGGTATTCCACAAACGTAGTCAGTAAACAGGCAAAGGTCGGTACACAATAAACACTTGAAAGAAATCAGATACAAAGGAAAGCATAGATATAAACCAGAAACACATATATGCATGGAAAATAAGCGCTTGGTATGTTGACTAGGCAAACAATACTTCGCAACATGAGGTCCGTGGTTCTAGCTTAAATAGCTAGCAACAGGATGTGCTACCAGAAGTACTAATGATGGTGCTAGTACTCCGGTAATGGCGTCCTTTGGTGCTTGGAGGGTGGAATCGTTACAAAGAGCATGTCAGATGTGAATTTTTCTACTATTTGATGTGATTGTTTAAGGTCTTAATGAAAAGTCTATAATATACTTGAACATGAAATTAGTTCTGTTCACAGTGACCCCATCTAGTGCATGTTGCTGTAAATAGGGGAAGTGGTGGCTTAGTGGTTGAGGTGTTGAAAAACTGGGGTTCGATTCCCAGCACCGCCAAGCCACCACTGTGGTTAATGTCCTAATTGCTCAGTTGTATAAAAGAGATAAATGTAAGTCGTTTTGGATAAGGCCGCCTGCCAAATGCTGTAAATGGTAATGAGCTCTGTACAGACTTACCCAGTCTGTAATAAGACAATCAGCTTAATGCATTGTTTATTATAAACATAAAAATAATTTATAATTATTGTCAAAGTCATGCTAGGTTCCACACCCAACCAGCACACACTCTCGCCTGAGTATAAACCGGATACACCTGCACCTCATCAGTCCATCACAATCACTCACTTTATTTATACACAAGCCCTTTACTCACTCACTGTCTGCTTTTGTCCATTTCATGTATGTTCACAGACTCGTAACTCGCTAGCATCTGACCTGCTCGTCTGATTAATTAAACTAATTCAACCAATTAAAAATGTCTAATCTGGCAACACTGCTCAGGGAGTGTTTATGCTAAAACAGCAGTGGAAATTAACAATCTTGGGTGCGGCTTCAGTCTGTGATGTCACAAAAACAGGCATCTGATAACGGCTTGGTTTGAGGTATTGATTTAACAAAATATAAAAAAAACACTGAGTGGATCTTTGTAATTATAAAGTGGTTGTGTAAACACACTTTAAAAAAAATGTCGCATCCGATAGGCTCTTTAAAAGATGTAAACTTTAGATCAGTAGCACTTTGGTTGGCCAGTGTTGTTATACATCTCCACCGCCTAATCTATCGTTTTATCTATATTTTAATTACATTTATTTTTTTTGACAATTGATTTTTTTTATTATTTAAAATATGTTAAAAGTTTGAACTATCTATAAATATATTGATTTTTTTTATTATTTCTTATTTCTTAATTAAGGCAACAAAAATAAAATGTTTTAATTTGATTGTAAAAATATATTTAACAGTTTATTTGGTAAACCATTTTTTTTAAACGGTCACATTTTTTTTGGACCGAATTTTTCTTACAATAAATTGATTTACAATATATGTGAAGCAAAAAAAAAAAAAGTATCAAAACAACAAAGTGGCTAGAAATCATTATGTACTAGATCAACATTTTTAATCTTTTATTGGCTTCCAGAAAAAAATACAACAGTCATATACTGAAAATCCATGTTCATGCTCAGATATATACATTACATTATGCAGACAAAAAAACTTTATTTAAATTCGACAGAAATAGAAAACACTTGGATAAAATACATTATGTCACAGTCTAGATCATTTCCAAATCAGAATTTTGATTTAAAAAAAACATTCTTAGATCAAATATATACAGTAATATGTGTATATATACATTACCGCGACCTTTAAAATAATTGGAAATGGAGAATAAATTCACTCACTTCAGTCACTTCTGCAGCTTTTTCTCTAAAACCAATACGGTGTTCATTTATCTGACAGATGCTTTTATCCAATTTGACTTAGAAATGATACCCTCGCCAGTTTAGTGATGTAAACTTAAAAAAATCAGGGAATATGAATGTGTTTTGTACTAGACTGACATTCATAATCACTTATAAATCTTACAGATTCTTATATATCAAGTGGTAGCTCATTGGTTAAAGTGTTGGACTGCTGTGGTATTAACTTCTAGGACCACCGTGCTGCCAATGCTGGGCCCCTGAGTAAGACCTTTAATACGGATACCAAATGCTGTATATGTAAAAACTCTAATCTATAAAACACTGTGGTTATTGAATGCTTTTCATTTTATTTACACCTCATTTGTTATAGATCTTCATGTAGGACTGTAATTTATTTTCTTACTAAAAAACATTCTGCTAAAATAATAAAGCTTCTGTTATCCAGCCCCAATATTAAAACTTCTCATTTAGATCTGTTGTTGTTGTTTGCCAGCCTGATCCAAAATCAAGGTTAATCAGTCCTGCACAACATTTATTCACATCGACAAACTATGCAGGAATTTAGTCAGTTATGTTCAGTTAATGAGTATTTGGGATGCAGATAAACAAATAATCTCATTAAAAAAAATTTAGAAGCAATCAATTTCTGATAAATGTCCAGAAACTTTTGCCTTCATCTTTGGAAATTTGGAAATATTCCATGTTGGGAATTGGTAGTGCAGTGGTTAAGGTGTTGGACTGCTAATTGGAAGATCAGGGTTTGATTTCCAGCACCACCAGTTTACCACTACTGGGCATCCAAGCAAAGGCTCCTAACCCCTAATTGCTCACTTGTATAAAAAAAAGAGATGAATGTAAGTAGCTTTGGATAAGGGCGTCCGGCCAGATGCTGTCAATGTAAAATGTAAATGAAACTTTATTTGATTTTATTTTTAGAAATTTGGAGATATTCATATAAATTGTATATACAAACAAATATAAACTGTTAAGTCATAAACTGGCACGCAAGCAAATTAAACCACATATTGAAACTGACATTTTTTACTTTCCAGAGTCTAAAAAATTAGAGAAAATTCCCCCTTTTAGACATCTTTTTAATTTCATCCCACCTACATGCTTGCTCAGTCAGTGTATTCGTTTTTACAATGATATAATTTTGCTAAACAATAGATTACACAATATAAACCGTTTTAAATACTAATTTATGCAATATTTATGTCATTTACATCAATACTGAATAAAGTTATACATTTTTGACATTATTTTGTGTGCACAGAATTCAAGCAAATTCTGATTGTATGTTACGGAGGAACACACAGTGCATGCGGAGGTGTCGCCTCAGTAGCCCTGCAGGGCTGTGTGTGTGTGTGTGTGTGTGTGTGTGTGATATATTTAGAGTAAAAATTCAACTATAATTGCATTAAATCTAGTTAATTTACGCACAATTAGGCTCCAAGATTTATTTAAACTACATTTTTGTACTCTGTTATAGGCTAATAGTCTTTTGATGTATATTGGAATGGATAAATTAGTCAATGAGTTTTAATTCTTATATTGACCTTCTGTAATAATGGCTTAGTACGTAAAGGTCCTGAGCAGCAACATTAATTCCTTTATTTATTCATCTTCTATACCTGCTTATTCCCTAATTCGGGTTCACAGGGATCTGCTGGAGTCGATCCCAGCTATCTCTGAAAGGGTGAAAGGCAGGAGGGGGACACCCTGGACAGGTCACCAGTCCATCGCCAGGCCACACACACACACTCAAACTCACTCATATGGACAATTTAGAATCACCAATCAACCTAATATGCATGTTTTTGGACTGTAGGAGGAAACCGGAGAACCTGGAATAAACCCATACAAGCACAGGGAGAACATGCAAACTCTACACAGAAAGACCCCTGCCTGGGAATCGAACCCATGGCCTTTTTGCATCACAGCAACATTTACCTGTAATTTTTGTAGCGTGTCTTGAGCTGTTTTTGCTTCATCTCTTTATAGGGTTAAAAAATTTTAGCAACCTTTACAAATTATGTAAATTGACGGGAATAAAAGGAATTAATGCGAATTGACAGCAATAAAAGGGACTTAATGGGAATCAAAAGGGAATTTGCAAGTTATATTTGCTTTCAGATGAAATATTACAACAGGCAGCATGGTGACTTAGTGGTTAGCACTGTTGCCTTACAGCAACATGGTCCCGGGTTCGATTCCCGGGCAGGGGCCTTTCTGTTGCCCGTAGGCGTGAGTGTGTGTGTTGCCCTGTGATGGACTGGCAACCTGTCCAGGGTCTACCTGTCCTGCCTATCATCCCTTTAGAGACGACTAGCAGACGCCAGCAGATCCCAGCGTCCCTGAATTAGGGAATAAGTGGGTATAGAAAATGAATGAATAAATGTATCATTCTCTCCACTTACTTATCTAATGCAATGCAAGACTCTTTTTATTAACACTGTAGGTGGAGCCTGATTAGATTCTGTAATCTATTTACTTTTGACAGTAAAAGCAGCTCATTTTGTGACCTGTTCTGCGCTGTCATTTTGTAACGCTCCAAACTGCGGCGCTGAAATACACTATAAATATAAATAAAACGTTTCAGTCATCTTTAGTGCTATCAAGACTGCAGTCATATAATCTGACGGCAAAACGTGGCTTTGGCTTTCAAGATACTGATCAAGTCCAACTGGGAAGAAAATCAGACTGTCCATGGGACTTTGTGAAGCTGCTCTGTTTGTCAGACGAGGCTATAAAGAGATTTATTGTACGTTTAACATTTAATCTACACAGGAAAAAAAAATCCTCAGGGCTTTTATTTTATAGAAAGGATTAAATCGCTATTTTTCATTATTATTATTAACTTTTATCATGAAAATGTAAAACGTTCTCTTAACTGTCATGCTTTTTACTATGCAGCACATTACATTACATAAACAGCATTTGGCAGACACACTTATCCAGAGTGACTTACATTTATTTGTCACTTTTACACAACTAAGCAATTGAGGGTTAAGGGCCCAGCAATGGTAGCTTGGTTGTGCTTGGAATCGAACCCTGATCTTTCAATTAGCAGTCCAACACCTTAATTTCCCTCTTATAACAGTATGACATTAATTGGCATAATTATTACAGCTGTCTTTGCGGTACATGGTGTATTGTCACAGTCCTACGTCACCATTTTCTGGGTGTAGCGGGATGTACAGCATACATGCTGTTTACAATTAATCAAAATTTCTTACACACTGTATTACTATAGATCAAAGCAGCAGCCGGATCAAACACACACTCTGTGACTTCAGTTCAGCGGTGTCTATTATATAAAATAGGGTTAGAGATAGTTTATCTTTTCTTTTGTCTTATGTGAGATTAATAACTCTGCATTTAAAGTATAAAATCCCATCCAAAAGCAGTCGCTTACTGTCATGCGGCTGAGTCAAGTTTGTTTTTTGCTGAAAAAAAACCCCGCATGCCTGCTGATACTTTTGCAGAATCGTCACAACGCTGTCTTGACCAGACTGAAGTGCATCATCCAAAGGAATGTTTCCCCACCTGGTCTCACACACACACACACACACACACACACGAAATGATCCTATAATATTAAACATAGATTTGTAACTTTTCATTTGCTAAAGCTGAATTTTGAATAAAGTTTATTTCAGTATATATAGTAGTGCACTATGAGAATTATACCCTTATACACTTTGGACAAATTAATTATGAAATTAATTCAATTAAAATTTGTTAATTATTAAATTAACATAAATTGAATCGCTGCTGAACTTTTTTCACCATATGACAAAACTTTGCATTCATCATGCGGAGCACTTGGGTCACATGACTGACTCAAATGGACTTGTACACTAGGAATTAAAAAAAATAATCCATTCTGACCTGTCCTTCACAAAGGGGTTCACTTTGCATGTTTCTGTTAAAAACCGCACCACCTCCACATGACCTAAAACAAAAACATTTAATGCGCTTATATATTTAACACAATAGTGGAAATGAAAGTAATTACTCTTATTTTTAAATGCAGGCCTGTAACAGCTATTAGTTGTTTTTTTTTTTATCTACCTTCAGCTGCAGCAACATGAAGTGCAGTCCGATGGTCATAATCCTTTTGGTCCATATCCATAGAAGACAGTGCAAACCTGAGAGAAAAGAAATAGCGAATGAGATAATCAGAGAGAATCTAATTAAATTCCATTTACCGTGCAGCAATTTACCTCCTGAGGGCTGAAACGTCTCCACTGTGAGCTGCAAACATCAGGTTGACCACCGACTTGTTCTAAAGATGGTCATTATAGCACAAAGATGAGAATATTAAAATTCATTATTATCTAAAAAAAAAAAAAAAACTTGTTTCTGTAAAACACTAAAAGAAGACAATAGACTTTTTGGATTAACAATAATTGACTATGATGGGATTAAATATTTTTTTAACTACATTTAATTCATGGGGGAATTTGTGTCAAGCAGATGACAAGGTAATACAAAGAGACCTGAACGACATGGGCTTTTGACTAAAAATGCAGAAATAAACCTTTTCCCAGTTTCAAAGTCTAAACTATGATTGTATTGTTCAGGTCGGCCCAACCCCAATTGTATTTTATACCCTTACCCCTATGCCTACCCGTTTTCCCTTTGCCTTTAAAACAGATTGACAAGAAGTAGGAGAAATACCACCTCCACATGACAAAACAAAAACATTAATGCGCACTTAGGTAATTTAACCTGGGAAAGTTAATTACTCTTATTTAAATGCAGGCCTAAAGTATTGTTGTTTTTTTTTGTTATTCTTACCTCAGCTGCAGCAACATAGTGCATCCGATGTCATAATCCTTTGTCCATATCCATAGAAGACAGTGCAAACCTGAAGAAAAAGAAATTAGCGAATCCGATAATCCAGAGAGAATCTAATTAAATTCCATTTACCGTGCCAAGAATTTACCCTGAGGGCTGAAAACGTCTCCACTGTGAGCTGCCAAAACATCAGGTTGACCACCGACTTGTTCTAAAGATGGTCATTATAGCCAAAGATGAGAATATTAAAAATTTATATCTAAAAAAAAAAAAAAAACTTGTTTCTGTAAAACACTAAAAGAAGACAATAGACTTTTTGGATTAACAATAATTGACTATGATGGGATTAAATATTTTTTTAACTACATTTAATTCATGGGGGAATTTGTGTCAAGCAGATGACAAGGTAATACAAAGAGACCTGAACGACATGGGCTTTTGACCTAAAATGCAGAAGAATTAAAACCTATTCACAGTTTATTTACCAAAGTCTAAACTATGATTGTATTGTTCAGGTCGGCCCAACCCCAATTGTATTTTATACCCTTACCCCTATGCCTACCCGTTTTCCCTTTGCCTTTAAAACAGATTGACAAGAAGTAGGGATGAAAATATTCCCCTAAGACAGGGGTGTCCAAACTCGGTCCTGGAGGGGGAGTTTATCTCCAACTTGCCTCAACACACCTATCTGTGATTTTAGCAAGAGCTTAATTAGTTGGTTCAAGTGTGTTTGATTAGGGTTGGAGCTAAACTCTGCAGGACAACCAACCCTCCAGGACAGAGTTTGGACACCCTTGCCCTAAAAAAAGTGACACCACTACTACGCTAGTACAAATCATCATATGTGTAGTAAAAAGTAAATGTTCTGCCATTTAACTTTGATTTCTGACAGGATATTCTGTCAAGTCATCAGGCACAAAAATATCTTGCGGCAGTGTAACTTTAGCGAAAAACATGACGGTAAAATATGAACACAGCATTGAATGTAATAAAACCGTTTACTGTTGGACATTAAATTGCTCATTAATGGCAATAAATAGTTATTTGTGAATCTTGTTGGTCACTTGGGCAGCCATGTCGCCGCTGTGGCTAATGTATCTTGGGAAATTTCTCATAGCCCTACGTTTATAGTTCAGAAACATTCGTTTAAGGAGTATCTAGCCCTTCTCGCCACCCCTACACCTTCAACCAAAAGAGAATCGCAAAACCCCTACCCCTTCACATGATGGAGCAAAACAGAGAGCTAGTGGGGAAAGGGGTTGGGCTAAAGGGTAGGAATAAGATTGGACCTAAATCTCCTGCACTTTATCAAAGACAGTGAGTCGGATGTCGCATAGAAATGCTGTTATATATAAATGTCCTCCCAAAAGTTCAGGATATTGTGTTAATTCTAATTTACAGCCTGAAATATATGTATATTTTTTTTTCAAACTTCATTATTCTTGATCTTGCAATGCAATAAGTTTCAGTCTGCACTTTTTAGCCCACACAGTTAGTCATTTCATCAAAGAAGAAGTGAGACAGAAGATGAAGAGAGACAGCGGCTGTAAATAAACATGCAAAATGCTCCTTTAAGAAGCAGACACTAGCAACTGATTGTTCTTCTTGAATTCTTTATTGTATTTAGAGCCTCACTGAATTGTATTTACTCAAGAAGAAATAATGCAACAAGAATTATTGGAATTACTAGCAAATCTCGGCTCAGGTGCATTTCATCAGTACATATTGGGGCATAACAGTCCTCTGATTGATAATAAGAACTCAATCTAGTTAATGGTATAAAAATACAGAATATCTGCAACTTCAAATCAGGTGTGAAAGGTTTTTTTTTTCGAAAAGCAAAACGTTATGTGCTTATATCCAAGAATAAAGCGAAAAATCCTGAATCCTCCAAGAAAAGCTCCTGATCCTAACCTAATACTAACACCGTTCCCTGTATGTAGCCTCGACCCCTTTGACTATTATGGGATTTTTGTTATGTACCATCTTGAATCTAATCTCCTTAATACCCTAAATACTGTATAATGTATATTACAGAATTAAAATAATAATACAAAAAATAATAAAAGTTATCAGCTACTTTATTCTCACCATATATACTTTTTTGTCTAAGAGATATTGTATAAAAAAAATTAAATTATTTTTATATATTTTTATATTATTTTAAACTGCATTTAATATATAATGTGGTGTTAAATGTTTAAAAAATGCCATTTTTGCAGGAAAATCTAAATCTAAACATGCGTTTTTGGACATTTTGCATTAGTAAGGCTTTCCATTCTTTGTATCAGAGCTACGGCACCATCTGCTGGACAATACCCCCAGTTGGTAGAATTTTGCAAAAAATCATAAATATTTGGTCTCCATCTAGCCAGTTGAATAAAGCTTGGGGCCCTTTTAAGCAATACGTCAGGAAACATGTTCTACTGTCGGACATAGACTGAATCTTAGTTCTAGCATTTGTTGTTTGTTTTTTTAAATATGTATATTATCATTATTATAATTTACCGATTGAATTATGAAGTTGCTTTTTTTCTGTTTTGTACTCCTCTTTGTAATATTGTCCTAAAATTCATAAATAAATTCAAAATATATATATTTGGTCTCACCCTTTCGTCGCCAGACTGCCGACGTGGATCCTGTTTCTTAACAAAGTGTCTCAGATTGTCGTAATTATGGAAGTTGAAGTGGGACACCAGTTCCTGATTGCAGAAAATGTTAATGCAAAAGGTTAAATCTATCATTATAAGACAAGAAAACAAGTGAAAATAATTACAGATAAAATAATATACTGATTCAAGAATGATATTTTGTCAATTTAACAATTCATCTCCAGTTCAGCATAAGTAAATGACGAAATTAATATTTATACCTGTATATACACTATATAGACAAACGTTTTGGAACACCTGACCTTCAAATCCATCTGTGTGTTTTTGATCATCCTATTCCAGATGTAGTCTCACTCTTACTCCTATAACAACCTCCAGCCTTCAGTGCAAATATTACACGAAATTGTGTCACATGACACAATTGAGTGAGATCAGGCAGCTATGTTGGCTGAGTGGATCTAGGGTGCAGTCGGTGTTCCAGTTCATCCCAGAGGTGTTTATTCGTGTTGAGACCAAATCAAGACTCTTCCGCACCAACCAGGACACACCACGTCTTTATGGAACTCAAAGAGGTTTGTCCACAGGGTCACTGACATGCAGATTGTTAGGGTCTTCAAGTTCCAGTGAGAGAATAATGGAATGCTTCAATGTACGAAGACATTCTAGACAAGCGTGTGTGCTTTTACATTTAAAGCAACATTTTGGTGAGAAACCACAAATGGATCAGTTGGTCAGGTGTTCACAAACGTTTGGCAAAGATATAGTGTGCATTTTATTTATTGAAAACATTTGTGTAGAACTTGTCTGATATAAAATATATTTTATTAGCTTCAGTGGTAAAAATCATGTCAGGTTTAATACTTCTCAGTCAAAGACTATTACCAGCTAAATGCCAATTACTATTGCAGTCAGATTCCAGCCTTTGTGTCAACAATGCAGGGTGGTGGTGGTTGTGTAATGGTGTGGGGAATGTTTTCTTAAGACAAATTAAGCCTTGTATTGGCAAACGTGCTTAGTTTTAAATGTTGCACCTTAAAAATTGTTGCTAACCGTATACATGCATTTACAGTGATGGGAAAAAATGATTAGATCCCGTGGTAATTTTGTAGGTTTGCTCATTGACAAAGTCTACAATCAGTCTATAGTTTTAATGGTAGGTTTATTCAGACTTTGGGGGAAAACACACTGATGGGGGTGCTGATAAGGTGTTCATAAACATTTGGCCATATGGTGTATATGATATAAAATAAAAATGGATTTCCCAGAAATTTCTGCCTCAAAGTCTTGGGTAAAACAAGTGCAAATAAGAAAAATCCATACCGCAGCTTATTTTAAACAGCATACTGTTTACAAAAGCTTTATTAAATTGAGAAATGTTAAAAAAGTAACTATTTTATTAAAACACAGTAGCACTTTAATGGGGCACTTGTAAAGCATACATTTATGTTTAAGAGTTAATAATAGAGCGGTATGTATGGTTCATCTACAGGATTAAAGGGTTTAATGCCTGCCTGCTTTTAATAAAGCATACACTCCGAGTCTGATTAGGAGACAATTGGTATAATAGTAAACTGATCAGTGTCAATAACAGTGATTGAATCGCCGGGCAAAGTAATCAGTAACATTAAAGAATAAATAAATTTTAAAAAGGGTGCTGGTAGTGCTGTGGTAATCTCTGATCTACGTGGTGTAGATTTTATAGGCAGATTTTATTTTAAAAGGTTGAAAAAGGAAAACAAGTGTGTAAGTATTCATTTGGAGTTGCAGGTTTATTAAAACAGACAAATAAACAGAAGCTCCTAAATAAAACTAGTGGCTGAGTTGAAAAAATCTATATGTTCCTTATTAAATTGCAAAATGTGTTCTTTTTTGCTTGAGTTATTTTTGTTTTGGGATGAAAATGGGTGAAAATGGTATTGGCTTTATAAAAATAATAATATAAAGTGTGTTTGCAATTGAGCGGTGTAATTTGGTAAATAATAAAACCTAATTACACAATGGGTTTAGTTTGTTCGATTCTGTAACTAATCTTACTGTTGTTTTTCTTTCTTGTTGTTCAGTCTTTAATTCTTTCGCTGTTATAATATGGAAATTTTTTCAAATAGAAGAACGAATATAATAAAATAAATAAAATCTCATCTCATCCTATCCCAGCCCATCCTATCACATCCCATCTCATCTTATCCAATCCCCTCGCATCTCATCTCATCTCATCTCATCTCATCTCATCTTATCTCATCTCATATTATCCTATCCCATCTCATTTCATTTCATATCTTATCCATCCATCCATCCCATCCCATCTCATCTCATACAATCCTATTTCATCTCATCTCATCTCATCTCATCTCATCCTATCTTATCTCATTTCATCTCATCTTATCCTATCCCATCTCATCTCATCTTCGCGTCTCATCTCGCCTCATTTCATTTTATTTCTCGCAACCCTTATAGAGGGAATAAATCCGTTTAATTTTTTTTAATTTTAAAGCATTTAATTCTGACAATGACTTTGAAATAGACCATTTTATATTTAAGAGCAATAAGAGTTTTTAAACTGACCTGACAGAAACTGATGCCTCTCACACTGTTCCCAAGCCTGTCCAAGGGTGGTGACCAGCACATGACCCCCATCACATTGGGCACCACTAACAGCACAGCTCCTGACACTCCCGACTTAGCGACTTAGCAGGCAATCCCACCTGCCACACAGAAGCACCAAGCTGGCATGTTACAAATATCTTTCAAATTAATAAACAGAATCTACTATTTTAAACAAAAAGACATAAATATTAGATTCATTAATACATATATAAGTATATATTTTTATTATTATTTATTAAGCCCTGCTTTTTCACAAGCTTACATATTAATCACATGCTGTAATGATAACAAATATAGAATTTGGCATAATATTTTCCAAATCCATTCGGGACATACATGAAAGGCGAAGTAACCGGAGTAGTCGTACATGCCGCACGAGTGCATAAGGCTGAGAGTGTTCCTTACAGCCTCAGAGCTCAGTATTTGCTCGCCTGTAATGGGACAGATTCCTCCATTGGCCAGTGTGGCGGCCATGACACTGCCTGACTCGCACGTCACTTCGATAGAGCACAGCTAAAGGAAAAATAAAACACAGATAAAACCATAGATGTGTTTGTAAAGTGACCTAAAATGTTAAAAGCTTGTCCTTTGACCTCCCCACACAATTTTAAAGTGTGTCAGTTTATAGAAAATTGTTTATTCGGAAAAGAAACCATATTAAAAAACAAATCTTTTACTGAAGACCAAAATGCTTGTATTTTATGGCCTTTTCTATCTAACTGGTCTTAAAACCTTAAACAACTGTAAGTTATTATTGCATCATTAGGGAAAGTGGTGGCGCAGTGGTTAAGGTGTTGATACCAGAAAGAACAGGGTTCGATTTCCAGCCTCACCAAGAAAGCAGTGCAGGCTTCTAATTGTTCAGTTGTATGAAAGAGATGAATGTAAGTCGCTCTGGATAAGGGCGTCTGATGCCAAATGCTGTAAATGTAAATGCGTTAAACTTGAAGGCTAAGCCAATTAAGTCTGCAAACAAGACAGTGTTACTGCCATTTGTTATAAATATATATACACACGCCATCCACATAAATAGAAAGCACAATACATAAAATTATCCAGTTAATTATCAGAATAGAATAAATGTAACGTCACTCTCCAATTATCCATGTAGCGTCGTGTAGCAACAGCCTGAAATTATCTTCAAACATTCTTTAATGTTCAAATATTATAATAAAGAAAAAGTGCAATCCCTGTGACTTTAACCGCAGCATGGATGCACTTAACAGATGGGTTGGAATAAGCATTTTAGAATTTGCTGCTTTACAGGGAATTTTGTCTATAAAGTTTACACAGAATGATAAGAAAGAGCATAAAATAATAACTAGAGGGTCTAAACTGACAGAAAATTACTGTATCCTTAAATAATATCTCTTTACAACCGTTACAATTCTTTACAATGGCCTACAACAGAGGAAGTGGATGGTCTACAACAGAGGAAGACCACATGAGGTTCTCCTTTAGGAACAACAGCTGCGGATTCGAGCTATGGGAATGAATCCATGTGAACTTGATCTGAAGCCTTTGTGTAATCAGTCCAATGGAAGAGCGACACGACATGCCATATGATGTATTTGACCAGGAAGCATGAAGATATATCCAGCAGCATACGTAAGCTTATTTTCTTCAGTAGGGCATTGTCTGCATGCAATGAAGGCAAGATCATGTCTAAAAGAAAGAGCAAACATTGTCATAAGTGCTTTAGATTGTGTACACTCTCCAGGCTCTCGTTAGATTACAGGCGGAGCATGACTGGAGCATGCACGGCTAGCTTTCAGAGAGGCTAGCTTTGATAAATGCGAGCTTCTACCGCTGTGCGTTTTATAATCCTGCCAGGCGTTGTTTGAGGACAACAACCAGGTTTACAGCTCCCATGGCTCTGGTCCTGCCGCAGCTGAGGCTCAGCATAACTAACCTTGTGAGGATTGCAGGTCGAGCTAGCAGAGAGAGCTGAAATAGATAAATAACGATATCACTCCTCACCTGCTAGCTCGCTAGCTCTAGCACAGGCAGTGTTAGCATGCATTCTGGCTTTTTCCCTAGCCAGGCCTCTTATCTATCTTCCTCCAAAAAGGCTGATGAGATTTCCTGAAAGCCAGGATACAACCTCCTCAACGCCCCGTTCATTTTTTCTAAGTGTCCACAGTAAGATGTAAAGGTCATAAAAGCACCCTCAAATATCATAGGGCTGAAAAAGCAGGGCTATCTGACTATCTTGGGTAGAAGCTGCTTAAGACCACCTTTGTGCTAGTAGCTAACCCACCTCAGTTTGGGTTAGCTGGAGCTTGCCCGCATACCATGGCATATCAGGTCAACCTGCTTAGGGACCTGGATGAAGCAAAAATACACATACCTGTCCCTCCGAACCATTAAGGAGTCGGCCTATTCCATCGGCCAGTCCATGGCAGAATGAACTTGCCTGACATTTAGGACAAGGACCAGACCTTCCTCCTGAACGTCCGGCCTCTTCCTCCGGCCTCTTGGGCAATTCAGTGGTCAAGAAGTTTCAGGGGGAATTAAAGCAGGTGTCAGCATTCAAGTGATATCTACTGTGCTGCTCCCAGATCCATAGGATTGTCAGGAGGGAGCAGCCCTAAGCATCTACCAGCTCTTCACATCACAGAGCCCACAATTAGACCATCACTCTCGAGCAGAGAAAGAGAGGAGATGAGACGGTGTGCACCAATGGCCCACGAAGTGGCGCATCTCCTAGTATCTGGTCTCTCAACAAAGGTTGTTGAGACCTTACTCTAGTCCTCCAGGGCTCAGAGTGCTCGCTTTTAGCAGTATGGCAGACTCCCATAGCATTTTTGATGCAGCCTGAGTTCCTAAAGGAAACCTCGGTCCCAGAGAGAACGAGATGATGTGTTTTCTAGCTATACCTCGGCATTCTTGTCAGTGCTACTTCAGCATTCAAAGCTTACTTGGTTTGCTGCTCTATATGCCTTTATGCTTCCTGGTTGCTCAACTTACCCACCATGACGTGTCGCTCTTCCACTGGACTAATTACACATGTGCTTTAGACATGTGATTTGCTGTTTGGAAAACTGCATAAATATAACTATGTTTCTAGTAAAATAGACAGGAAATGTACATATTATAGTTAGGTAACCTACTAGCAAGCATTTAATGAGCATTTATTATGAAGGTGAGCTGACTGGATAACTTTCATGTTTAAATCATAATAATAAATTATAATCATTGGGGTATTAGATAAATGCCAGCTAGCACCAGAAATAACTTCCATAGCAATGGTAGCTTAATGGTTAAGATTCTGGACTATTAATCAAAAGTTTATAAGGTCAGGAGGCCATTCCCACTGCCAGCGAGCACCTACTGCTAGGTCTAATCTGCTAAATTCTGTAAAGTAAATTGTGACAAAACTTCTATGTCTTGTTTATATGAATTGATTATCATAGTCTACACATTAAAGTACCGCAACTTACACTCGCTTAAAAAGTTATTTCTAAAGTTTAGAAGTCTGGACATACTGGACATCTTTTTTTTTTCAAGATTCCTCTCTACTTTTCAATTCACCTTACAATCATTTCATATACAATTTTCTGTTATGTGTACCTGAAAATAGAAGTCTAGAGCATCAATCATATCTGCCCCAGGAGGAAAACACTGCAATGACAAAAAGGTAAGCAATAATTATTTTGTTCATTTTCGTTGAAAAAAAAGAAGAAAGTTTAAAAATGCAATTACAGAACAAACCTTTTTCTCTTTCAGGTAGTAGCCTATCGCAAAGTTTCTGTCCCCTGTCTCCTTTTCTGACTGAAACCTACAAGCAAAAATTGCTTTACACAGAAATCAATGGCAAGAACATAAAGAGAATTTAAGGCAAAGCTGGACGATAAATGTTAAGGACTCACGTGGCATTATTAAAGCCAACATATTCTCTGCCTGCCATTTTCTTCACAAAGTCCATCACCTGGAAAAAAACAGACTATTTGTTACAAAACCTTATTTTATAAAAAATAAATAAAATAACAATTGGATAGTTTGGATACAGTAATTCAGTTGTTAAAGGTCCCATATATATATATAATTCCGTAAATTCTTATTATATACATTTTTATTCTTTCTGTTTAATTTTATTCTTTGTTCGGCTTTGATGCACAGCGCGCCCTGTCCACTAAACACTTTAAAAATATCAAGTTATTAAAGTTATAGTATTTTTGTTTGCATGTTTCTTTTTTTTTTTTAAATGAAAAAAAAAAAAAAAAATTTTCGTAAAAATTTGTTCTAACTCAATCTTTTGATTTAAAAAAAAATTGTATGGGATAAAATGTATATGGGATACATAGCTCGTTACCCCACCAGGCCACCAGGGGGCAACCCTGAGACTTTGACTTTTTTTGTTCTGTGGTTTGTGAACAATATTCTTTGTTCAACCAATTCTTCCAAGTAAACCAGTCGAACAATTTCACCAAATGGAACTGAATCACTTGCAACGTTTCACTTTTAATCCAGAAATTACTCAAGTTATTTAGTTTTTTACATGCAGATTTATTTAGTTACTCCACCAGAACACTGAATAAACTGGTGTGAAAAGAAAAGTAGATTTAGAGCTACTCTCGCTCTTAAATCAAGAGTGGTGTTTGGATCACAGTACACTGATCTGAGAAACATTTTATTCGGGCATGTCGATTGGAAAACCAATGAGTCGGTGATACTGCTCATGCGCCTACTAGAACTGACTGGCAGCACCGTCTGAACTGAACCACTTCATTTGGATAACTGATTCAACGAAACATACGTTTATTTAATAACAAATAAATCATACAAGATTTTGCATAAGTGGATCTGATGAGGACTAAGTTAGTCCCTTTCACTGCCTGTATCGGATTATAATGTTTTAACTGACTTAAGATGTGATTACTGACTTCATATATTTAAATGTATTGAGTGGATTTTCATCTCGGTCCAGAATAATAGACTTGATATCATGATTTTGCATCATCGCCAATGATGTCGTTACTTATTATACTTATAAGAGCGTCAATTGTTTTCATTGAACCAGTTCATTGAAACAAACTGAAGAACTAAAATCCCCTCACTACTGTGTTTGTTACGTACTGTGAGTCTTCTTATGTGTTTTACCCCTGACTTGTCATTAATTGGTTTTTCTTATTGTCTTCACGGGTTTCTTGATTTGATGATTGTTTCTTCCCATAGTTTGTGTTTTAATAAGGTAAGGGGTAGTGCGGTGTCTAAGTTGTTTGATTGCTAACTGGAAGACGGTGGGTTTTATTCCCAGCACCACCAAGCTGCCACTGCTGGGCCCCTGAGCAAAGCCCTTAACCCCTAATTGCTCAGATGTATAAAATAAATAAATGTAAGTCATTTAAAATGGAATTTAAATAATTATCTCCAATTTGTTCTAAAAAATATATATATATATATATATATATATAATATATATATATATATATATATATATATATATATATATATATTATTAAATTACTTACATAGTCAAATTTCTCTGCTTTGTTGGCCCCAGGCTGGATAAAAAAAACACAATTAACAAACAGCACAATAAATACTCAAAGCACTTTTACACAAAAATGTAAAAAAAAAAAAAAAAAAGCTATTTATTCAAATGTAATACAGTTGATTATTATTTCTCTATTTATAACCTACTAATATAGCATGTTCATGTTCATGCAGATAGCATGTTCATGTTTTTGTAATTGCCCTGACATATCAAAGTCTTTCGGGGTTTTTTTAACAGGACAGATGCCAACACTTCCACCTACAGCAGAAAAAAATAAAAAATATATATTTGCTCATTTTGTACATTTGCCCACTGTCAAAAAAATTAATCAGTCTAAAATATTAAATAAATATTTGACCCCTTTACAAAACAAGACTGGGTACTTGGTGGCAAACCCTTGTTGGCAATCGCAGAGTTCAGAGGTTTCTTGTGGCCGGCCACCAGGTTTACACACATCTCAGGAGGAATTTCCTCCCAGTCCTCTTTGCAGATCCTCTCCAAGTCATTAAGGTTTTACCGCCACAGATTTTCTATGGAATTATGGGCTGGAAACTGGATAGGCCTCTCCAGGACCTTATTGTTCTTTGTCTTGTGCCACTCATTTGTTGCCTTGGCTGTGTGTTTGGGGTCATTGTCATGCTGGAATACCCATCCACAACTCATTTTCAATAACCTGACTGAGCTAAGAAGGTTTTCACCAAGATTTAATGGTACATGGCCCTGTCCATTGTCCTTTTGATGCTGTCAGGCTGTCCAGCAAAACACCTCCCAAAGAATAATATTTCCACCTCCATGACTGACTGTGGGGATGGTGTTTTTAGGGTCTTAGGCACCATTCCTCTCCAAAAACTGAGAGTTGAGTTCATCCCAATGAGCCAAAAAGATTTTGGCCTCATGTGACCACAACATTTTCACCCAATTCTCCTCTTATTCACACAGATATTCATTGGCGAACTTTAAACACGCCTGTACATGTGCTTTTTTGAGGAGCTTGCAGGCACTGGTGGATTTCAGTCCTTGACGGCGTAGAGTGTTACCAATTTTGTTCTTGGTGACTATGGTCCCAGCTGCCTTAAGATCATTGACAAGATCCTTTTGTAGTTCTTGGCTGATTCCTCACTGCTCATATGATCATTAAAACTACAAAGGTCAAATCTTGCATAGAGCCCCAGACAGAGGGAGATTGATAGTTATTTTGTGTCACCTTCTCATCAAGCTGCTTGTCGATGGTCTTGTAGCTCATTTCAGTGTACTTGTGTAGGTCTACAATCTTGTCCCTGACATCCTTAAACAGCTCTTTGGTCTATGCCATGGTGAAGAGTTCGGAATCTGATTGACTGACTGCTTTTGTGAACAGGTAACAACCTGACATTAGAAGCACTCCCTTTAAAAGACTCCCTTTTAAGAGAGTCCTTTTAAGAGAGTCCCTTTAAGAGAGTGTCCCTAATCCTATCTCGTTATCTCTATAAAAGGCACCTGGGAGCCCAAAATCTTACTGATTGTTAGGAGATCATATACTTATTTCACTCATTAAAATGCAAATCAAACCTTGCTAAAATGTGTTTTTCTGGATGTTTTTGTTCTTTTTTATTTCTCACTATTAGAATTAACATACCATCAAAATCATAGACTGATCGTTTCTTTGACTGTGGGCAAACAGACAAAATCAGTGCGGAATCAAACTGTTATAATCATTCAGTGTGGTGATTGTTGGGTCAGTGACACGCCAGTGTGATGGAAACTAGCTACAATAGAAGTAAGATGAATATCCGTTTACCTTGATAAGCGAGCTGATAACAATGGCTCCTGCATTCACCATGGGATTGTGAGGTTTATCTAAAAAAATATGTTTAATACATATACAAATAATTATTTAAATACATAAACAAACAACCTGTAACATAACCCTTAAACACCCTTAATCTTGAACTGCTCACCCATAAAGCCCTGCAATTACTTTTGTTTATTGATGAGTATGTACAAAAATGTATACACATTTATCAAAAGGGCAAAAATTGTAACTGCAGCAAGGAGTTATTATTAAAAAAGCTGCATAAATAATAAGCAGGTGACAAGAAGAATTATTGCATCGTAAAATACAGGTACCGCTCATGTTTGTGTATGCAAATAGCGTAAGCAATTGAACCAGGGATGAATCCGAGCACATGTATGTATGTAAGAAACTGAACCAGAGACGAGAGGAAATACATTTGCATATTGTATAGATGGGTGAAGCGGCTGCATCAAAGAAATTTAGAGGAATTCGTTTTGAAATGGGAAATGTCTATTCGTACCAAGAGCACACACTGAAAAGAAATCACAGTATTCATGGTCAGGCATTGTGCCCAAAATTAGAAAAGGGTTATTTAAGGGAAAAAAAACCTTAACCATAATTTTCATAGTTATTTTTCAGGTAAGACACACCAGAATAGTTATAACACTTATTTAGTTAAACAATTTTTTTAATTTGTAAAAAAAATATATAAATATTAAAGTGATACTAGTAATAATATTCAGATTCAACCCAAAATACTAACATAAAAATTTCCACCAATTAGTAAAGTTTCCTCTCCTTATTTTGTTAATCTAAAAACAGATAAGGCATTAATCTCATGCCCACCATCGTCATCAAGGGAAAGCATGTTGAACTTTAGCCCACTGGGCTCTTTTCCTACATAACGATGCACATGTTCGGTTCCGTGCTCGTGAACGGCAATGGCGTATTCCAACGGCTTCACACACGACTGCAGGCAAAACGGCAGCTTGGTGTCACCTTTGGAATGCCTTTTAAGAAGACAGAATTTGTGAAACAAATCACAGATAAACAAACAAGGTTTTATGTAATAATAAAAATTTCTATTACCTTTGACCATCCACGGTGCACAAAGAAATCCCCCAGAGATTGGGACTGAACTTGGCAAGATGTGGAATGTAGTGTGCTACCTGACACACCAAAAAAGGTCATAAAGATCATGAATAAATACAAGATTTGATGAAAAAGATAAATACTCACCCGACCCTCATGCTGCTCTTTAGCTCGGTTATAGATCTGATTCATGATAGTAACAAATGAGTCAAACTCTGGAATAATAAATTTCTTTCTGAAAGCTTGGGAGAGCAAGACGATGTTTCCTCCTACACACCTGATGAAGAGTCAAAAGTGTTATGAGTTGAGTTATAGTTTAACTCACTATTCTTGTATTCGAATCAGAAGTAGGCTTAGATAAAATGAGTAGAAAATTCCTTACTGTTAATTAATAAAATAAAGGAAACATAGCGATCAACCTAAATTTGTTGCATTCAATTTTATTAATTTATTTCCAACAGTTTATTCTCTTGCTGCACTGCTTCCAGTATGTGTATGTGGATGTTAGCTTTTTTTGTCTAATCAGATTTCAGTTTCTACATGCTGCCATGTAGGAATCAGTAGTGCTGCACAATTGGCTGACAGAGGAACAGAAATTGACTTGGTCTCAGACATACTTAAAAATAAGTTTTTAAGGCGGTCTTTTCCAGAAAAGTAAGGCACTGTGAGGAGAGGTCGGCTAACCCCGAAGATAACTAGCTTGTCTCAGCCTGGGAAAGAGTTTTTCAACACTTCCAGACCAGTGCTGCCGACTGGTAACGCTGATTTACAGCCTTTAAATTTATTATATATTTGATTTATTTTTTTATGTTTTTGTGATATTATATTAATATTTGGATAAATATTGATTCTGAACTGCTCCAGGTGATGTAAATGGTACAGTTGCGGTTGTAGTGTAGAGGTTTGGAGTCTTAACAGGGTTTCTTGCTTTAATAAAAATGGTTTTTATCCTCAATAGGGGAAATGTCTCTCTGTCTGTAATTCCACGCTGTGTTATATTGCGGTTTTGTATAGTATTGATGGTTTCTAAAATTTTGATGTGATAGTGGTGGTATTAAGAGATGTATCAGTCGGGTAAATTCCGAAAAAAAAAGTGTTCAACACAAATTCCTAACTTTAACACCACTGAACGCCTTTGGGATGAACTGGAATGCCGACTGCACTCCAGACCTCCTTATCTGTTGTTAGTGTCTGATCTCACTAATAGTGGAAAATCTTGCTAGAAAAGCAAAGCTTAATTGACCAGCAAAATGGGAATAAATCTAGAAAAACATGTTTTTTTGAAAATCACATTTGTTTGTGATCCTCAGGTGACCACAAACTTTTGGCAGTAAAGTGTATGTAAGATATGGAGACAATGACCTTTTGTCTAAAACTAAGGATGGACAAATTTGATAAAAGCTGGTCCAAATGGTTAATACATAGGAAAGTAGATACATATATCCCACTCCATATATGTGAAGTATTTTACTGAAAACACACTGGATAGTCTAAACTTTACAGACGTAAATGACTGAGCAGCACGGACTTGAATTAACAATTGGGGGGGGGGGTGTTAAGTTTTTATTTATTTATTTATTTATGTGTTTTGTATTCTGTTTTTTCCTTCTTTTTTTTTAAGAAAAAGAAATTTAAAAAAAAGAAGGGTTGCGTATTGGAAGTATGAGATAAGTTTGCGTGTGCGCGCATAATTGAAGTGTTTGGAGTGACACACACACCTGCGGAACAGTTCGTGATCCATCATGACATCGCCCCTGGATTCTCGAACAGCTTGCCGCAGTTTGTCCATACAGTCCCGGAGACGGGGGTCAGATGTCAACAGGCCTGTTCTTTTAATAGCCTGAGTAAGTGCAACAAAGAACACTCGATGCGACATATTTATAGGCAATCAGATATTACTTTATCATCTGCATTCTACTATGATTCAGTATTACATTTACCACTAGTAGCATATAGTGACTAAATTATATTTGAAAAACCTAAAAAGTGATACACTTTGTATAAAGAAAATCACTCAAACTGTTAATAAAAGTAACTAACGTATAGACATATGTATGTAATAAAATGGCAGCTAGGCACATAATGCGTTACAATACAAGTAGGAACTAGGTACTAATTAAAAGTTACTTAATTTTCAGTTATAGATTTTCATGTAAGAGATGCAATAGCGTCTTTTGAGTATTTTTTAACTTTGTATTTTAAAGTAGATAGTGTGCATGTAATTATTGACTCACACTGAAAAAATGAGAGATGGGAATCCTGTCCTGGCCATCAGTTATGGTGTGGAAAAGCAAATCCTCCAATCCTGAAAAGAGACCTTCACCTGCCCTACTGCTGAGTAAACATAGATAAAATATTAACAGGTAAGAGTAGGTGTTTTGGTTTTCAGCATTTGCTTCCTTAGTTTTGCAATAGACCTGAGTGAGTCTACGTAATCCCTTCGTTGTATAAACAACATCGTACGTTAAATAAGTGCAAAACCGCAATATGGCTGTGACTGAATTGTTGAATTGTTTTTTGCATTTCAGTTTTTCTAACAATAGGCCTAAAATATTTTGACTGCTGGTACGAATATCATAGGTTTAATTCCCAGCACCACCAAGCTGACCCTACTAGGCGCCTAAGCAAGACCTTTAAGTGCTTAAAGATTAGAAAAATGTAATTCGCTTTTGCAATTTTGCAGAAAAAAAATAGTTATTTAAGAAGTCAGTCTAAAAAATACAGCAGTACACATTTAGTACACATTTAAGCATTCGGTTTTTAAATGTTTTATCAAATTTAGGTAAATAACATGACATCAATAACATAACATTACTAACATTAGGCTAAAAAAGCACAACTTTAGGTAGCAATGATTTCCTTGTTGATGTTGGTGTGAACAGAGACTGGCCAAAAAATATATAAATATAATAAGGCTAATCTAAAAAAATGTAAATGCCTTTGTACCAGACTGGTGCAATATCACAACTCATTCCACAGTAAGTACATAGCTTTTAACATAATTTGTCAGTACCATATAGGAGGATTTAACTTGGCCTTTGTGTGTACTGTAGATGTAGGTCATCGTAAAATAAGTAGGTCAGGTGTGAAATAAAATCTTTAAATAGGCGGGGGACTGTCTGACATGCGAACTCTGGATCCTGGAGTTGTAACTATATTCAGGTCGTCGGACGTATGCGAGGTATCCCAACCCGTCGGCCTATAATTGTCCGATATTGATGTACATACCTAATGCTTGCATTGAACACAGAAGGTTCAGCCTTTTCAGGTATGTGTCCTGGATGGGATGAGGACAGAAGGCCTGCAGTTCAAAAGGACCGAATATTGCCATTGGAACTTTGGGCACGTACCTGGCCGGCTTTTACTTAGCAAAGTTTAGGCACAAAGGCAAAGTGAATAACGCTAAAAAAATGCCGGGTGTTTGTCTGATGCTTATTACAGTGGTTTAAAGAAGGTTCAGACAGTATCCCTAATACCATAGCCAGGCCCCATAATGGGAACCTCAGTTGCCATGCAGGCCTTAGCCTCCTTGTGCAACGAAAAACCTCGATACTAGTGGGTGTCTGCCCACTGATTTGACACCCAGAGAGGCATAGAAGGCAGCTATGGCTGCCACAAATACCTTTAGGGGGGACGGTGTTAGAGAAACATTTTTGCAAAAATTCCAGCACTAAACCAATCAGGCAGTTAACCGGATCCTGCTTTATCTGAACTAGAAGACAAAGAGGTTCCATGGACGTTTTTTCGTGGTGGGAACTCTGGACTGAAGTTTGGGCTCAATGACCTCGGTTGAGAGGCCTACTGCTAGGAGCTGTGCCCTCTTAGGGGCCACGCCCACAACTTTGGATGGGGGTGCACTAGCTCGCAAGAGAAGGTCTCTTTTAGGTATCTGGATGGCTATCTAGGAGAGACAGCAGGTTTAAGAACCATGCTTGACCCAGCCAGAACAGGGCTATCAACATCAGTGCAAACCTGTCCTGGTGTACTTACTCCAGTACTCCTGGGAGTGGCATGACTGGGGAAAATGTGCACAGATTTAGCTTCAGCCATGTCTGTACCCCGGTGTCCAGGCCCTGCAGAGTTGGAGGTGCCAACGAGAACCAGAGCGGACAGTGTGTCGTCTCTTATAATGGAAACAGGTCTGAGATTCTCCCCAGTTCCAGACCTTGCACAAGGAACCATTTATCGAAGGTTTAAAGGCATTGCCGTGACACCATTTTGCAGAGTGGATTGGCCCTTAGGGATGAACCCTTGGTTTTGAGGCACCACTGTAGTGGTATCATATGCAGCAGACCACAGGGTATCTGTCATCTTTAAAGCCTTGGTAGGTAGCTTAGGGGCCCCCAAAGATGATGCAGTCGGGGACAGATAGCCTGCTAGCGTCTGTTTAACCTGTGGAATTGCCTGGTACCCATGCTCCTTAACATCGGCTATATTAGAGTATAGCATCCCATATGGGGCAGTGGTGGCTCAAATGGTTAAGGTGCTGAGTTGCTGATCTGAAGACCAGAAACACCTGGGTTCAAGCCCCACCACCAGCAAACCAGCCATTGTTGGGTCCTTGAGCAAGACCCTTAACCCTTCCTGCTCCAGGGGCGCTGTATCATAGCTGACCCTGCGCTCTGACCCCAACTTACTAAGATGGGATATGCGAAAAAAGCATTTCATTGGCTCTGTAAACGTACCTTGCACAATGAATTGAATATTTATTTTTATTTCTTTTATATATACATTAAACAGCCTGGCTGAATATGGTTTGAGGCCCCTGGGTGAATGCTGCACCCTACCTTTAAGGAAACGTTTGTCTAACTTACTATGACCACAAACGGTCCTTTTTGCTGCTTTGGGCCTCAGCAGCAGCAGGGTCTGAGCCTTGGGGGCTCCATGCCTGGTCATTTTCTTTATAGACAGCCAGACGGAAGCGAAGCACACACTGGTAGGTGCCCACAATGCTCTGCACTCAGGCAGCTTAGACACGGCAAAACCACTTAAAATTCTGCATAGCTTCTAAATTTTCTGGGTTTTTTTACATGCTCATGTTTATATAATATTACTTCCTGGTCGATTACGTCACCCGTCCGTGATTAAATGCTTTCTGATTGGACGGATAACACACATGCTTTAGGGAAAAGTTTATAAAATGGAATTCCCAACCTGTTTCCACACAGCTTGAGTTCCTGAAACAGAACTGTGGTTATACCATAGCTGTAATAGCTCTGAAAATGTATAGTACTGTAATTATATATATAATATATATTGATAGACAACTGCTTTCATAATCCTTAACATTTCAGTGTGGGATGATGTATGAAATATATTATATGTATTGATCTAAATAAAAAAAGAAACTATACTGTCACTGGTGATATTTGAAATAATCTGTCCTTTAGTGATCTGTCAACAAAATTGTGTCAATACTGATTTGGGATCATTTATTATAAAATAAAATAAAACATTTGAATGTTATTCGATCGGACCAACTTCACAGTGACCTACTGTTTCATCACAATCAGCAAATTTACTGTGGATTTTTAAAAAATAATTTTATCTCCAAAGTCACTATTTCTGTCCAGGATGAATAGTATGTAAATTATTTACTGTTATCATAACTGTTGTTTGTGTAAACTTTGTGTTAACTTACCCCTCTGGTTCTGGGCGTTCAGTAGTTGATCTACTGAAGTAAAGCTGTGAAGAACCGTTACTGAAACACCTCTGCTGTGAGAGTCGGCGCACGCTGTCGCTGTACAAACCCAGTGCGCCGTTTCTAGCGATATTTTCCGCAATGAAGTCCACCATGCTGGTGTTTATCCGCCCAAACCTTCTTAAACCGCACATCATCTTTATCCACCTTTACTAGAAAACAAAGTTTGTCAACACTGCGTACTTTTCAGTAGTGGAAAGTTAGTGCGCACTTGCGGCACTCGGCGGCAGCTGCTATGTATATATGGCCAGCTGTTATTTCTCTATATATGGACAGTGCGTTACGATCAGTGTAAAACGTCTATGTGTGGTTATTACGTGTGCAAATCGATTCGGTGTAAATAGTCAGAAGGTCGGTATCGATCTGGACGATTATGTTGCTTTTAACTGTCTTATCAATCTTATGCAAGCATAGCAATGTTTGTATGCAAACAGTAAAATGTTAAGCTTTTGCGCATCCAATTACTGGTTGTAATCTCGCCTGAATTTGCACATGCGTATGTCTATATATATATATATATATATATATATATATATATATATATATATATATATATATATATATATAAAAACAATGACATTATAGTTTCTTTTTTTTTTAATTTTTTATTCGGATCATACATATAATATACGTATTATCTTTTATCCCCAGCATATATATATCAGGAGTGCAGAATTATTAGGCAAATGAGTATTTTGACCACATCATCCTCTTTATGCATGTTGTCTTACTCCAAGCTGTATAGGCTCAAAGCCTACTACCAATTAAGCATATTAGGTGATGTGCATCTCAGTAATGAGAAGGGGTGTGGTCCCTAATGACATCAACACCCTATATCAGGTGGGGTGTGCATAATTATTAGGCAACTTCCTTTCCTTAGCAAAATGGGTCAAAGAAGGACTTGACAGGCTCCGAAAAGTCAAAAATAGTGAGATATCTTGCAGAGGGATGCAGCACTCTTAAAATTGCCAAGCTTCTGAAGCGTGATCATCGAACAATCAAGCGTTTCATTCAAAATAGTCAACAGGGGTCGCAAGAAGCGTGTGGAAAAACCAAGGCGCAAAATAACTGCCCGTGAACTGAGAAAAGTCAAGCGTGCAGCTGCCAAGATGCCATTTGCCACCAGTTTTGCCATATTTCAGAGAGCTGCCAACCTCACTGGAGTGCCCAAAAGCACAAGGTGTGCAATACTCAGAGACATGGCCAAGGTAAGAAAGGCTGAAAAACGACCACCACTGAACAAGACACACAAGCTGAAACGTCAAGACTGGGCCAACAAATATCTCAAGACTGATTTTTCTAAGGTTTTATGGACTGATGAAATGAGAGTGAGTCTTGATGGGCCAGATGGATGGGCCCGTGGCTGGATCGGTAAAGGGCAGAGAGCTCCAGTCCGTCTCAGACGCCAGCAAGGTGGAGGTGGAGTACTGGTTTGGGCTGGTATCATCAAAGATGAGCTTGTGGGGCCTTTTCGGGTTTGAGGATGGACGTCAAGCTCAACTCCCAGTCCCTACTGCCAGTTTCTGGAAGACACCTTCTCAAGCAGTGGTACACAGAAAGAGTCTGCATCCTCCTTCAAGAAAAACATGATTTTCATGCAGGACAATGCTCCATCACACACGTCCAAGTACTCCACAGCGTGGCTGGCAAGAAAGGGTCTAAAAGAAGACAAAAAGTAATGACTTGGCCTCCTTGTTCACCTGATCTGAACCCCATAGAGAACCTGTGGTCCATCATGAAATGTGAGATTTACAAGGAGGGGAAAACAGTACACCTCTCTGAACAGTATCTGGGGAGGCTGTGGTTGCTGCTGCAACACAATGTTGATGGTGAACAGATCAAAACACTGACAGAATCCCATGGATGTGCAGGCTTTTGAGTGGTCCTTGCAAGGAAAGGTGGCTATATTGGTCACTGATTTGTTTTTGTTTTTGTTTTTTGAATGCAGAAATGTATATTTGTGAATGTTGAGATGTCATATTGGTTTCACTGGTGAAAATAAATTGAAATGGGTATATTTGTTTTTTCTTAAGTTTGCCTATAATTATGGACAGTAATAGTCACCTGCACACACAGATATCCTCCTAAAATAGCTAAAACTAAAAACAAACTAAAAAACTACTTCCCAAAAATTTAGCTTTGATATTAATGAGTTTTTTGGGTTCATTGAGAACATGGTGTTGTTTTCAATATAAAATTAATCCTCTAAATAACAACTTGCCTAATAATTCTGCACTCCCTGTATATATATTATAACTATAATGTCATTGTTGAATTTATCTTTTGAATCTAAAATCATTCATTCCTTTATCTTCTATACCTGCTTATTCCCTTATTCGGGGTCACAGGGACCTGCGGGAGTCTATCCCAAACCATCTCTAAAAAGGGCGAAAGACAGGAGGGGTAACACCCTGGACAGGTCACCAGTTTTATTACACACGCTCACATTCACTCCTATGGGCAATTTAGAATCACTAATCAACTTAACTTACATGTTTTTTGGACGAAACCAGAGTACCTGGAGTAAACCCACCCAAACCTGGAAGAACAATGCAAACTCCACACAGAAAGACTCCCACCCGCACGGGAATCAAACCCGGGACCTTCTTGCTGTGAGACAACAGTGCTAACCAGTAGGCCACCATGCTGCCATCTCTCAACAATTTTTTATATATAATAAAAAAAAATTCAAAGTGTTTATTTGATCAGACCTACTTGAATCACTACATTATTAAATCTGCACATGCACATGTATGAAATGTTTTTATTGCATACTCGACGCTCGAGAATAACGCTTATACATTCATATATATACTGTTTTATATTTACATTTTTTGCATTTACGCCTTCAGATCAAATACTTTTTATAATCCTTAACATTTCGGATCAAACAAATGGCAAAGGGAATTCTTATATTTGGCTCGTAATGTAAACTTGCTGTCTGGATTAAAAATAAAGCCTCAAACTGTGAATCAGTGGTACAACTAAATTTTTAGAATTTTTCCATCAGAACATCTTGGGACCCATCAGCAGTGAGAATAAAGCTGAATTATAAAAATGTATGGTTTTCCATTCTTGTGCAGGAGCGATAGGCCGGTTATGTTTTTAATTGAAATTTCTAATATTTTAGGCTTCTGGAAGTTGTTTTTATTTTAGTTTATTTATGATGTACATTTACAGCACTTGGCAGACGTCTGTATCCAGACCGACTTACATTTATCTCATTTATACAAGTATGCAATTGGGAGTTGAGGGCCTTGCTCAGGGGCCCAGCACTGGTGGCTTGGTGAGCTGGGAATCAAACCCCACAATCTTCAGGTTTGTAATCCAATAATAATATAATAATAATAATAATAAAAAGTTAGTGAACAAAAAAAAATACATCATTTTTTTACTTCTCTTGTGTTATTCCCTTATTCTTTATGCTTTAGAGAGTCACAGAGTAAAAAATTCATTGTATGATACAACAGATGTTTTTTTTTGTAAACTTGATAATAAACTCTTGTATGTTGAATCTAGTTAGTTGATAGGTTAACCAGTACAATTGTGTTTTAGTAAAAATAAAAAAATATGCTAACTGGATTAAATGTATGTGAAGTAATGTTTTATTTTTTGATATAAAAATTCTTATTTACACATTTAAACTTACAGTAGTTGCCAGATTGCAGTTTATTATTATTTATTTATTTATTTGGTACGAGCATTATAAATATTTTTTCCATAACATTTCAATTATTTTTTTATAACATTCATTTATAAATTGTACATTTATTTTGTTCACTCGAACCGGCATAGAGGTTTATTCGAAACCTGAGGATTTATTTTAGAGCAAATCACAAACGTGCTTCATCAAAATAAATTAGGCTTAAGAAAAACTGACCTTTTGTACTATACAATTATCATAGTTAATAAGTTTGCATACATTTAAATTAGGGGCCTAGAAAGTGTACAATCTTAAATATTAACTATTCACGATATTGATCAATATTTACGATATTGATAAACTTTTAAGCGATTAAGGTTGTGTTTATTAGTAAGAAGATATTCTGGCATCATGCTTCACTGTTGCCTTTCAGGTCCCATGTTTAATTAAGGACTGTTTTTTAGCAGATTTATTTCTTTAATTATTATTCTTCTATTATTCTAAGTTATTATTCTTACATTAGTTACAAAATTCCATCACTCGTCAAAAAGAACGACGGAAACTATTAGCTATGCAAGAAGAGTCTAAAAAGATTAGTTAATATGTGAATTTAGATGATAAATGCAAGAATGTAAGAACATCTGGCAAAAAGGCCAATTATTTTAAAGGAAAATGGCAAATACTCTGTTAAAAAACATTCAGGGTTAACAACATAGCTGAAAAGATTATTGATCTACATTCATACATTGGTAGAAAAGTACTTTATTAGCATATACTAGTCTTTATTGCAGTTAACAATGATTTTATGTACAACTTTATTTTTAAATAAACTGTTGTTGCTAAGCCAATAAAATTATAGTGAGGAAAAGGCACAGGGTGGTGATAAACAAAACAGATTGTGGCAAAGAACAGCACATAACAGCAATTTCTCAACACCACCGAACGATGAATAATATGCATAATCAGTTACACTGCTATATACAGTTATATACTGTGTATTAACAAATCAGTCTTTTGAGTAGACTGTTGTGAATTTTAAATGAAGTTTGGATCTAGAGAACACTCTTGGCAGGCCGTGGCAACACCAGTCTCAGTGCAATATCAACAACGCAAGCTGGCATGTAAGAGAGAGGGATCCAGAGGAGTTTGGCATCCCAGCCTGCACTGTACCGGGTCCTTGGATGAGCAGCAGACAGGGCATGTTTCATACAGTTAGTCACTTTGCTCAGATCAGCATCACAAATAGCATTCATAATTAACCGCTGTACCTGGATGTCTGGAATAAGTAAAGAAAAATGTAAAAAAATACTTAATATTCTGTGGTAAAGAGGCGAACAGTGTATTTTTTTAGATTGAATTCTGCTTAATTTTCTTTGAATAACAACTAAATATATCTAGATATAGAATAGAAATAGCGCGTGTATATATATGTATACATATATACCCCTGGCAAATATATATATATAAAAGTTCTTTCATTCATTTATTTTCTATTCCCGCTGAATCCCTAATTCGGGGGTCACAGAAATCTGTTGGAGTCTATCCCAGCCGTCTTTAAAAGGGCGAAAGACTGGAGGGGTTACACCCTGGACAGGTCGTACATGTTTTTAGTACTGTGGGAGCAAACCGGAGTACCCGAAGTAAACCAACGCAAGCACCGGTAGAACATGCAAATTCTACACAGAACCCAGGACCTTCTTGCTGTGAGGCAACAGTGCTAACCCTTAAGCCACTGTGCTGCCTATATAAAAGCTATTTTACAAAATATTTCTTTTACAACCAGAAATCTATACATTTTTGCCTTATTATGAATCCTACAAATATACATGATATGCAAATTTAAGAGAAACTTAAAATTTGTTCTAATTTTCCTTGTTAAATGAACAACTAATAAGTAAACTAGTTCAGGCAGTCATGAGCTGAATGTATATAACAGTAGTCAAACATGTTCGGATATACTGTATCCTAATAAATGAACCATAATTAATTTAAAAGGTAGATCATTAACATTAATAAATAAAGACATCACATACAACGTAAACAGCACAGATCTGACTCAAGGGGAGGTCCTACTTTAAGATCCTACTTTAAAGTTCATAGGAACAATAAAGATAATATCAGGAATCCTTACACTGATCCAGATATTTTTCTCCATAGCTTTCTTTCACTTCAGGCGTCAGTTGGTTCCAAAGGCGATGAAGTTCTTGTTCAATCGGACCTAGGCTTGTTATCTGGGTCTTGAAGAACCCGGGTTCTATTATACACACTTTGATTCCAAAATGTTGGATGTCTCTTCTGAAAGACAGATTTTTGTTTATGATGGATGTATAACACTATTTAGTTCTGATAAGATGCAGTGTAGAGACAGTCACTAAAGACAGACTGTTATTAAATGCTTCCTGGTGCAGGTCTCAGTTATCAAATGTTCTCAATTCTAATGTTTAAAAGTCTACAACCTTCTACAGTACGGTTCATATTATAAGCTTTTGGAGAGAACGTCTTACTAATGATGAGATTGTGAATTTTATACAATTTTTTAACAGTAAAACCAAAATATTTTGTGTTATATTGTGTAAGCAAAACCAGTAAACTATGTGACGTATGCCGTAAAGCAAGACACATTTTTCTACCGGTAGAAAATAGGTGGGGCTGTGTGCATCGACCCGATCACAAAACTTACAGGGAGTGGTTGTAGCCATTAAGAGGCTGCTTAGGTAGCAGTAGCAGTAAAATTTGTCCGGTTAAGAGTTGTTCTACCACTAAAATAATTTATAAAGACATTATTTTAATTTCGAAAAACTACATAGTGTCTCTTTAAAGCACATTTTGATGCCTGTACACGTATGTGCCTGCCATAAAGTATTTCCATTGCAATGACTGTATACAGTAGTAGGAATGTGGTCATCTCCATTTACTTCTACTGTAATGTTTACAAATATTTGCTAACATCTACTTATCACATCTATTTTAACGTTTTCTTCCTAACTAAAATAAGGAAATGTGATGCATTAATAATGCATTGCACTGTTTCATCGGAATTACCTGAGGCAATCGGAAAAGGATTCCACTGCAAATTTGGAAATGCAGTATCCACCGCCGTTTGTTGCCACTCTGCCCAGCACTGAAGCCACATTAACAATCCGTCCACGGGCTTTCTTGACGAGTGGCAGAAAATTCATAGTGGTTTCAATCACACCAATCATGTTGACGCCTAGAATGTTTTGAAAATCTGCGACCTGCATCCACTCAGATGGACCCATGGGTAACGAGCGTCCTGCGTTGTTCACAATCCCCCACAATCCTGGCATTGCAAGAAATGCAAATCTGTTAAAAACTCAAAAAAAACCACTACAGGTACCAGTTTCAACATTAATCCACCATAAAATGATATTTTAATTCAATTTTTTTGTAGATAATATTAAGAATAGAGAGGATTAGAAAAATAAAAGAAAATTGGCTAATTAAAATAAATTATAGTAAATTAGCAATAATCCCCGATGAGCTAGACTAAAGCAAAAGTGGCAATAAAAAGGAATCAGACACAAGGGAAGCCATTTTTATTTGAGTGACACCAAATGGTGTGACTGTAGATAATGTCCTGTCCTCAATAATGCATTTACACTGCAGGTCTTAATGCCCAATTCTGATTTTGTGACTATATCAAATTTTTTTTGATGACCCGCTTGTCATCCTTTAAAACTGACCCGTATCCGATATCTGCATTTACACTATACACTGCAAAACAACCCAATGTAGGTGTACTGACAGGAAGCGTAATAGAAAACGGTGTGATAATCAATAGAAGCAATGGACAAAGACAAAAGGATTATTTAGCATGATACTCCCGCATCATATTTTAGGGTTGGTAAAACAACGTTCTCTTTAGGCTGAAAAAAAAAGAGTACAGTCCTTGTTACAGCCTGGCCGAATGTAGCATTGATCTCTAAGTTATAAATGTATATATTTTTTCTGATAGTGCGTTATTTTATTTTTTTTTATGTTTACAGACAAAACAAATTTTAAGTGAAAAAAAATTATACAATTTTAAAACACACAGTTGCACTAAGTGATAAATATCCACCCGAGTTGACGTCATGCGCCGACGCTTACTTAACTACATTCGACTCGCATTAACAGGTTAAAATCCGTCTGTCTGCTTACATTGCAGACGCTAATGCATGTATCCGATTCATATCCCATCTATGTTCACATACAAACGAAGCCTGAACCTAAACTAAAAATATCGGAATCCATGTGCTTATTTTTGCTTACGTGGGTCATATCCCATCTGTACCACATTGGAGGAAAAAACACTTGAATTGTGCAGTGTAAATGCGGCCTAAATATATATTTTTTGCCAATAATGATGCTCCAAGTTAACATTATGGATGGGCCACATCTTTATACATTTACACTGAAAATCATTCCTCAATCATGATTTTATAGTTCTAATACTGCTATGCACTAGTGTATTATGGGTAATACCCATAGTCTCTCACTATTAATACAGTATATCTGACTCTTTATTCAAGTATTTACAAATTCTTAAAACAAGATGATGTTTACTGTAAAAACCTAAGACACAGACCAGATATTTTACACTAACCTCTGTCTCCAACCTCTTTCCTCGTCCATTCCACAGCCTTCTGAATACTAGCTGTGCTAGTAACATCCAGTATACAAGTCTTCAGACAAGGTCCAGTTACTTTCTTTAGATCATCTGCTCCTTCTTCCGTCAGGCAACCAGCCAACACATGGAAACCATGTTTGTCCAGTTGTTTACATAGCAGGTTCCCGAAACCTGAATCGCAGCCAGTAATAAACACATACTTGTCTTTGATGTTGTCAATTTCCAGGCTGTCACGGTACAACCATACTAAAGCCCATAACAGCATGAAGGCACCGACAGCATATAAGAACAGGTGATCCTTACTGTGTGGAAAAAAAGAAATTCATACACAACTACAATTTGGTCTAAATGTAAATGGACAGTCAGGTCAGAATACAAAGACAATGTCTCATGATAAGAACAGAAGTGCTATAAGAACTTAAAGAAATACTCCAGCATTTTTTAACCTAATCCATATATAACACATCTGCAGTGGTAGTTCTTAATAGAATTTCTTAAAACTATATTTACATATTATTCTACATTAACATTTCCGGCAGACGCCTTCATCCAGAGCAACTAACATTTACACAAATTCAATTCAGGTTTATTTATTTAGCGCTTTTAACAATGAGTATCGTATTAAAGCAGCTTTACAGGACATAAATAACAATATAAAAGTGTACGATTATTGTTTAAAAAAAATCCAAAAACGTTATCAGAAACATCCCTAAAAACATCACTAGTGAGCAAACCTGGGGCAACTGTGGCAAGACAAAATGGTACAAGAAAGAAAACCTTGGGAGGAACCAGACTTAAAAAGGAACCCATCCTCATTTGGGTGACTCTTTACCAAAGAGTGTGTTTTATTTAATGAGGAGATGAGGGTTAAGTGCCTTGCTCAGAAGCCCAGCAGTGGCAACTAGGTGGTGCCGTATATTGAACATTTCATTCTAAGGGCAATTGTTGTACTTTATACACTTTAGGAAATGTAAAGATGTGTGGAATTTGTGTGGGTTGTACCATAATAACATATTGTGTCCTTAGACAATCATATGATATTTAATTTTTTTTTCAGTACAGGCAAATTTGGATTATAGTTTTAGTAGTAGATTTATTAAAATAAACCCTACATCATATCTTCAGGGGTTGCAGAGGCATTTAAAAAGAATTTTCCAGATTAGAGGGAATGCTATGTTACTGAAACATTTTGCACCTTACAATAAAACTTTATTTATCATCTGGCGTATCACACATCTATACATTCTACATCTACACATCCTTACTCGATATATTCGTGTATTAGCTCCATGTCCATGGAAAGTCCTGAAAGTTTTTCCTGTGGAAAATAATGATATGAATTAAAATTTTATGATGTCAACAAAGATTTATTTATTTAAAAAGCAAAAAATACATTTTTAATAAAACATGTTTCTGTTTCTTTATAATAGATAACATGGTTAGTTATCTCATTACTTTATAAGAGCCTGTCATTTACTAGGTCACTTCACCCACATGTCAGCAGAGCATTTATTATTGACTATCGGGTCAGTAGGTAGCTTAATTTTAGCTTGTGCCCCTTAACGCTAAAGTTTTGTTAGTTAGTGCTATGGCATTGTTAGCTTTGATAACTTGCTAGCGCTTAGACCTTAAAAAAACACACCAGACCCAAAGCATAGGATTATTTTTAGTGACGATTGTGTTTCTTGAAATGCTCAAGGTACATAAAACTGTCTTATTATTTACATATGCTAATTACTTACTTACGCAAAAAAAAATTTCGTACTTATTTGGTACGAATGGTTAAATTTATTACTATTAACATAATCAGATCTAAATCAAGGCCATTTTCAGAATCATATTTTTCCCCAGGAATTACATTTTTCAATATTTTTACATTTTATCTACTTATTGAGAAAACAACTTATAAATAAGTCAATACTGAATCACATTACAATCAATATACAATGCAACAACTTTTATTGTAATATATAATAATTAATGTAACAACTTACACAATTATCTGGGTAATATTGTGTGCTCTCTACTGTATTCATGTTGAAGATAACAGTGTAGACCATGTGTGTTTGTGTGTGTGTTTCTCTCTCTCTCTCTCTCTCTCTCTCTCTCTCTCTCTCTCTCATTGTAATACGCTTACTGTACAATCCCAATAAAAAGATATACGTGACACACACAGATCCGTCATAAATATAATAAAACTAAATCCTAACATTTTTTTTGTAATCTGTGGAACTTCAAGCATACCATGCTAATAACTTACAGTACATGCCAGTAGAATTCCAGTCAGTGTTTTAAAGGGAGTGTTTGTGGAAGTGGAAGCATAAGAAAGAACACACACACACACACATTCATATGAAAAAATCCATAACCAGGAACCAGGAAATCAACCAGAAAAAAAAACCACTTGGAACCAGTAAGCAGGAAAAAGAACCGAAACAAACCTGACATAATAACCATAGCTTAGAATGTATGTATACACTCATATATACTGTATACACATGTAATTGTGAAGACTGACAGTAGGAATGAGAAATGAGGAACTATAAAACAAACTGTTAGTAACACCTAGTATTGGAACGATATAAAGAAAGTGGAAAGCCAAAAGAATCAGAAAACAGTTGCGAAAACAAAAGTGGTCAGAGCAACCTTTAACCCTCGGCCTTTTTTGATGTGCAATGGGTAAATTTAATTTCCTTCCTTCCTTCCTTCCTTCCTTCCTTCCACAATTAAATTAGCTCTACTCAAATCAGTGCCAATGTTACCCGAACAAATCTTCACCCACAAAGATTTACCACAGGCATACGTTACTCAGAATTAATCAAACCGATTTGGAATATATTTGATTCCCTATATATTTATCATCTTTCTCGAAGTAAAAGCTAAAGTAAGTGGGAATGAATTTCATCAAACATTTGGAGTAGATGTTTACTTGCATTATAATTATTTGTCCTTCTCAGCAGTTTAAAACTTGATTGGGGGACACTAAGAATATCGTGAACATAAGTATTAAACAAAGACAGAATCACTTCACTTATATTTGTACTGTATGACTTTACTGGGACATCACAGTTTGACATCACTGGGATTTGCACTAAGCAGTCTTTTAGGAACACATGACAAATCATGAGCTCCAATAAGACAAGGGGGCATTGTTATTACTTCAGATGTATAAGAAATTCTTGGAAGCAAGTTTTCTCCTTGTGGCCACCATATTAAATGTTTTGGTCTCATATAAAAAGTCAAAGAGGAAATACAAGGAATCAAATCAGCTAATGGCGCTAATGTAAAGCTAACGAAAACTGTAGATGTGCAAATAAAAACGTGCCAGCTTTCTGTACATATCTTCGCCACTGTACACCTTTGTTTGGTTAAATGTTCACATATCAATAGCCAACAGTAACCTTGATGCTTAAGAAAACTGTTTGTGTTAGTTTTTTGTACCTTTAAACAACAAGTGTGTTATAAAGTTAGCTTTAGTGGACTGAAAATTTTTTTTTAGCAAAACACTATACAAATAATATGGAAAATCACTTAAAAAGACATTAGAAAGGGGTGTCCAAATTCGGTCCTTGAGGGCGGGTGTCCTGCAGAGTTTAGCTCGAACTTGCCACAACACCCCTACCTGTTTAAAGTTTAAAGTCTACCTAGCAAGATCTTAATGAGTTGTTTCAGGTGTGTTTGATTAGGGTTGGAGTTAAACTCTGCAGGACACCAACCCTCCAGGACAGAGTTTGGACACCCCTGCATTAGAAGAACTTTCTCCTTTAAAGCTTGGTTTAAAGCCTTTCATATAGGAAAGATGAAAGTTATGAGACTAATGTTATGCCGATCAGAAATGTAGTTTACCAATGTTTCAGGCAAGTATATGAAAATACCGCCACGTACAAAGAGAAAAGATATTCGGCTCAAAAATATTATTAAATATTAGTTATATTGACCTCATAGCCTCGTAAGCAAAAATAAACGACCGACTATTATATTCATTGATCATCTACATTTACAGCAATGTTCCCTGTAAAAAAAATACACACCAATTTTTACCAAAGACTCAGTTGATTAGTATTAATTATATTTGTCTGACCTTGTCTCTTGTCTTAGTGTCCTGTGTGAAATCCGGTGTGTCCGCTTGCTGCCTTAGAAAGGGAAGGTTTTAGAAAGGACTTTATCCTGTGGATTTATCCCTTAAAGCAGAGCCACTATTTGTAATCTCCAAGCTATGCGTAATGCTTCTTATGTGTGTGTGTGTGTGTGTGTGTGTGAGAGAGAGAGAGAGAGAGAGAGAGAGAAAGAGAAATAGAGAGAGAGAGAGAGAGAGAGAGAGAGAGGGAGAGAGAGAATAGAGAGGGAGAAAGAAAGAAACAGACAGAGAGAAAGACAGAGGGAGAGAGAGAGAGGGAGATAAAGAGACAGACAGAGACAGGGAGAGAGAGAGAGAGAGAGAGAGAGAGAGAATAGAGAGGGGAGAACTCAATAAGATGAGAGAAAGAAAGAACAGACGAGAGAATAGCAACAGAGGGATCGATAGAGATAGAGAGAGAGAATAGAACAGACAGAGAAGGAGAGAGAGATAGGAAAGAATAGAGAGATAGAATAGAGAGAGAGGAGAGAGAGAAGAGAGATGAAGAGAAAGAGAGGGAAAAGAGAGGTAGAAGAGAGAGAAATAATAAGAGACAGAGGAGAGAGGGAGGTGAGAAGAGGGGTAGAGAGCGATAGATAGAGAGAGGTAGAATAGAATGGGAGAGATAGAATGATGAAGAGAGAACGAAGAGAGGTAAGAGAGTGATGAGAGAAGAAGAGAGAGAGAGAGGAGAGAGAGGAGAGAGAGAGATGAGAGAGAGAGAGAGAGAGAGAGAGAAGAGAGAGAGAGAGAGAGAGATAGAGATAAGAGAGAGAGAGAGAGAGAGATGATGGAGGAGAGAGAGATGAGAGAGATGAGAGAGAGAGAGAGAGAGAGAGAGAGAGAGAGAGAGAGAGAGAGAGAGAGAGAGAGAAGGGTAGAGAGAGAGAAGATAAGTGAGGATGAAGACAGAATGAAATGAAAACAGATTCCAGAACTGAAATTCCTAATGCTTATATAATAGGCAGAAGAGTTCAGGATAAGTAGTCTGGGTGACTGTATAGGCGGTGTGGTTGACTGTAAAGTATCAGTAGGTGGCCAGGGGGTTGAGGGTGCTTATGAGACGAGCAGTGGTAGGCCTGGCTGGGTAAAGAATTTAGTACATATTAAGTAGGTATCCCCTGTGAAAGGTAGCATTCAGGCAAGCATAAAAAGCCAGACAGGGAATGTAGGCAGGTTTTACAGATCAGGGGGGCGACAGGTATGAATGGAGATGGATGTGAGTGTCATGACCGTGTAGGGGGTGTATTCATATTTTAAAAGACTATTTTTTTTCCTGGGGTTGTAAGGTTTGTATTTAAAGGGGCCCAGCAGTGTCATCTTGGTAGTGATGGGAATCAAACCCTGATCTTCTTTTTAGCAGTCCAACACCTTAACCACTAGACTACCACTTCTCAGTAATATTAATGTATTTATTTGAATACAGAAGGTCTTAAAATGCATAGACTGCAGATAGGAAACAGAACATGGTCGACAGGCACGGTGTGAAAAATGTTATAATCAAGTCTAAGGTTTAGTTTAGCAGAAGGTTCGATTTTTTTGGGGGCTGCTGGTCTTTTGCTAAGATACGATCAAATCTGTTGCATTCAAAAGACAGCATCGCTTTAAAGCTTATTTTAGATCCACAGAAAAAGCAATTACATGTTGTTGTTGTTTCAAGCAGTAGCAGAAAATGTAACCTCTTTAGCTCAAGAATGATTTTTGTTAAAAACTATTAAATATCCTAAATGTTTAAGACTAGTGAGACTGTGAGGTTTTAAATATAACAGCAGATACGATAATGTCAGGGCCTTGAACATTAACCCATTAAAGAACAAGCGGGTCAATTCCATTGCTGTGTGTAAGAACTCTTTGTTCTAAATAAGAGAACTATGTACAAGGAGAAAAAGCAGATCAGAAACTCAGTGGGACTTAAAAAAAAATCTGTTAAGCACGTGAGAGGTAAATAAATAAATCCAGATCGATCTTATGTAATAACACAGAAACAAAGCACCACTGCAATATGCATATTTATAAAGGCTATAAATAAGAAATATTTTTTAAAAATGAATGATGATGATTTTTTTTTAGAAACAAAATGAAACCAGTATTTGTGGTTTTGTATTTGTGGTCTTGCCTTTCTGGAAGCGGTGAGCATAACACACACTCTTGAGAGAATATCGAGCTAAATGGATGGAACTATAGTTATCGAAATGGATTGAGATTTGCATATCATTTACATGTACAGCATTCGGCAGACGCCCTCATCCAGGGCGACTTACATTTATCTCATTTATACGGCTGAGCAATTAGGGGTTAAGGGCCTTACTCAGGGGCCTTGGTGGCTTGGTTAAGCTGGGAATCGAGCCCCACATCTCAGCTTGGTAGTCCAACACCTTAACCATGAGCCACCAACATATGATTTGTGTATTATTAAATAATTCAGAAAATTGTATTTTATTATTCAAGAAAAACAATCAAATATTTGGATTTTTTTTTTATCACATGGTGTGTTGGTCATGTAATAGTGTTTCTATGCATTCTCATTTAAAAGTATTTATTTATTTACGAGCATATTTAAGATTCTAAGTGGTGTTTTTTTACATTTCATAGATTTCACACAGACAATGAAATTATTAAACTGTGGTTGTAAGATACTTGGAACAGCCACCCAACACAGTGAAGCTCATCAGTGTGCTTTTAAGAGGGCAGGGCATACTAATAATTTTCATTATACATAAATATGAATATTCTATTAATAAGCAAGGTTCATTATAAAAGAAAATGTACTTTTATTGTTTTATTAACATTATGTCAGTGGCATTCACAGAAAATCTTATATATATGCGCCTATTAAAATATTATATATAATAGTTATATATATCTATAATAGTTATATTATAGAAAAATAAGTAAAATATACAAAAGTATATATATATATATATATATATATATATATATATATATATATATATACTTTTGTATATTTTACTTATTTTTCTAAGATTTTTACTTATTTATATATACTTATATATAATATGGATAAAAAGTCTAGCCAAGCTATACAATATAATTAAATACTAAATACTTACTAAATTTTTACCCGGCCAGGCCTACCACTGCTCCTCTCAATTTTAATTAAGATTTTAATTGAATATTATTTTTTTTAGATTTTATTCCACTCTAACCCTTATAATAAAGTTAATAAATATTATTTAGTAATCATAATTTGAGTTTTACATAAACAACATTTTAGCTGCAAGCTGTCATTTTTTGGCAAACCTTCCATAGTATTAGAGCAAAAAATACAAATAATGTGCTAACTTTTATAAGTTAAACAAAAACACACTCACACACATAAACACATAAAATACACTTCTACATTCTTAAAGCGAATTGGTCAGAATGTGTGGATTGATTTTTTTAAACAGTAACACCGACAGTGGTGCCAGGTACTAACCTACATCATTTGAGTGACTAATAACCAGTACAGGTGTGTAATGTTTGCTATAGGAAAGTTTTAAGAGGAAACCCATTATGCACCCATCATGCACTTCCTGTTACTTTGCTGAGCATTTTAAGCATTAAGAGAAGCAAATAGTAATTTTTCTAAAATTTAATTGCCCCTCTCTAGGAAAACCGAAATCCTAACTCGTTTGCAAAACTTGCCCCTTTATCTGACAAGACACCTTGAGACAACTTGGTGGAGTTTGGTGGAAATTCCTTATTATCTTCGCAAGTTATAACTTTGAACAGAATTCTATGGGAGAAATGTCCACTCTGAGCTTCCATAAAGGGAATTCCGAAATTCCAATTGCTTAGAAAAGTTATAGCACACAGAGTCACAATAGGCTGAACAACTTTCCCAAGGAGAAGTAACATTTATGTAAGACGTCTCCATTTCAATGCCAATACGTTCACAAGTAATTTACATTTACAGCATTTGGAAGACGCCCTCATCCAGAGTGACTTATATTGATCCCTTTTATACAACTGAGCAATCAGTGGCAACTTGGTTGTGGTTGGAATCGAACCCTAATCGTCCAATTAGCGGTCCAACATCTCTGCGCTACTAATTCCCCACTTCTTACACTTTGTAGCTTCTCACAAACATGAGAATTTACAGAATTTCTTTCTTATTAACTGTGAGAAACTGACGAAACACGAGGTGGTGAGACAAACAACAGTTTATAGATAATTCAATTTATATTAGAAAATAACTGGTGTAAGCGATGTTCCACATTACATGTATTACCAATCAAATTATTTATTTTTTAAGTTTTAGTTATCAACACAGTAAACTGCTATTGTAGAAAAGGAATAAAACATTTTGGAACATACTGGAAAACACTTTTTTTACTTAACCTTCAGCCTTGCTTATTTATAAATCTCAGTAACACATGCTGCAACTAGCTAATCTAATACATTAACATTAATACATTTCATTTACATTTATGAATGTTTATTCAAAGTGACTTACGAGAGAGGTAATGTCACCTTCTGGCTTGTAAATGCTTTATTTAAGACTTTTGTCAGAGCCTTCAGGACTGTAAAGGTCTGTCCTGACACAAACATATGACAACACATATGCTACTGTAAATCAGTCCTTTTGAAGACAGTGTAATGCTAAAAAAAAAAAAAAAAAAAAAAAAAAGGTGCCCCGGTATGGGTTGTTTGGGTGACTAAATAATCCAGACTAAATACATCATCAGTTAGCAACATTATTTACAAATATGTCGAGGGTTAAACTAAACGTCAAATAAAATTTGTTGTCCCTCCGCATGAACACTTTAGGAGGACGTCTGAATCTGTCCTTTGTGTACGTATTCCAGAGCTGTGGCGATTGTCCTCATGTCCATCTCGATGCTGCGCGCCCAGTTCTCCACATCACCAATTTCCTAATACAGAAGATACGGGCAAAGATGATGAAGTAAATAGAATCTGAGGTATATGGAAATGTGTGAAAGATTTGTAAGATATTCATTTTAAACTGTTTTATTTACCCTAAAGCAGTGACTGTAACTTAGAGTAAGGCAAAGGGTATTTAACTAATCAGATATAATTTATAGATAAAGTTTAGGAAACGGCCAAAACTGATCAACTCTATTAAAACCAAAAATATATTAAATATAGTTTGCAACAATATAGTTTGCCTTCTATATTGAAAAAATAAATAAAAATAAAAAGCTACTTCCACCTTAAGATTTTCATACTCCAAGTATTCATTCTTAAAGCTTGCTTGCTGTGTGATTTTCTAAAGATCTTTCTAGGTTTTGGATAATTCCTTCTACAATTTCTGGCATTTGGCAGACGGCCTGAAACTAAGCCACTTCCTTTAATAATTTTCTTGTCCAGAGCGACGTACAAAAGTTCTTTGAGTCTCATCATTGATTCATTACATCACAAATTAAAGTGCAACAACCAAAAAAACTGTTGAAAAAAGACAGCACAGATCCATCAGAGCAGGTTAAGGGCCTTGCTAAGAGGCTCAGCGGGATTAGCTTAGTAGTGTTAGGAATTGAACCCTCGATCTTCCAATCAGCAGTCGAATAATTTAACCCGTGAGCTACCACTTCCACCTACATATCCTAGTAAAACAGTCCTACACCATAAGGCTACATGTTTGTAGGCAATAAACATACCTCCGTGAAGTAGGCAGCCCTTAAAAAATTATCAGTAAGACTCTGCCATTCGTTTGTGCTAATTTGTGCTGCAGAAATTAACGTTTGTGCTGGTTTGGTTTTTGAGATACTGAGCATTATTTTTATGACGGTGTGACGTCATTCTCCACCCCATGTTGCCCAAATTGCTCCAAACCAGCGCAGTTCATTTGTGCCCAATTTTTCCAGGAGCTGTGATGTCACTCTCCACCCCAGTTCATCTAAATCGCACAAATTTGGTGTTTGTGCTCTATTTGTGCTGCTAAAATAATCGTTAAATATATTTCTGCTACTCAGAAAAACAAATTGGGGCAGTGATGTCACTTTCCACCCCATGCTGTCTAAAAAACTCCAAACCGGTGCCAATCGTTTGTACTGGATTCCAGCTGGATTTGTGCTGTGATCTGCATAACAATAAAGGCAAAAATGCCAAAAAATATATACCTTTAAAAAAATTGTTAGCTTTTAAAAAGGCATTAGCTCAGTATTTAATCTATAGAAACTACATTATATAATTCCCAAATAAATGCTTCACAGCGTAAAAGCAAAAAAATTTAGGGTTTTTTCTTGCACTTTGTACTTTTTGATGAAAACAAATCAAGTTAATGTACCACAATTTATTGATACTTTGAATAAAAAAATGTAAAATATACTTAAGTACTGGAACAAAAGTATTTGTAATTAGATAGTTTTCCTGTACTGGTGTACGAAAAACAAGGTCCATAAACTGGTGTAAAAGGACTTGAGTGACCCGATTCCTGATCTCAACCTCACTGAACAATTTTGGAATGAACAGGAATGCTGGCTTATGCACCCGGTTTTCTCACATACCATTAGTGATCTTGCAAATGCTCTTGTGGCAAAATGAGCACAAATCCTCACAGCTCCGCTGCACAATCGAGTGGAGAGCCTTCTTACGAGCCTTCCTACACTTCTTAGAAAAGGGTATCATTGTTCATGGGGTTGGAGCAGGTACATATGGCTGTAACGGTGTCCAAAGTGTCCAAATACTTTTAAGCATACCAGGTTATTCTAATTAGATAATCGGTCAAAATGTCTGCAATGTTACTTTGCCGTCATCAAAAGCTCGAAAGAAGAGAGCTTACATCATCTGTGTAGACAACAGCCTAATGTGTCAACATGACATCATCAAATAAGTCATTTATAATCATTTAACTAATATATATAGATATATATATTATATATATATATATATATATATATATATTAGTTAATTGATCCAGTTGGTTAATTTTTTATTATATACGTCAAAAATGTTTGTTAAAAATGACGTGATATGATACCGATCACTCTGAACTCATTCTGTAAGGTTTGGAAGCAATAATGGTTTTCCTAGTAAAGAGGGGATAAACAGAGGTATTTGTGGCCTAGTCGAGTCAAGTCAGGTCACCATTCTTTCTATAGCGCTTTTTTACAATAAAGATTTACAGAATCAAATCAAATAAGACAATAACTTAAAAACACTCTTTAAGTCTTTTAATTAATATCTGTAAATTAAAAGTCCCCAACTAAGCAAGCCAGAAGCAACAGCGGCAAGAAACCAAAACTTCATCTGTGACATATTAGAGAGGAAAAAACCTTAGGAGAAACCAGGCTCAGTCGAGGGGGTGCAGTTCTCTAGAAGACAAGGTCATCGCTGGGAAACTGCCTCTGGGGGCTTATTTTCTCTGTTCTGATTCAAGTGTACTTTTGAAATGTAAAAGAGTCACTTATGATGAGGTGAAGTTATTTCCCAGGCTGACACACATGTGTGCGTTGCATTCTTCTAATTACAAATTGTTTGTATGGTAAGATTACAAATCTTTCTCATTAAAAATGGCTTGGGTTGGGATTTGCAAACAGTTATCTATGAGGACAGACTTAATCTTACCAGAGACAAAAGATTCTTTCAGTTACAGGACACCTAATCCAATAAACCTAAAGGCATGACCTGAAAATTAGCAAAGATGGCATTTAGGCTTTTGTAGGCGAGAGACAATGCTGGCAATGAGTGACTAGAATAGGTTAAATGTTTATAGGTTATACATTATGTGGTCAGAGTACAGACAACCTTTGTACGTCGATATAGCTACACCTTCCTATGATGCGCTCTGAAGTAGCCCACAGTAGCTTATGAGAAAAAAGATGTGCGTTACATTAATATTATGTTTTCTTAGCCACGTATACTTTTCGGGGTTATGCAGTCATAAGGTAACTCCAAAAAGTTAATATATCGTTAGTCGAAAAACAAGAGCATGAAATGTGCTACTATAATTTAACATTTTGAAGATACCGGTCATCCAATTGAAAAAACTGATACAAAATCAAATCTTAGTTAATCAAAATGTTAGTTAAACATTGCATTTTATACCATTTCTACCAAGACGACACTCTATCTAGGTTAACGGGATGTGGTAGTGCAGTGGTTAAGGTGTAGGATTGATAATCGGAGTATCAGGGTTCGATTCTCGAGCTGACACTGCTGGGCCCCTGAATGAAGGTTTATTAATTATTGCCATATCAGCTTCAGTGGCTATTTCAAGGCAAAACTAATAAAAAAATTAAATAGTTTATAAATAAAACAGGTGCATAACAATAAAATACATCAGTAACAATAAAATATAATATCAAATGTAGGATCTGAAAAAGTTTTTTTTTTTATTTATTTTTGTTAAGAATTCTACAATTCCAGGTCATCCTGATAAAAAGCGTCGTCTTATGACATTAAAAATAGAAGATTGCAAAAGTATGTGTTTTATTACAGTACTGACATTTTGGATGTCACATTTTGGATGCATTCACTTCTCCTTTAAGTAAATGCCCATGGGTAAGGCTAGTGTGACCGATCGGACATTTTGTATAAATAACTTCATCTCTCTTTTTATTCTCGTTTCGGATAAGAGCGTCTGCCAAATGCTGTAAATGTAAAATGTATTTTAAAAAAAACTGCAGTTTTATGGTTAACATCTTGTGTATTCAGATTTTCATACTAAGGAAAAAGAAAAAAAAAACACAGACTGTTTTTAATCCATTGCAAAGACAGCATCCGGAAATAAAACAGTATTAAAACACAAGATTAACAGGTTAGTTTGATATTCAGAGGATGAGTGAGCTCTTTAGCGCTAACGCAAAACAGCACAAATAACTAAGGCGCTACACAAACTTATGATGCTATGAATAGAACTCATAACAAAATCTTGCCTAGGGAGAATTTCCTAAGAAACTACTGGCAAATTATTTATTCGCCTCTCAAATTCAAGCATGAATAATTATTAAAAATAAAAATAATTCAACCGAATTACACGAAACTATATTTTGGGGGATAGCTTCCTTCCACAGTAGTATGCATCAGTAATGCGGTGTCTTTAGGGGTTTTTTACATAGACATGCTAAGCGCAATTTATGCGAATGACAGCAATGATACTGTACCTTTAACGCCTGGTTGAAGTTTTCCACCATGCTGATCCATTGGGAGGTCTGTTTAGCAAACTGGGATGCCTGCACCTGCAGCGTCTTCACTTCATGGTCCAGTTTGCGCTGATTAACATACATACGCCTGGGGCAACTCTGGTTAACAAAAAAAAAAAAAAAAAACAAAACGAACAAACCAACTCTTTATTCAGCAGATTCACCAAATTCATAGAAACAAAAAAAAGAAATAAAAGAGAGAAGCTGCTATACCAGCTAATAAATTAATTTGACGGTACATAATAAATTAAAGGTTTATAAATGTAATCCGTATAAGGACAACCAACAACTATCGTCTTTTACAATTTTTGCACATTGTAGAAATTGATATCTCATATTTTGTGTACAAATCTTTTGTTTTTTTTTTTACCCCAGACAGTTTTTACGCTGCAATCCCAGATTATGATTATGTCCACAGCACCTCGTGTCACATTTGCAGACCTATTTATTACTCAATTCATTATAAAACATTCATTATATCACAGGAAGCTGCTTTACTGAACTCTTACCCCACATTCATCCTTTTTACCAATAATCTACCACTTTTGTTTCAAACAACCAATCACTGGATTAGTTTTTGTTGTCCCAAAACAACCAATCACTGATAAGTTTTGTCCCAAACAACCAATTCACTGATTAGATTAGTTTTGTCCCAAACACCAATCAAAAAATCACTGATTGGTTTTGTCCCAAACAACCAATCACTGATTAGTTTTGTCCCAACAAACCAATACTGATTAGTTTTTTGTCCCAAACAACCATCACTGATTAGTTTTGTCCCAAACAACCAATCCATCACTGATTGGTTTTGTCCCAAACAACCAATTACTGATTAGTTTTTGTCCCAAACAACCAATCACTGATTGGTTTTGTCCCAAACAACCAATCACTATTTCGTAATGTTCTCAAAAACTAATCAATGTTCACTATTTTTTCTTTTCACCAATAGTTTACCACTTTTGTTCCGAACGACCAATCAAGTTTTTGGACCCGATTTTATGTGCAAATCTTTTTTTTTTTTTTTTTTTTTTACCCCAGACAGTTTTTACACTGCAATCCCAGATTATGATTATGTCCACAGCACCTTGTGTCACATGTGCAGACTTATTCATTACTCAATTCATTAAAAAAGCGTCACACGGGCGTCACAGGAAGCGGCTTTACTAAACTCTTACCCCACATTCAGGTGGTCCACTAAAGCCTCTGTTAAACAGGTGGCGGCTGCAACGGCTTCCCGGCGCCGGCGTTCTGTGTTAGAGGGAAACATGGAGAGCAGTGCTATTAACAGAACACATTTACACAACACAGCTAATGGAACTACATTTTCATAGCAATGGCAAACAAACGCTAATGTTTTATGAATAAAGCACAGACTAGAAAATAAAACTGGATTATTTCTCTAATACACCAAGTGACAGAACTGTGGGACCAACAATTATTATACTTTATACTATAGTATTATACTTAATCACCACTTGATTTACAATAAGAAAAGACTCATTACTGATCATTATTCTTTTTCAATGACCAATCACTGATCACTTTAAATCCTAATAGCAAATCACTGATTAGTATTTCTCCCCTCCTACCAATTGCTGATTATTGTTTCCACTATTGTTTCTTTATACCGCATTCGTTCCAAATGTCCAATCACTTATCAGTATTGTTCCAAACTACCAATCACTGCTTAGTAATGTTCCCTAAAAACCAATCACTGTACACTATTGTTTCCTTTATACCGCATTCGTTCCAAACGTCAAATCATTTATCAGTATTGTTCCAAACTACCAATCACTGCTTAGTAATGTTCCCTAACACCAATCACTGTACGCTATTGTTTTTTTTTTGACCAATAGTTGACCACTTCTCTTCCAGTTGACCAATCATTGTTTAGTAATCTTCCCTAAAAACCAATCACAGTTCACTACTGGTGTTTTTGACCAATAGTTGACCACTTTTGTTTCAAACAACCAATCACTGATTAGTTTTGTCTCAAACAACCAATCACTGCTTAGTAATATTTACTAAAAAACAATCACTGTACACTATTGTTCCTTTATACCAATAGTTGACCGCTTCTGTTCCAAACGTCCAATCACTTATCCAGTATTGTTCCAAACTACCAATCACTGCTTAGTAATGTTTCCAAAAACCAATCACTGTACACTATTGTTCCTTTACATTTACATTTGCAGCATTTGGCAGACGCCCTTATCCAGAGCGACATACAATTTTCATTGTTATACAGCTGAGCAATTGGGGGTTGGGGGCCCAGCGGTGGTGGTTTGGTGGGGCTGGGAATCGAGCATACAATCTTCAGGTTGGTAATCCAACACCCTAACCATGAGCCACCATTTCTCCCCCCTTTATACCAATAGTTGACTGTATTTGTTCCAAACGTCCAATCACTTATCAGTTTTGTACCAAACTACCAATCACTGCTTAGTAATGTTCCCTAAAAACCAATTACTGTACTCTATTGTTCCTTTTAACAAATAGTTAACCACTTTTGTTCCAATCGACCAATCGCTGCTTAGTAATGTTCCCTAAAAACCAATCACTGTACACTATTATTCCTTTGTACCAATAGTTAACCACTTTCGTTCCAAATGTCCAATCACTGATCAGTTTTGTTCCAATCAACCAATTACTATTCAGTAATGTTCCCTAAAAACCAATCACAGTTCACTATTGTTTCTTTTGACCAATAGTTGACCACTTCTCTTCCAGTTGACCAATCATTGTTTAGTAATCTTCCCTAAAAACCAATCACAGTTCACTGTTGTTTTTTTGACCAATAGTTGACCAATAATTTTGCATTTTCCCTTTATTAAACTTTAGTTACACAATTATTACACTATTATTACTATTATTAGTCTAAATAATCTAATATATATCAATTTTTTTTTCTGATATGCAAATGAAGTAGACGACTCATGATATATGTGATGATTTTCAGCGACTTAATAAAAGTGTTTAATGGGCTGTAATTTTGATTAATTTATGTAACTTAAATGTGAAATATTTATCAGACATGTAATTATAAAAATGTTGCTGTTCCTCGTTCTGTTTAAAAATTATTATCTTTATTATTAAATGATTTTTATTTCATCCTAAGAAAAAAATCCGTTTTTAATGTAAACGTCATACCTTGTAGCTCTTTCCTTTCGTTTTGTTTAGCTTGATGTTCCTTTAATAGTCGTGACAACATCGCTGCATCAATTAATGCATTAAAATTGATGCAATATTTCAGACAATAAAAATCCTCGAATTATTCGTTGTTGGCGTTTTTTGGGCCAAAGTCATGTGACGGAACAAACGCTATACGCGTGGGTCGACGTGTCAAATTAAAAGTCTACCGGTGGGTTTGTTAAAATAAAATTAAATGAATAAATGATTTTAATCATATTATAAACATTTACTGGTAAAAATCTAATGAAATTTAATAATTAATTGAATATCAGTGCAGCACTTATGCAACGTACTGATGAATAAGTCAATTACCTTTACTAATAATAAATACGTTTTTAAAGCAAGAGACACTTTCCTTATTTAACATAAGCAATACCAGTCTTTAAAACTATTTGTACATTTTTAATGATATATCTTTCTCCATACTTTCTTTCTTTAAGGGAGAGGTTTTAGAAACGTTACATTTTTACGTGTCTACGCATGACGCAAACCAGCTGTGATTGGTGGTTTTACATGTCAGTCAAACTTCAAACTTCAATTTCAAATCTATGTTTAATGTATTTAAATATAATCTTAAATTCTTTCTTAGACGCCCTTAGCGAAATGAAATCTAACTGTTTAATTTGTTTGTATTATAAAATTTGTTGTTACTATGACTATTATTATTTTAATTATTATTAATTAATTAATAATTTAATTATTATATTTTTTGCATACTAATTAATGCCAGTTTGTTTTTAATTAAAAATGCAATAAATAAAACTTAAATGCCAATCAAACGCTTTTTTTTCTCCATATAAAAGCTGCCCTAAACGCTCATTTTCTTCTGGATTTGTATAAGTAATAAAAGGCGTGTCAGAAATAACAGAAACCATAGAAATATGTTCGTTTTTCATTTTATGGAAAAACTTTTATTTTGCTATAGTTTCCGTTAGTGTTTCCGCTTAAGTTTTGTGACGCACTTCCGTAAAGTGTACGCCAGCTCAGAGAGGATGCTGTATAGAACACCAGCAGAAGAATGTTCTTTCTGACGGATTTTTCTATAGATTTTAATACATAAGGATATCCGAGGCTCGTTGGTGAGTTTGGTAACGGAGTAGTTTTTTTTGTCGTTGGTTTATTTAGTCGCTGTTATTGTAGCTGACATTAGAATGGAGGAGAATCAGTGATGTGCCGGAAAGCAGATGGCGTTTGTTTGTTCACTGCGGGTCCTACGAGCTGAAGCGGAAACACAGCCGGGCTGCTGTAATATGTGCACAACATCATGAACCTGAAGAAGTCCAGAAACTTCGGGGAATCTTCCATGTCTTTGGATGGGATTGGAAAACAAGGTAAAAGGGATTGACTTCATGATGTGTCACGTGATCACAATCAAACGAATAAAGCTTTATTATTTGTGGTCTAATCATACATTCGCCTCTACATGTCTGGCGTTTAGCAGAAGCCTTTATTTATACCTCTATCCCATTTTTTTGTAATCAAACTGAGTTGTTATAGGTTAAGGGCCTTGCTCAGGGGCCCAGATCAGGTCAGACAGGTTCTGTTTAAGTGATCTTTTGGTTTGACAGTTTCTGGCAGTAATCAAGCCTGGGCGTGGCCAGTGTGGGGAAGTGGTAGCTTAGTGGTTAAGGTGTTAGACTGATACCTTGAAGATCTAGACTTGATTCCCAGAACCACCAAGCTACCACTGTTGTGCCCCTAAGCAATTCCCTTAACCCCTAATTGCTCAGTTGTATAAAAGACACGATCTGGATAAGAGCCAAATTCTGGAAATGTAAATTGAACTAACTGCAGGGGTGGGGGGCAAATACTTTTTCACAGCAACTATGTGGGTTTGGATAGGTTTTTTTGCTGAAGTCTATCCAAGCCGTCTCTGAAAGGGCGAAAAGCAGGAGGGGTACACCCTGGACAGGTCGCCAGTCCTTCACAGGGCCACACCCACTCCTATGGGCAATTTAGAACAACCAATCAAACTAAAGTACAAGTTTTTGGACTTCGGGAGAAAACCGGAGAACCCGGAGTAAACCCACACAAACACCGGGAGACACACAGAGAAGGGTTTTTTTTATTTAATGTTTATTATTAACAAAAGAAGTGGAGGTGGTAGCTCAGTGGTTAAGGTGTTGGACTTCTGATTGGAAGATCAGGGTTTGATTCCCAGCACCACCAAAGATCTCACCGTTGGGCACCTGACCAAGCCTCATAACCCCCATTAGGACGTCTGCTAAATGCTGCAAATGTAAATCTTGGTCGAATCCCAGATGACTCCATTGTCTGTGGATAAGTGCACACTCTGGGGTGTGGAGGATTAGTTTTGATGATCTATTGCCCCGATTATCCAGCACAAAGGCATTTGGGATTCATGCCATGTTTGTCTGGTTGAGGTCAGTGCTATTTTTCAAAAACAACAAAATTGAGGGAAAAGGTGATACTATAGAAATGGTTTTATTTCCCAGCGTCTGACTTTGGCTTTCTGAGAGCATTTCTGCAATAACGTTAGGAAATCTTCCTTGCGCCATTGATGGATTGTGACCGCGTGTGTGTGCAGATGCAGGTGACACGAAGAGGAAGCGGAAGGTGGCTGAAATCACGCAAGCTCTGAACGCAACACCCGTGGACGTGGCTACGCTGAGAAGGATGGCCATCAGTGAAGGAGGACTTATGAGCCATGAAATCCGCCGTAAAGTCTGGCCTCGGTTACTAAACGTCCCCGATGAGAGCATCCCGGAAAAACTCGGTAAGGTTTGTGAAATGACGGGTTTGGTGGCTTTGTGTAGGTAGTCGATGTATCATTAAAACCTTTTTCTACCCAGATGAAGTGGATAGAGAAAATAACAAGGACTACAACCAAGTGCTTCTGGATGTGCAGAGATCTCTGAGACGCTTTCCTCCAGGTCAGTGGATGTACCGTAGGCATGGAACGATCGACCTGCCAAATTAAAAGTCAACGTGCGGGTTATGAAAATGACGGTACATGGCCTTGTCCCTTGTCCTCTAAATGTAGTGAAGTTGTCCTGTCCCCATAGCAGCTATCCAGTTCTCTTCTGAATTATTCAGCTGTTCATTGAAAAACTTCAGCCAGGCCTGTAAATGTTCTTTCTTGCAGGGGCTGCAGGATTTCGGTCTTTACAGCATAGGGTGTTACCATTTGTTTTCTTAGTGACTATGGTCCCTGCTTATGATCATTGAAACGCCACAAAGTGAGAGAGTTTTGTATTTTCTCCACATCCAATAATCACACCAACTGTTTTCACCTTCTCACCAAGCTGCTTGTCGATGTTCTTGTAGCCCATTCCAGCTATATGTAGGTCTACAATCTTGTCCCTGACACTATGCCCTTAGGTCATCCATGACCTGACGGGTTGATAAGTGCACATGGGAGCAAGTGCGCTGACATGCATAATTGCGCTAGTTTAAGGCACGTCACCCATCTGCATCAAACGTTATCGCTACGTCATCGCCGCGAAAGCCCTCAGACAAAAAAATGGCAGTACCAGCGGCCACGCTGTATGCAGTGTTGCTGCTAAAAATGATAATTACATGAATAAACTTTTACTTGCACTTAATTTTCCGATCCTTTTTCCAAAAGTCTGCCAAAATCACTCCGCTTTTTTCCTTCTTTGGTTTGAAACGGTACACCACCAAATAAATTCCGCGTAATATTCCTAAGCGAAGCCCGCTTGGACCCGCACTTACAAAAAGTTTGCATGAAGGACACATTGAGGGCGGAGAAGCTTACCAGCGAATTAGGACACCCTGCGCACTCGCTCCCCTCAGCGGGAACAGGTAAACGAGAGACACAAGGGTGCAAGTGCGAGTATCGGGACAGGGCCTTAATCATGAACATGAAATAAAGCTAAAGGAGTTTTTACAAAATTGGCTGAGAGTTCATGGCCAAAACATGACTTCTAAAACACTCAGCATTTCCTAATAGCGCTTTAATCCGGAGGGAAGAGGTTCAGTCTGATGCTCACTGTGATACACTGCAGGTATGCCCGATGAGCAGAGGATGGGACTGCAGGAGGAGCTGATCGACATCATCCTGCGCGTTCTGCAGAAAAACCCCCAGCTGCATTATTATCAGGGTTATCACGACATCGTTGTAACCTTTCTGCTCGTCCTGGGAGAGCGGCTAGCCACCGCGCTGGTGGAGAAACTTTCCACACATCATCTCAGGTGAATCAGCAATTTCCTACACCGTGTTGCCAGAAGTTTGTGGACGCCCGACCATAACAAACACACGTGATTTTTAAACATCTTATTCCAGATTTACTCCCACTTTTGTTGTTCGATTAATCTCCACTTTTCTAGTAAGATTTTCCGTTACTATTTGGAGCTTGGATGTGTGATGTGTGTGTGTGTGTGTTTACTCAGCTACAATAATATTAGTGAGATCAGACACTAACGTCAGCTGAGGAGGTCTGTGGTGCTCAGGTGTTCAGTTACAAGACAAAAATATTATTATTTTTCTAATAATTCCCAGATGCTGTTTATTGTTATTGTTGTTATTAATAGTAATTCAATAATTAAGCTTTTAAGAAACTTATTTTGGGTTATTTAGTCCGTCGTTAGGATGTGACCAATAAAAGGGGACGTGCCCTATTTTCAGTTTCAGCACATAAAAAAGGTCTGGATCTCAAACTGGATCCATGGACCTAAGAATAAGTTCCATGTGCTTCGGTGTCCTCCCCAGTCACCAGATCAGCGTCTAATTGAGCTCCCAATGTGTAGTCGGAACCGGAAATGAAAAGCTTGAATGTGATGCAATGATTTCAACACAGGCCAAAAGAATGATTGTAACAAATAATGTTGATTTCTTAATTTTTATCTTGAATGATTTTTTTATGCTCTTATATATTTGTGTATGTTGTCTGGTAAATAAGCAGATCAGTAAGAAATCTGAGTGGTATGAAACCTGTACACTTGTAAAGTATGTATATTTTATATATAGTATAGTCACTGCTTTAAAGAGGTAAAGAAGTGAGTACAGGCAGGTTGGAATGGGTGGAGAAACGCGTCAGGAGTGATGTGTGACAGGAGAATATCGGCTAGAATCAAGGGGAAAGTGTACAAGACAGTGGTGAGACCAGCTATGATGTATGGTTTAGAGACAGTGGTGAGACCAGCTATGATGTATGGTTTAGAGACAGTGGTGAGACCAGCTATGATGTATGGTTTAGAGACAGTGGTGAGACCAGCTATGATGTATGGTTTAGAGACCAGTGGTGAGACCTATGAGTATGATGTATGGTTTAGAGACAGTGGTGAGACCAGCTATGATGTATGGTTTTTAGAGACAGTGGTGAGACCAGCTATGATGTATGGTATGTTTTTTAGAGACAGTGGTGAGACAGCTCAGCAGTGGTGGACCAGGATGTATGGTTTAGAGACAGTAGTGCTGAGGAAGAGACAGGTGGCAGAGCTGGAAGTAGCAGAGCTGAAGATGTTGAGGTTTTCTTTGGGAGTGACGAGGTTGGACAGGATTAGAAACGAGTCCATCAGGGGGACGGCTCATGTTAGATGTTTTGGGTAGAAAGTCAGGGAAGCCAGATTGAGGTGGTTTGGACATGTACAGAGGAGGGATAGTGAATATTTTGGTAGGAGGATGTTAGAAATGAAGCTACCAGGCAGAAGGCAAAGAGGGAGACCAAAGATGGATTTGATATATGGATGCGATAAACGAGGACATGAAGTTAGTGGGTGTGAGTGAAGAGGATGTAGAGAATAGGGGTAGGTGGCGACAGATGATTCACTGTGGAGACCCTAAAAGGAAACTGCCGAAAGGAGGAGAAGAAGATGCTTACGTTTATAATCTATAAGAACTTCATTATAATTATACATTATGCCTTCACTTTTGCCACATGCTCCTTTTATTTTTAAATTATGCAATTGTTATTTGAGAACCAGGCTTTTATTTTCCTTTAAAGGGACTTTATGGACCCCACCATGGACAACACGAAGCACATCCTCAACTACCTAATGCCGATTATAGAGCGCGTTAACCCCGAGGTGTACGACTTCATGCAACAGTGAGTACATTTAGCACATAAGGTAAAATACATATTAAGTTTAAGTTCTTATTTGTCGTAATCATCTTCATGTGTGTTAATTGTTCAGTCATATTGTATTAAAATCTAAAAATAATTATTCTGTCATGACAGTTTTGTCTGACTTTTAATAAAGAAATTTATATTTAAATTATGATGACTGTCGTTTTGTGAAAATGCTAAAGGACTTTACTTTTTTTTCTTTAGTATTTTGTGGTTATTTAATGTAAAATGATGAAGCGTTATTTATTTTTCCCTTAGAGCTGAAGTGGGCACAATCTTTGCCCTGAGCTGGCTCATCACCTGGTTCGGCCATGTATTATCGGATTTCCGACACGTAGTGCGGTTGTACGATTTCTTCCTGGCCTGCCATCCACTGATGCCAATTTATTTTGCTGCTGTGGTGGGTTTGCTCGATCATCTTGCTAAACGTTTTTGTTTCTGTGGCTAGACTTCGTCTAGGATGGGTATTAATTTTCTCCGCTATTTTCAGTAAGCAGTGACGAGTAGACAGTTTTTGGCAGCTGAGTTTTACAGCACAAATATTTCCGTCCAGCTGTGCTCATATTGCAGACGCAGGCACTTTGTGTTTCTGCAGTATAGTAAATAATTTAGTAGCCATTATTGGAGAGTGCTTTTGATAGACATGATGTGTGCACCAGGTCAAAACAGCAGAAAAATGTAATCCTGGTAACATTCGAGGAAATATCCCACATTTTCCTATGAGAGATTTCTATAATGTACATAATGTGGGGCAGTGGTAGCTCAAATGGTTAAGGTGCTGAGTTGCTGATCTGAAGACCAGAAACACCTGGGCTCAAGCCCCACCACCGGCAAGCCAACCACCGTTGAGTCCTCGAGCAAGACCCTTAACCCCTCCTGCTCCAGGGGCGCTGCATCATAACTGACCCTGCGCCCTGACCCCAGCTTACTAAAATGGGATATGCGAAAAACACTGCATTTCATTGGCTCTGTACACGTACCTTCCACAATGACATTACAGTTGAATATTATTATTATATTATAAGTGGTAGCGCAGTGGTTAAGTTGTTGGACTACCAACTTGAGGACCCGGGTTTGTTTCCCAGCCCCACCAAGCCACCACCGCTGGGCCCCTGAGCAAGGCCCGTAACCCCTAATTGCTCAGTTGTATAACAAGAAATATTGTAAGTCGCTCTGGATAAGGGCGTCTGCCAAATGCTGCAATGTAGATGTAAATAATGACTTTTCCCTACATTGTCTATAAATTAGGGCAGTACGATATTGGGGGTAAAAACCGACGTCGCGATATTTAGTTTTTCTGCAATATAAAAAAATTCACCAGATGATTAACTAATTAAACAGAATTCTTTATTGAATTGTGGTGATTTTATAAGGTGTAAAATATAATACACAAATTATAATCATAGATGAATACAAAAGACCAAAGATGTAAATAAAATAGTGTTCGCTGGAGGAAATGGGGTAATCCGATAAAATCCCACTGTATGGACTTCATCGTATAGATTAACATCCTTGTTAAAGCTACAGAAGTGATCGTTTCCTGTAGCTAACTGCTTTTTACACAGCAACAGAAGTAAACATTTACTCTATTTTTAAGCGTCACAATCAATCCACAAATCACATTGTCGTGCAGTCGACTATAATCCCCACTTGACGTTGCACATCCTGTAATTTGACGATTGTAAATACACACATTGGGATGTCGATGCTGAAACGATATACTGTGCAGCCCTACTATAAATACATATACATTTTCGACTATAATGAGAAAAATTATATCACATGACTATTTCGAAATATATATGATTTAATGCAGTGGTTCCCAAATTTTGTTCTGCTGAGTCCATCTTTGTATAATAAGAAACAGAAATCAGCTATAATGGCGCGCCTGTCGGATTGGGAATCACTGACCTAACGTAAGGATGTGCAGTTGCGCTGTAGAACAAGTCTGTACTTTACTGCTCAGTAGAGAATGATATGGCACTTATGCGAATATGTTGGCGTGGAAATAAGGTTGAGTCTGCAGAGTTTAAGGCGACTTTAGCAAAACTACACAAAACGTCTGTATGAGTAAGCAGATTGCTGATGGTAAATCTTATTAGTAAAGGCAATAAACAAATAAAAAAATAAAGTAATATTTCAAATATATAAAATAATATGAATAGACCAGCTAGAACCAAGGGGAAGGTGTATAAGACAGTGATGAGACCAGCTATGATGTATGGTTTAGAGACAGTGGCGCTGAGGAAGAGACAGGTGGCAGCTGGAAAAAGCAGAGCTGAAGATGGTGTTCTTTGGGAGGGACGAGGTTGGACAGGATTAGGAACGAGTCCATCAGGTGGACGGCTCATGTTAGATGTTTTGGGAAGAAAGTCAGGGAAGCCCGATTGAGGTGGTTTGGACATGTACAGAGGAGGGAAAGTGAATATATTGGTAGGAGGGTGTTAGAAATGTATCTACAGAGCAGAAGACAAAGAGGAGGACCAAAGAGGAGGTATATGCAATAAATGAGGACATGAAGTTAGTGGGTGTGAGTGAAGAGGATGTAGAGAATAGGGGTAGGTGGAGACAGATGATTCGCTGTGGCGACCCCTAAAAGGGAACAGCCGAAAGGAGAAGGAGAAGAAGAAGATACGTAAAATAATATGAAATATTTATATGAATAAATACATTAAAAGTAAGAGTAAATATTGTAATTGTTTGGTATTTTCAAAAGTTGAAATGATTTCATTGTTTTAACTAAAACTAATTTTTAACTATTAACTTAACTAATTGCAAAAGCCAGAAAAAATGGCTGATTATTCGATTAATCATTCCAACAATCGCTGATGAATTTACTATTAAAATGATGTTTTTTCTAAAAAAAAAAGTACTGTTTTCTTTATATAACAGAAATTATCTGTTTAGTATTTTTTAAAATAAGTATTAGTGCTTAATTGCAATATCTGAAAAATCAAAAACTACATATAATAAAAAATACAGGTGAAATTAGCAGGTAACGGTACTAAAAATAACGCTACGCTAGTGATGCTACGACAGGCATATACCACCTTTATTATAAAATATGTAAGTTATAACTATTATAAAAACCCCTATAATTACATATAATTAATAGTAGTAATTTCTCACCTGTTCCTGGTGTCTGTGTTCAGATCGTGTTGTATCGGGAGGAGGAGGTGCTGGACTGTGAGTGTGACATGGCCATGATGCACCACCTGCTCTCTCAGATCCCTCAAGACCTCCCCTACGAAACCCTGATCAGCCGAGCCGGAGACCTTTTCGTACAGTTCCCTCCGTCTGAGTTGGCGAAAGGAGCAACTCGGGAGCGAGCTCAGCAGTAAGTCAGCTTCCCTGCCACGCACTTCCTCCCTAGAGAGCTAGAATGACAAATTGCACTAAGAAAAAAATTAAAAGGCTAATTAAATATTTTTTAGTTAAACATTAAAAGTCTGTCTGACGTTACTGAAGCGCCGAATGAGGCAATTTATGGCTTTTATTATGTGTTTTAAACTTTCAGACCATATACAGTGGTACAGTGGTACCTTGACTTAACACTGCGTCCTAACTAACGATTTTTTCAAAATACGAGTCGTCTCACCGCCATTTTTTTTTTTTTTGGCTTTTTTTTTTTGCATCCTGTGTCACTCGATAGCCAGTCAGACATGAGTCGTTTGATCTCCAAGGTAAATGCTGTACATTATACTTAATAAAACCAGTTTCTTGCGGTACGTTCTAAGTGTATTGTTTTTTTTATACAATATTCGTTATGTATATTTTTCTTATTTAAAAACATTTAACAAAAAATTTGCTGTGTGTTTTTTGGGGACCCGAAAAAGATTAATGGCATTTTGTATTGTTTCAATGGTAAAAATTGATCCGACATACGAGTAATTTGAGTTACGAGCTCCGTCACGGAACGAATTAAACTCATAAGTCAAGGCACCCCTGTAGTTCCTTAAAAACCAGCCAATTCCTGTATATAGATTTTGTGATGGTCTATTTGTGGTTTCTGTACAGCGTGATGTCTCATGTCTAAGGTCTTTATTCTCATAAAGTGATGTCTCATGTCTAAGGTCTTTATTCTCTCTTCCAGAACAGCCGCGTCGACCTTTACGGACTTTGATCTGGCCTCGGCGCAGCAGCAACCTGAAACAGTGCTTCGTCGCAGACAGAGAGAACAGAAGCAACAGCAGAAGCAGCACGGCAGCACCCTCAACCCTCAGAGTGGCACCGTGTCCGTGATTCGACCTGCCGCTCGCCGACTGGTCAGACTGGCGGTGATGGGCATCACCGTAGCACTGGGGGCCGCTGCATTGGCTGTAGTGAACTCTGCTTTAGAGTGGGCACCTAAACTTGACCTCCTGTTTCCTTAACCTGCACCAACCAGACCAGGACATCGCAATGGAGTGTCTTTATTGGTTTGTTTGGGTTTTTTTTTTCTAAAGCCTTGGTAACGTCAGGCTATAGGAAAGATTACAGCAGCGTTTTTGTTTTTCTTCGCCAATAGGTTTAAGCTAAGGAACAGGAACCCATGAAAAGTGCTTCTGTTAAGATAAACTGTGAAAGATTTTACTCGAGCTGATTGGTTTGTCAGAAGTGATCACATGTGCGTGCAGCCTCTAACTAGTAACTTTATGAATTCTGGATCCATTGTGAATTTTGTAAATCTGTAATTTGTTAAAAGTTTGTATGTTTCCTTATCACATGGCCACACACTCAACAGTGCTGTAAAGCGGATCACCACCGTAACTCGCTGCCGTTTAAGACTCACACACTCAGTTCTCTAAAACTGCCCGCTTTACCCCGGCCCTCTCAGTGATCTGGACCCGTCCGCGTAGCTACTGTCACCTATTTTAATCTAATTTAGCCTCTTTTTTTTTTCTTTTTTTTTTTTTTGTTTTATTCATTTGGTCCTACTTTATGACCACTCGACCACCAATCCTTTCTGGAAGTAAGATTTCCTAACTATTCTAATCATGTTCTTTTGGCGTCATAACCAGTCATTAGCAAACGTAGCATTAAGTTTTAAAGGAATTAGTTTTTGCAGCTCTGCTATGGTAAAGGCGTTATAAGGTATGATGTGTAATATGTTCAGTATAAAAGGGTTATACCTCCAGGTTATATTCTCAAGGTTGCCGAGAGTGTGCTGAAGTGGTTAAGGTGTTGGACTGCTAACTGGAAGATCGGGGTTCGAGTCCCAGCGCCATCAAGTTACCACTGTTGGGCCCCTGAGCAAGGCGCTTAACCTCTTAATTTCTAAGTTGTACAAAAGGGGATAACTATAAGTTGCTCTGGATAAGGGCGTCTGCCAATATGGGCCAATAGCCTGTTTAGCCAAAAGTTTGTGGACACCTGACCATTACAAACGGGTCATTTTAAACATCTTATTCCAGATTTACTCCTCGTTTTGTTGTTGGATTAATCTCCACTCTTCAAGTCTTTCCACTAGAATTTGGACCATGAATGTGAGATATGTGTTTATTCTGCTACAATAGTATTAGTGAGATCAGACACTAACGTCAGATAAGGAGGTCTGCGGTGCAGTCGGTGTTCCAGTTCTTCCATCAGTGTTTAGGGAGGTTAAGATCAGAGCTCCAATCAGAACACACCAGTGGAATTTTGCGCACAGGGACATGCTGGAACAATGTTGGAGTCTCTTAGTTTCAGTGAAAGATTAATGTAACACTACAACATGCAAAAAGACATCCTAGACAACTGTGTGTGCTCCAAATTTATAGCAACGTTTTGGAGAGGAACCACATCTGGATCTGATGGTGAGGTGGCAAAATTTTGGCCGTAAATTCATTATTAAAAAATATTGAGACCAAAAACTATTTTAAATCCGTTTTATTAGCACTTTTTTTTGCAGTTAATACAACACTCAGTTTATTTGTATTCAGTTAAAGAGCAGATACTGAAAATTGTCTCAGTTTGTATACATTTTTATTTTGTTTAGGCAAAAAAAATGTGCCATTTTATGTATAAGTATATTATACCGTTAAAATTATATGGAACACCGGCTGTATTATTCTAACACCTGGTTTACCTATATAAGCACACACTTAACAAACACAGTAAAAAAAACTTTGGCCCATTTTCTGAAATATTTTTAGCTAATGATAAACTATGGAAATAAAAATCAGCAACTATCCAAACTGAAGATTGTGTGAAATCTAAATCAGCGTCTCGGACAAATCTATTATCATTATTTTATTATTTAAGACAATTTCTGTTCCTTTACTGTATCTGTAAGTTGAGGCCTTAATTCTGTACTATAACAAGCTTAAAGACTAAACAGTGGAATTGCTTTAGTTAATTAATGATCTGTTTATACATGCTTTAGAAACGGTGCATACAAATATATATCTGGGGTTTTTTTTATCATCACTTTATAAGTTTGATAAGTCCAAACACTTGCTCATGTACCATCACATCTCTGCTCAATTCATGTGTTTTTTAATCATTTATTTGCACTAAAAATGGATGTTTGCCTGGTGCATTTTGCTGTTGCTCTGATTCGCTCGTTTATTTAACGATGTTTGATTAATCAGCAGAAAATGTTGACCAACGAATAAACTTGTAGGAAACCGTAAAAATGGCTGAGTTTAAGATTTTGATGCACGTAATGATGTTTATTTCTCACACATCATTTACAAACATAACTAGTTTAACATTGGATTTGCTTACATTGATGATGATAATAATAATAATCATCAGTAGTTTATTACGCTAAGCTTCCGGGTGGAAAAATGTTATCAGGAGGTCAGGGGTTCAAATCCTGAGGATGACATTGGTCAATTTTGGGATGGGAGTTTTAAAAAAAAAAAGGAAAAGTGGCTGTGCTTCTTTGTGGAGTGGATGGAATACTCTTTTCCCCCTGAAACCAGGTTATTATTTATCAACTCATCTCCAGAAAAAACAAATGCTACAGAAAATCGTCATTAACTTAATACATCTTAATGCCATAATGCTTAATGTGCAAGATCTGCTTTGGTCATTACCACAAAAAAAACCCCCACAATTTATTCAATAAAAAAAAAAACCCAAAATGAGAACCCCTATAACAAAAATAATAGTGGTGGTGTTTTTCTGTAAACAGTTCATGTAAAGATTAGAAAGATTGTAATGACATCACCTAATGAGGAGGGTTTTTTTAATGCAAGTAAAGAAATTTGATCTTCCCTTTGATCAGTGGCAGTTTTGACAATTTGGGTGACAAGAGACGCCGTTGATGCGACATTTACATCCAGCTGAGGTGTCTCCAGGACCCTAAGGACGAAAAACGAGGTCATGGTTATGATCTCATTGAAGCCAATAGAATGTAGACAGAATTGTGTCATAAAATCTACAGCAACATGTTAATTACCTAATTTATTGATTTATTTTTAATAACAGGCTATAACATGTTATGGTTTCCTTAGCAACAAACTGATCTCTAAGCTAATCAGGCTCAAAATGGAATTTTTAGCGATAGCTGCTACAGTATTGGTATTGCTACACAATTGGTTTGGTATAAGAGAAATAAAAACACTAGAACTTCCTTGGTATTGGGATATAAATCAACTTCAGAATAGTAACAGTGATTCCGCTTCAAAGCAGATTGCATCACATCACCCTGTCAATAATTACGCTTAAGTTAGCATATCAGATTTTTATACCTCCTGAAACAGATAAGCTTTAGAAATAAAAAGATTTACTGCACCACAGACCATGAAACTATAACTCTATAATATGCTTCTGTTATGATAGTACAGGCGTATCTGGGAAACGCTCACACTCTGACCAGAGAGATGTTTTGGGACGTGAACTGTGCTGGACTGCAGTTACCTGAGGACCCCATCTGGCCTGCTTGGTCACCCAACAGATTTCTGTCTTACACATGAGGCAGCAGATCCAGTCGCAGCCGTCTTTCTTCTGGATGATGATTTTGCATTTAGGACAGTACATGGCTTCACCATTCTGCAGCATCATCTGCAATAAACCGGCCATGTTAGCATTCTGAGGGACGGGTTTATGGGTGGTTAAAAAAAGAAACGGTTTCAAAAATTAAAGAAACAAAAGGATTTTTTTTCTACATGTAGTCGATTCATCAGTTTATGTTTGCTGTCTTCATGTGCGATGTAATTTTCCTGAGAAATTAAAAATCCGCCTTGAACTACATGCATTTTTTTAATGTACCATGTTTATGCACACAAACATCTATTTCTATCTATCAGTCTGTCTATCTGTCTGTCTGTCTATCTGTCTATCATTTATCTTGCATTTGGCAGACGCCCTTATCCAGAGCGACTTACAATATTCCTTGTTATACAACTGAGCAATTGGGGGTTAAGGGCCTTGCTCAGGGGCCCAGCAGCGGTGGCTTGGTCGACCTGGGAATCGAACCCACAAACTTTGGGTTGGTAATCCAACACCTTAACCATGAGCCACCACTTCCTGCCTTCATCTTCTCTATCTATCTACTCTGTCTGTCTATCTGTTTATCCATCTCTCTATCTATCTACTCTGTCTGTTTATCTGTCCAACTATCTATCTATCTATCTATCTATCTATCTATCTATCTATCTATCTATCTATCTATCTCTACTATCTATCTACCTACTCTATCTGCTATCTATCTATCTATCTATCTATCTATCTATCTGTCCTGTCTGTCTAATTATATATCTATCTATCTATCTATCTATCTATTCGTCTGTCTGTCTGTCTATCTATCTATCTATCCATCCATCCATCCACCAATTTTTTTTAAATGTTTACTAAATTTCTCTCTCCAAATTATTACTTTACTCAATCTCCACAAACTTCACTCCAACCTTTTCTAGATTATAATATTCCTGAATGCTTTTTAGTGCAGTCATTATCCGTTTTTAACCTTAAAAATAAGTCTTCGTTTTAACATTTTGAAAACGTATCTGTGTTTATATTAACTTAGTATCTCATGTCTTCTTAACCAAACCCAAGCAAGAATATTAGTACGATGATACTTTGCTATTTCGTTGAATTTTACAAATGATCTATCTCCTCAACCTCACCCCCAAAAACTTGCTACCTTTCTAGTTATCTATCTCATGTCTTCGTCTTTCTCTCTCCGCTCTTCCTACTCCTACTTGCCACTGAATGAATTGATGAGAGACAGAAATATTCTTAGCAACATTCAGTATCGTCTTCCAGACACGTGAGAGTAACTAACCGCACTGGAAACCTGAGGCCTGAGGTAAATTTAACTTTAGATTAGAAATGTTAGATTAGATTATCTTTATAGGTTGTTCAGTTCTTTAGTAGAACTTAGTGGTTCCAGCATGACAATGTTCCCGGGCTAAATGAACAAATCCACAAAGCTTTACTGCACCAGAGAGTGAAGGATATTAAGGGTTAAAACGGAGACTAAACATGGAATAGAATTAAAAAAACACACACATATGGAGGTAATTTGTCGATATTATGTTGTTACTATAGTCTGGATGGTGTGTAAATATGTTCTGGTTGTCTAACCTCTACGATCTCCGTGGTTCGTTTGGCGGCAGCGTCGTTCTCCGCTCTGAGGCGAAGGTCGTCTTGGTACTCTTTACAGTTCATGTCTTTGTGAATGGCCTATAACAGACACACACCTTCGTATACTGTATGTTTTGTCTTCTATTTATAATCATGTTATAATTAGGGCTGGTAAACATAATGTTTAATGTAATTAATCACATTTAATCGCAGATAGATATTAGACGGACAAGTCATTGTACAGTGGCTCGGTGTAATCGCATGACAGGGTAACTATTATATCGAAGGGTTAATAACAGACGGTTATATTAAGGGTTAATAACTGTTCAGTGGAGTGTGGTGTTGTTTGTAGTATCTGTTGTTTTAAACATTATAATACATAAACATAGAATAAACGAGCGGTACACCGAATATGTGAGGCAGAAATGCATACAGCGCCACCCAGCGCACAGGAATCACTCCTTCTGTAGCTGGTGTGTCACTGCGCGGCTAGTTTTCTATAAACATAAACACAGCATATGTAAGTTACTTTAACTCATTGTGGTCACTGTGGACACGAGTGTTATCTGACCCCCGAAAGCAAACGCAGACTTCCAAGCCACTTTTTCTTAGTTTTTTTTGGTTAATTTCAAGCATATTTTACATAAGAAGCAACAAGAAAAGCTCACTAGTCATTTTTTTTAACTACGATTAACTACGCAAGCATTCCAAGTTCCTGCTAGCGATTCAGCAATACATATAAAAATTACTTTCGGCCATCGAGACTGTAATGATGTCATGTGGGAGATGTGTAGTTTTTGGTACAAGGCCGTGGAGAGGTGAAATGTTAACACGTTATTTTCTATTTATTCAATTAATTATCCTAAAAACATTCAAAGGCGTTTTCACAGCTTTGCGCACCTTGCAAAGAAGACAGTTGGTTGCATTGCAGATGTCGCAGGCAAACTCGTTGACATCGTCTTCAAATATGCACCAGCCGGGGCAGTCCAGGGTTTTACAGTGGTAACTGTTCTCACTGCGTGATTCTGCAATTTTTAGCCTCAGCTCTAAAAACTTCTGGTACTCATTAAGTGACAGGAGCTGGAAAACATAACATTTTTTATGAAATTTTAGCCAACAGCTGTGAGTGGAAGGGTAAAACCTGTGCCGAATATATAGACACTGCAATTATTACCTACCTACGGATATAAAATTCAATTCAATTAAATGTCTTGACATCGTACAGCAAAACAGTTGTAAAATACCAGGTCTAATTTTAAGGGTGCTAAAAAAAAACTAGTGTTATAAAAGAATCATCTAAAGGCTTCCCCCACATTAACCTCACTTATTTTCATTTCAGACACCAGGCATTTTTCACCCTCTTTATTTCTGCTTGGTTGGTATTTTAAAGCTGAAACTTTACTGGGTTGTTTTGTTTTGCACAGTTTCCTCCCATAGCCCAAAAACATGTATGTTAGGTTGATTAGTGATTTTTAATTGCCTATAAGAGTGGGGGTGAGTGTGTGTGTGGCCCTGTGATGGACTGGTGACCTGTCCAGGGTGTTACCCCTCCTGCCCTTTCAGAGACAGCTGGGATAGACACCAGCAGATCCCTGTGACCCCCAATTAGGGAATAAGCAGGTATAGAAGTCAAATAAATGAATGAATGAATGAATAGACAAATCTTTTAAAAAGTTAATTAATTTGTGTTCTTGTATCCGGCACAGACCATGAAAGACTCAAGTGTAAATCAGTAACAACACAGACAACACAACTATTATTCTATGTTTCCTGATAAAGAGTTATGGGGTTTTTATATGTATATATTCGACCATTTTGCCATTATTGTTAGTACAGATCAGAGACTGAAATGTGGAAAGAGAGGGGGGTGGAGCCAGAATCGAACCCAGGTTCGCTGGAGCACAGCAGCGCAAGGGTGCCAGCTTGAGAAAAAGATATATGTATTTAAATACAGATTAAGAATACAGATATATATTATATATCATCTACTGTAATTAATAGCATACGATTTTTCTTTACTGGACCCCCAAACACTCCTCCAGCATAACAATGCACCTGTGCGCAAATCCTCTGAGCTCCATGATGTCATAATGTGTTATGATTATGAGTTGCAGAATTGGGGTGTTTCGCACAGAGCACTGAACTTAACAGCACTAAACACATTTGAGATAAACTGGAACACTGACCATAACCTAGACCACCTCACCCTAACATTAGAGCATAAATAGGGTAAGTGGTAGCACAGTGGTTAAAGTGTGTTTTGCCCTTATCCAACCCACAATCGAACCCACAATCTTCAGGTTGGTAGCCCAACACCTTAACCATGAGCCACCGCTTCCCCACAAAAGGAATACTCTCATGCTTTAACATACAAAGATATTGTAGACAACTGTGTGCTGCCAATTTACAGTATTAGATTAAATGTAACTTTATTGTCATTGCACAAAGTTACCAGGCAACGAAATGCAGTATTAAAACCATGTGGGTGAGCATAGACTTTTGGCCATATAGTCTAGCCCATCAGGAAAATTTTTACCTTTAAAATCCGAGGAATCGGTACAGCCGAATGCATGATTCCACACACCAAAACCCTTTTTACATTTTTAATTATCAGAACTTACTGTTTTAATTTCCCGGTCCTGAAGCACGCAGTTACACGAATATTCCCCGTCTGCGTAAGGACACACCACTTCTGCGTCCATACAGTTCACAATAGTCAAATTCAAACATTCTCTGTGAAAAAAAAAAAAACTGTTATATAGTCACTTTTTTCACATTTAGGATTAAGTGGTACCGATTTATCACCTGCAGAAGCTGTGAAGGCATTCTCGTAGAGTGACGCCCTCTCCCGCCAGGACCTGCTCGCAGCAGATCGGACAGGAAAGCTCCTCCTTGTTACTAATCAAGTCCTGATTGTCTGTCTCTAGCAGACTGAGGAAATTCTTCTGTCGCTCCTCTAGGATGGACTGGGGAGATTTTATGTCGTCGACACAATTTTAAATATTAAAAGCGGCAACAGGTGTGCGATTGTAATAATATGGTAATTATTACACGGTTACAGTACAGGTTATCTTACATTACAGTACATTTCTGTAGAAAGCTAAAAGCGGGGCTGTTTTTACTCTACATAAATAAAATCCTCTAATCTTACTAGAGGTTTTGTTTAGGGGTTAGAGATTTAGGGATTAAGGTTTGAGGGTTAGAGATTTTGGGATTAGATATTCAGGTATTAAATATTTAGAGATTGGGTATTTAGGGGTTAGGGTTTAAGGGTTAGACATTTAGAAATTAAGGTTTAGGGGTTAGATATTCAGGGATTAAGTATTTAGGGATTGGGGTAAAATATTTAGGGATTAGGTATTTAGGGGTAAGGGTTAAGGGGTTAGAGATTTAGAGAAGAGATATTCAGGTATTAAATGTTTAGGGATTGGGGCAGATATTTAGGGTTTGGGGTTAAAGATTTAGGAATTAAGGTTTAGGTTTAAAATATTTTGGAATTAGATATTCAGGGATTAATTATTTATGGATTGGGGTTAAATATTTAGGGATTAGGTAGTTAGGGGTTAGGGGTTAAAGATTTAGAGTTTAAGGTTTAGGGGTTAGAGATTTGGGGGTTAGATATTTAGGGATTAGGTAATTAGGGGTTAGGGGTTAGGGTTAAGTGGTTAAAGATTTAGGGATTAAGGTTTGGGGGTTAAAGATTTGGGAGTTAGATATTCAGGGATTTAATATTTAGGGATTGGGGTTAGATATTTATGGATCAGGTATTTAGAGGTTAGGGTTTAGTGGTTAAAGATTTAGAGATTAAGGTTTAGGGGTTAGAGATTTCGGGGTTAGATATTCAGGGATTAATTATTTAGGGCTTGGGGTTAGATATTTAGGGGTTAGATATTTAGGGGTTAAATCTAATGAGACATATTGGGGTAGAGGTACTTATTGCATATTGTTTGGGTGATTGTGTCGTTCCCCATTTCATTTCTTTCTTCAATGTATTCGATGAAGTGCTGAGCTGTATTTATTTTATTTTATTGTAATGTTTGAAAATTATTAAACAACAACAACAACAATCTCCAGCATTTACACAGAACAGTGTGACAAGCATACAGTAAGCAGCAACCATCTTCCTTAGACATGTCAGAAGAAAATGGACAGATTTGTTTAAGATCTGGTTTCAGAAGGTGGCAGTAACTCAATCAACCACTCTGTACAACTATCCTAAGCAGAAAAGCACGGCTGGAAAGATAAGAGCAACAGAAGAAGAAGAAGAAGAAGAACCTGTTCATACTGTAGACTGGCCATATTTTCTTGTTGAATTCGGAGTTTCTCCTCCTCATCCGGCTGGTATATATCTGGGATTTTGTAGTTTTCTGGTCTGGCAGCGCTGCACATTGCACAACCTGGTCGTGTGGGTTTGTTTACATACGTACACAGCACACAAGACCACCCCATCTAGAACCACAACAAATACATTTTTTATTTATAATTAATAATGAAATTATGATAATTGCACAGCTACAAGAGGTATTAATCATTTATAAGTATATGTTGGTACGTTTTAGTATTAGGGGCAAAATGGTATTTTGGGGGGTATTTTTGTAGTATATGTACAAAATGGAGAATGTTCACAAAGAATTAGTCATTGTTATTATTTGTAAAAAAAAAATTAAAAAAAAGCCAGTTTCCGCCACAGTTAAGAAGGAAAATGTGATTCCGTAATTCGTTATAATGTAATCAACCAGAATGTTGTGGCTTGGTCATATTTTATGTTTAAGCAGGTGGGTAAAATCTCACCACTGGTTTGGGAGAAGGTGCTGGGGAGACTTTACGTTCAGGAGACATTTGAGGTTGTTTCCTTCGAGCTCCCGGGTCTGCACCTCTACTGAGCACCTCAATGTTCTCGATTATACCTAAAACAGCAAAAAAAGCAAGCAGGTGGCGTTTACAGGGATGCTGGGGGGTGGGGTGGGGTGTTGGGTTGGTGTAGTTAGGATGATTGTAAGGGCCCACCCACTTAGGGGCTCCCCAGAGATCTGGTTTTTTTTTTAGTAGTAACAATACTAGCAGTAATGTAATAGTATGTTTAGTGCAGAATGGGTGGGGTAGAAGGGCCCAAGCCCATATTCTTTTAAAAGGCCCAAAATTGCTAGTGGCACCCCACAGATAGATTCAAGACCAAATCTAAAGAATTTATACCGCCTAGCCTTCTGTTCTGCTCCTCCTGTTTCTGCTGTTCACGGCTGAGTTTGGCAGAATGTGCAGACCTGATGAAGAGAAACGCCTGATCATCATCACTGATCACGCTGTGGCTGAACAGAGTGTCTTCATCCTTAACAAAACGCTTTCCTATGATCCAACACTGTAGTGACGGGTGAAAGCCATAGTCTTGGTTAACCTGAAGAAAAAAAACAGATCATCAAGTAGTAAAAGACTGGGTGGGGTCAGGAGTCCAATTTACACCAAAACAACAGCCATAGGTGCAATAAAATCTATTAATCATTCACCTATATTATAAAAATAAACACTTGTATGTTTGACTGAAATAATTGCCTCAAAAAATGAGAACTAAAATACTATACGCTGTACTGTACTGTTCGCTGACCAGGCTGTATGCGTCCCCCTGGTAGAAATCCCGAATGTTGGTGATCCCCGTAGCTCCGAACTAGCCGAATCAGACCTGGGGTAGCTGCTAGACCTAATTCCTATTAGGAGAGACTTACTGTCTCAAACAGCAGGCATGATCCTGCGTTCCTGCTCGGAACTGTGGTACATGTGTGGCTACTTCAGGGCCACTAAAAGAGCTGGATGCTTTGCATGCATGTAATTTTAAAGAGTGCATGTGCCTGAGGCCAAAGTGACCCCTATGCCGATGTTTCCCTGTGCCTGATAGTTCACCTCACCCTGCTCTATTTAGCACAGTAGTGGTTATTTTATTATGCATCCTCTACCTGTAGGCTACCACTTTTATAGGATTTACTGTTATTTACGAGTACTGAGCAACATTCTATGTGTTCTTTGCCCTCTTCTGTGCAGTTACTCTCATGTTTAGGTGCTCCTTCAGCATAGTTTTCTAGAGATATGTTTAGGCTTCCACCATACTGTGGGCCCTTTAGTATGGTCTATTTCTGTCCTAAAATGCCTCTCTAGGGCATGTGCGCTTCCACCCGGTTAGTGCGGATTGCTCTGTTTTCAGTACATTCTTGGCAAGTAGCTCCTTCTTTTGGTGTAACTGCAGCTTGCCCTAGGATGGTCCTATTGGTTTATGAACGGTGGATTTTCCTGTAGAAACTGTCTGCCTGCACGGCGTCATTAAACAGCATTCCCATAGCAAGATGCTCTGCAATGTCAAGTAAAGTTCACAAGGGAACGTATCTGGTTACTTGTGTAACCTTTTCCTGAGAGCGAGAACAAGGCATTATGGTCATCTCCACATTTGCAGAAGGTTGCGAGTAATGTTCAGGCTCAGATTTTAAAATATTGGCGCCCTGCGCCGACTTACTTTTCACAGTGGCAGCACATACTTATTGCTCATTTGCATACAGGCAACAAAAGGCCAGTTAATTGCACTGGACTGCACTGGAGTGGAATAATCTTTAGAAAGAAAGAGCAGATGAATGAATCCCTCAGTGATTTGAAGCACTAAACCATGCTTCTACCACCATACTTTATAGTTTTTAATAGTCTTGCTTAGCTTTGTACTTTTATTAAACACACTATTGAAGATAAAAAGTTTTGCCAAAAAGTTTATTGTTTCTCAACAACATTGATTAAGTCATGTTGTGAAACATCCAGTTGGCTTTTTGCACACAGCAGCAAAACGTGCGTTAGTTTCACATCTCAAATATGGAAGAAACTAGCGCAAAAACTAGTTATTTTCATTAAATACAAAGAAAATACAGCTATTTTTGCAATTTTTTTCATCAAAATTGTGACCATTTAAGTAAAATTTTTTTTTGTAGGTTAATAAAAATGCAGTTTATCAGCGCTTAAACTTCAAAATCCCTGCCTGTGTCCGAATGACCAATGACATTAGAGCCTCCTTCCAAAACTGTCATACTTCATCACGTGTACCGTATGCAAGTAAAAACCTGTTGCTCACAATATATTACAATTTAAGACTAGTAATCACTATGCGTAAGTTGTGTACTGTGCAGACATGGTGAAGGTAATAAAATCTCAAGTTTTTATACTGACAGTATCATATGAAGAGAGAGAGAGAGAGAGAGAGAGAGAGAGAGAGAGAAAGAGAGAGGGAAAGAGAGGTGGGGGGAAAAGGAAAAAGGAAAGAGAAAGAAAAGGAAAGAAAGAAAGAAAGAAAGAAAGGGGGTGGGGGCCAGAGAAAGAAAGAGGCCGAGTAAGAAAGAAAGAAAGGGAAAGAAGGAGAAAAAGAGAAAGAACAGAGAAAGAAAGAAAGAGGTGGGGGGCAGAGAAAGAAAGAGAGAAAGAGACAAGAAAAGAAAAGAGGGAAGAGAAAGAGAAAGAGAAAGAAAGAAAGAGAGAGGAGAAAGAAAGAAAAGAAAAGAAGAAAGAAAGAAAGAAAGAAAGAAAGAGGTGGGGGGCAGGGCACAGAGCAGAGAAAGAAAGAAAGAAAGAAAGAAAGAAAGAAAGAAAGAAAGAAAGAAAGAAAGAAAGAAAGAAGTGGGAGAGACAGAGAAAGAAAGAGAGGAAGAGAGAGAAAGAGAGAGAGAGAAAGACAGAGAGATGGGGGAGAAAGAGAGAGAGAAAAGGAAAAAGAGAGGGAGCGAGAGAGAGAGAGCGAGATGTCATTAACATGTCAACATGCCGTTATCATTACATCATGAACCTAACAGCAGCAGCAGCAAAATACATCCCTGTTCCGTTTAAACGCGACTACAACCCAGAAAACTGGGATAACACAAAGTATTACAGTAACACAATAATGACCACCACATCATCCTCAACACCACCAGCTATACGCTTACTGTTAGCACCAAAGCTAATCTGTTCACCCATCCGTAACTACATACCTTCTGGTTACCGAAAGTGTCAGTTGGCTGCACGTTATTAACAGACACACACACACACACCACACTACACGGATTACAGTGCCGAGAGTAGTTGGTACCTTTTGTTTCAGTTCAGCGATCGTCATTCCAGGAGACACCAGCATTGTGATGTAGGCATCAGACAGCGCATCTTCAACACCAACTCTCAACCTGCAGTGAATCAGTGCACTGTTGTGGTCTTCTTACAGAATCTTTAGTCAGGTTGAAGAGAATGTTAGAAGGATGTTGTGAAAATACCTAATGCACTCTTGGGAATAAGCCTCTGGAGTAAGTCGCACACATACGGGTACTTTTAGCGTAAGAAGCTTTTCTATACATCGGATAGCCTCGGCTTTGTCTCCCGTATTGATGGCCTCATTAAGCAACTGAGCCGTTTCCTCTGCTGGGATGCACACGGCAAAAAAAATCATACTAATCAAATTCAAGGTTTAATTAAGACAAAAAACGTTTCGAAGGTTTACAAGCAACAGCGCTTTTATTATTTCTATTATAACGGCGGTGCCTTAATTTACGAGTTTAATTCGTTTCGTAACGGAGCTCGTAACTCAAAATTACTCGTTTGTCGAATTAACTTTTTTCCATTAAAATGAATTGAAATGCCATTAATCCGTTTCGGGTCCCCAAAAAAACACTGAATTTAATAAGAACTAAGTATTTAAATAAGAAAAATGAACTTATAAATAACAAATATTGTATAAAGACATTAAATGTAAAACAGCTTAGCCATGAAAGAGATTCGTAATACAGGGATGCCTTGACTGAGTTTAATTCTTTCTTTGACGGAGCTCGTAACTCAAATTACTTGTATGTCAAATCGATTTTCCCCATTAAAATAATTTGAAATGCCATAAATCCGTTCCCACCGTTGGGCCCCTAAGCAAGGCCCTTAACCGCCAATTGCTCAGTTGTATAACAGCGATAAATGTAAGTTGCTCTGGATAAGAATACTGTGAATGTAAATGTAATTTATCATTTGTTGTTTTCATAATATTCTATTATTCAAGCACCAATTATTGTATAGTAGATATCCAAAGGGACTTACTTTTAATTTATTTTATACAACTGAGCAATTGGTGGTTAGGGGCTTTGCTCTTGGTAGCAGTAGTAGCTAGGTGGTGGGTATCGAACCCACAGTTTCCCGGTTAACAGTAACCACTGAACCAGCAGTTTTGATGTTTGCTATTAATAAACAAGTTGATAATGAAAAAAATAACAGTGGTAAATATTAGAATTAAAATCTTATATATTTTTTATTATCTGTATTTTAAAAAATATAATATACAAAGTTATATAAAAGTTATAAAGTTATATAAATCTTACCTTTTTTAATGCTGTGGGAGGTGTAGGGCATAGCCATACCTGCATCTACATGAAGAACTATAAATAATAATCTATTAATTCTACTTCTGAGATGATGGTATAACACAATAATTATAATTAACAGATTAGCAGTTCTTACAGTCAAGAAATAGAAAGAATGAATTATAAACTTACTTTTATGCAAACTTATAATATATAAACTAACTTTAGGTTGTAGTTTCTACCTGTAGTTTGAACCACACGAGAAAGAAAAGTGAAAGAAAAGAACATCGAGGAAGTGAAGAAGTTTCTGATCAGAGACGTCAGTGAGACAGAACACACACTTCGGTAACGACGTGATATTAACCCTTACAGCATGTACTCCTCGAATACACACTGGTTGCTGAATACTTTTTCTGGTATCTATTTTTCATCTCCACAATCATACATTCATTGATATTATTAATACATTTGATTTATGTGTCTCTCATTCATTTTTAACAGTTTCTACAGTAATTATAAGAAATATTTATTAACATTAACCCTGATTAACAAGTTGGTTTAAACGCGGAAGTCTGCGTTTTTTCAGCGCAGCCATGATGCTTGTGAATGCAGCGTTTTCACAACTCCGCCGCAAAATGTGCGCATGGTGTTGCGCAGGCTGAAGAGGGACAGCTTTAAGGTAGCTATGAGAAATAATATTTTTAACTTGTTTTTAGTTTGTTTGGTCTTATATCTTTACAGCTTCGCGTGGTTGCACAAACAGACGTCATAAAATATACACATCTAATAGTGCCGGTAGACCGGTAGGCTAACTGTGTATATAAGTATATAACATTAATCACAAGCTGATACTATGTGTAGCTAATAAATTCAATATGTCTCTGTTATGAGGATTAATAATTAGGATCTTTATTAGTTTATTAAGAATGTTAAGAATGCTACGGTACATTGGCTATTTTCCACTGCTATAAGCTATTCGGTGAGTTAGGGATTCAGTTCATTTTAAATCTGATTCATTTAGTTCATGATTAATCAAGTAATGTTTGATTTATTTGATTTTAGATATATTAATAACTTAGACTTATTTTTATAGTATTTTAATTTCTCTTTTAAAACGATTTGTGCTGTTCGTTTGTGAGGAATCACGTGTAGTTTGTCTGAATTGTGAATACATTGTTCATATGAACCGATTCATTTACACGAATCATTCAAACCGACACGATCTGAATTGAACGCTGTGCAGTTGCTGAGTTAAGACCTTTGGCCTGCTTTGCTGTGTAAATGTTCTTCTCCTTTTAGCTTTGTCTTTTTAGAGGTCTCCACAGCGAATCATCTGTCTCCACCTAACCCTATTCTCTACATCTTCTTCACTCACACCCACTAACTTCATGTCCTCGTTTATCGCATCCCTATACCTCCTCTTTGCCTTCTGCCTGGTAGCTTCATTTCTAACACCCTCCTACCAATATTTACTTTCCCCCTCTGTACATGTCCAAACCACCTCAATCTGGCTTCCCTGACTTTCTCCTCAAAACATCTAACATGAGCCGTCCACCTGATGGACTCGTTCCTAATCCTTACCAACCTCGTCACTCCCAAAGAAAACCACAACATCTTCAGCTCTGCTATTTTCAGCTTTGCCACCTGTTTGTTCCTCAGCACTACTGTCTCTAAACCATACATCATAACTGGTCTCACCACTGTCTCTAAACCATACAACATAGCTGGTCTCACCACTGTCTCTAAACCATACATCGTAGCTGGTCTCACCACTGTCTCTAAACCATACATCATAGCTGGTCTCACCACTGTCTCTAAAACCTAAACCATACATCATAGCTGTCTCACCACTGTCTCACCACTGTCACCACTGTCTCTAAACCATACAACATAGCTGGTCTCACCACTGTCTCTAAACCATACATCATAGCTGGTCTCACCACTGTCTCTAAACCATACATCATAGCTGGTCTCACCACTGTCTCTAAACCATACATCATAGCTGTTCACCCACTGTCTCACCACTGTCTCACCACTGTCTCTAAAGCCATACATCATAGCTGGTCTCACCACTGTCTCTAAACCATACATCATAGCTGGTCTCACCACTGTCTCTAAACCATACATCATAGCTGGTCTCACCAATGTCTCTAAACCATACATCATAGCTGGTCTCACCACTGTCTTGTACACCTTCCCCTTGATTCCAGCTAATAGTCTCCTGTCACAGTCAGTAGAGAAAGAAGTGATGGATCAGTGTTTAAAATATAAAGTCCTCCCCAAATGTTAGGATTGGCAGAGGCAAATCTTTTGTTTTTGTTTTACACTTGAGGCATTTATTTTTTTTTTTTAGAGGAATACAATTTAAGTAAAAGTATAGAAACAAATAACCTATATATATATCCCATAATAATCTCAGCCTCAGCTCACATACCCACGAACCACAGCGTCTGATTCGTGAAACTCGAGTATAGAAAGTGCTGATTGGTTGGATTCTACATGGTGTACGACAAAAAACCTAACGGCGATTGGTCGCTTTCAGTCAGATGCCTTTTTGACCAATAAAAACTACATTCATACTACGGGCAAATGTGGCCCAAATTAGGGGTTTTTTTTGCCCAGATGTGATTTATTTTTTTTTTTTTTTTTTTTTTTTTCTTACAAGCCACATGGAATCATCTGATCTTTTCAATTCCGATTTGTGCTACTTCCATATATGGTATTAAATATTGCTTAAATTAAACCATTTATGTCGGAATTCATGCATATTTTAATTCCGCAAACAACGATGTCATATCACAACCCCACCACTACTGACTGCACATCCACACCACACACACACACACACACACACACACACACACACCTACATTTACACATTCGGCAGACGTCCTTATACAAAGCAACTAACATTTATCTCCTGTATACAACTAAGCAATTTGGGGGTTAAGGGCCTCGCTCAGGGGCCCAGCAGTGGCAACTTGGTGGTGCTGGGAATCAAACCCTGGTCTTTCGAATAGCAGTCCAACACTATAACCACTGCGCTAACCACTTCTATACTGAAGTCTCAGCCACTGGCTGTACATTTATAATATTTCCACAATGGCTGCTTAATTATTTACTGTTGTCTGCTGCACATCACCTTCTAAATGTAAGCGCCTTTAGTGTCTTTCGTATTTGTTTTTTTAGGGGTCTTTTAGAGGTTTAGGGGTCGGTTTAGGACCATGACTAACTGGAAATCTGATATTAGATATTAGCCACTTTTTAAAGAACAATGTTTAACTATTATGTTCTTGTAAGCAGTAATCGCATTTAGCCGGACCCCCTGCATCACTAGGCTTGTGCCACTATTTATCACCATTATCAATTGTTTTGTTTTTGTCAACAAATGCATGTCTTACAACATTCAAGTGCTTGAAGCAAAAATGGACATTCAGAACTATAGATAGTCAAGCAGTTAATGTACAAACACACAAAAGCATCTGTAAGTTACGATCAGACCTTTTTTTTTCTCTCTCCTCTAAATTCACCAAGAAACTTATTATTATTATTTTAATTAATTTTATGCTTGTGTTTGATTCTGAATTCTGTTTCTAGCAGTGTGGCATACGGGGGTTATGGAGGAGAAACCTGCGTCTTATGAGCGAGTTGTTTACAAAAACAGCTCAGAGTACCACTATATGAAGATTCACCTGTAAGTGGAAGTAACCTTTGCTCTGGAACTTGATGTGTGATGTCATTAAGACTTCTGTTGTTTGTTTTTTGTTCTTATTAATCACTGGCGGCTGATGCATTTGGTATCTGGGCCTTCAGTGGGGGATTTACCCAACTGATACACCTCCTTAATACCACCACTATCAACCATCAATACTATACAAAAATGCAATATAACACATTGTTGCATTACAGACAGAAAGACATTTTGCGTATTGAGGGTTTAAACCAGTTTTATTAAAGCAAGAAACCCCGTTAACACAACTGCAAACCTCTACACTACAACCACAACTGTACCACATACAACATCTGGAGCAGTTCAGACTATATTTATCATAAAAACATAAAAAAAAATTAAAACAAAATACATAAGATGCTAATTATTTATAGGCCAAATCCATCCTTGACTGTATTAATGTGTGCAGATCGCTACAGACGTGTTTTGCTAGTCAAACTTGGCTGTAACAGTTTTGCTACAATCAACCAATCAGAGGACAGGAGTATGCTGACATTATTGTGTGCCAGCTAGCTGAAGCTAAAGAAATAATATAATATTCAACTTCATTGTCATTGTGCAGGGTACGTGTACAGAGCCAATGAAATGCATTTTTCGCATATCCCATCTTAGTAAGTTGGGGGTCAGAGCGCAGGGTCAGCTATGATACAGCGCCCCTGGAGCAGGAAGGGTTAAGGGTCTTGCTCAAGGACCCAACAGTGGTTGGCTTGCTGGTGGTGGGGCTTGAACCCATGTGTTCAGCAACTCAGCACCTTAACCATTTGAGCCACCACTGCCCCTACCTGATTGGTTAAAGAAACAGTCCCACAGCTAATGTAGTTTAGGTGACATGGGCAGCACTACTGATTCTGAAGGCTTTGGCCGATTAGATTAACATGGCAACATATAGAAACTGAAATCTGATTGGACAAAAAAATCTAACATACACGTACTGGAAGTAAAGCAGCAAAAGAAACGCTACGAAATGAAGAGAATAAACAGTTGGGAATAAATTAATACATTTCCATAAAACAAATATTAGAATTTAGGTTGTAAATGTAGGTCAATGGTTCTGATAGTGTTTAGCAGAGAAGACCTTACTGGCCCTGACTGCCCACCACTGTTAATAATACTTCCCTCAGCTATAGCTTTGATGACTAGGTGCTGATGTTGTGGGGGCACATTATTGTCTCAAATGCCCCCGTGCACAAAGACCCTGGACTTCATGAAGACGCTGTGTTTTATGGTTGGCATGGAGGAATTTGAGTGTCCTTGCATTTTATTTTATTTTTTTATTTCTACTCCAGTGTTTGTGAAAGCCGCAGCAAAACCCTGAGTCCAGAACAGTTTAAGCACTTAATAATCTCTGGAGTCAAAGACCTATACGGAGAGGTAAGAACCCCCCCAATGTATGCAATTTATGTACAGTAGATCTGATTGGCAAATTTTAATATTACTGTTATCTGCATAGGTGAATTTTTTTTTATCACATTGGTCCTGTGTTGTTGTGTTGTAGGTCGGAGCTGCGTTTCCATTTGATTTGCTGACATTCGATCAGCGTGCATTGTCAGCCGTACTGCGTGTGTATAACAGGTACACTTGCTTTGTGACCTTTAAAATACTTGACAGGGCTGCCAATTGGCACCACTGGAAAGTGTTCACAGATTGTTATCAGGTCACAATTTCACAAATCATTACGGTGCCACTGTCATCCGTGTCCAGGAGCCTGAAAAGCCACAAGTTGTTTTTTTTGTTTTGTTTTTCTGTAAAATAAAAATACAATTAATAAAAGTATATAAAAATACAACTTTATAGTGCTAGACAGTGCAGTATGATTTATTTTATAATTCCTGTAGGTGGGACTGTTTGTATAGAGCAGTCTTTTAGAACTAAATACCATCGGACACCAAGTCCAACAACAGTGTGGTAAACTGCTGCGTATGTCACACAAAACTGGAAAATCTTTTAGCATTAGACAGTCACTCTGATTGGTTGGATTCCAACAGATTTCCAGGAGATCTGTGTTGTATTTTTGAACCGTCATGCACTAAAGTTCATGAGTTTTTCAAGTAAACAGTCTACAGTTGGACGTAGGGCTGGTCGATATAACCTAAAATCAAAATCTTGATCAAATAATCAGCTTTGCTCAGTTGACTCGATGTTTAAGCCCCCCACCATGTGACTTCAGTGTCATGTGACCACACGCTGGATAACCAACATGGGGAAAAAAATACCGTCGGTTAGAGGTTCTAAATTTTGGTTTCTATTACTTTTCCAGCCCTGGTTTGTTTTTTTTAAAGATAATAAATCAGCTTTAATTTAACACCAATAACAAGATATAAATAGAATGGCTGTGTATGACTACATGTCTGGTAAACAGAAGTGTATTATATCAACAATATCCTCGGCCTGGTCTTATGTTACTTATATGTAACTTACTAATTCATAAGCACAAATAATAATAATAATAATTTTGCTTTTAAAGGGCAACATTTGTATAGGAATGCATTTTATATGTCTCTATTTATCGATCTGTCTGTCTGTCTGTCTATTTATCGATCTGACGGTCTGTCTATATATCTATCTGTCTTTCTATCTGTCTGTCTGTCTGTCTGTCTACAAAATTTGCAAATACACTTTGCTACTGATCTAGTAAACCAGACCTTCTATATTTATTGACGTTTAAAGCACTTTTAGCAGTAATAACAGTAATTTTTACAGTATAGGTTGTGTTCATTGTATCAGATAAACATCACATGAATAATACATACTGATTATTGCTTTTTTCTACCTATCCAGGGGTCTGGTGAAATTGTGGAGTGCACTTACGCTGATTGGAGCATACGAAAACGAACCATGTGCTTTTAGAGTCACACAGGTATGGATTTTAGCGAGTTTATATAATGTATGTATATGCTGGAGTTATTCTGAAAGTATTTTACACAGATATAAAAATATGGCTCTAGGCACTATTGTTCTAGCAGCAGGAGTGGGCGGGGACCGAAAATCTTACTAACACTATGATGTCTAACGTTATGCATTATACATGTTTATACATATATATATATATATATATATATATATATATATATATATATATATATATATATATATATATATATATATATATATATATAGTTGCCCCATCTCCTTCTGGTTATATAGTGGTGGCTCATGGTTAAGGTGTTGGACTACCAACCTGAAGATTGTCATTCCCAGCTACACCAAGCTACCACTGCTGGGCCCCAATTGCTCAGTTGTATAAAAGAGATAAATGTAAGTCGCTCTGGATAAGGACGTCTGCCAAAATGCTGTAAATGTAAATATAGTGTGGCTGGTGAAGTGAATGACGTGTTTTACACCTGGAACTGTTGATGGCAGTAAAGTTGGTATGGCAAAGCCAATAATATAAAAAAAGACCTGAAATCTAGAGACTACAGTTATTTAATCAGGAAATCAGCCTCACAATGCTTAAAATCCTGCAAGTAAAAGCTCTAGCTAATGTTTACACGTCAGAAAATGGAGATATCCGACCTTTGTGATTTCGGCACGGTTGGTTGTGTTAGATTTTGTATTTGAAACTTTTCCTAGTCACTAGAACCGAATCCATTAAAGCAGTGCACTGTAAGGCGGGGCAAAGATTCAGAGTTTGTGACGCCGTCATGCCAACACAAACCAGATTCCATGCCAAGACCCAAAGACAGCCCTTACCCAATGTCGGCATTCTGGGAAAAAAGTGGCCCATACAGGATACCAGTAGATACCTGCTACTTTTCAGGCATATTATTGCAATAATGGTAAGATTTTACAGTAACTACCTATGTGAGCTTGATTTCTTCCGCTTCAGTTATATAAAGTTTTTTGCTTTTATGTACACGCGCACAGAATTTGCCTTCGCGTGACTGGATTTTTAATTCACGCCCAGTTTATACGTAGGTTCTATGGGTTTCCGTTCAATTTAAAATAACATCCACTAGATGGCACATCAGAACTAAAACGTCCCTGTTAATCCGGTTCTTATGTTAACCTTTAAAATGTCATGCAACGAAGTAAAGCTACAGCACAAACCGGCTCTGTTAACTTCCCTTTAAAGGGTGTCGATTTGAAAAGGTTCTGCAATAACATTTACATTTCTAGCATTTAGCAGACTTAGCATCCAAAGCGACTTACATTTATCTCTTCTATACAACTGCGCAATTGGGGATTAAGGACCTTGCTCAGGGGTCCAGCAGTGGGAACTTGGTGGTGCTGGGAATTGAACCCACAATATTCCAGTTAGCAGTCCAACACCTTAACCACTGCGCTATTACCTTTCTCACTGTTTTTATGGCATTTTACTATATAGACAAAAGTATTGGGACAACTGACAATAATATTCAGATGTGTTTTCAGTGTTACTTCTATAATAACGTCAAAAGATTTTTCTATTCAACCTTAATAGTATTAGTGAGTCAATTGATCGTTTTGAGTAAAGAGCTTTGGGGCGCCGTTGGTGGCCAAGTTCATTAAAAAAAGTTGTTTAACTGGGTTAAGTTTAAGGCTCTGAGCAGAATACTTTAGTATTTTTAAACCAGCTATGGCAGTAAATGATATCATGGTGCTCTTTGCAGGGACGTAGTAATGTTGGAACATTGTTTGGGTCTTTTGGTTCCAGTAAAGGAAAATCTGAACCTACAACATACATAGACATTCTTCTGGCCATGGTAGTGTTTCTGGTATGAATTATGTTTGAGTGGAACTGGTTTTATTGTCATACCTTATCAGCTAAAAAGGCAGAAGCAGTAACAGCTATTATAGTCACGTCATGTCATGTGAGACAGGTACTCATGCCCCGTGGGACACACAAAAAATCCCAGGTTGTGACTGACACTGTTTTGTATCTTATCTTATTTTTTTTATTTCTATAGTCTCTTTTGTACTATATTTTGCACAATGTCTTGGGGAGGTTAATTGTCTGTATTTCTGAAAAGTATTAAACTTTTATCATGTTAGTATCAAATAAACATGGCTAAAAAAAGTATTTTAAAAAAATCACATTTTGGATAGAAAAATGACGTCAAATTAAGACTATTCACAACAAAGGCCACTCCTCCTTCTATATAAAAGTGGCAGAGCATCTTATAGAGCAGACTTTTACAGTAATTTAACAACATTGGATCCTTTTCATAAATCATAACATCATAAAGCTTTCTCTATCTCTCTTTTTTTTTATCTTCTAGGTCTCTCCATTCTTGTTAGCCTTATCTGGAAACAGTCGTGAAATGGAGCTGTACTAGACTGCGTGTAAAAAATGGCATTTATTCTCAGAAAAACCCTGTCTGTTAAAAGTGGGCACCATTTCCTAAACACAACAATATTTGGGGCCACAAAGCGTCTCATCCCAGAGACACCAGTTCTCCGGACTCTCCACATTGGAGCCCGGGCGTCATTGAAGAGGGTTTTCAGTGCCAAAGATGTCACGCTTTTTGCTGAGCTAACCGGAGACACGAACCCGCTCCACCTCGACCCAGAGTTTGCTAAAAAGACCTCGTTTGAAGCTCCTATTGTTCATGGTGTGTTGATTAACGGCCTCATCTCAGCAGTTCTGGGAACCAAAATGCCCGGCAAAGGCTGTGTGTTTCTCTACCAGGAAATTCGCTTCCCGGCACCTTTGTTTGTCGGGGAAGAGGTGGTAGCTGAGGCAGAGGTGCAGAAGATCAAAATGTCGTTTGCTTTTATTTCTGTTTCCTGTTCTGTCAGAGATAAAGTGGTGATGGAGGGGGAGGTGATGGTCATGGTACCAGAGGACATGCAGGAGTCTTAGTTAGTATGAAACGTGTTCTTTTTGATGGGATTGATTATGTTGCTTAAAGAATCTTGTTTTATAACCTTGCCATTATAATTTTTGGACTTAACCATTGTGTGTAATTCCCTATAAACTGGCAAGTCAGTAAAGTTGCTAAAATTGTGTCTCTGCTAATGTTCAATCATTTCAGAATGCTGATTAATGTGTAACGGTCGGCAGGTTGTATGATGGCTTGATTTGAGTTTGCAAAATAAAAATTCTGAAAGAAAGTCAGTCCATATTCATTTTTTTTTAGCTTGTTTGGTACCGCCATCTTAACCTGTCCAAAATATGGGTTATTTTAAAGTTCAAATATTGACATAATATATAGCTTTTCTAAGAATGTTGTGAGTATTATGATGTTCCTGCAACATGTAGAAAACCAATAGGTCATTTATTGTTCCTTTATTCCTCATTTTCTAACACTTTTTCTCCATTGTTTTTAACTCAAACACAAAGATATTGTGTAAAAAAACATTTTTCGGACAACAAATATTGATTTACAGGTGACTCTGTTATGCTGGCAGCGTTTTTACCATCATTTTCTTTAGCACGTTTTGCCCCTTCAGAAAAATAAAATCCCAACAGATGCTTCGCTGATTAAAAATCTGATATAAATCTAGATGTTTTCACAAACGATTGGCCATGTCATGTTTCTGGTATGAATTACGTTCGAGTAGAGTAGTTTTCTAGTGTTTAGGAGAATAATTTGACCATTTGCATAGCTACCCAGCTGAAAAACAGAAGCAGTACCATTATTGTTATAGGCACAGTGATGTCATGTCATGTAAGACAGGACCTTGGTTGAAAGCAGACAAATTCTCAAACACTTGAATGGGAGGAGGGAGAATATAAGGCTTGGGAGGTCATAGGCCATTCACAACAAAGGCCACTCCTTCTTCAATAGGAATATATGTTTAAAGCAGATAAAGCGTCTTGGATTTGTACAGTAATCTAACAACATTGGATCAAGTCATAAACACCCTTTATTTTCTCTCTCTCCTTTAACTTCTTGGTCTCTCTATTTATGTTAGCCTATTAAACTCGGACGTTTATGATGGATTTTTTGGATTGATTTGGTAGCTAGCACTCGTCATCATCATCATTAAAACATCACTTTAGAAAAATATAGTTTTAAAGAGCACTTCTAATTTATTTAAATATAGTTTTCCAGAGATGCTAAAGTGCATTAAATCTGTTCTGGTGGCTTGTAGTAATCGATCATCTTACCAAAGCCCCCTTTTCTTGTTTGTCACTTGTCTGTATATCTGTGCATAGTACAGAAAACCCAGTCGTGTATCAAAATACAAAGTATATTCTAGTATGGTGGCTTTATTAAGTTTTCCATATTTATTTTTTTAAATTTTATTCAATACTTCCACCTTAGTCTATCTAAAATATGCGATATTTACATTTACATGTCCAGAGTGACATACAAAAATGCTTAGAGTCACATCATTGAACAGCTCAATACTGATACAATAGATCACAAATCAAAGTGTAACAACAACAAAAACCTGTTAAAAGAGCAGCATTGATTTTTTATTTTTGGTTCAATGTACAGTCCCGGGCCGCACAGTGGCTTAGGGTTTAGCACAGTTGCCTCACAGCAAGAAGGTCCCAGGTTCGATTCCCGGCAGGGGTCTTTCTGTGTGGAGTTTGCATGTTCTCCATGTGCTTACAATGGATTTACTTTGGGTACTCCGGTTTCCTACCACAGTCCAAATACATGTATGTTAGGTTGATTGGTGATTCTAAATTGCCCATAGGAGTGAGTGTGTGTGGACCAGGGTGTATCGCTCCTGCCTTTTGCCCTTTCAGAGACGCCTGGGATAGGCTCCAGCAGATCCCTGTTACCCGAATTAGGGAATAAGCGGGTGTAGAAGATCAATGAATGAATGCATGTACAGTGCCAGGTATCCAAGAAAGAGGTGGGTCTTCAATCGTCTCTTGGGAACAGCAAGACTCTGCTGTTCTGACATTAATAGAGAGTTCATTCCACTATTTTGATGCCAGAACTGAGAAAAGTCTTGAGGCTTACCTACCTTGTGTCCTAGGGGATGGTGGGACTAATCAAGTGGTACTTGTGGATTTGAGGTAATGCTTTGCTATGTGAGAAGTAATAAGTGATCGGATGTAGAAAGATGCTGCTTTGTTTTTGTCTTTGTTTTGAATCTGATGTGTGCAGCTACTGGAGGCCAGTGGAGGGAGTGCAGCTGTGGGGTGGTGTGTATAAACTTTGGTAGGTTGTAAACAACATGTGCAGCTGCATTCTGAATCATCTGGATGAATCGCCTAGCGGTCGACCTACCAGGTGGGAGTTGCAGTAGTCCAGTTTAGAAATTACAAAAGACTGCACAAGCAACTGAGTGGCCTGAGTAGATAAGAATGGTCGAATCCTCCTGATGGTATGGACCTGCAGGATCGTTTTAAAGTCCAAATACTGACTTAATATATTTCTTTTTAGCATCTGTTTTGTTGTTAGTTTTTAGTTAGTTGGTTAGAAAAAGTCATTCATGTTTGAAATGCAATAGATTTAACACTGAATCAGTTGAAGTTGTTTACCCGGCTGCTTTTACAGGCAGGATCTTCAGGTGATTTAGCCTGTGCACAGCTGCATGACTCAAAAAGAGAAGTTACAACCACTAATATACTACAATGTCTAAAAAAACAAGGCCAAAATAAGACATATTGTATATACAAAATTTGTTGATAACTTGTTATCGGATCCAAACGAGGGGGTATCGTCTAAAACTTTTGAGACACATCAACAGAGGGCAGCACAAGGCTGCAGGTGAGGTTAAAGTGAACTAGAATGCTAATTCTACCCCAGACCTCCTCACCTAACATCAGTATTTGATCTCATTAATGCTTTTATAGCTAAACAAACACAAATTCCCACAGCCCTACTTTATAAACGTGTAGCTTCTTGTAATGGCAGAATGGGAAATAGGATGTTCACGAGCACGCATGCTTGCTGTGGATGTTATTTATTTAGTAATTTAACCAATTTTATTTAACACATCTCCTTGTTAAACCATTAAATCATTTAAATTCAGGGTTTCTGAGAGGATTTTGAAGTCTTTTGTTGAAATTTGTTCTTCTCAAACATTATTCAGGTCAAGTAATGCCGCCAGAAGCTGTGTAGTTAACAATTCAGTTCGTTGAGCGCTTTCACATAAACCTTTACAAACTGTATTTATTCACCTTCCTTTGTGCACAAGGGCAAAATCTCAAGTTTGACCTTGTTCCAGTAAACTGTAAAACTACAGCATTCCAAGACATTTTATACAATTGTGTACTTTCAACTTTATGGCTTTGTGTATGTCAGATGAGTGGGACCATAAACTTCTAACAATTGGTCATATAGTGCATTTTAGTTCAAATATATAAAGTCTAACAAGAAAAAGGAAGTACATCTTTACAGTTGTTTCGATCTAAATGCATACTGATTTGTAGGGGTTATAACAATATGATACGGTTAATGTGGCAGTTTGCGTTGTGGTAGTTTGTGTATTATGGTAGCAAGTAGGGTTTCCTAAAACTATGGAGGTATTGTGATTTTCCTGCAACATGTAGAAACACATTATTGTTCCTTTATTGTTCTATTCCTAATACTTTTTCTCTATTGTTCCAACTCAAACAACAGAAAATACTGTGTAGCATACGTATATTTGGGATGTACATATTTTTATATATTGACCTAAACAAGACAACAAATATCGGTTACAGGTGGCTCTGTCATGCTACATTTTACATCCACATCATTTGGCAGACGTTTTCATATAGAGCGACTTACATTTATTTATTTTATACAACTACGCAATTGGTGGCCCTGCTTAGGGGCCCAGTAAATTGGTGGTGCTGGAAATTAGCAGTCCAACACCTTAACCCCTGAACTACCCTTTCCCTTAAGCTGTTAGTGCTTTTTATATTATTATAGAAATAATATAGAATGTTTATGGTGGATTTTTGGATTGATTTAGTAGCTAGCACTCATCATCACTATCATAAAAACATCAGTTTAGAAAAAAAATATAGTTCTAAAGAGCACTCTTAACCTCTTAAATATAGTTTCCAGAGATCCCAATGTGCATTAAATCTGTTCTGGTGGCTTGTAGTAATCGATCACCTTAGTAAAGCCTGTTTTTCTTGTTTGTTACTTGTCCGTATATGTGTGTATCGTACAGAAAGCCCTGTCATGTATCACAATACAAAGTCTATTCTAGTTTTTAGTTTTTTATAATTAAAAAAAAAAAATTCATTTGTTTTCATTTACAAGCTTTAAATCCATTGGGGTGAAAACCAATCCTGGTGTCAGATATCGATGCATGCACACCAGTTCACCAGTTCACCAGTTCACCAGTTCGCTGTAAGAGGAGATTTGAGTTGTACAAACTGTAAAACACTCCCATAAGGAAGTTAATGCAGGATCACATCCTACTTGGCAAAAATCACCTCAACTGCATATTGTATATCTGACTCATTGCTGTTTGCACATATTTTTGTACACCTACATGCACAATGATTGTGTGCTTTAAAGAGCAAGTGTACAACAGTACAATGACAATAAAAACATTCCATTGTGTATAACATTCTATTAATTTATCTATAATAATAATAAATTAATTAATTAATTAATTAGGGGCAGCACGGTAGCTTAGTGGTTAGCATTGTTGCCTCACAGCAACGAGGTCCCGGGTTTGATTCCCGTGCAGGGGCCCTTTCTGTGTAGAGTTTGCATGTGGGTTTTGTTGTGTTGATGTTGCGTGGGTTTACTCCGGGTTCTCCGGTTTCCTCCCACAGTCCAAAAACATGTATGTTAGGTTGAATAATGATTCTAAATTGCCCATAGGAGTGACTGTGAGTGTGTGTGTGTGTGTGTTTGTGACCCGGTGATGGACTGGTGACCTGTGCAGGGTGTACACCTCCTGCCCTTTACCACCTCAGAGACGGCTGGAATAGACTCCAGCAGATCCCCATGACCCCAAATTAGGGAATAAGCGGGTATAGAAGATGGATAAATAATAAATGGTGATGATGATAATACCAAAGAAAGGATTATATAAATGATTTTGTCCATTGGTCCGCACCAGGACAGTGAAAAGATCAAGTGTGTGTGTGTGTGTGTGTGTGTGTGTGTGTGTGTGTGTGTGTGTGTGTGTGTGTGTGTGTGTGTGTGTGTGTGTGTGTGTGTGTGTGTGTGTGTGTGTGTGTGTGTGAGTGTGTGAGAGAGAGAGAGAGAGAGAGAGCGAGAGAGAGAGAGAGAGAGAGCGAGCGCGAGCGCGTTTGCTTTCACCGCTTTGGGGCGGATCTTTGCGTTCAAATCCATGTCCACCTCTTTGACTCTGCTACAATGACAAACGATGAGTGTTTTGATCAGCAGGATGTCCCTGTAGTGTGGACATTTTAATAATTTATCCCGGAATGGCTTTAATGGAGAAACCGGCGGCTGGAAAGCTGCTGCTGGACGATACGGTTCCTCTGACGGCGGTAATCGAAACCAGTCAGAATTTACAATCTCACACGGTAAGAGACGAATTCAGGAGCTAACATTATATTATAACAAAATAAAATATATATATATATATTTTTATATTATATATATTATATATTATATAATCCTATTATAATGATTTAAGCCGTGTTAAAATATTACACTGAGACAACTCCACTTCCGTGGTTCACTCTATGTTTCTATATTCCGCACACCACCACCTTTTATATAACGTCATATTTATAACCAGGATTATAATAAATAATACTCTTAATAATCTTGTATAAAATCCTAAGAATCAGTTGGTGTCATAGTTTAAGTGTGAGAGCCGTAGCATGTTAATGGGTTTAGCTAGTAACCATGACAGTTTCATTTCACTGGAATTAGCGACAAGCTATCTAGCTGTTTGGTTTAGTTAGGTTAGTTAGCAAGCTGGTTCTTGTTAGCAACAAGTTGTGCCGCCGACCAAAAAATAAAATAAATAAGAATGAAGAATTTTAAGACTTGTTTTAGTTATTCGGTTGCCGTGTTTGTATCGGTGTAACTTTTTTAGGGGAGGTAAAAAGCACCGCTTGCTCGGAAACGGCTCGGCTGTGTGACATTCACATGATTAGCTTTGCTGGAGGATTGTGATGACTAGCTAACTGAGGAAACTGTGATGCAATGAAACTGTCACGGATATCACAGCAAATACTAAACCTAGCTGCGTTTACGTTTATAGCATTTAGCAGACACCCGTATCCAGAACGACTTACATTTATGGTGGTTAAGGGCCTTTCTCAGGGGCCCAGCAGTGGTAGATTGGTCCAACACCTTCCCTCAGCTGGATATGTAGGTTTTGTGTTTGGGTTTTTTATTTATTTTTACAGGTATTACATAATTACATAAAGTGGTGGCTTAGTGGTTAAGGTGTTGGACTGATACCAGAAAGACCGGAGGTTCGATTCCCAGTACAATCAAGCCACCACCGATAGGCCCCTGAGCAAGGAAGGCCCTTAACCCCCAATCGCTCAGTTGTATAAAAGAGATAAATGTAAGTCACTTTGGATAAGGGCGTCTGCCACATGCTGTGGAAAGTGGTGGCTTAGTGGTTAAGGTGTTGGACTGATACCAGAAAGACCGGGATTTGATTCCCAACACCACCAATCCACCACTGCTGGACCCCTGAGCGAGGCCCTTAACCCCTGATTGTTCAGTTGTATAAAAGAGATAAATGTAAGTCACTCTGGATAAGGGCGTCCGCCAAAATGCTACAAAAGTAAATGTAATTAACATTTTTTTCCCCACTTGAACCCGGGTCTTCCTGGTTTTCAGGTCAACAACTCAGTTGTTGATTAAAAGACCAGGAAGATCTGAGTTCAAGCCCCTCTACAACCAGTCTGCCACTGTTGGGTCCTTGAGCAAGACCCTTAACCCTTCCTGCTCCAGGGGTGCTGTATCATAGCGACCCTGCGCCCTGACCCCCAACTTACTAAGATGGGATATGCGAAGAAACAAATTTCACTATGCTGTAAAAAGTCTATGCCACAAAATAAAGGTTTTTTCCTGAAGATAAACTAAAGGACTTAACATTACCTACACATCAATACTTGCTTTAGAGAGCTGGGAGCTGGGAATCGAACCCATAATCTTTGGTTTGGTAGTAGTTTGCTTTAGAGGAAAAAACCCCACTATTTAAGCGTATAATACATTTCTATTGCGTTAGCGTTTAGCAGATAGCCTTGGCCAGAGCGACGTACAAAAGTGCTTTGAGTCAGATCATTGAACAGGTTTTACTGTGTCATGGCCTGTTTTGATGTGGTTTTTAATGTGTATCAGTGTGTATTTCAATGCGAATGCCTTTAGAAATAAATCCTACTTGGATCTAAAAAAGGGATTAGGTCAAATTCCTGCTGAAAGAAGCCCAAGCCACATTAGAGCCCTGTTCTAGCAGGACTTTAACCTTCAACTTCTCCTGTTTTCCCTTTTCTGAATTGTTCCAACTGCATCACAAGCATAAATAAACCGGTATTACTACTCGGGGGGACGGGGGGGGGGGGGTCCTTAAGGAGTAGCTTTGGTATCCAGAGCGACTTACATTTATACAACTGAGCAATTGGGGGTTAAGGGCCTTGCTGCTCAGGGGCCTAATAGTCGTGGCTTAGTGGAGCTGGGATTCGAACCCACAAACTTCGGTTTGGTAGTCCAACACCTTAACCATGAGCCACCACTTCCCCAAACCCTACCTCATTTAATTTTTGAACAAGTGATGAGCTCGTAATTAAACATGTCGTATTTGTGCTTTATACAACATGAAAGTTTTATTGATTTTTTTTTTTCATGTTTTTAACCACTGACTATGAATTAATAGTGAAATTATATTGCATAAATTCAGCTGTCAGACAATAACCCCTAATTTTGCTATGAATGATTAGGGTTTATCCGAAAGGGCTGCCTCTATAAAACTGCAGAATTATTGTTTCTAAATATGAAGGGGAAACACCACAGGGCATTGCTGAGAGAGGAAAATAAATAAGGATGCACAATGTAATTTATTGGAAATTCTTATTTATTTTCTCACCACAGCAATTTATCACGGTACCTCACAGCAAGTAGGCCCGGGTTCGATTCCAAGGGTCTTTCTGTGTGGATTTTGCATGTTCTCCCTGTGCTTGTGTGGGTTTACTTCGGGTTCTCCGGTTTCCTCCCACAGTCCAAAAACATGTATGTGAGATTGATTGGTGATTCTAAATCTAAATTGCCCTGTGATGGACTGGTGGCCTGTCCAGGGTGTCCCTCTCCTGCCTTTCGCCCTTTCAGAGACGGCAGGGATAGACTCCAGCAGATCCCTGTGACCCCGAATTAGGGAATAAGCGGGTATAGAAGATGAATAAATTTATCATAGCTAGATTTATAGCAGCTACAAACAGTCACTGCTTCACCAGTCTCTTCTTTTAGGTCAGACATGTCTCATTACTGTTTAACTGGAAAGTTCACAGTTTGGAGAAAACTTATAAACTATTAAAACGACTCTTTTTGCTATGAAAATGCTTAATTTTTTTAGCGAAATGTACTAAAATGATATGTAAATAAGGTCCGGGAGGAAGTAACGCTGCTTATTGCATAGTCGTGACCGTTCATTTATATTCTTATGTCTGTGTGGGTTTAAAAAGAATTCTGCTCTTTTCGTCACCAGGAATATATTATTCGTGTGCAGAGGGGAGTCTCGACAGACAACAGCTGGACGGTGAGTTAATTTAATGTCAATTTAAAAGTCTTTCAGCCTTCACTTTGAGCGCTGCTGCTGGAGTTCAAAGTGTTCGACGCCGCTGGTGATTGAGAATGTGTTCCGAGTTCCTTTCCACGATTGCGTGCGACGATGAGCGATGCACACGAGACAAAACTTCAAGCGCGCTACCATCCATTCTGAGCCATTTTGCATAGCTTAGCATAAACACGGAGAGAGGAGACTTAGCAAAGGTAAAGAGGACTTCGAGTTTTTTTTTTCCAGGATATAAACTGGTCAAAAGATGTAGATTACTTTACTTTTCCACTGGGAAAATCGCTGGGGTTATATTATCTACATGCCAGACGAGCCTGTATGTTATGTTAACGGGTGAAGGGGGACCTTCATGTCGATGGTGCCGGAATCCTTTGTCACTGAACTGTAACAGTCGGAATTCTTTATTTTTCTGCTGACTGTCATGGACATTTTTTTTGGTCGCGTGCTTAAAAAAGATTTATACGATTTTCAACGTGTGTGAGACCACAGACATGAGGACAGTGTGCTATAGATTCAACTGTTTTGCTCCTGTAGTGTGTGGTGTGAGACGGAAAACATTGTGATGATGGGTGAAGTCCATTTAAATGTCTGCCGTGCCGCGACTGCGCTTGTTATGCTTCCGTCTTCTGTCAGGTCACGTTCTGATTGGACATTTTTTCGTTCCAAATATGTTCAGATCGTGCGCATGTTTGTCCTTGGAATCCCCTCACACGTTAGAATGTCCGATGTTGAATGATGTTGAATATTTACGATTCGCGATGGACCGCCTTCTTCCAAGCAAATTCTTAATTTAACGAGCGTTGACGGCGTTGTCTTATTTGATTTGATTTGATTCTGTAAAGCTGCTCTGACGCACTCTCTCTTATTAAAAAGCTCTATATAAATATTGATAATATATTGATTTGACCTCCAGGAAACAGGAAAGCCTGATAAGATTTTGGGGATAATACCTAAGATTGTCCGAGGGCAAGAAATCAGAGGGCAAGAAATCAGACGGATTATCATGTGATGTGATCAAATGAAAAAACTTGTAATGAATCCTTTAAAGAAGTTTGTTTTAATGCATAATTAGACACTTAGACTAATTTGTGTTTAATGTACAAACATTTCATAGTCTGGTATTTCACGTATCACATAGAGAATCATTTAGTTTTTAAAAAAAATATCTATTGTTTATTTAATTTTAATACTGGACATGGATAAAAAGTACATGCTGTTCTTTTCAAATAGAAATTTGTTGACCTGTTTTTAAGAAAACAGACAAATAAAACCGTGGCTGTGGCTGGAAAATAAGTCGTCCTGTACCAGCATTTCACCGCCCCGCTGTGTCTTAACCACCGGAAGTTGCAAAAATGTGGCCGGTAAAAGCAGTCCAAAAGAACTTCACCATTCTTCTCCTTTCTTTAAGCCTTTTAGTCTGATTAGAATCATTCTTTCATAATCATCTTATTGGTACAAAAACATTATATTCTTAATCCAAACCCAGTGGCTGTTTTGCGAGCTTTCTTAAATCTGATTAAACGACACTGTGAGAAACAGTTTGCTTTTCTTTTCAGTATAATAACGTAGTTTCATCATGTCATGTATTGGACCTACGAGGTATATTAGGTTAACTTGCTGAGGAAGTGTTAACAGCTTCGTGTTGTACTGCAATGAACTACAGATATAAACTGGCCATGTAAATCTTTAGCCATTTTTTAACTTGTTTTGCCCGTTGTTTTTACCTAGAACAAATGCTGTTACAGCTGGATTTGGTGTCATTATTTGTTGTAGCTCATGGCTGCTACCTACAATTTAATAAAATTGTATTCGTATAGCGCTTTTACCAATGGACATTGTCTCAAAGCAGCTTTACACAGGATGCAGAAAAAGTGTACGTTTGTCGCTGATGAGCAAGCCGGTGGCAACTGCGGCAAGGAAAAACTCCCTGAGGGGAAGTAGAAGGAAACCTTGAGAGGAACCAGACTCAAGGGGGAACCCATCCTCATCTGGGTGACACCACATGTTTGTTAATTACAGCTTATGATAATGGTAATCAAATGTAGAGTAAACTGCAGCCTTGAGTCCCAATCCATCATCGAAGCTTCTTGGAGGAAAGGAACAGAAAACTGGTCACTGGTACCCTAGGGGCAAGTTGAACCTGTCCGAGAGAGAGAGAGAGAAGAGAGAAAGAGAGAGAGAGGAAGACAATGTGTAGTATTTACATTTAAAGCATTTGGCAGACGTCGTTATCCAGAGTGACTTGCATTTATTTCTTTTCTTCTACTGGGTAATTAGGGGTTAAGGGCCTCACTCAGGGGAATAGAATCAACCCCAGTCTTTCTGGTATCAATCCAACCCCTTAACCACTAAGCCACCACTTCCACTTACCTTGAACAGATGATGTTACAGCTGGATTTGGTGTCATCATTTGTTCTAGCTCAATGCTGGATTCAATGTCAATCTTCATCAGTCTGAATCTGACGTTATTCAGAAGTTACTCTGATGCTAATATTCTGGTCAAACAGTGTGTTTTTGTTAAATGTATGATTAATTAGACAGATTGCTAAACTGGTGTCCGCATTAGGACTGTCGCTTTAAGCACCAGACCAGTGCCTTGGTTAGGTTGGGGGACAATTGTGCTTGTTTGATTTTTAACAGATTGTAAAAACCACAAAATCTGTAGGACATGAGTTCTATACAGTGATACGTGTCTTACAATGTGTTTGCCTTTTGTTGTTTGCAGGTAATCAGAAGATACAGTGACTTTGACATGCTTAATAATAGTCTACTGGTGAGTAAAGCCATAAATATTTGATATTTTTGTAACTCGAAATTCCTGGCAGTCCAACCACAGCGTTGGAGGAGCGGCCAAAGGAGGTTTCAGCATATTTTGCTGACCCGTCACTAACACGTTTCCTGTTAAGTCCTGCAAAAGCCTCTTTCCAGTGAAAGTGCTTGTAGGCCTAATTTTTTTTTTTTTTTGCTCATTTCTTGTGTCAGATTTCTGGCCTGAACCTGCCGCTTCCTCCTAAGAAGTTAATCGGAAACATGGACCGGGAGTTCATAGCAGAGCGACAAAAAGGTCTACAGTCGTATTTGAACTTCCTTACTCAGCATCACATCCTGTCGAGCTGTGAACTGATCAAAAAGTTCCTCGACATCAACAATTATTCTGCAAACTACACAGGTGTGTGCGTGGAGAATTGGGGTAACGATCACATGTAAAGCTCAGAAACTGTTTATTGTGAAAGGCAGCGATATGATAAAATGCCCTAATTGGATATAGTGAGAGTTGGATTTTTATTAAAGATTTGATCATTGCTTCGGGAATTAAATAGTTAATTGAATTCGAACCGCAGTCGCGTTGCAATTAGCTAATTTTAAAAGGCTGTGATGTGAATGCGATATTAAAAGTCCCTTTGAGGGACAGTCATATTAGTCATACAATTGAGTGCACACAGCTTAGTGCGGCCAATCAGCATTATCCTAGCCATGTGAAAAAAACATAACCACCATTTAAACTACCATTAACCACCATAAAAACCACCATTAAAAAACCGAAATGGAAAGCGTGGTGGAGCGGGATTATGGCTTCTTCCAAACCAAAGTGAAACATTAGACCAATTAATACCAAAAAAAACAGCACGTCTGTAAGACGAAGAATATGGGATTATATCGTGAAGGACGCCGAACAAAAAAAGAGCAAGAGCTGTCGCAGAATTGTTGCCAGAACACGAGGGAATAAAACAAACCTCCACCAACACTTAAAAAAGCACCACAGGTGGCTGTTTAAGGAGCGTGTTTCCAAAAAGTGACAAAAAATTCAATTGCAAATCAAATCGCAATCGCAATATTGGTCAGGAAAAAAATCGCAATTCGATATTTTCCCTAAATCGCACAGCCCTAATTGCTAGCCAGTTTTTACCAAATAAAAATGCTTTGTACATCATTTGTAATAGATGAAACAATACAACCCAGTACCTTTGTATAGCTTTATTTTCTGTTTTGTCAGGTTATAACTGTAAAACATATTAAATCCCTTATCTCTCTTTTTCTCTCTCTCGCTCTCTCTTTCTGTCTTTTTTCTATACTTTTTTTTTCTCTCTCTCTTTCACACAAGAAACCTTCACATTTATGAATAGATTGAATTACTTTGTTATGTAAATTACTCTTGAGCAGCTACTGTTCTCAATGTGTCCTTGTGTATACACTGTCACTATAGAAACTATAACTACGGAGCACATTATTATTATATATCACTGCTGAAACCATTATCTGAGCCACGCAGTTATGCAACAATAAAGCAAAGCGTTTGACCAGACATGTTGAACGCATTTACTCACACTGGGGTGTAATGAGTGTATATTCTGACTAGTTTTCTTCATCTTTTTTCAGAAATCGCTCTACAGCAGGTGTCCATGTTCTTTAGATCAGACCTGATCTGGGAAGTGGTGGAGCCTTTAAAGGACATAGGTAAGTCAAAAAACAATAATCCAACTGTTCGTGCTGACGCTGCAGGAAACCAGCAAAGTTATTTCCTGATCCAGAATCGGATGCACAGGCAGTAATCCTCAGCGTCTGGTCACAGGGTTCTCATGGTTCTGGAAAATACGTAGGAATTAAAAGCCTGGAAATTTCTTTAAAAAACAAAAAGAAGTCCTGCAAAGTGCTGGAATAAATTTAGTTTATGGTGCTAAAAAATTGTATTAGATGTTCTGTCGAAGCAGCTGATCATGATCGGGGTGGAGATGGGATGGCGCGAGAAAAAAACTTAAGCCCTCTCCCGCAATGTGTGTGTCCTGCTTCCGCAAACATTCTAATACTGTAGATAATTTCCGCACATCAAGAAAACACTTTCTAATACGTAGCGTATTAAAGTCTTATTTTAATAAGTGTTCGTTGTTTATTTATTTATTGATTTTTGTGATCAATTAAACTAGACAAGAGCTGAAATTTGTCAGTGAGTTCAGGATTTTTTGAGTAGCAACTGTGTGTGTGTGTGTGGGGGTGGGGGTAATGGTTATTGGGCTGTTTTGACTGGCATGGTTTAGACTTGACAGTTTCAGCATACGTGTAGCTTTGATTTGTTTTAATACTCACACATGCTGATTAGCTGCTGGCTTTTGTCTGTGACTCTAAAATGGCTTGATGAATCCCAGCTGAACTGTGATGTATTTTTTATACATTGACTATTTGGTATGGAAGCATATTGCGAACAATTTTGAAAAGGAATTGCAATTGCGTTTTTTTTTGTTTTTTTTTTAATATGTGGACTCAAATTTATTTGCACCATGAAGGCCAAATCCTCTATTGCAATTGCATTACCTAAGAATTACACTGAAATTTGTTAATCAGGGCCGGGACTATACTATAGAGCATGTTTGTATTCAAAAGAGTATTTGCTGATATTGTTTTGTATGTTAGTATTATAAAACCATGAATTTTTAGAATGATGTCGGTAATCGGCGGTGAACGTCATGATGCTCATGCAACAAGTTGATGACGCTACAGACTTCCTCTTATTTAGAACAGAAGGAATGTTGTCTTCGCCAGTCTCGGCTATTTTTAGTAATTCTTAAAAGTCTCAGTAATTTATTGTACTGAACTGAGGAAATATCCAACCTGCTTTTAGTTTTTATTCTCTCATCTCTTTTGTTAAATATCCACACACACCCCAGGTTATGGATGTGAAAATGGCTTTTCTAGGCTTGCCTGTCTAGCAGTACTATTTAACTTAGCGATATGGTGCCAAAATTATAATCAATCATACCTTTCACTAGTTCCACTCGAAGCTTAGAGCTCATATCCTACAGTTTAATAGCCAATCATGACCAACAGGCCAAACAGGCTGATGGATATTGGCTGGGTTGTGTTTCTATTTTATCTGAATTTAGATTTGACTTTTCAGTTTGTTTTTTGGTAATAAAAAAAAATATATATATCATTGTTCCAATCATAATAATTTGTTGTCCTGCTATATAACTTGTTTGTTCATTATTAATATTTGATTTTATTTATGTAAAAGTTCCCTAGCTTACAAGCCTACATTTGCTGACAACTTGTAAAGCGATCCTATCTTATTACAACACAAGAGTGGAACCCGAGGAGACGCTGAAGTTTCTTGGGAAATTCTATGCAGTTTAACAGTGGTGCTGCTCATTTTATGGTTATTTAACCATGGATTTCTGTAACGGGGGGGTTGATTTGAGGTGAAACGAGGAGAGAGAGAGAGAGAGAGAGAGAGAGAGAGAGAGTGAGGGGTGGACAGTGCCATATGTATGTGCTTCCGTGCCAACCATGTACCGAACTGTACATTCTCACCCAGTTAATGGAGGTAAAAATGGCTCTTGCGTGCTGACCTGCTTGGCAGCTTGACCACAGTGTGCCAATGTTTCAGTCACCCTAACGTTTATTAAAGAAATGTTTTTGTATTTTTAAAAATAATTCTAGCTTGCTAGGAATTATTATTGTTATTCAGCAAAATGAACGACGGGATAACATTTACAGCATTTAGCAGAAGTCCTTATCCAGGACGAGCAAATGGGGGTTAAGGACCTTGCTCTGGGGCCCAGGGGTGGGAACATGGTGGTTTTGGGAATCAAACCCAGATTTTTCAAATGCCAGTCCAACACCTTAACCATTGTACCACCACTTCCCCCCCAGGATAATAAATATTGGATGTATTCATTTTCTATTTGCATCTTTCTCTTTATAAACTCCGGCATTATAATAGCACAGGGTTTTTTTTACCACCCCATTGCTTCAGAATTCATGGTTTAATCCTAAGATTTAGATATGACATGTGTGACGGTGTTTTTTTTAAAGAATGTAAGATATTTTCGTCATTATTTAATGTTCTTGTTAGTATGGCTGTACGTACATGATTTTCCATTGTACCATTGTTCCATTAACAGAAATAAAATTTCTTTTGATTAGGTTGGAGAATACGAAAGCGATACTTCTTAGTTAAGAATAAAGAGCAGCCCAAGGAGCGACAAGTCTTAAGCTGGGTGAGTTAAACATGCAAAAACACACTTTGTCCTCAACTAAGTGAAATCTTGTATTGCTTAGCATTCTTGCTGAATTCGGATTGTTGTGTAACCCTGGCACATTTTGCTTAAATTTACTAAGAACCATTGTTTCTATTTTGTACTTGGTATAATTACAGCTTCCTGATCCTTTTTTCTCTTCAAAGTCTAATCAAATTTTTTTTTTCTATTGAATGTTTTTTTTTTTTTTCCCCCTCTGATTTCAGGTTGATTTCGGTCCTGATAAATTCCTATCAGACAAAGATCTGCAGTCCGTGATGAAGCTGCTTCCGTCTCTGTCTGTAAGTCTTCAGTTTAATCAGGAACCAATATATACTGAACAGAAACATCTATAAATGTTACTCACCCCCCAACCCCTATCTCACCCCCCAACCCCTGCGGCCGCTTTAGGTTTTCCCTTTTTAATTGGCTGCAGGTTTTGGAATAGCTTCCTGGAATGCACACTATTGTGTATACATGTGGATAAGCACAAGTTTTTGGTTTATGACTTAGCGTTTCTAATAGTACATTTACATTTGCAGCATTTGGCAGACGCTCTTATCCAGAGCGACATACAATATTCCTTGTTATACAACTGAGCAATTGGGGGTTAAGGGCCCGACAGTGGTGGCATGGTGGAGCTGGGAATCGAACCCAGGTCCTAAAGTTAATAGTCCAACAACTTAACCACTGCGCTACCACTTCACCACAATTCTGGAAGTTTTATTTTTTATATACTATTTTTATACAGCTTACTTTTCATTTACATTTACATTTCTGGCATTTGTCTGACACCCTTAGCCAGAGCAACTTACAGTGTTTGAGCTAGAAAAGTATTGGGAAACTATTTTTTTTACCCTCACCAATGGCGGTACTGATGTAGCCTTTTATCAAAACCGGCAACCTGGAGCATAGTTCCACTGATCACTTTTCTTTATTATTGTGCTATTTTGGTTAGCGCTTAAACAGTGTATCTGAAGTATTAATCAGGCAAAGAATTTGGATAACAGAATATTAAATTACACCTGAAAGCTTAGTCGAATCAGTAAATTATTCGCGTGAATGATGGGCATTTTACATTTCATCCTTATCATTAAGCTGGTCATTATTAATTCAGTGCGGATTTAACTGATGCTATTTGGTATCTTAATTACTCACAGATAACTAATAAATAATTTATGCTCCAAAGTGTCTTCAGTGTCAGTTTTTGGACTACATGGAAGGACCAAGTGCCTTGAACCTGTTTAGTAACCTGACAAACTGTTTTGGAAAAACAGGAAATAACGTGACTCATCAATGTTCCACAACATTAAATATATTTTTTATTGAACATGAAATGTATAATGTGTCATTAAGGAATAAAAAAAGTACAACAGTTGCTAAGTTGCTGTGTTATAAAAGGATTCTAACACTTCAGGGTTGGGCTGGGCGGTGTGACTGTATATATTGTTACCCCGAAATTAATTGTCAGCCATAATAAATTTTATATCGCTACATGTAAATAAGTTGTTGTGGCTAACTCAATGTGCAGCGTTAGCGAGTCAATTGCTAGCCCGACGTCCTGGGATTATTGTGCCCGTCGGGTATCTCATATTTCAATGCGTTTGCATTCTTTCACAAATGTAGTCAGGTAATAATGTTGTGTGTTAGTTTCGTGCTTTGGGGAGCCACTGTCAATATGTGAAGTGTTTAAATCGTGTTAAAATGCGTGCTCACTTTTACTGTCAATTTGTGAACGTGCAAACTGTGTCGTTAGCGGGCGATTTTAACGTTTTGCGAGCCCTGAAGATGCTGCAGATTTAAGGAAGGAAAACAGAAAATAACCGTACTATGAGAACATACGGTCCGGAAAGTATAAACTTGCGGTTAACTTCTTACGTGGTATGTGAGTCCTGAACACTGTCAGTCTTAGTAAAGAAGGTTTCTCCTTTATAAGTTCCAGTAAAGAGGGTATGGACTCCCTGCCTGACTGGCTCGGCTAAGAGGGTGTAGCCAATCTTGATAAAGAATGTGGTGTAATTTTTAATTAGATATTGTAATTCACTTAGCAAAAGATAAAACACAACACGCTCTGACGCATCTTTTTGTATGTAATCAGAAACTCCAAAAGTTAAGCATCTGTGTAACATGACGTGCTTTCAATTTCTTTTTTGGACTTTAGCATCCATACATCTGTCCAGTCACGTATGCAGCTACTATCGAGTCTTCGGCAGTAGTGATCAGAATTTTTAATGAAAAAGGCACCCTAAGAGATCATATCTGCAAAGTATGTGTCATTTATAACTTTATAACATTTTTATTTGTTATATGTAATGTTTTAAACCTTTGCATGTTACCATAACAGATCTGCCAAGTTAAGCTTTATTCGTGATTCGTAATGTTGTGTGTACTGATATTTCAGGTCAAACCAAAAGAAGCATTCCTAAAGAAGTACTGCAACCCCAAAAAGATCCAGGGTCTGGAGCTCCAGCAAATCAGGACATATGGGAGACAGATTTTAGAGGTTTGGCCTTGTCTTATTACCAGTCTACCACAGCTAATACTTTCACTAAGTCTAAATAGTCTTAAAACATGTCTACGGATCAGTTTTAGCAAACCATTTTTCATGTCCAAACTTCTTTCAACGAGTAGATCGGAGATAGTCATTTGGAAGTCTTTGGGCCAAACAACAATTAATAGCCAAGTATTGTTAATATTATTATTATTATTATTAATATGTTTCATTCACAACTTGCCGCTTGACTCCCACACCTCCGCTTACTATCCTAACTGTTATGCTGACTTGTGCTGAAACCTAGATGATCAATGCCACATATGATTTTAGTCCTGAGGCTTTATTTGGTTTGTCCCTCCTGGCCGACACTTACATTTTCTACCAGAAAACAAATGGTTTTCTTTTTGTCAGGGGAACCCTTTCAGAAAGATAAAACCGTTAATAGTTTAAGGACATAATAATAATATTGACACTAAAAAATGGTTTGTGTTGTCCACCAAAAAAGGTTATAGGTGTGTTTTGGCGCCGTCTTTTCTCCAAACCATGTCCTCGATCCTAAAAAAGAAAACTACTACTAATCAATTGTTGACTTCAGGTGTAATTAAGTGTAATTTTCTGCTGGGTTTTTTTTCTTCCTGTTTGATTATTCTACTTGTCTATCCCAATTTAGGCTCTGAAATTCCTCCATGATAAAGGTTTTCCGTACGGGCATCTCCACGCGTCAAATGTTGTTATTGAAGATAACACCTGCAAACTGCTGGACATTGAAAACTCCACTTTGGGACTTCCTTCTTACTACCGGCCGTATGTCACCCAGTTCAGGAAAATTAACGTAAGAACTTGCTTGCTTTTACAGAAATATATAGTTTAGGTAATGTTATTTATGATTTATTGTGCACACTAAATATTTGTACATGCTGATCATTTTCAATACATCCTATTCCCATGTTTCGCATGTTTTCAAGCTGGATCATTGCTATCATGAGCATTTTTGACAATTTAATATCAGAAATTTGAATTATTTCAATAAAACGTTTATTGCCCTGTTATATCTAATATTTATAATGAAAATACGTTCTCACCGCCATACTACCAGAGCAATTGTCTAGTCCAAAACCTTTATATTTGTTCTTTGATCATAGGGCTCCCAAAATAGTTTTAATGGTAGCCCTTTGAGCAGGCAAGCTTTAGTTTTTGGTAACCCAAAATGAACTTAGGTAGCCTGAATAAAAAAAACATATATATATTTTTTAATGTTAAATACTGTAAAGAAAACAAAACATTTTTAAAACGCAAATAATAAAGATATAAAATATTTAAGTTACAGTCATCAGCACAAATGTTTGCTTCCCACTAAACATCCTATTCCAGATTCTCTCCAAGTTTTCTTCGCAGGATGACATCATATGAGAACGGTTATGACTGACAGCACGACGTAGCGGAAATGCACAGTTTGCATGCCTGCGAATTAAAAGTGAAAGTAAAACGATTTTAATACCCCACATGTTTACAGCAATTCCCAGATGCCCAAAAAATGACAAACAACATAATTACATATATTTTTTTCTCTCATGAGATACATTTGGGTATGAGACACAGTAGCCCTGGGATGCCAGGCTAGCGATTTTGTAAGCCCTGCATTATTATTTATTATTAATTAGTTTATTAATTAAATTAAACAATTTTGCTGAATGCTATGAAGCTAGATTTGTTTCACACAAAAGACCCGACGCGCACACGATTAAAAATATATGTATTTATTCAACTATTCGTTTGCACAAAATATCAATATATATTTATAAAATACATTTTACATTTTGTACAAGAAGTTTTTTCAGGACTGTGAATGGGCAAATTGTCATACTTGTGTAAATTGCCCTGGTCTGTGTGTTTGTGGGTTTTTTTTTTTCGAGACTCTTCTACATGTGACGCATTCCGTCGTATCAGTATCATATGCAAGCTCACCATTTAGCCAGTCAACCTAATCACATCTCGCCGAGAGCACAGGACTCGAGCTCGGCTTTGCACGCCGTTTGCGCAATCTGACTTATTTAGAACGGAAACAAACGCCAAATTATGTTTTAAATAAGTGACTGGAATATGTGTACTAACAAAAAATCTAATGAAATCCAACCTGAAATTATAAAAAAGACATTAAAAAAAAATTAGACCAAGTCGTTTTTACAAGATAGTCATACTTGGGAGCGCTAGACTGCCGCATAACTTTTTACTTAATGGTCCTCAATGCACATTCTGCACAAGACCCCCCCCCCCCCTTCTATTAAACTTTTTTTACTGTATTTTCTGAATATTAATAAAAGTTTTAAAGATTTATTCGATAATGTTTTTCCCAGAAAAGGATTCAGAATTGATCATATCCCAATATTTCTGTAAATGTGATGGTTTTTTATTTTTGTATTTATTAAAGTTTCTATTATCCTGCTACGAGGATGGCTCTGGCTGCTGACATGTTAACAAACGGCAGTTTAGAAAATCATAATAAAGGATTATTGTACCACAGTCAAAATGGAGGGATAATAATTAGAAACAAATGAGACTTTAATGATTAATGACCACTTGTGGCAAATCTGTTGGTTTAATCATTTGGCTTATGGAAAAACCAAATGTATTACTTTTAATACTGTAATATATGTCGAGATTTGAAGTATTTTTATCCGCTGTAATGGTCTACCTTCTTCTCTGATTTCTATCCAGACCACAGATAGCGTTGACGTCTACTCCTTCGGTCACTTGTTGTATGAAATGACGTACGGCCGCCCCCCTGATGTCGTTCCTGTGGATCAGTATCCGTCTGTGGCCTACACCTCAGTGGGTCAGTGTATATATATATATTTTTAATTTATTTTTAAGTCATTAATTAAACACATGTACGTGATGACCTGCCTGTATTTCTTTCAGTCTCAGTCCTGCAGTCCATCCTGTCCACTGAGGCATGTAAAACCGGAATGCCGACCGTTCCTCAGCTCCTACAGACTCCGTGAGTAGCCGACCACTGTTTTACCATCGTTATGGAATTGTCATGGAAAAACTTAACCAAATGTGGGTTTTTCTGTACTCGCAGTCTGTTCAGTGATGTGCTGCTGTTCAACACAGAGAAAGCTCAGTTTAAGGTAATTATACTATTCAGCATGCACACTTGACACCTACATTTTGTAGATTTGCGCTACCGGTGTGTTTCTATCTAAGCAGATAAAAAAATAAAAAGGCAAAGTAGTTAGTTGTAAACTGGTACTGCAGACATTATTACATGTGGGAAGTACTGCGTTCTGTTTACCTGAGTAGAGTAGCTTTAACTGACTTTCCTTCTACTATCACTATCATATTTTATCGCAGAAACTTATTTGATAGCTTTTCTCTGTTACTAATAAATGTTTAGTAAGAACATGTAGGTTTAATAATTAGTCTCCATTTTGCCCCGCGAGTCTTGTGATTGGCTGCAGTCGTATGAAGTATGTACGCGGTTTCTATAAAAGCGCACAGGTTGTATAATAACGGCTGTGGAGGGAGAAGAAGCGAGTATATCAGTGGAGACAGAGACACACATGACCTCAGATTTAATCATTTTTTTTACTTTAAGGAGTGAGTGAAACGAATAGTTTCACAATGCGATGCCAAAACATATCAGTGTACGGGAATTCCAGCTCGAAACTGCGATTACAGTTTGAGTTTTATAATAATGACTAGTTTAGTGTTCCTGTAACTATGAACCTTATCGTAAGTTACTATAAAATCTTACATTTACTTATTTTACATTTTTTGGGGGTTTTTTTGTGCATATTTCATGTAGTCGATTGTAAGTATTTTTTTCTGGATTCCCGTTATTTAATTAAATCCAAAGTAACTAGTAACTCATGAAAGGGGGGGGGGCATTTGAGTTGTTTTTAAACCTATTCTGTGTCCTCTTCCAATCACATGAAAGTCCCATACTGTCTCTATCCTGTGATTAATTGTAATTTTGTATTTCATAGGATTCAGGATTGGGTTTCCTGAAAAAAAGTTAGCCTTTACTTTTCATGCCTTTATCCAGTTTGATTATGATATTTTATGTGGATGAAAAAGCCTTCTTTCTTCTGTTTTTTTTTATTGTTTTAAGACATTGCCATATTGACATTGGAATACCAACTTGGCGCAATAACGCCACCAACAGTTCCGGGTGTGAAGGACATCATTTACTTAACCAGCCACACTATAGCTAACGGGGAAAGCAGAAAGAAACGGGCCAACTCAAATTGTGTTCATAGTTAAACTAGAACTGGGTATTACGGCGTTTTTTTAAAAAGTCCAGGTCCCGCCCACTCCTGCTGACATTTTTCCTGTACCGCCCCATTACATAAATGACAGAGATTTTACTTCTTATTACGCAAGATTTCAGTAAAAATGTTAGCCTATGTAACTCTAAACTCAAGTAACTTTAAACATCAATACTTTTACTTGAGTAATTATTTTTTACTTGCAAGTAAAATCCCACCCACCTCTGCATGTTAGCATATTATAAATGTATCAGATTTAGTGGCACAGAGCTTAGCATAGCGTGAGAAAATGCCCAAAACGCTATCGAAAAAAAATTGATGTTGGCAGTGAATTGTAGGAGACGTTCAAAAAATTATTTCCCTATTAAAGTACAATAATATTACAGCCAAAATAAGATTTATACTGATACATGGTGAGAAACTAGTTAAGTCTTTCCTAACATTGGGATTGGACAATTGGCCACCCTTATGCTGCTTTTACAGTAAAATTTTATATTACCCCCATTAATATATTGATGGGGGTATATTGGCCCTTGAGCTTTGCCTTTAACCCATTCTGCACTCTGACTCTGTACTTCCAAAGGCTAAGATATACAAAGAAAAGCACTTTAAATGTATATGTGGCAAACGTAAATGCTATTTCTTATTCTAATTATACATTCTGAATGTATCCCTAAAATGTAGGTCACCTCTAAATTGAAAGAAGCCTTGAAGTTGTCCAAAGAGTGTTTAGAAAAACGGCTCCAAGAGGAACAGAGAGCGGTAAAGTGCATAATAAACTGAATTTTTGTTTTTACCTCATACCATGTAATAAATCGCTAGGTCTTATTAGTGCTAACGTGAGCCCGGTGGTTGCTGGTCTTCTTTGAGCAGGTACAGCAGCACAGGAGGCTGACACGGGCACAGTCCCATCATGGTTCCGAGGAGGAGAAAAGAAAGAGGAAGATCCTTGCCAGAAAGGTAAAAACGCATTGCATATTTTTAACCAGAATGTGTACCGTTAAAAAGACGTTTACACTGTAGATTCATTGTTTTTGTGCTTCTGGCAGAAATCCAGACAGTCGACTTGTGAAAATGAGGAGGACTTTTCAGTGAAATACAACAATAATTCTGGTGGGTAAATTACAGATATTCCTTAAAGTTAAATAACTGATTTAATTAGGCATTTTTCTTATTACAACATGTTCAACTGTGTTACGTTTGGTGTATACAAAGTGTGTGTTTTTTTATAACTCGACATGGGAGGACCAAAGTAAACACTTGTTTCTGTTTTGGACATTTTAATTTCTACACCAGCTTTTTTTCGTGGCTAATTAGGGCCTGAGAACCATATTGGAATTTTTATAATTTTCAGAAGTTAATCACATTTTTTGGGGCCTAAACATGCTTAAAATCTCATAAAACTTTACATACGGCCCAAAGGATAGAAAATGCGTAATGGCTTCACTGAGGCGAGAGGTACTGTTGAGAACCCAGGCACAGTTTATTTACAAAAGTGAACATACAAATAAACTAAACTTAACTATATTAACATGAACTAAACTAGACTGGACAGGAAACACTACGACTTAACATAAACACTGGTATGACCATAAACATGAACACTAGCATCGACAGGAACTCACCGCAGTGGTACAGGGAGCAACAAACCACAAAGACAGGAGGATACGAGGGGGTATATAAGCACAAGACTAAACAAGGAGCACCTGTCAACAATTGGTTACCAAACTAACCAATGACACAAGGACAAGGGGAAGCACACGACAGAAAGACAGGAGGAACAGGGAAGTAAACAAAACACTGCCTAGGCTAGCTAAGCTGAAATGTATGTCTGATATGGGTTTCAGAAGTAGTTATGGAAGAATGGCTCAATAGCGCCATCTATAAAATGCAACATAGTACGCCTCAAGCTATGTTTTATGTATATATATATATATGGAAATTGGTATACAAATGCAGCACACCAATACCTGCAAAAAACTCTCTCAGAGCTAAATCCTAAACACAACAGAAAATTGGTTATTTTTAACTTCTACTCTTCTAGAAATTAATCAGATCGACGTATTCCGCGTAATCTAAAGCCATTTGTATTACATCATTTGCTCAGGGTCCCTTCAAGTTGGTAGTCCAACCCCTTAACCATGAGCCACAACTTCCCAGTTATAGTCATAGTGCCACCTACTGCAACAAACTCCTCCCAGAGATTTAATAACCTCACCACTATAAAGAGGTTGAGTTTTTGTTAAAGTGTGTGTTTGTAGCAGCACGACAAAGTCTGATGTTTCACCATAGGAGTAGAAGTTTTTGTAACTTAGTCACACAATGTCTAATCTGCCCCAAACATCATTTGTTCGAAAAGAGTCCTGCCTGAACAAGCAACAGGAAATGACTTTAAACTTAGCCATGCAATGTCCACTCTTTACCAAATACCACACGTTTGATTAGAGTCCTAGCCCAAAGACATCTAAAGGCTAATAATCAGTTATAATTTTAGTGCCACCTGTTGGCAACAGGATACATTACGCTTTGAACATCTACATGCCAAGCTTCAGTTATGTTTACCCAATTGGCAACATCTTAATGACTAAAATATTCCTACTATATTTACCACTTTAAATGCATGTTGGCCACCATTTGCTTTTTTCCTAAAGCCACCTGGTGGTGGTGAGGGTGCGCAGACCCTTTCAAGACTGCATGCAGCTTTAATTATCCTTTGTTAATTAAATATAGTAGTCATAAGCCAGTTTTATTATTAAACAGGGTTATTAAAGAATCCAAAACCAGCGGGCAAATAAAAAATGTCTGAGCAGTGCAGCTTCCCTGTCCAGACGCCATCAGCGGAAATGTAGATTGGTCACATGGGTTCAGTATTCACTACAAAAACCACCACAAGCGAGCGTAAAAACCTTTTTTTGCTAATCAAAGATTTTTTTGTGTGTGTGGTTATGTGGTTTTATGTGTACCATGTAGCACCTTATCTTAAAAGCAACTCTGTGCTAGTGCACAGACTGGATCAACAGATGCGTTTAACCCCAGACAGGTGCGTTTATAGAAAATAGTCAGCGGTTAGGAATTTAATTATTTCAGGAAACAAACATGGAGACACAAGAGCCAGATAATATCAAAGGAGCTTAGAAAGTAAGGAACCAGACCAAGAGAGGTGGAACCAGGAACGGAAGGAGCCGACGTCTGAGATCCAGAGCGAGTCTAGTATAGTGAAAACCAGACCAGACAGGGAGTGAAGGTGATGTGCCCTTTTAAATGTGTGAAGTGATTAATTGGGTGATGAGGTGCATGTGAGGCTGATTTTAGAATTCGGGTGAGTCTGTAGGTTGACTGGCTGAAGGGTTGGGTGGTGTGTGTGTTACCGTGACAGTATAAAAGCAGAACCTTGCGTTAAATATATCATGTTCTGCTTTAAACAACAGTTTGTCTTTTAATGAAAGTATCAGTGGGGTGGTGTGTTATAGATTTCACCTGTGTGTCTGTTAACCAGGTTCAGGAACGAGTTCTCCACCTACTTGCCCTTCTTCTCCCACTCCTCCACCTGCACCAGGTATTTACAGATTTTTTTTTGCATCATTTTTTTTAATGCATTTTGAATCATTTTTTTTTAAATCCACTAATTTTCATTAGTTTTATCAAGAATTAATCAAGAATTATCCCACGCATTAGGTAGTATACCGTATTTTCTGCACAGTACACAGTATAATAAAATCTCTGAATCACTTTAGAGATCCCAGATTAGATCCCGATTTGATGTTGAGTGACATTTTAGAGCTTTATAGAAAGAATTTCTATATCGCAACATAGGGAAGCTATATGACAAGCACCGGTTCCTTGCACATTGAGCTGCAAACCTGTTCAGGGATGCGTTTACTTTCAGATTTTAGCCCTTTAAAGTTTATTAAAAAAAATTTTAGGCTCATTCTTAAACGCACAGTCTTAGTCAAACTAATGTAGACTCCTCACTAATCTAGACACATCAACTACAGTATTTTTAACACTTCTTGTATGGAAATAAAGAGTAACATGTATTTGCCTCTTTCTTCTCTCCTGTGCTGTCTTCAAAGTAGAGCATGCACCATATTGAACATGTTTGGGGTAAAGTAATCCAATACTAAATTATTTCTGTTGTAAAGTTGCAGCGTGTCCTTCCTCAGTAGCAAACAAGGAAGAAAAGAATGGCATAGGGTAGGGCTGGGCTGATCACTTTCTGTCGATAACAATGATCTGCGCTGGACATTTTTAGCATATGCATTAAAACCCGTGAACATTCCAGTGTCCCTCCTGTAGGACACTGCGTTCTATCGTACAGCACTAAAAGAAAAACATTAGACATATTACATAACCTTAGAAAGCTGAGATTCTTGTGATGTAAATGATGGGATTTACAAAACCGTAAAAAAAACAAGAAAAAATAAAAAACCTGCCTATAAAGCTTTATAAAGTTAGAGCAAAAATCATGTGTTTAACTTGGTATGCAAACGATGAAATTCGTGAGATATAAATTACAGATGCATTTATATTTTAATAAACACCCACGTATGTAGCAGAAGCTGAGCTCAGAATGCAAATCTAAATGGTGCTGTTACTTTTTTAGGCTAAATATTTCATCCGTTTTTGTTATAAACTGCACTTTAAAACGTAATAATGAACCCTTTAATTTTTGTAGTTTCAGTGACATTGTTGGAATATAAACCTTGCATTATTAACAATTTGTATATATAATCGAAATATATATTGATATCGAAGTTTGATTTTTGCCATATCGCCCAGCCCTAGCATATGGTGACATGTATTACTATAGATTTTATATATATATAGTAATATGTGTTACTAGTATTATTATAAGTGATAGTTAGTGGTAAATTTTGCTATCGGTCACAATTAAATTTTATTCTATGATTAAAAATCATTGGATCTACTGAGAAGGGCTAATGCAACTTTAAGTCATCACAATCTGCAATGGTTTGCTCAGCTGTCCTGGATATTTTATATGGTATTGTTTATAACAAACTGGGAGAGAAATTTGGTATCTGACTACACAGAATGTTTCAATGCATTTTTGTTTGTTTGTGGGGAAACAAGACATTATTCATTTTAGTGGCTTGGGGCATTTGTAAATATTTGACATATTTTGCTGGTGTGGTTTGATTTAATCTGATTATCAGATACTATCAGAGAAGAATTTTGATTATAAAGTAAAAGGGATGGAGGTTGTGAATCTGGACAGAGAGCACTATTTCAGGTTGCATGCCGCATTCAGCACTCGATAGTGCTTTGCTCACTTCATGCCAAAGAAAAGTCCCACGTCAGTCTCATTGCTGCAGCTTGACTCTTAACCCACATGGTAAGTGCATTCATCTGCTTAGCTATAGATGTGGCATGCAACTGTGTTTACTCCGTAAGCAGATTGTATCTGTTGCAACAATTGTGCCCTGCGTTCACACTAGTGAGCGACGAAACAAAGCCTTTAGTCTTTATTGTGATTCTGGACAAAGAACATATCATGTTGTGCAGTATGACATACTCGGCATACAATCGAAAAACGGGAAGTCACTGCTATGATTAATCAGTTCTATGTGCTAGCAGAACATATAGGCAATCCAAAGCTAAACCTTAGCAAGCTATAATTTATTGACAGCCAGGTGATGGAGAGATTTATTACAAATCGAAAACGAAAATCTGTCATGGATAAGGAAGTGTCTGTGAACTTAAGGTCACTCTACAGATGGTCTATAAGATTCGCATCAGGCATTTGGCAGATGTTGGAGCGGATTGCCTTTATCTCTCTATTTTTTTAATACAATAAGGGCTTTGCTCAGGAGCCCAGCAGTTAGAACTTAGTGGCTAAAAAACGCACCCTGATCTTCTAATTAGCAGTCCAACACCTTAACTACAGCGCTAGCAGATAGCTGGCCTGAAGCCACTTCAGGTCATATTCTTTAAGTCGATGTTGTGGCCCAATTGTTGGGAGACTTTTTGTTTACAAAGACGTCTGTATTGTGCTGCATTTATTTGAAATTCTAGCCAGTCTCCCTGCCACTAAGAAACACCCACAACATGCTTCACAGTAGGAAATGACCAGTACCTATTATTGACCTAGAATAATACTTGGAGTTCAGTTTAAATCCTTTTTTTTTCCTTTTTAGACCAGAAACATGTTAGGCCTTTTTTTTTCTCTTGATTCTCAGGGTCTTCAAGACCCTGCCATATGCCATTTTTACCCTGGTATTGCTTCCATTTAGTCCCAGGATGTTTATCCTTGTAGTTCTTAAAACAATTTGTTCACCGCTGTTTGGTTCCTAGGGCCATATGTTTTGAGTTTTTAATTTTTTTATTATTTTGGTCTAGCATGCATCGTTATTTGTAGGACGTTTAAAATGTAGGAGTGGGCCTGTTCAAATTATAGTTAATTATTTAGCCAAGGGTCTGAATCTCTTTAGCTAAATAAGACTCTTTATATCAATATTCATTGCAGTAACCTGTGGGGAAAAAATCTAAAGGGGTCTTTATACTTCTTTATACTTCTCAAACCTGCTGTATTTAGCACCTGATGCACTACTGTGTCAGAATGCCTGCTTCCCAGAAAGCCTAGCTTATGCTGTCTCAGTTGTCCCGCCATATCCGTCTTCGTGATTTTTCAAATTTGCCAGTAATTGCCTTAATTTGCTCGTTGTTTCTGTTTATCATCTCCAGTTATTATTAGTTCCTAGTAGCTTAACTTTTAGAAATATTGCCCAGCTAAAGAGGGACGTTATTACTATATTTTATACTATTTAGTTAGGTTAAGTAGGTGTGAAGTACAAGTTGGCTCGATGCTGTTATGGCGTTAAAGAGTAGGTAAATAACTAAATATAAAATTTCTTATGTTATCGTCTCCTGCTGCCACTTGGCTGTTAGTCATAGTGATTAACTTTCCTTATGTTGAAATATGATGATTCATGTATTTGAGCTTAAGGTTTTTATGTACAATTAAACAATAAATAACACTCAGGTTTTTTTTATTTAACCTTTAACAGAAAACTATATGCACTGTAGTGCTACAGCTTATGACACCTTTATTACTTTGGATTTGACTGTAACTACAATGTCTTTTCTAAAATATATAAGAAAATTTATTTTAAATGAAATTAATCCTTGTTCTTATTTGAGCACAAACTGGATCATGCCCAGATGTGCAGATGTGGTCACAACATCTACGAGAGGCAAACTCAGGCCAACATGAACAACTTGTTGCCTTCTAAAGTGAACGCAGGGTTTTGTGGGTTATACGTGCATCACTAGTCACACTAACATTTGTTATTTAATTACATTGCAGGTATTCAGCCAGTGACCCTTCCGCCGCCTCCTCCACCTCCTCCGCCTCCTCTAGGGATTGATCCCAGCCCTCCGTCCCTCCAGCCTCCCTCCGCTAATGACAAGGGTCGAGTTGCCCTCTTGAGCTCCATTCAGACTTTCAGCAAAGGCAGACTTAAAAAAGCAGAGACCAAGGACCGCAGCAATCCGCACATCTGAGCAACACTTTTTATGGTCCTTAGTCCTTATTATGTGCAATTTTGGCCCTCTTGTCCGAGGTGTCCTGGATCTGATCTTCAGGAATGAAGAGATGTTTAAAAACTCGTTTTAAGACTGTTGGAAAAAATTTGTACTCCCAAATCAGCTTCAGATGATCGATGGAGAAGCTAAAGTGTGGGGTGTCTGTGCTGCTATACAGGATTTGCATAATTATGGTAAATAATCACACATCATGCTACCATGTTTTTGACCCCCGTCAAATCAACCTCCAGCTGCAGAATATTCTTCCTTTTTCAAGCATTTTAGAAGAGTTTGAGTTTTATTTTAAAAAGAAAGACTTTTTAATGCTTTGACTTTTATGTTTGGCTTTTACTTTAAACTTATGTGTAGGTTTTGTCTCTTTCAATCTGTTGCCTGATATTATTATAATATTACATTCGAAACTTAGCTAAACTGCAGTAATGAGATGAGATGAATCGGAGCACGGCAATGCAGACGAGCTAGTTTGTTTTCTTTAGTATGACTGAACCAATGTCTTTTAATAGTTGGTTTAAATAGGTGAGTTGCTTTATCGTAGGACAGACGTGCTTAGTAAGAATAACTTCTGAGTCGAAACAGGAAAGCATCATGACGTCTGCGTCTGGAAGCAAAGCTCGTCATACTCTCTGGATAGAAGAGATGCCATACTCTATCTTCTTTATTAAACAAAGAAGGAAGAACATGATTTTGTTAAGTAGGCTGTGATCCTGAATTGATATCTTTTGTTGATCCTGAATCAACATATTAATCAACCAATCATAAGCTTCTGATGTCATCAGGGTGTTGACAAAACCCGCCTCAGATCATCTTTCCCACCTTGTAAACCAAAATGTAAAATTAAAAATGTATTTATTAAATTAAAATCATTAAATTCTTAAATAACATATGAAATACATTACATGCTGTACTGAACAATTGTATACATTTTGCTCACCTTTGTGACCAACAATAGATGTGTGTGTGCAGTAAAATGTATTTAAAAGTGCATTTATTATTGAAAAGTAAATTCATAGGGTTTTTTTTTTTTGTGATCAACATTGTCCTTACAGAATTAATGAATTATTAGGTTTTTTAGTTCGTTTGTGGACAAAAAAAGGGAAAGATCCAAAAGTAGATTGAGGCGGGTTTGGTCGGCACACGCTAATGACATTAGACGATTATGATTGGTTGATTTTAAAATGTTAATCCAGGATCACATCCTACTTGGCAAAATCCCGTCCACCAACAAAGAGGGAAGAAAGCACTTTGTTTTGACTGCACTGTATTATTGCGTCAGCAGCAGTTTGTAATTATGGCACCCCCGGGCCAGTGCTATTGAGTTTTAAATAATAACTAGCTGATGGATAAGTTTTGGCAGATATATACAATACAAACTTGGGAGAAAATAGGATAAAAATATAAAACAATATATATATATTCTTAAAATTAGGTGCCAAGTCGTTACAAATCACGAAGACCGAATCATACTCGTCTTGTTTTTTCTTTGATTTGTTTTATTTTTTTGCAAAGTCATATTATGAAATGATTGCAGCCTGACCTGATGTGAACACACTTGGAGAAAGGTTCCAAAAAAGGGATCAGTTGGGTTTTGTGCCAGATTTCAACCATTGTGCCTATTAAAAAAAAAAACAATGTGATGATTCCCATTGCTAGCTTTAGAAGCCGTTTATTGAAATCACCTGTTAGCGAAATTGCATTAAAGCTTCTGTGTTTAAAGAAAATACTGGATATTCTATGTAACCTGAATAAAACAGGGGGAATTTTTCTTATATATATATAGTGTAGACAAACATCCAATGTTTTTCTTAAAGAAAAAGGATTTTCATAAGTGCAAATTCTTTACCTTGTAGCACCGGTCCAAAACAAGCATAGGTAAAGTTTCATAGAGGTCTGTCTAACCCCAGAAATATTGCCCAGAATTCCTCTTAGCCTTACCAACGTGTTTTTAGACACTGTGATTTATAGTAGTTTATAACCATTTTATCATTTTTAGTGCAGTTCGATATCATGCCTTCCCCTAGAAGCCAAAAAGTCCCCTTAAAGCCAACAACTTAAGGGATAAAAATGTGACTTTCTAGAATGTTGTTTATTTTAAAATGGTGATTTAAAAGTGTGCATCAGAAGAAATGGTCACAGGAGTGTGTAAACACACTGATTAATATTGGTGAGTGTTCATTCATTCATACCTTCAGATTCAGTAACTAGTTTAGCCTGGTCATGAGTTTGCTAGTTTAAATTACAGCTGGTATAACTATTACGTTTCTGCGAAACTTTATTGGAAATGCAGGTGCAAACAAATATAACATCAGATTAATTATTCGATTAATTATTATTATTATTTTTTTTTTTTCAACTTTCTGCCAAAGCAGGTAGAAGTGGCCAGAATCCTTCCAGAATCAGGTAGAAGCACAAGTACCTATTTTCTGCTGACCAAAAAAATCCACTAGGTAGAGTCGAACCTGATCTGGCTTCTGCTGATAAATCAGAGACACCTCAACATGTTCCAGGTTAAAGAAGTGCATTTAATGTTTGGATATAGCATTGTATTAGTTAGCGTTAGGATAATTTTTACAAGTAAACATAAAGTAAGTGTCTTTATTTGTCACATGTACTTTACAGAAAAGTCAAAGTAGTTTCTTCACATATCCTATCTTAGTAAGTTGGGGGTCAGAGCGCAGGGTCAGCTATGGTAGGGTCAGTGCTCCTGGAGCAGGAAGGGTTAAGGGTCTTGCTCAGGGATCCAACAGTGGCAGACTGGCAGCGGTGGGGCTTGAACCCAGGTCTTCCTGGTCTTCTAATTAAACACCTCGAGCCACCACTGCCCCTTAATTTCTCCCTTCTGGGCTTTTTGTTCTGCAGAAATAAAAGCGAATAATGCATAGATATAAAAGAAAATGAACTATGATATGGAAAGTATTTGAGAAATTATTCACTAATATTTGCATTCTAATTAGTAAGGAAAATATTTACAACAAGTAAAGTTTTTTTCGCTACCTGTCTACTGAGATGTATAAGTAAACGTGTGATGTGCTGATGAACTCCGATCAGGTGATAAACATGACATTGGTATATAAGATATTAGAACATTACAACAGCTGGATTTTACAGCTGTGGAAAAGTTCCCTGCTATCTGTAACTCGGTTTATCCAGATTATCTAGATTACGTTTATGTGTGTGTTTTTTTTTTTGATCCTGTACAAAACCCATACTGAGGAATATCGGTTGCTCTGCAGCACTTTACCGCTGATTATCAGTGCTCCTCGAAGAGGTCTAAAGTTTACATTCGATGTTGAAAGATGGGATAAACAGCAAGACCATTTGATTAGATTCGATAAACACTGCACATTTTGCCACAACCACTGCTGCATGCACCAACGGTGTGCGCCCTGCCCCCCCCCCTATAAAAGCTGCATTGACAATGTTTTAACTGTGGTGGTGTTGTGCTTTTATTTGTGAACTTTGAAGTAAAAACAACAACAACAATCTTTTTTTTCCTTTGTGTTTTCTATGTAACTGTATGTCAAAACATATTTTTCTCCAAAAACTAGTTTATCAAAGTAAATGGATTGTATTTCGGTGCGTCTTGCCCCAAGTATGCATGTGAGGTCCAAACATACAGTATAAAGCACAAGTTGGTTACTATGGTCATCTCTAAAACTAGCCATAACAACAAAAATAAACCAAAAAAAGGTTTTATTAACTATTTTAGAGGGGTCATTTACAAAAGGACCTGTCCTGCCTTTGTCCTTTCAAAGCTGGCTGAGATGGACTCCGGCAGATCCCTGTGGCCCCGAGAATAAGTGGGTATAATAAATAAACGAATGAATGGAATCCAAAAGGTTGTAAAAGAAATATATACTGTCCCATGGACAATACCTGTGTGCAGGCTTGGGTAGCGTTACATCTACGAAGAAAATCATTGTCCTTAAGCAGCTGTGAATATTTAGGTACTATTTTAGGTAATATTTATAAAATATTTATCTGTCATCCTGTAGAGCATTGCGAACTGAAATTTTAATTCCCCTTTATACATAAAATATTCAACTATGTGACTAAAATGCATCCAAATTCTGTGAAAACACTCATTGAGACACAAAGCTAGTGCATAATTGACAAAGTCTCTTTTAATTTCCTGAATTTATCCTTTATCCCAAAAAATTGACACCAAGAAGGAACCGGATAAACCTGATCTTATTAAAGGCTGCATTTACACTATAGGTCAGGGGTGGGCAATCTCGGTCCAGGAGGGTTTAGCTTAACCTAGCAAGATCCTAATTAGTTGGTCCAGGTGTGTTTGATTAGGGTAGAGCTAAAACTCTGCAGGACACCAACCTCCAGGACAGAGCTTGCCCACCTGTGCTATAGATCTTGATGCCCATTTCGGATTTTGTAACCATATCTGATTTTTCTGTTGATCTGTTTACATCATCTTTTAAAACCAACCTGTATCCAATATCTACACTTTACACAGCAAAACAACCCAATGTAGACGTACTGATTGGAAAATGAGGTAAAAACATCGCAAGAATCAATAGATGCAATAGAAGAAGAGGGGTAGCACAGTGATTAAGATGTTGAACTGCTAATTAGAAGATTAGGGGTCGATTTCCAGCACCAGCGACCTGCCACTGTTGGGCCCCTGTTGCTCTGAATAAGGTGGTCTGTTGCTCTGAATAAGGTGGTCTGTTGCTCTGAATAAGGTGGTCCGTTGCTCTGAATAAGGTGGTCTGTTGCTCTGAATAAGGTGGTCCGTTGCCAAATGCTGTAAATCTACGAAGAGAAAATGATTATTCAGTATTTTGCTTTCGTGTCATATTTAAAGGTCAGTAAAACAATGATCTTATTTGGTGAAGAAGAAAAAGAGAAGAGCCCTTTGTTGCAGCCTGGACAAATGTAGCATTGACCGCTAAGTTATAAATATCATTTGTTTTTCAAGTGTGTAATTATTTTTTTTTAAGTTTACAGGAAAATAAAAAATATATATAAATGTCAAAAGACACAGTTACGCTAAGTTGGTGCACTAAGTTGCTGTTGGTGTCCACCTGAGTTGACATTATTGACAGGTAAAAATCCGATCTATCTGTAGACACTAATGCACAAATCCGATTCATATCCGATTTATTTCCACATATGAATGAGACTAAAACCGATCTGAAAATATCAGAATCCATGTGCTTTTTTCCTGGTTTTCTTGTGCCGCGTTAGAGGAAAAAATCTGAATTGGGTCACCTGATCCACAGTGTAAATGCGGCCGTAGTGTGTTATGGTGCATGTTTTCTTATGTTATTACAGATTTCACGTTCGGCTTTCAGTGTAGTGAAGTAACAAATGTGCTGTGTATTTTTGGTATTTAAAAGCCATTATTATTATTTTTATTATGATTATTATTAGTAGTAGTAGTAATAGTGGTGGAACTCAATTAGAAATCTAAGTAGAAAACACAAAACTGTTACTTTACTGCACCTACTAATTTTCAGTGAGTAACGAAAATGAGATGTTTTATACAAACCCATCAGAGAGACAAATAAACTATGTGGTATGTTTTTATAAAAGAAAGAACAGCCTGTCGAAGCTTATGATCATTAATCAATAGTTCACTAAACATCTGGTTTGACTCAAGATATAAAACATGAGTAAGTCAAAAAAACTAACTAAATAAATAAAAACCTGCAGTTTTGCAACAAAATCCCATAAACAGCGAAATAAGTAAAAAAGAAATATAAACAAAGAACAGTTCATGACTATAACTTATGGCTATTTATGCCTGCTAATTAAACTGGTTCCTGAATCTGTTATGGGTATCAGTGCTAACAGGACCGGGATAATTTTTAATTCAAGTTAATGTGGCTATATTGTTGTGCACTAAATAGGTGTAGCTTTTTAGTAAAAATGGAATAAAAAAAAAGGCCAGTTCTGGGTTGGATGTGTCAATCATATGACTCAGGGGCACTAAATGCATGGGTGCTTGTTAATAAATATCATGTAGTTCTTACGAATATACAACTTAAAGTAAATGATGCACTCTCCAATGATTTCATGACTTACTTGTGGAAGTTTTGATAGAACATTGCTGATAATAACGGAAACTATTTACTGGTTTACAATTCAACATTTACTAATTCTTTACACCACAACTTTTTATTGGTATTATATTCTGAAATATTTCAATAACAACCAGTGGTGATATCATAAAACAGCATTTGCTTTTTTTTTTTAATCACACTACAGCATATCTTTGCTAACTCTATCTGTCTGTTTAGGTGATGCTCATGGGCTAACCCTAATTTTTAATACAGTATAAGATTAGATATTCATTTTAATATTATACAGCATACATGTATAAATAACTTATTTAGAACATATTATCTTTCTAAACTATTTCTACACTATTATTAATATGTTTTTTTTTAATAAAATATAATAAATATAGAGGGGAAAATAAAAACTGAGGGGAAGAACAGAATCTGGTACACACTAATTTGACTGGACATACTATTAAGTTATAGCTGAATATCTGCACTTTATTACCATAGTCATTCATTAAATTCAACTTTATATATGCCAATACCTTTAACAACAGCTTATCAATACACATACCTCTAAACCCGACTGTATATTTGTAAATATCATTCAAGTATGTTTTATATAATACTTACATTTTATTTATAGAATTATTTATTTTTAATATATTTTTCAACATAACACACGAACACCAGTAATGTGAAGAAGCACTAATAATTTGTCATTTTAATTTTAATACATATTATGTTTATTTTATTTTTTTTTAATTATTTATTACTCATAATTAGTTGCTTTATTTAAATTTATTCTAAAGCTGTAATTTAAGTATTCCTTTTTTTGCTCAAAACACGTTTGAGTAAGATGGGTTATTTCCCTGAATGTGTTATATGTATTTTGTTTAATTGTACAATTTATACTTAAAATAAAATACAAATAAAATATATATTTAAAAAAAAACCCAACAAAACAAAAAAAAAAAAACATTCAGCTTCCGGGTTAGTTTTGACATCTTCTAAAGGTCCATTATGATTGGTTCTTATCAAGCAAACAACATTCTAATTGGATATTACAGAATCATGTGTGTGACGCCTTCTAATATCTGATTGGTTTTACCGAACAACCTACTTCTTCATGGGATAAACAGAATTGACAACCCCGCCTCCAAATAGGGACAGTGTGACGGTCTAAAAAGGAAGATGGCGTCGCTGAGATACTTTCTTCGCACGGGGAAGGTTATACACAGATTTTTAATTTTGTATTTTAATGTAGTGGGAATTTTAAAATGTAAATTATGTGATATTGTTACAGAATGCCGTTTCATCGTCCTCCGGAGGGAGTTCCACAAGACGCCGTCTGCTGCTGTGCAGGTTAGCATTGATGCTCTAACCCTTCATTCACGGTGTAGGAATACACAGAGTCAACAGAAAGAAATTATATATATATATCTATCCATATCCTAAAATATAATAACGCATATCTAAGTTTGTTTGTTTTTTAGCTGTATTTATTTATTTTTCGGATTTAGTCAGCGATCAGATTCTGCAAAAAGCCAAAATCGGACGTCATTGACCTGATCAAGTTAATTATATGGTTTTATATTTAATATATGATTGTTTTCTGTCTCTTCTTTTAGAAACATTTTAATTTTTTTTAAAATACGTTAAAAAAACATTCTACACCATGTATTGCAGAATGATATAAAATATCTACCGATCAGTATTTTTGGATTAGAGTTGCAAACTTCCGGGAATTTTGTCTGTCTAAGGCTGGAAACTTTCCATAGGAATTAACAGGAATATTGTAGAATGAATGGGAATAAAATTAGATTTGTTGAATTGTATGTTGTCTATGAAAAAGAACATGAATGTAGTTGAATAATAAACAATCCTGCAGCATGTAAATCTGTTAAAAGAGCCAGATTCAATACCAAGGTGAAGTTCCACCCAATCACATGCACAGAAACACTGCAGGGTTTACATTTACAGCATTGAGCAGACGCCGTTATCCAGAGCGACTTAGATTCATTTCTCATATACAACCGGGCAATTGGGGGTTGCTCAGCAGCCCAGCGGTGGTAACTTGGTGGTGCTAGGAATTTGAACCACCATCTTCTAATTAGCAGTCCAACATCTTAACCACTGCACTACCAGCCTTCCCTGTTATTGAGTTATTAAAGCCACACCTCTGTATTCACTTCGAATTCCTCCGGAACATACACTGTTTATAAAATGTGTATTATTTCACCTGCATGTCAGACTTGGATCATACAAAATGTTTGGGTTTGTCATGAATACAATTTATATGCATTTTTCTAACTAATTAAAAATAAATTCCTGTAGGTTTCCAGGAATTTAAAATATTCCCCAAATTACCGATATAAAGTTCCTGTGAAAAGTTTTTAAGAAATTTAACAGAAATGTTACACCCTTTTTGCGACCCTATTTTATATAATTACTTTTCACTAGTGTATAACCAAACCCTATATTCATATATATATATATATATATATATATATATATATATATATATATATATATATATATATACACACACACACACACACGCATACTAGGGTCCAAGCTTTGTGGTATTTGCAGTGTTCTATCGTAAAAATAAACATTTCCATCATTTGGCAGACGTCCTTATCCAGAGCGACTTACATTTATCTCTTTTATACAACTGAGGGTTAAGGGTCTTGCTCAGGGACCGAACAGTGATAGCTTGGTGGAGCTGGGAATCGAACCCACAATCTTTGGCTTAATAGGCCAACACCTTAAACATGGGCCACCGCTTCCCACAAAACTTTTAGGATGAATTACATGCGTTGACCGGGAATCGAACCCGGGTCAACTGCTTGAAAGGCAGCTATGCTTACTACTATACCACCACCGTCAATTGTTCCGCAAAGTGTAATTTATGATAATGGACATTGTTTTAGGATATAAAGTTATCCAGTTTGTGAAAGGTCCTAGCATGTTGTACATAAAGACATTATTTATATACAGCGGTACCTTGACTTCCCAACTAACGAGTTTGTCGAGGTACGAGACGTCTCTCGGCTGTTTTTTTGAGTTGCGAGCTAAAATTTAGATTCAGCCCCTAAACACTGGATGGTATAGCGATGTACCAAACGCCATAACATCTGCCCAGCATCCCGTGTCTCACTCGATAGCTAGTCAGACATGCTCGCTACTGTAACAGGCTAAACTGTTTATTGGATTTAAACGTGGTAATTTTGTGTCGGCATTCATTGTGTGCGTGTGGGTAAATGCATTTTTTCCTTTTTTGGGCTTGTGGTAGTTTGGTGAGAGTGCATGCAGGAGTTACAAACACATTTATATAATAAACAAACCAGTTCAGTACCATTTTGGACTGCTTTTACTGTTTATTATACTCAAGTATTTAAGTGAACCTGTGACGAACGCTGGCTTACATTAGCAAGTGGAGTCGTCTGATCTCCAGGGTAAATGCTGTACATTATACTTAATAAAACCAGTTTATTGCACTACATTCTATTGTATTGTTTTTTTAATACAATATTCGTTATGTATAAGTTTATTTTTCTTATTTAAAAACATGTAACAAAAAATTGCGGTGTTTTTTGGGGACCCAAAACGGATTCATTTCATTTTAATGGGGAAAATTGATTTAACATTCAAGTTACGAGCTTTGTCAAGGAACGAATTAGACTCGTAAGTCAAGGCACCCCTGTATATGTGTCTATGTAGTATATGTATATATGTGTGTGTGTGTATTTGGCACATTGCTACAGGATTAAGGGCAGCCTTGCAAAATTTTAACCTTGGGGCAGAATGCACATGGATTGATTTGGACATGTTTACAATTATCGATCAATTATCGATTATGGAATTCAGGGCTTGTAACATAGCGAGCCCGTCATCCCAGGGTTACTGTGTCCTTCAGAAAGGCTACCAAAATGGTTTTCCGCTCTGCCCGTCCGGGTATCTCATAGGGAAGAAAAATATATTTTAATGCTTTTGCGTTCTCTCACAAATACCGTTGGGTAATTTTCGGCCGTTCGGGTGTCACTTAAAATGTGTGCTCGGTTTTTACTCTCACTTTTACACAGTTGCAAGTTGTGTCTAGAAAGCAGCGATAGGGGCAAACAGGGTAAATTGAGCGTCTTTTTTTTTTTTTTTTTATCACTGTAACGTCTGAGAGTTTTTGTCTTACAATTCTGACACCAAAAAAAGTAAAGAATTCTACTTTTTCAGCTCTTTGATAAACTATATGAAAACAGAAATATACTCTTTGCAAAAATGTCGCTCTCGTGCCACAATATGAGCCAAAATTTTCGGCAAAGAAGTACAGCAAGGGCAATTTTATATCAGCCAAGAAGCAGAATTATAGCTTATAGAATTTGTGGACTGTTCCGCCTGTATTACGAAGGAATTTTAATTTTTAATGAATGTCTTCATTTTTCTTATGAAGTATTTTGGTCACAAGACAATACCTGTTGCCCTTCTCTCCTTCCTGTACCTCCTACAAAGAACGGTTGTGATCAACTCTCGACACCACGAGTAAACATTGGAAGCTGATTGGATCCTGAAGTTGTGAAGCCTTTTTGGGCCATTTGGCTTCACGTTTACACTTTTCCCAGTGACACTCGGAAAGTTCTTCAGTCGTCGATGTGTCAGTCATTACTATCCTCACGTGACAAATGAATCTCTCTCAGCAGCTTAATCGTAATAGAGATGCATTTGCAGTGAGAGAATTCGCTGACATCTGGGAGGATGTCATAAAGGCAAAATTTGTATGATGTTGTAATCGGATATTTTCTCATTATTGTTTAAAAAAGCTTTAATTGATGTTTGTTCCTTCAAAAATTCCACATTTAATAATAAGTAATTTTTTTGCGCGGCTTAATAATTTGGTACCAAAACCCAAGAGTGTCTGCCTGAGGGCTACCAGAATGTAAATATTGGTAGCCGGAATTAAGTTGCTTATTTTAAAGAGATCTCCATATATTACTTGATAGAAAAGTGTATAAAGCAGGAAAAAAAAACGGACGGAACTGCATGTCGTAGCTAATAAATGAGGTTTCTTGGTCGAGCAGCTACACAAAGCCATACATACAATACTACTGGACTCTGGCACAGTGAAGGAGTTCATTGCAGTGCTCGGGGTTTAGTTTCCAGTCAGGATGTGGAGACTCTTGTTTAAGCTTTTGCCAACAGTAGACTGGACTGTTGTAATGCACTCCTGACCGACCGTCCCTAAAAGACCATTAGACAGCTGCAGCTAATACAGAACACTGAATCTGAACACATCACATGGATCCATTAAAATATTTTACAGTACTGTTACTTTATAAGTCAGTTAGTGGCCTAAAGGACCTAAATGTATTTCAGATATTCTCACTGAATACGAATCGGATCACTCCGATCATTAGGTTTCAGTCGGTTAGATATACCAGGGGGTTCTTTCCAAACAAGGAGAATCTGCGTTTAGCTATAACGCAGCCCACGGTTGGAACCAGAAGAGATCAGATGTGCTAAACCAGTAGCCATCTTTAAATACAGACTTAAAACACATGAATTTAGTTCTGCATTTTCTGAATGAACACTGTGCTACGTCCCAACTGACTATAATCATTTTATACTGTTTTCATTCATTTTATTTTTTTAGTTTCTCTTATGTAAGGCATTTTTAATGATCATTGTGTATGAAATGTGCTATATAAATAAACTTGCCCTGCCTTGATAAATAACTCGACAGTGTAACCGATAAGTTTGGTGAATGCCAGGCAGACACTACCCACTAAAGTACACAGTGGCAAATATAAAGCTCGGTGAATGGTAGATAATCGCCTGGGCTTGTTTTAGGAATTTAGGCAAACATTCACGTACATCATTATTTTTTGTAGGTGACCGTGAGAGATGCGCTTAACCAGGCTATGGACGAGGAGCTGGAGAGGGACGAGCGTGTGTTTCTGCTCGGTGAGGAAGTTGCTCAGTATGACGGTGCCTACAAGGTAAGCCAATGTTATGGTGCTTGTGACTTTTTAGCCAAAAATTAAAAATAGTCATCGTACTTGTTATTGAATCTGTTTTGTTTGTATTGTCAAAAATGTTCCCACAGGTGAGCAGAGGTCTTTGGAAAAAGTACGGAGATAAACGTATCATCGACACACCCATTTCAGAGGTAAACCCATTTGCTGACTTTCTCGTTTCCCTGCATGTCCAAGCATGATTTTGCAAATACTGTTGCAGCTGAATGTTTTTGGTTTTTTTTCTTTTTTCAAGGACCATTAGATGAAACTAAATGGCGTTTGTGTGTTACTGCTAATAAAAATAAATAAAGTCATGTTAGGTAGGGATGAGTTACGATTTTTGAATATCCGATTTGTTTATTTGATTTCAGAATAAAAAATAGAACATAAAATTATGCGACGGTGACGGGTTCATGTAGCCAGAGTGTGCAGAGTGTGTAGCTGCCAATGACGCAATAAAAAGCTGTCAATATATATATATATATATTTTTTTTAATGTTAACATAAGTGCCAATATTCAGTATGTCTTAACGCGTTTAAGTCGCGTTTATTATAGCTGGAGGTGGGATTCATGGATAAATTCATTAAGCTGTTGAATTTTTTTAAATAATTGCTGTAAATGTTTAAGCGCATTTATTGAATGGAAATGTCATAGTTTTATTAGCAGCTAATTAATGCTAATCGACGGATTGTTTTGTTAATACGTGCAGTTATTCGGTTATGTTTATTATACTGTATTATTATGCACTTTATCATACAGACTGAAAGTGTGAATAATCGTTATCTATATTATCTATCTATCTATCTATCAATCCATCTATCTATCTGTCTGTCTGTCTATCTGTCTATCTATCTGTTTATGGGTGTGTCTAGATATGCGGTATGATTTTCCAATTATACTCAAATATTTCCCAGCGGTCATGGAGTATTATGTTGGCCTGTAATGTCCATCCCTAATGTGAGTTAGAAGCAGATCTGCAGCTTCAGCAAGAATACATTAAGGGGCTCATGGGATGAAAAGGAAAATATATCAATTTTAAAGTGTTTTGGATGATGAATTATAATAGTCATTCGTTGATACTTGAAATTTGTATTATTAAATTCTGAAAAAAAAAACTGATTGTGTGTATATATATATATATATATATATATATATATATATAGATATAATATAACACAATAGTTTATTTATATAGATATTATGTGTGTGTGTGTGTGTGTGTGTGTATATTATGTTATATATAATATATATATATATTCTATATATATATTATATAATAAAAAACATCCTTTAATAAGGAAATTGTAGGGGAAGTGGAGGCTCAGTGGTTAAGGTGTTGGACCACTAATTGGAAGATCGGGGTTCAGACCCTTAACCCCCAATTGCTCAGTTGTATAAAGAAGATAAATGTAAGTCACTTCGATAGGGGCGTCTGCCAAATGCAAGTAAATATAAATTATGATTATTTGTTTTTAGATGGGATTTGCAGGCATCGCTGTTGGTGCTGCCATGGTAAGTTTGATTTTATTTTACTTTTCATATCTTAATTAGGTTCTAGACCTTTTGTTATCAATTTCAGTAAAAAGAACTTTATGAAAGATTATATAACAGCGTGTCTAATGTCACCTATTTTTGCTTAAACGTTTAACACGAATGAATGAATGAGGTCTGCTTCTGTTTTTTTTTGTTTTTTTTTCCAGGCAGGACTGCGGCCCATCTGTGAGTTCATGACCTTCAATTTCTCCATGCAAGCCATCGACCAGGTCATCAACTCGGCAGCAAAGACGCACTACATGTCAGCCGGGCTGCAGCCTGTGCCTGTTGTGTTCCGTGGGCCCAATGGTGCATCTGCAGGTGTAGCAGCTCAGCACTCGCAGTGTTTTGCTGCATGGTATGCTCACTGTCCTGGATTAAAGGTCGTAAGTCCCTGGAATGCAGAGGATGCCAGGGGACTCCTTAAATCAGCTATTCGTGATGATAATCCAGGTGGGCAATCACACACATGTATAACAAAAATAAAACAGGCACAAATGTATTAATCATCTCATTGCAAATTTTTTAACATTTTGCAAAACTTTATAACACACAATTTTTTACATTTGTTAGAAGCATTTTATTGCGTGTAAGAGTTTTTTCACACTCGTAGTTTTTTTTTTGTTTGTTTGGTTTAATTGGTCTGGACTAAAAGTTGAAAACGATCGTTTTGTCCCGTTTGCCCGCAGACTGCACAAAACAGCCGTATCTCAGATTCCCAGGCGTTTCAGGTCATGCGCATGCAGCCGCGAGCGCCAGATACAGACGCAAAATCGCAGTGCACTGAGGGCTTAAAGCGTTGAATCGGTAATAAAGATAATCTTAATAATGCCGTCTAATATCCGCACGCAGCGCCTCAGCTTCCATAACGAAACAGCGCATACTCTCGGCGTATGGACTTCTGGCTTTTTTAATTCTCAACTTTGATACGAAATAAAAATCCTACAAATGTGTGTGTTTTACTAAACCAAAACACACACATGCACTGCTTTTTAGGGAAATGTCTGTCTGTGACGCCATTCGTACACATGGCCTGCTTAACAAATTAGTCTCTGTTTTATGAACTTCATTAATCGCAGTCTATTTTTTTTGTATTTTTTCAAAATTTGAATGTTTTTTGGGGCAGGGGCAGTTTTAATTTTATTGACCGGATAGGACAATACGTGAAAGTTTTATGAATTAAACTGGGAATGCCCAGAGCGCAATCTCGACACGCTAACCGCTAAGCTACCGAGTCTACATGCCAGACTGAGTCTAGCTTTTTTAATCTTATACATACAATTTTTCACCTCAAATTGTTTTAGTTCAGATGCAGTTAATCAGTCAACAGATTTTGCTTCTTTGGTTTTGCACAATGGTGATGTCGATGAGTTGATGTTAATATTTCACTCAAAATCTTTTCTCTAAAATATTAAATGTATATCTTAAACCGCTATTATGCTATTATGTATGATCCTTTTTTTCTTTTTTTTATGCCACACAGTGGTGGTGCTGGAAAATGAGCTGCTGTACGGCGTGTCCTTTGAGTTGTCTGAGGAGGCACAGTCCAAAGACTTTGTCATCCCCATCGGAAAGGCAAAAATTGAGAGACCAGGTACATGAGACCTACAGTTCACCATTTTCTTCGCTTCCATGCTTTACTATTTCACTCTCAAACTGTTGTTAATTACATTCCTGAATCATGCTAACATATAAGATAATGTAGCATTGTCACCTTTGTATGCACATTGATGCCACCTTGTAGGGTAAATAATTGCCCACACTAATAATTAAGTCTATTTTCATTAGACTTTCTCTTTCTCATACCGTGACTGAGAAAAGGAATTGTGAGGAATGGCACATATCTCTATCTGTGTTTCAATCAGGAAGTCAGATCACTCTCTGCTCACATTCCCGAATGGTTGGTCATTGTCTCGATGCCGCTGCCATCCTAGCCAAAGAAGGGATTGACTGTGAGGTAAGATTTTAATGTTTGACAAAGGCCGCAGCTACACTGCAGATCTTGTTCCCCAATTCCAATTTGGTGACTATATTTGTTGGTTTGTATCCGATATCTGCATTACATTATACGCCAGCAAAATAAACCAAGTTGGACGTACTGACCGGAAAAGAAGAAGTAAAATGGTGCGATAATCAATAGACACAATGGACAAAGACGAATTGATAATTCAGTATTTTGCTTCCGCATCATATTTAAAAGTCAGCAAAACAATCGGTCAATGATCTCTTTTAGGCAAACGAAAGAAAAAAGAGAGCCTTTGTTGCAGCCTGGGTGAATAGTATTGATCGTTAAGTTATAAATACCCTTTTTTCTGATAGTGTGTTATTTTTTTCATTTGTTTTAAAAGAAAACAGACTGAACAAAATGAATACATTTTAAAATACACAGTTCTGCTAAAGAAACATATATCTATATTCGCGATTGGTGTCCACCTAAGTTACGTCATGTCCCACCGTTGCCTATTCACTGTTGGTTCCACTCCCAACAGTGGATAAATATCTGCTCTGTCTGCTTACATGCCAGAGGCTAAAGCACTAATCCGATTTATTCCACTTCTGAATGAGACTCGATCTGAAAATATCAGAATCCGGTGCCACATTAGAGAAAGAAGCACAATTAGCTCACTTGATACATGCAGTGTAAATGCAGCTTTAATGCCTTACAGGTAAAAAATGCGATTAAACTTTTCAAACTATATTATTTAACCAGTCTCTTTCAGCTGTTTTATTACCTCCTGATTGACTGGGGTATCTGCAAAATGAGAATGGGTACCTGCATACAGGAAATATTAGCAATTAAAACTACGTATTAACAAGAGTTCAAGCAGACATTGCCCAGATATGACTGCCAGTGCCTTATTGCTGTAGGCTGTTTAAATATTAGATAATTAAAAACACTAATTATGTTTAGCAGACTTACATTGAGTCGGGCCTAAAACACTACTTAATGAATGCCTAGCATTTATATATTTGGGTTGCTTTTTTTTTTTTTTTTTTTTTTTTTTTACAAGAGACAAAAGTACGATGGGACAATCTGTTGATGTTCTTTTAAATACAGCTGAAAGTGTTGATAAGTGTGACCTAGCTGTTAAATGTGAGGTCTAAGGAGCCGTCACTGCCGGTAAACACACCCATTAGCAATGGCAAAAACATAGTTGTGGCGAATCAAAAAAAAAAAAAGAACGCAATAGTCTCTGGCCTGAAAAAGGCAACAGAAAACCACTCACCTCACCAGCAGATTTCACTATTGAAGAGATGTGTTTTTGTGCCAAGCTCAACAGTTAAACTTTACCAGAGTAAATACAGAGGGTTTGACGCAAGAAGCCTGACAAACAGGAAAACAACATTAGGGTTTGCCAGAAACAGCTGAACATTCTGAAACAACATTTTTTGGACCAATTAAAGAAGCGCGTATAAAATAACATCGGAACACCCAGAAAAACACCAGGATAGTAGTTTGTATTTTCTTGTTAATTAAAATGGTTTTGATTCTTTGGTACTGGTTTTACAGGTTATAAACCTGCGCAGCATCAGACCCCTTGATGTAGAAACTATCGAAACCAGCGTGATGAAAACCAACCACCTGGTAACAGTGGAGGGAGGCTGGCCGCAGTTTGGAGTCGGTGCTGAGATTTGTGCCAGAATTATGGAAGGTATATAATTGCCTTTTTCTTGTTTTAATAATGGTACGTTTTTCATTCGAGTATTCAGTATTGCACCGATTACAATTACAGGGCTAAACAATTAATCGAAATAGAATCGCAAACGGGATTTTAAAACTCTTAGAAAATTGCAAAAGGCATCAATGTAAACGCGATATAAAACGTCATACAGGCCAATTGAGGGTGCACAGCTTTAGACAGCCAATCAGCATTGTATTGGCCATGTGTGTGTAAAGCCCACCATTAAAAAACAAAGTTAGAGGTATCGTTTCGCCAAAAAACAGCACGTCTGTAATTCAGGATTATTTCAGCTTCGAAGTGACAAACACAGAACAAAAAAGGTCATGTCTCAGAGAAAAAAATGACCAAAGGCGGCTGTTTAAGTAAAAGTACTGCCAGTGACACTTCGTCTAGTAGCAAGTACAATTTCAGAAGTGTTTACGGCTGTTCCAGCATATAATGTTACAAAAACATGTTACAATAAATGTGTTAGCATGTGTTACAAAAACACCAGAAGATAACTAATGTCGTAACCCACTACCTCTCTAAAGATATAGCGTCTTTTAATGAAGTGACAAAAGAGGGGTTTCAAATCCTCATCCAAGCGCTAAATAGGAGATATAAAATTTCCTCTTGCACATATTTTAGCGGAATTAAAGCACCTGTAATACGACACATCAACAGCAGACTTGTGGTTTAACCGGACGACCGATCGGTATCTTAGTTCTGTGCACTATATTAGTAATGACTTTGAGGTTAAAGGACTTCTGTAGACCACATGGGTCAGAATATTGCACATGGACTAAATGTTTATCCAAAAGTGGGGTGGGGGAGGGGGGGCAGACGTGCAGAACTACTGTCAATGTAGCTAGACTAACTACCTTACTGGACCTTAACTGCGAACTGGACTACAAGGAATTAAGGAATTGTTAAAGTGCGTGCTGGACGCTATTAAAAACAATAAATCAATATTACAATAAACAATAAATAAATTAACTCTTAACTGCTCAGATAGATGAATAATAACATAAATATAAGTCGCTCTGAATAAGGACATCTGCCAAATGCCAGAAATGTAAATTGTCACCTAATAAATTGTTACTATGTATTGTAAATTATGACAGGTTTCATTTTTTATTATTATTTAAAAGGGGTAAATACTTTGGTGCATCATTTTTATCTACTTTGATTCTGATTTAATAAATAGTTTTTAAGTATGCTTTTATAACCGTAGGTCCTGCATTTAACTACCTGGATGCCCCTGCTGTCCGAGTTACTGGAGTGGACATCCCCATGCCATATGCAAAGATTTTGGAGGATAACAGCACCCCACAAATTAAAGACATCATCTTTGCGGTGAAAAAGACACTAAATGTGGTGTAGGCAGCAAAACACTGTTTTCACACACATTCTTCCTCAGCTACCAAATTATACGCTCGAATAGATGTACTAAGAGTTGTTATAATGTCTAAAGGTCTTTCTGTTACATGATGGGTCTCCACCAGTTAACTAACGGATGTCTTGTTGTATCTACAACATGCCTATTGTCATAAAAGGGATATTTATTACCCATGGGTGAAACCCGGCTTTGTGTATTGTTCTTCCGACTGTTCAGATGTTAAAGAATGAATCATAACACACACCACTTAGTTAACTTCAAAAGAATATTGTCCTTAAAATCTAGGAGGGTTTTTCAAATTCTACCAATGAATTTTTAATGAGTAAAAATAAACCATGACGTCTAATCCTCAAACAGTTTGGATAGCATTATTTGGTAAATATTTGCAACATTCATTTGTAGCCTAAAAATCATGGTCAAGCCACGAATAGAGGTATTACTGTCCCTCAATAAAAACTCCAGTTCTTATACACCTACTAATATAAATACGTTGCATAAGTCCATAGTTTTAAAGTCACTAATCTGTGTAAAATCCATGAATCTATAAACTTCATGTAAAAATACACGAACCGTCCATTTTACTAGCATTTACAGCCCACCAAATGGGAGATATGGTGTACTTACATACAATAAATCGCTACCATGATTACAAATGTGTATCACTTTCTGAAAACAAGTGCAGGCTGCAATGCTTGTATGTTTGCTGTATGTGTGTATATGGATATACACTGCCAGTCCAAAAAAAAGTTATTCTATGGATTTAACTAAGCAAATAGAGCCTCCCATTGGATAATGACTGCATGGATTACTACAGTACTAGTTTTAGCTGGAGACGAGTTATCACACCCGAACTGATGCCGCGAGTAGCTTCTCATTTCTTAAACAACCATGTCAGAAGACACAGTCTGCGCTCCTGGAAAATGTTAATCAGCTTCAGAAGGGTGTAACTATTGGCATGCATCAAGATTGTTGTAACTGCTAAAATTAGGGTAAGAACTGTCTGATATATTAAAAATCTAAAAGGATCGTGGGGAACCATCATCTTCAAGGAAAACAAAAATGTAGAATGATTGTGATCGGCGATCACTTAAACGAAATCAAACAAAAAACAACAGTAGATCTCACAGCTATGTTTAATAGTGAAATTCCACATGAACAGTGTGAAGGAATCACAAGGGATTGGAACTAAACAGCCTGTGTAACTTGTCAGTGAGGCTAATCAAAAAAAGGCTTCAATAATTTCAATAAGGAGCGTAATGATTGGAAAGAAAGATGCATCAGGGTAAGAAGATCCACCCGTCATGCCTAATGCCTACCGTACAAGCCTGTGGGGGCAGTGCTGTGATCTGGGATTACTGCAGTTAGTCAGGTTGGTTTAACAATGTTATGTGCCCAAACAACGAGGTCAGCTGACTACCGGAATATCCAGGTAATTCCATCAGTGGATTTTTTTCTCTGATGGCACAGGCATATTCCAAGATGATTTTCCAGGAATATCTAATCAGCTACTCTTTCTATTTGCTATTTCATGATGCCACCTGTAAAATTAGTTTTGGGCTACTAGTATGAGAGGTTCAGTACATCTATATATTCTTGCTGTAGAGTTATATAAGCTTGATGTGTGACAAGAATTCGGATTTCATTTTAAACCTGACAAAATCTAAAAATTACACAATTTCACAATCAATTTGTATAGCCAATGCAACAATCTGGCATGTTGTGAAAACGAAAGAATTTGCTAGCGTACCAAGCAACAGACACTAAACTTTAGAGCTGTAAAGATGGCGACCATCCCTTAGGACGCAAGGTAGGTCTTCCTCAAGACGTTTCTTCTGTTTTGGCACCAAAACTGGGGTGTCTATAAGAGACAAATGAAGACCCACCTCTTTCTCACATCTCTGGCACTTTTTTTCCTTATTTTCATCTGTTTTTTGGGGTTGTTACACTTTGTTTTGTGTTCTAGCGTACCAGTAGTGAGCTGTTCAGTGATGAGATTTTTGTATGTCACTCTGAATAATGGTGGCTGCTAAATAATGTTCCATGAAGTTACCATGATCAACTGTTTGAAGTAGACATTAAGAGCAGAAGTTTATTGCCAAAGCACAAAATAGAAATCACTCCACAGCATTAATAATCGGAAGATTAACAGAGATAAATCAGACCATCCTTAGGCACCCCAGACGTTTTGCGCTTGCGGGATAAACGACAGGCACTTCCTGTAGTGTGGGTTGCGTGTCTAAATGCGGATGAAGGCCCTGCTTCCTTTGCAAAGGTGTAGTTTGATAGTTCCAGCTTAAAGAAATACGCATTTATACGTTATACAGGTGTGCAAGAGGCGTGTTTATGGGGGAGATGGATTACGTCATGACTTAATCATGCATTAATTAAGGTCATAAATTGCAATTACTTCTCTTTATTTTGTCTTTCTCAATCCTGAACGAATGGTTTTATTCTGGAGAAAATGACGCTCAATCGATGTTTACTGAGCCATTTTGTGGTTGATAACATATCATGCCAGATTGTCTCGATGTGATAGGATGCATAACGTATCTTAATGAACCCTGGCCCTGCGTTCATCTGTGTTTATCACCGGCTGAGATCTGACACCCTAGTTAAACTAGTTGGAAGGTGATTATGGAATTAACTTAGGCAGGTAGTTTTTTTAGAAGCAGCTTCCTTATTTTTTACAGACTTTTCTGGGGTCTGTAATGCAGAAAATATTGTGAGGCATAATACAAAACTTTGATATCCACAATATGATCCAGATATGAAATGATATCACCTGTTCATTTCATCTGTTTACAATGATGAAGAGTTGTTGTTATAGCCTGATGGATTGGCTGATTTTAAAAAAGGGGCAGTGACGTGTTTGAAGGGAAGACAAAACTAATTTTCAGAGAGTGATTTGCGGTTTAGGTAAAACAAGTAGCGAAAGAGTAACTTTTATAGTCAAGTAATTTTTTTTATAGTAATTTAATTATGTTAGAAAGGAAACTGTAGATCCCTCAGCCCTGGGGAGCAAGCCTTAGGCAACAGAGCTGGGCACAAGTAACTTTGGGAGGGACGGAGGCTTGGCAGGAGAAGTCTGTCCTCCTCTGTGTATCAGAAAAATAAGGAACAATGACTTCTAGAAGGGTTCTGCGTTTTTTAAGGGTCGCTGAAACTTTTACAGTCCCTTAGATGAAACATAGAAAAATAGAAATAGAACAATTTTCATCTTTACACCTTTTACACACACACAAACAAAAAAAAAAAATCTAAAAATAAATTAAATCCTGCTGTCTTAATTCACAATCGGAGCAAATGCAAGCAGATGGATAAGAGGTCTGCCAAGTGCTGTGAACGTTGTCATTCGACCCTTGCTTAGAAGAAAAGAAATCACATAAGTAAGCTGCTGTAAATCATACACAAGTAAAAAACTAGCCAGCTTTGACTGCACCCCCACAGCCACAGACTTCAAAAATCTACATTGTCTGAAAGCCAGCTTTGCACAGATAATGCAATACGCGTGAAAACGCGTAAGTTCGTCCCGAATGAGCAAGCTGGTGGTGACTGTGGCATGGAAAAAACCCTTGAGATAAAATAAGGAAGAAACATTGAGAGGAACCAGACCCAAGAGGAAACCCAGACTCAAGAGGGGAACCCCAAACCGAGTCCAATAAATAAGGAGAGTTTGGATGCCAGAGATAGAACGAGAGGGTTGGAATGAATGAAGAGTGCTGGGTGTGTGGAAAAGAGGTTCCAGTGAATGATAGGCGTTCAGTATGAATGAAACGGGGAGTTAATGAGTGGTGTGAGTAAAGCGACATATATATCTATATATATATATAATATATATATATATATATATATATATATATATATATATATATATATATAAGGTAGTTGAGGTGGACAAATGAGAATTGGCATGACGTGAAGCAGGATTGGAAGAGTAAGGATGGTGATGGATAGGAGAGACTAGCAGGGTTATGGAGAGACTGAAAGGATATGGCTGTTGTTTGGGAAAGCGGTGATCTTCATAGACGGTGTGTGGTGTTGGGTACCAATTATCAAGTTGAGGTAGATAATTGGTACCCAACACCACACACCGTCTATGAAGATCACTGCTAAAGAAATTTCAGAGCAGTACATAGCTTTACAATGATGTGTTCTTTTGAGGCCATATAATGAAAGCTGATTCATAGGGAAGTGGTAACGCAGTGGTTAAGGTGTTGGATTGCTAATTGGAAGATCAAGGTTTGATTCACCACTGTTGTCACTGTTGGGTCCCTGAGCATAGGCCCTTAACCCCAATTGCTCAGTTGTATAAAAAAGCAGATAAATGTAAGTCGCTTGCCGTATGAAGGGCGCCTGCCGTATGATGTAAATGTAATTTAAATTCAAGTATTAAAAAAAATCTGAAAAGTCCTATATTAAATTTGCATTTAGGCAATGAAAGAATGACTTCATGCTAAATTTGTCAGAGTAATAGTTCAACTGCAATGTCACATGTCCATCAGCCTTAAATTCCAGATCACCATATTGCCTCATCAGATGAAAAATAAGCCTGAGTTTCAATTTCAATCCAAAATTTTAATTGGGGGAAATAAAAAAAAAAAAAAAGGTGTGATTTACATCCTCCTCCTACACTGACATTTGGCAGGTGCATCAGCGTAGCTAGATTTAAACAAGTTATTACAAATCCAAACAGACATACAGGATTTTTATTATGACTTGTTTATACTGTCATTTGTTCGGTTACTAACACATTTTTTTTTCTAAGTCAGAGCAATAAAACACAGTACAACATGGTTTAGTGTTGCGTTACTGTGTGTTTGTTTCAATAGGAAAGATGTTAGTCTGGAATAGTAAAAAAGTGTCTGACATTATAGTTTACTGTCATTTGAAGCTTGACAACAGATTTTTTAATATGATGCAAATACACTTCTTGTGCATTTTGTACATATTTCATGATCACATGATCAATTTATAAATGTCTCCGTTTTAAATTATATTAAACTTCAATACCACTTCCCTTTTTCTATTTTTTTTTTTTTTGTAACAGCTGTGTGTCACATCAAAATGCAAGTCCACAGTGACTGTTCAACGAACTGTTCATCTGTTCATTTGAAGAAGTGCCATAAAGGGCTGAAGAATGGGTAATAATCACACCTGTTATTTCCTTTAGGGTAACTAAATAGTGATATTTGTGACACAATAGGCTTTTAAAAATGATATAACCGACATATGTTTCTTTAAACATATTCACCTTAAAGATTTTTCTGCAGAACTGTTAAAGCTTGTGCTTGGTTTTAAGGTGACTGTAAAAATGTGTAGTTTTTCCCTTTGCACTAGATATTTACATGTTCTACATAGAACTTCGGTTTGCATGTACTGCCATATTTTTTAGGCTCTTCATTTTGGCACCAGATTATTCTCAGCAGCTGCAGGTGCCTTGGGCTTATCAAGATTAGCTCGCTATGATTGCTTCGTGACTTGTTGATTGTCTTGCGTCAAAGCATGTGCACGCAAATCCTAACTAACATCCATGTGTCAGCATCAACCAAAACTTTTCATTCGAAATATTAAATTGAGTTTGCATTTTAAACCATAGGGATATGCATATCACGATATGTTGCTGATTTGTTAATAGCGCTGTATAAATCAAATTTGTTCACTGTCTTAAAATAAACTTGGTAGCATGCATTAGATAACCAGAATTCCAGAAAAGTTATATATATTTTAAATTTAAATAAAATGAAAACTAAGAGACTTTTAAATCACGTAAGTCATTATTATATATAGAATAAAACATAGATAACATAACGAATGTTTAATTTGAGAAATTTTACACTTGATTTAAAATTGAGTCAAATGAGCTAATTTCAAATTTCATGCCTGCTACAGGTCAATTCCATTTTATGTCAATTTAATTTAAATTTAATTTATTTTCAATGGTATAGCGCTTTTAACAACAGACATTTTCCCAAAGTAGCTTTACACAGAAAACAGTAACAGTGAGAAAGTGTAAGTTTGTCCCTAATGAGCAAGCCGGTGGCGGCTGTGGCAGGGAAAAACTCCCTAAGAAGAAGTAGGAAGAAATCTTGAGAGGAACCAGACTCAAGAGAAAACTTATCCTTATTTGGGTGACACTGCTCATACAGGTCTCAAAAATTTGCCACAGGGGCAAGAAAGTGTTGAAAAAGCAATACAGCTTTGAGAACATTTATCAACTAAATAAGGTCTGTAAAATGGTTATCTGTGAAAGGGATGTCTTAGAGAGGCTCTCAGAAGTCTCTCAGAAGTAAAGATGGGCAGATGCTTTCCAGTATTTGAAAGAGTGCGTATGAATATTGTGGAATACTTAATATTCACTGAAAAAAAATGACAATACAATTCCATTCTTGCAATTAAATCATACATATTTGGTGTTTTCTTATTGTACTATAATTTGTAACATAAATTGTAACATAATTTTATTTTTAAAAAGAATGATAAGAGCATCATCTAGCCCCAGTTATACCGGCTATAAAACATTTTATGCATTTTAACTAGAAAAACATATTTAGATACAGTATATATATATATATATATTGTGGTGGTGTATCATAAACCCCAGTAGAAATCAGGGATCTGAGCAGACACAACCTTTTCTAGTATTATAGACATAAAAAGAAGGTTAGAAATAGATCTGTAATTTAATAATTGATTAGGATCTAGATTAGTTTTTTTTAATTAGAGGCTTAATAACTGCAAATTAGAGAGGTTTGGGGACATAACCTTAATCTAGCAGGGCTTTAATAATGTTTAGAAAAGGCTCTCCAGCTGTATGCATTATGTCTTTTAGTTGGGATTGGATCTAAAAGACATGTTGTTGATTTAGCCCGTGTAATTATTTTACATAGCTCTCCCTGTTCTATTCTTGTAAACATTAACATAAAACATAAACATAAGATAAAACATGAAACATAAACATGACGGTGTCAGTTTCATATGCACATCCTTTAATTAAGGCAGTTAATGCACATATTAGCTAGGCAGTTGGATGACAAAAATAAATACATAATCTAGCCCATCTTTATTTAAACAATAAATACACTGTTTAGACACCGTAGATATTTCCCACAGAAAGAACTATGTTGCTGAAGATATCGTTTTTTATTATATATAGCTCACATTGTAAAAAATCACCAATCAACCTAACATACATGTTTTTGGACTGTGGGAGGAAACAGGAGAAGTTTCCTCGGAGAACTCATGCAAGTACGGGGAGAACATGCAAAAAAGATCTCTGCCTGGGAATCAAACCCAGGCCTTCTTGCTGTAAGGCAACAGTGCTTAAGACTAAGCCACCGTTCTGCCCAGTATACAAAGAATTTTTTAAATGAAAACATTCAGGTTTTTTTTAAAGTTTTATGTATGTGTTTCCAGATTGCTTGATTGATTGATTAATTAATTGATTAATTGTTTGTCCAGTAAAATTGATTGATTTAATGTTCAGGTTTAACATTTTAACTTTGTTCCAAATAACAAGTATTTTGTTGTGAACTTGCTGGAATGACACAAAAGATTTTAATATACATACTCTTGCCAAGTTCCTTACGGTAACAATTGATTAGGGCTATTGCTACAGTTAACTGTGGCTATTTTATGTAACAATGAAATAAATATGAGATCACAGAGATATGCGAGGAAGTCCTTCTTCCTTTGTTAAGACCAGACTTATTCTGGTTTCCCCTAAGCTTCTTTGTTTAGTGTCTGTCTTTACCGCTTCTCCCTACCTACTTCCTGCATTAGGACCTCCGACATCGGCACCCTCTGTTCCTGGTTCCGCCACTCCTGGTCTGGTTTGTTGTTCCTGCCATATCCTCTGGTTCCTGAATCCCTGTGATGATCTGCTAGACTGCTTCATTTTGATAAACGCACCCACCTGGGTTGTGTTTACTTATGCTCACAATAATGGGTAGAGAAGAAAATATTCATATTGCAAAAACCTTAGGAAAGAGAAGTGTAAAATATCCTTTAGTCTCCAGTGCCACCATGTAATGAGCTGAAGGGACACTGCAGGAAGATGGACTCCCAAAACTGTCATTCTTTAAACAGTGATGCAAAAGGTGTTTCTTCAGATGTCAACCTGCCACATGCTCTTCTCAGCAGTTCTATCTGTCCTGTAATGGGACATCACAATGACATCACACTGAATGTTGATGATTTTTGGGGAAACAAGTATCTGGGGACCCACAGAATGTACATGTTTTTATCATCTCATGCCTCAATGATGTCATTATAGTGGTTTCCTATGTGACAGAGAGAATGCTCTTTCTTTGGTATAATGCAAAATCGTGCCAATGTTTTATTGAGAACATAAGCTGTTCCCCCAACAACATCCTCAAATGATGCAGTTAATAGTTAATGTTATAGTTAATCAAGCCAAGTCACCTTTATTCATAAAGGACTTTCAACAATTGGAATTGTTTCAAAGCAGCTTTACAGAATTTCATCAGAAAAGACATTATTAAACACGCATTATAACAGTCAATATGATTGATATCTATAAATTTTGAGTCCCCAACTAAGCAAGCCAGAGGCGACGGCGACAAGGAACCAAAACTCCATCGGTGACAAAATGGAGAAAAAACCTTGGGAGAAACCAGGCTCAATCGGGAATCAGTTCTCCTCTGACCAGATAAACCAGTAGGTTACCCATACTGCAGCAAAGTTTCCGTGGTCTTGTCCGGATGGCTGTTTAGAAGACAAGAGATTACTAAGAAACTGCCTTATTGTTTTCAGGTGACGGTGGTGACGGTGAGCTCAGAATAACGAAGAACAGACATATGTTAGTGTAAATGCAATTTGATTTGTGTTAAAAAAGAAAATTTTATTGTAATGATATGACCTTTTCAAGTATCTTAGACAGAAATGGGAGGTTTGAGATCGGTCTGTAATTAACTAGATCTTTGGGATCAAGTTGTGGTTTTTTAATAAGCGGCTCAATAACAGCTAGTTTAAATGTTTTGGGGAAATATCCTAACGACAACGATAAATTGGTTTTATTCAGAACTTCAGGAATTAGAATCGATATAGTTATAGATTTGCTAACACCTTACTAGAACAAAATCATTAATATTCTAACTAGATCTCATAAATCATTACTAGATCTCATAAATCAATATTGTAAGGTTAATGCTCCTGTTTCATGTTGATTGTTCATGTTTTTAGATCATGTTTAATGTTTATATTATGTTTTTGTGTAGAGTCTATGCTTTATATTTTGAGTTCATGTTTATTGTTTCTATCCTTTGTTTACTTCCTGGTTTGTCATTGACATGTGATTCTTGTTCCTCATTTGTTCCTGTCACATGATTCCCCTGCCCCTCTGTCATGTTTTCATTTGTTTGTCATGGGTTCTTTATTGTTTGCAGGTGTCTCTTGTTAGTCTTGTGTTAGTATATATATATATATATATATATATATATATATATATATATATATATATATATATATAGTATATATATATATCTATATATATATATATATATAGCCTTGTGTTTTGGTAGATTGTTGTTTATGTACCACTGCCAGTGAGGCTATTTATAGTAAAGGTCATACTATGCCAGTATCTATGCCATGTCATGTCAAGTTAAGTTTAGGTTTGTTGGTCACTTTTGTTAATAAACTGCACTTGGTTTTTCAACTACTCGCCTGTCAGTGAGGTTCATTACAAATATCCTTATGGTGCTTTTTTAATTTTGGCTATGGAAATGTTCTTCATTGGTAATTAAGCAATATTATGCTAGCTTTTTATTAGAAATATTGTACAATCTAATATCAAGACAACATCCTCAAAACATTCTCAAAATTATGCAGTTTAAATGAAGCTTTACATCGCATTATGCAAACGTATAAAAACCATTCAGTTACTTAGGATCGCAATGATTTCCTTATAACGTTTCTGTTAATGTTGCTGAGAGAATGTTGTTCATTTATAATTAAGCAATATTTTGTTAAAAATATTGTATACACTGTTATCCGAATAACATCTTTAAAATGATGCAGTTAAAATGTTATAGTTTTGGTAACCCATCACATTATGAGAATATTTTATAAAACTATTCTGGTATCTCAGACCTCAATGATTCTTATAACGCGTTTCTTTGTGTTGTTGAGAGAATGTTCTTCATTTGTTAGCATAAAACATACTAATATTTTATTAAGAACATTGTATAAGGTTATATAAAAGAATTCCAAAACATCTCTAAAATGTTGTGGTAATAATGTGACATCTTTGTACAGACTCAACATTATAGAAACTTTATTTGAAATGAAGAAACATCTTTAAACAGCCTTTAAATATTTCATTTAAACTAGTAGTGAATGTTAGCTAGTTCTGGTAACGTTTCCTGCTGGCTGGGAAAAATGTGTCAGTAATAACATTTAAAACTATATTTTATGCAGCCTGTGGCTGTTGAAAAACATTAAAGATTTGGCTGATACCACCTTTCCTGTGTAGCATTTGGTATAGTTATAATGTCTTAGAAAACTAATGTTGTTACACATTCTGCACTAGTAGTAACACAGATCTATCCACTTTAATATTTTGACATATTTTTTATTCATTATATTTAAATTTTATTCTAACCCTAGGTCTTATAAGTATTTTGGAAAAGAGGTAAAAAATATAGTTCCCTTTCAATCTTTACTTTACATTGCAGAACCTCCATTATGGGAAATTATGGGAAACACTCCATTGCATTAGACTGGCCTTTTGCCGCCCGTATGCAAATGAGCAATAAGCACATGCCGCTGGTTAAAAATATAAGTGTATAAGGCGGCATGGGTTAGAAGTGATGGGTTGCTTGGGGGCAGTGATATCACTCATGGTCATCATGACTGACGCATCGACCCAAGGCTGGGGAGCCTTCTGTGGGACATGCCAGTGTTAGGATGGTGGTCAAGTTCGCAGGCTCACTTGTATATAAACAGCTTGGAGCTCAAGACAGTGAAGGTTTATATTATCTTATCTTTAGCTTTGATAGATTTCTGCCACGGGTAGAGCAGCATACATACCGACAATAAGTCTGTGATTTTGTACATAAATCGCCAGCTTCCACACTCACTGTATGAGGGCTGCACACCTCCTAATGTGGGCAGATTGCCCTTGCTCTTGGTGGGGGTCACTTCCCAGGGAGAGTGGAAGCATCATCCCAGGTCCGTCCAGCTGATCGCTTTGGTGAGCTCGTTTGTAACAAGCAAGAATGCGTATTGTCAGATGTACTTCTCGCTGGGGGGAGATGCTCTGATGTCATGCTAGCTGGTGGCCAGACTGTATGCATTTCCCCCGGTGTCTGCTCGCATGGCGTGCTTGAACACTGTTCCCATAGCTCCACAATATAGTGTAAACCTCGAGAGCGTCAGTCATCCTTGTAGATCCAAACTGGCCAAATCAGCCATGGTTTCCATACCTGAGGATGCTGCTAGTGGCCCCCCTTTGGTCAATTCCTATTAGGAAAGACTTAATGGCTCAGGTTGGAGGAAAAAATTGGGAACTGCAGCGTTACACTTCAACCGAGGCTTGGTTACGTGCCCAAGTGCTTGTCTACACCCTTCAGGGTGCAGAAAGCAGTTCTCTCCAGCACAGCTTTCTTCAGTGTTTGATGCTGGCACGCCAGGCTCCATCTGCCTGGTCAGAGCATCAAGAGCTTATATTGACCGCTGGACTTTGGATACCATCAAATCTGCTTATGCGACTCGAGGCGTCAACTGCCTTTTGAGCGCACTCCTATTGAGAGCTATTGCTTCCTAATGGGTGTGGGTTAGAGGCGCGTCCAATCAGAATATTTGCCTTGTGGACGGTTGATCTTTGCAGAATACCTTTGCGTACCTTCTCTCTTAGCCTTGCCCTTTTTAGCGCAGTAGTGGTTATTTTATTATGTCTCTTCTACATGTAGGCCCTCAGAGGATTTTCTTTTATTCACAATAAGTGCCAAGCACGTTGTGTGTTCCTATTTAGTGCAGTTACTATCATGTTTATCTGCTGTCCTGCTTAGTACAGGTAATTTATCACAGTACATCATCTGTCTTCAGCGCAGTTTTTTTTTAAGATATGTTAAGCTCCGCCATACTCGGTACGGGCAGTTTAGTGCAGTCTATTTCTGCCCAGTTTGTGCAGCTCTTTTGGGCATGTATTCTTTCGCCCAGTTAGTGCGGACTAATCTGTTTCAGTACATTCCTGCCAAGTAACTCATTCCCTATGCTTGGCTGTAGCTTGCCAGAGGAGGGGGCTATTGGTTTACAAACAGTGGCTTTTTCCTGTTGTAAGTGTAAGCTCGCACGGCGAGATTGAACACTGTTCCTGTAGCGGATGCTCTGCAATATCGAGTAAAGCTTGAAAGAGAATGTCTCCAGTTACTTCCATAACCTCGGTTCCTTGATCCTGAACCAAGGTTGCGGAAGTAGACAGAGATGGTTCTTATATAGATGATTCATCATAGGTGGATTTTTACATATTAAATTAAACACATGAAGAACATTTCTAGATAACAAACGTATTGCCAAGGTAACACCTAAACTTTCCACCAGGCAACTCGCACAGTCACCAGAGCACTGATTAATGTCACCTGATGGTAATTTTTCTAATCACTCTGCACTCATTCACGACCCTATTGAAGCAGATGTTATCCGTCACTCGTGGTCTGGTCTGACAACCGCAAAGGTTATGCTAGACTTGTTACTTGTGATATTGACCTATTTACCTACTTTCCTGGAATCTGTTCATGCCTTACTTCAGCAAATCGACTCTGGCTCTGTGTCTTCCCTCCTGCAGCTTGGTGTTTAACCAAAGGTTTTTTGTTTCTTGTTTTTCTCCCCTTTTCTATCAGTTATTAGCATCCTGAATAAATGCACCCATCTGGGTGTACCCTGTGTCTCTGTTTGGTATTCCGTAACACGTATGTGCTGGGAATTTTTTTTAAATGTCCTGTTTTAGTTTGAAATGTTTTAATGTTAGGTTTGCTAAATGGTGTAGAACATTATTCTATAGTTATGTTATAGTGTTGTTCTGAGAACATTCTGAAAGCATTGTTCTAAAATCGTTTTGTCTCAACATTTTTAGAACATTAACTAAGCACAAATAGCAGCATAAGAACTTACCGAGAACATTATTCCAGGAATATTTTTTCTTAATATTATAGGAACATTCACTGAGTATGAATACTGACATAAGAACATTGGTTTAAGAACTTTTCTCTTAACATTACAAGAACATATATAAAGTATTAATAACATTATAAGAACCGTACATAAAACTATTTATACAACATTAAAGATCAAAAGTTGTGGGTATACAACTTGATGATTGACAGACAGGTTTCAGGAACAAGTTTATTTAGTTTAATTTCAGAGAAAAATTCCAAAAATTTACGAAAACAAACAACTCCGTGTAAAAGGGTCTATACTAAACTCAAAGCTTTCGTGCTTTGTGGCAAGTGTGTGCTTGTGCATATCCTACAGGCTCCACCAGCTATAATAAACTGTCTATTTATGTCTTTTTGGTTATAGAAGTTACTAAAGTAGACTCACAGAAATAGTCCAGCACCTATCTGTTTACAGTTGTTGTTATCATGTCTCATGCTAGTAAATAATCCCACCACTGGCTAAGGAACTATTTAGCTTTCAACTTAGTTTTCCCAGTGTGTTGGTTGAAGAATCAGATAAGGTGCTTTAGGACTGCTTTTAATGCACTGATTGGGAGGTACCGCAAGGAAAAAAAAATTGATCCCCCGCTACTTTTATACGTTTGCCTACTGAAAAAAAATCAGTTAAAACATTTTAATGGTAGAAAATAAAAATAAAAATTTAAGAGTGAGAGACAGAATAACAACAAAAATATCCGGGGAAAACACATTTTTTTAAAAAAGTTATAAACTGATTTGTGGCTCTCAGGTGTCGTTTATACAGGTAACAAGCTGAACAAGCAGTGGATACATACAAATCTTCCTACTTCTACAGATCTCACACCCTTTCAATGCATAATCGGCTACCAACCACCTCTGTTTCCCTGGTCTAAGAAACCATAAAAAGTACTATCCGTAAAGTGTTGATTTCAGGAGAGTAAGATGGTCTGGGACCCAACTCACCAACATCTGTACTGGGTGGTGTGGTGCTACAAACATCATATTAGGGCCTTTATCATAATAATTCACTCCAACCAAATAACAAAAGTCCTGATTTTGTACCACTGTGTCACTAGCAGTGGTTTCTGAAATGATAAATCAAATTATTGTAACTTATAGTTCTGGTAAAAACATTAATAAGCTTCAGTTAGTCCAAAATGCAGCAGCAAGACCTTAATAGATCTAAAAAATATAAACATAATACCCCTGGCTTCCCATTAAATCTACCATTGGTTATAAAATACTACTACTGACCGAAGGGTCTTGCACCCCAGTATCTGAGTGAACTTCTGTACCATTATGATCCTTCATGCCTACTTACATCAAAAGGGGCAGGCTATTTGTTGGTACCTCAAATAATGAAGACAGGGGGCACAAATTTCTCTTACAAAGCTCCACAGTTATGGAACTTCCAACTACTGTTTGTGACTCAGACACAGTCCCAGTGTTCAGGTCAAGGCTGAAAACACATTTATTTAGCCAAGCCTTTAGTCTGTATTTTTTTCTTAGGTAAAGGAGCAGAACTGGAGAGAATATGGATATATCTCTTTGATTGGCTGCTACTCTGCTGGGGATGTTTCTCACCTTTGGCCTGGGGATCCATGATATTATGAAGCCACACAGAAGCCTCGAGGATGGATTAGAACTCACTTTGTTCCACTGACCCAAGGCTACAGTTTATATTCCATTTGATCATCATCACTGCACACCTCAGCACTGGTTATATAATAAATTGACATTCCGTGTCACCCAGATGAGGATGAGTTCCCTCTTGAGTCGGGTTCTTCTAAGAGTTTCTTCCTTATTTCATCTCAGGAAGATTTTCATTGCCACTGTCACCACCAGCTTAGTCATTAGGGACAACTTACACTTACAAACAATCTTTACTGCATTCTCTGTGTAAATCTGCTTTGAGACAATGTCCACTGTTAAATTTGCTATACAAATAAAAGTAAATTGAATAGAATATATATAACACGGTTTAACACAAAACATTAAATCCAATTTTAACACTAGACTAAAACCACTAATGCACACACACACATAGAAAAGTTTAAATACAATGACAACACAGGAAAACAGGAAGCAGGAAAGGGAAAACGTCAGACAGCAGGAAACAGGAAGTGAAAAATGAGATAAACAGAACATGTAAAAATTTGCAGACATTATAATGATTGAACTCACAATAGACTTAAGCTGAAATACAACATTATTTTTAGTATATAGTCATAAGTTTGTGGACACCTGTTTATCACACATACATTTGGGCCTTATCACATACAATGGCACAAAATTGAAATGATCACTCATACACAATCAGGTGTTTTTGCGTGTAACATCAGGATTTCTCTTTACTAGATTTCAAAGGCCTAAAACATTTCATTCATGTGTCTTGACAAGCAAAAATCTGGATTCCAGACTAAAGTAAAGAGACAAAATTAAAAGATAATAACTTTATTAACAATCATTCTATCAGACACACTTGAGCAAAAAAAAATTATAATAAAATATATAAAATATTAAAAAATTTAAATGTCATTTATATGTTCACTTATTTTGGATGACTTAAATAAACCAAAAAAAAAAAAGATATAACTAAATTTATATTATTATTCTTATTAGTATCAGGAATCTAATATGTTTTAAATGTTTTGATCTGGAACTAAAATGTTTGTCAGTGTACAACCAAAATGTGCCTTTTTATTTCAGTACTTTATGTATAGTCAAAGTTGTTCATGATAGTTAATGATTTTGAACACGACTTTTGATTTACAAAAGCCATGCATATATTACAAAGGTTCAGGAATCAAATCCCCCCGAAATCCAATTTTTTTAAATAAATAAATGAAAATAAATAATCAAGGGGCTTTTGGATGGACGTATGAAATTGATGCTATGTATCTGCTGTAAAAAAAAAAATTAAAATAGTAAAATTCATGAATTCTTCATGTGGGACATTATCTAGCTTCAATGCTGGTAATGCTGCATCCACATCACAACAAAACTTCTGCATCTGGCCTTTTAGATTCACCTTTTGACCATGATATTGAGCTGCTGCCAGCAACTCAGGAGGAGTTGCCCCACAAATATTTTTTGTTTTTTTCATGTAAGATATTATTTATTTGTTTTCAAGATACAGTGTGTAAATTTTTTTTTTATATATTATTGCGTGTCTTCAAAAGACCCTAGGCTCGTTATGTAAGTTCCATAAGGTTTCTTAAATTTCTGAACTAAAAACAATTTATGCTTAAAATTATCTATAATATTCCTATGCATTTAATTAGTTTAATTTAAGTAAGATTAATTACCCTATGGGACAATCTATTATACGACAACCATGAAGACCAAAATGTTAATTTACAAACATTTGTACTCTGAGTTAGTAAGATGAGCATGACCATTTCAATAATAGCTGGTAATAATCTCCAAGCATTTTTAGTCTTTAAAAACTGTACAAAAATTGTGCATAATGCAAAAACATCCTGTAAGTGAAGGGTGTCAGGATAACCAGACTGGAAACAAGAGTTCGTTAAACCCAAATTAGTGTGTTTAGTAACACATGGAGAATAGCAATAAGCATGTGAGTATACATGTATACAGTCTCAGACAGGTTTGCCGGATACAAGGAGTGCACACTGGAGAAAATGAGAGGATGAAGATGACCAGGAGCTGGTGGAATAAGAGGAATCGATGCTGGAGGAGGCAGGTAATTAGGAAAGCTAGGCAAGTTAAAAAAAGGTAAGAGTCTGTATACCACATAGGAGACCAGACAAAGACTGGGGTGTGTGTGTGATTGAGAAATAAGCTGCAGGTATGATCGGTTAATACTCTGGTGGTTGATTGCACTGAATGATTGAGGAGTTTCCTGTTACTGTAACATTAGCCAAGTTTCCATCCTAACCTGAAGCAAATCTTTTTAAAGTTCACAAAAATAAAAACATCGGGAATTAATTGCTTTTTTCTTCAGCGGCTGACAGTGGTATTGGTAACCTAGTAACAGAAACAAGAGCAGAAACAATCAATTAGTCATGTAGGTTTAATAATTATCCGTTTTAATCCACCTTTTTTCACATTAACCCTTTTTCTCAGTCAAAAATCACCTTAAAAAGCATAAAAAAGTTATTTGCAAAATAAGGAATTTTTAAAAATGTTTTTGTTATTTTCATCACTTGTTTCTGACGCGATACAAAATGTGCATTAACACAGGGTAATGAAAACATAGCAATTGGCTACCCTCACACTGCAGGCAAATGTGGCCCAAATCTGATTTTGTTTACCTGCATGTGACTCAGATCTATTTTTTTCATGACAGTGTGAACAGCAGAAACCACATGCATCTGTCAAATGTTTTGCTATGCAACCACAGTGTGAAAAGTGATGTCGGAATTTCGCTATTTTTACATCATTTTCAATTGATATGTGTCATCATTCTGCACTGGCACATACTACAAACAGCTAACATATAATCGATTTGGCTAAAAGCTTTCACATCACAATCCAACCACTCTTGACTCTTGGCTCCACATCCACACACACTTCTATTCTGAAGTAGCAGCCACTGATACACAACATGCTATTAATAAAAATGTGGCCCTTGTTCGACTCATCCCCTTCCTCCTCAACTGCTGTTCAATAATTTATTGTTGTCTGCTGCACATCACTGAATGCGTGAATCCTACTTTCAGTGTCTTCTGTGTTTATTTTTTCATATGACAAGACACTGCTTAGGATGTAAAATTTGTTCTATTGCACATAGGGGGTATGACACATTTAGAACAACAATGTAAAGAGCTATACAAAAAAGCACTAATCAGATATAAGCGCTAAGCCTCACAATGTGGACGTAGCCTAAAGGTCTGTAAATCAAAGAAGGGTTATCCATTAAAGATCAAAGTGGAACGACCAGGCAGGATTAAGATGGACGCATAGTCTACAACAAATAAATAGAATGGGACAGCCTATACCGTCACAATTTTTAAAGATATTTATCACTGTAAATATAATCATTTATTTTGGCAAATTATTTATGTAAGCAACTATTATTTACCAAAAAAAAAAATTATTTAAAAATCCAATGATGATTCGGTCTGTAGGTCTTATTCAATGTAAACTGCTATCAGTTTATCTTTACACAGACTTCACATACAAGGTTGTTTTTTCATACTTTTGCTAAACCTGAGTATAGGAGGCACAAATAACATTTAAATTTAAAGCACAAAAAAAAGCACAAAAATTTAAAGCCTTAACATTTACACACACATTTATTGTTAAAATGTTCGCATATTAAAAAAATAATTCTGCCTTACATTTCGTCAAGCATGTTTACCCAGTGCCTACAGTACAGTACAAGCAAAAGCCAAAATCCAAAAATGGCCTTGCTGCAGCTTAGTGTATGCTGGTTTCAACGCATGGGATGTGTGTGTGACCATACACCTACTGCCAGTCTCTGTTCAGAATCGATTGGTTTACAGAAATTGGTTGTCTTCTTTTTAATATTTAGATCTATTATCAATAGCAAAATAAATATTTTAGGATAATCCCAGAGGTTTTAAGAACCCAATATTTCTTCTTTCTTTTACTTTTTTAAGTGAGAGTAAAAAATTAAGTGCACATGTGGAGAATTAGAACAATAATTAACTGCTCTTTTTATTTCCACAGTGAGTGAGTGGTGGGTGGCTTGAGCCTTGTGTGAGTGTGTGTGTGTGTGTGTGTGTTTTTGTTTGAGCAGAAGTCAAAATAATAATAATAAAGGCAACTGTGGACTGTTAAACTGCCCTTTGCCTCTGATCTGGGTCACAAACCTTTGTTACAGTGGTGCTGAAATCTAAAAGTTGAAAAAAGACATATTGGAGGCCGTCATGAAGTCCTCCCCACTGGCAGGAATAATTAAGATGCTTGTGGAGCATGGTTGCACTCTGCACTGGCAGGAACAGCGATTCCAGGCTTTCCCGGCAGTTCAGACAGAGGACTGAAACCTGCTGCGGACAAGGGTGCAACAGACTGTGTACCGCCCGACTGGTTGCCCTGCGATAAACACTGGTCCACAGGTTTTCTTTCACTTTATTTCGCAGGTTGACGTGGAGGGGTTCTTGAAGCTGATTGAGCACGGACCTGGGGATGGCCGGACATGGAGTGGTCAGTGCGACTCCTAGCGCTGCTCTTGTGAGAGGTGCAGTGATGTAAAGTTATGCTGACCTCACACGCTGTCCTCAAGCACGTCATTCTCCATTCTCTCTGACAGAGGCAGTCCAGCTGGCAGTGGACCACCTGGCAGCAGGTAGCTCACTCTTTTCTTTTTCATTCGCTTCCCCTTTCTCTCTTGCTGCAGGTGGATACTGGCATTCAGAACAACCCTCTATGGTGCCCATTTCGGTGGCTTGATGACAGTGAGCGGGCAGGCTCTTCCCGACCAGCACCCTATGGGGGGTCCCGACAAGCCTCCATTGGGATTTCCCTATTCAAATTCGAAACCATGCAACATCCTCCATATAATGATTGAAAATAGGGAGGAGAGACATTCAGAGAGTAAAAATTAGGCCATGCTTAATTTGGGGGTTACCGACTAATGACTGGTCGGGTCCGGAGGTCTTATTTCCATAGGCTGATGGGTCGACCTAGTTCAGTGTAAACTATAGAAAATTTTATGTGGTGTCTAAGTTTGATGCATATAAATAAATATTCATCTTCATTGTGCAAGGTACATGTACAGAGCCAATGAAATGCATTTTTTCACATATCCCATCTTGGTAAGGTGGGGTCAGAGCATCCCTGGAGCAGGAAGGGTTGCATCAAGGACCTTACTCAAGGACCCAACAGTGGTTGGCTTGCCAGTGGTGGGGCTTGAACCCAGGTGTTTCTGGTCTTCAGATCAGCAACTTAGCACCTTAACCATTTGAGCCACATTTGGAGGTATGGCTCAATTTCCTTCAGCAGATTTCATTAGCGCCAATATCCAGAGAAAAAGGGGCACTTTCCACTACGTTTGAATTACACTAATATGTCACCCTTCCTTAGTTAGGGTGCCCGCCACATTCCAGCAGAATGTTTTGAGTGTTGATATGTCTAATGTCAATGTTACCGATATTTTAGGATTTGCTTATATCAGGGGTTAACGCACATATGACATAACTGACATCACAGTTCTCATTGTGACATCATGTGACATCACAATCAGTTCTCATTGTGACATCATATTATCATCACACAGTACTACTTATTGTCTTGGGTTTTGTAATATTATAATGCAAATTATAATTTATATGACACATGTCCAGGTTTCCGTTATATTATGAATTTATTTTAGCGTTTTACATGCATGTACGTTATTATGATACTTGTGACACAATTCTCCTCTTTGTCTTCAGTTGTTTCGATATGTCATGTATTCATGTTACTTTTATATTGTGACTCGCATATTATGAGGTTTATGTGCATGTGACATCACATGACATTTCTGAAATACTTACTAGTTGTCATGTTGCGATTCCTGTGACATCACACATCTCACAGTTCTCCTCACCGTCCTGAGCGTGCACCTGTCCATTCTGCGGTAATTTTTTTATTTGAATTATATTGCGATTAATAGCTAGATGTTTCTGTTACACGTGTCTATGTTACTGTCATTTTGTAAATTTGCATATTTTAGAGGTTTACGTTCACATGAGGTCATGTGACATCGCACCACATCATTAAAATACTTGTGGCGCAGTTCTTAAAATTGGCTTTAATGTCAGATTAATGCTTATTTAGGCTTCCGTACTAGAAATACCTGGAATTACCTCGAAAAGTCAAACTAAGTCCGAATAGAATGAACAACTTTGTCAAGTTTGCTAAAGGTCTAGAAGGAGGAGTGTTTCAATAATAATAATAATAATAATAATAATAATAATAATAATATGTTTAAATTCAAAATATTTTGCAAATTGAAAGCCGGTATGAATAATTTCGTGTACAAAACTAACTATTAGACTCTGTTTCTTTACATTTGCCTAGTGATGTGTAAACTCTAAACACTCATTATGAAAAAATGCTGACGTCATCGCGCCAACGTAAACAAAAACCGTTTTCCAACAGGATGCAGTTTAAGCTAGCTAGCTATTTAATCGAACAATCTGCGTCACCACAGGACTCCGCCCATTTCCCCAAGAGTCTCCTCCCCATCGGTGAAACGAAGAAGCCATTTTTGTTTCATGTCTGAAACCCTTCGTTGGCTAGAATTTGATGCATATTGTGCTTTGTGGAGGTAAGGCTCTTTAGTTACTTTTTAAACATTCTTTTAATCGACATTTTATTGACGAGATTTTGTCTTGTAAAACCGACGCCGGATGACGACAGAAGCAGCTTTGGTATACTCATCAATAGAGATCTGGCCGTTTATCTAGCTTAAGATCAACAAAGATTTCGCCTTGCTTGTGTTTAGCTCGGTACAAAAATTAGCCTGTAAGCTAGTTTTCTCAAGTTTCCTGAAAGGAGAAGGAATCGGTATTTTCTTGGATGAGTTGGACTGAGAGTAGTCAAAACGTCAAGTAAAAAAAAAAGAAGGAAAAAAAAAGGTCTAGACGTCCGTTTTCAGACGAACGTGGTGCTCTTCTCTCTGATCCTCTTTTGCATTGTGTTTCATCGCGAGCTTTTGTCTAAAATTATCACCAGACAAGATGCATGAATCCTAAAAACATTTAATAACTTATTGCGGAAATGATATTTTATTATGGAAAAGGGGGAACGTTAAATGTTACTGTACGTAGCTTTCTTATTAAACTGTTCACTTTAGTGCCCAAGTCATTAAAATTTATAGATCTTACAAAAAGCTTTTGTCATTTTTTTTTAACATAATACTTTATGAAAAACGGTACACATCGCCATGCTAAAGAAATTAAAGGGTGTCCTCACAAAATTAGTTAAAGGGACATTAAGTAGTTCTTTGAGATTTGCTACTGCCCCTCTGTTCACTTCTGGTATTGAAAGATTCTGGAATATTGCTTTTAACCCTGGTGATTTATTTTACTTTTGTAAGTATTAGCAATACTAGTTTTAGGAAAATAATCCGAAAGTGGGCTGGTAGGAAGTCAATCATGCACTGAATGGTCCCCGAGTGAATTGTTAAAATTAGAGCCAGACCGATACGAGTTTTTGGTGATACCAATATTAAGAAGTAAAAAAAAAATCGATATTGATATTGTCCACATTTATGACTGTATATAGGATTTAGTGTATGTGGAAACAGAATACATGAAGTATTCATACCCTTGAACTTTTACACTTTTTGTCATCTGAGAACCAAAAACTTAAATGTATTTTATGTGATGGACCAACCCAAAATAGCACAATTGTGTAGTGGAACGAGATACGATTTCAAAATTTTAAGCAAATAAAAATCTGCAAAGCGTGGCGTGCATTTATATTCAGCCCCCTGTACTCTGATACCCCTAAATAAAATCCAGTGCAATCAGTTGCCCTCAGAAGTCACCTAATTACTTAATAGAGTCCACCTGTGTGTAATTCAGTCTCAGTATAAATATAATGTTGAAGGCCTTTGAAGGTTTGTTAGAGAACACTAGTGGTCAAACAGCATCTTGAAGACCAAGGAACTCATCAGACATGTGGAGGAGTTTAAAGTAGGGTTAGGTTATAAAAAATATCCCAAGCTTAGAACATTTTAAGGAGCACTGTTTAATCATCATACAAAAATGGGAGAAGTATGCCATAATTGTAAACCGACTACCAGGACATGGCTGTCCACCTAAAATGACAGACCAAGCAAGGAGAGCACTGTTCAGAGAAGCAGCCAAGGGGCCCATCATCACTGTGAAACATGGTGGTGGCAGCATCATGCTGTGGGGATGCTTTTTTTCAGCAGGGACAGGGAATCTGGTCAGATTTGATGGGAAATGAATACCAATACAGGGCAATCCTGGAGGAAAACCTGTTGGAGGCTGCAAAAGACTTGAGACTGGGAAGGAGATTCACCTTCCAGCAAGACAATGACCCTAAACATCAGCCAGAGCTACAATGGAATGTTTTGTATCGAAGAATATTCATGCTTTAGAATAGAGTCAAAGTCCGGACCTAAATCACATTGAGCATCTGTGGCAAGAAACTTGCAAATTGCTGGTCAGCCGCTTTCCATCCAATCTGACTGAGCTTGAGCTATTTTGCAAAGAAGAATGGGCAAAGATTTCAGTCTCTGGATGTGCAAAGCTGCTAGAGACATACATCAAAAGACTTGCATCTGTAATTACAGTAAAAGATGGCTCTACAAAGTATTGACGCAGGGGGACTGAATACAAATTCACACCACACTTTTCAGATTTTTATCTGCTTAAAATTTTGCGTATATAAATTTTATTCCTCTTCACAATTGAAGTGCTACTGTGTGTTGGTATATTACATAAAATCCCAGTAAAAACATTTAAGTTTGTGGTTGTATGGTGACAAAATGTGAACGTTCAAGAGGTATGAATGCTTTTTCAAGGCATTGTATACTGCATTCTATATACAATACCAGTCCAAATATAGTGTATGTATGGGTATATTTATGTATGAACACCGATTCAGTGAGTTTTAACCATAGAACAAATCAGTTAAAAGTTGTCGCTAGGTGGCCTCTCGGGCCTTAGTGGACATAGACGCGTGGTGTGCAAATCCCGGTTGTCAGGACATTGCGAAAGATTTGTCGACAGAGAATGCTTTTCCTCACTGCACATGATTTTTTTTTCTGTTTATTTCAGCTGCATATACAGAATCGTTCCGTCTGTCAGTGAAGATCCGGCACTTCAGGGAAGAAAAATATGTTTAGTTCAATGAAGTGGAATTGAATTGAATCTGTGTCATGTCTATATTCTGCGCATGAACTACAGATAGTTACTAGCTTACCTTGCACCGGTAAATGCTGTAGCACTTATGCCGTAGATGATTTGTAGATATTTGTGTATTTGCTCCACTCCCGGAGCATTAAGTTTGCATATATTGCAAACAGATTTCAAACTTGTTTGCGTTGCTGTTTTTAAATACGTCAAAATAGGTTATACTTTCGCCCAGTCTATGCTGTTAGTCGCTCTGTGCAGTGCAGCCTATAGTTTACCTACTTGCTGAGTCTGTTGCTGGTGCATGACGGCATACCAGCTGATACAATCGAGAATCCACTCTAATATAAAAAGTTGTTGACAAATGTTTTTGTTGTTGAATTGTCATTTAATCTTATGCGACCTTATGTGAGGATTATGTAAGAATCTGCGGTTTAGCTAGTGTGGCGCTAAAGTGCAAGACTACAAATTAGTGCTTATGCAGAAGAAGACATGTCACTTATGAAAATCCTTGGAGTCTAAACAAAGCCGAACCAGGACAGAGTGGGCAAACTATAAACAAAAGATGCTTTAATGCGTAAAAGCTCTGATGTCATTACAGCTAAGTACTGCTCGTGGCATCTCGATCACATGTTTAAACTTGCTGTTTAGGATTTTACTGGTCACGTGAGCATAGTAATGGCTGAAAGAATTGATGAGTAACCTATCCAGGGCATCACTGATAAAAATCTTGTAAAATTAGTAGTGTGCTCCATATGCACAGTCGTGAATTGAAAATGAAAGTGAAAAACACAAATTTAAACGCTATTTTAATACCCAACATATTGATAGTGACTCTCGAAAGCCTAAAAATAACTGGCAATGAAATTACCCCACTGTATTTGTGAAAAAGAATGTAAAAGCATTGAAATATATTTTCCACTCTATTAGATAGTGATTTAGCAAGCCCTGCAATGAATATATAAGATGTAGATGTCCGTTATGGAGGTAAAAGAGACTCCAATGATCTTCTCGGATGTTCTCACTGTCCTCTGCAAGGTCTTTTGATCCGAAACTGAGCAGTTCTGACCTCACATGGTCAGGATGTGAGGTGGAACAACTATCTCCTTAGTCTTGTCAACGTTCAGAGACAGGTTATTGGCTTTACACCAGGCTGTTAGCTGTTTCACCACCTCTCTGTATGCTGACTCGTCATTCTTGCTGATGAGACCCACTACGGTCGTGTCTTCGGCGAACTTGACAATGTGATTTGAGTTGTGCGTTGCTACACAGTCATAAGTCAGCAGAGTGAACAGCAGTGGGCTGAGCATGCAGCCCTGCGGGGCCCCAGTGCTCAGTGTGGTGGTGCTGGAGGTGCTGCTTTCAATCCGGACTGACTGAGCTCTTCCAGACAAAAAGTCAAGGATCCAGTTGCAGATAGAGGTGTTTAGGCCCAGCAGGCTCAGCTTCTCGATCAGATGCTGAGGGATGATTGTGTTAAATGCTGAACTAAAGTCTATGAACAGCATTCATATGTATGTGTCTTTATTGTCCAGGTGTGTGAGGGCCAGATGGAGGGTTGTGGCAATAGCGTCATCCGTGGAATGGTACGGACGGTACGCAAACTGTAATGGGTCTAGTGTGGGGGACAGCAGGGTCTTAATGGTTGTAAGGGTCATGATGAGCCTTTCGAAGCGTTTCATCACAAGGGGTGTGAGTGCGACGCTACGGTAGTCGTTGAGGCAGAAGGCTGCTGACACAGGGATGATGGTGGCGGTCTTGAGGCACATGGTAAAGACAGCGGTGCACAGGGATATGTTGACGATGTCAGTGAAGACAACTGCTAGTTGTGTTGCACAGTCCCTGAGCACTCTGCCGGGGATGTTGTCCGGTCCAGTAGACTCCCGTGGGTTAACTTTGCGTCACATCAGCCATGGTTAGACAGAGCAACTGGTCATTGGGAGGAGGCGTGGTCTTCCTCGCTGCCACGTTGTTCTGCACGTCAAACCAGGCGTAGACATCGTTCAGCGCATCTGGGAGGGAGGCGTCACTGTTACAAGCGGGTGAAGTTGTCTTGTAGTTAGTGATCGTCTGGATGTCCTGCCACATGCACAGAGTGTGTCTGCCTTCTTGAAAGTGGCCATGAATTGTTGTGCCATATGCGCTCTTTGCCTCTCTGATAGCTCTAGACAGTTTGGTCCTTGCTGTGTTTAGGGCCGACTTTTCATTTGCCCTAAAGGAGGAGTCCCTGGACTTTAGCAGGGCACGCATCTCTGTGGCCATCCGGTCTGGTTGGAGCGTGTTGTGATGGTTTTTGGGACAGTCACGTCATCAATCCACTTGCTGATATAGCTGATCACTGATGTTGTGTACTCCTCCAGGTTTGCAGTTGGTTGCAGCCTCCCTAAACATCTGCCAGTCAGTCCACACAAAACAGTCCTGAAAAGCAAAAGTATCTCCTGTTGGCCACATTCTCACCACCTTTAAAACCGGTTTAGAGCGTCTGACGAGTGGTCTGTATGCTGGCATTAGCGTAACAGATGTGGTCTGAGTATCCGAGATGGGGGCGGGGCTCCGCTTGGTACGCGCCAGGGATGTTTGTTCAAGTTCTAGGAGCTTTATTGTCATTTCAGCCATTTATAGCAGATGCAGTACACAGTAAAATGAGAGAACGTTTCTCCAGAACCCCCTGGTGCTACACAAAACATAGAATTCACAAAACAACAAAGAGCCACTAAACAGGATAGACATAAAGCACCATTTTGGATCCGGAGTGGCCGCTGCGTGCTACTGTCGCGCCGCCATCTTGGATCACTTAAACAAGATCCAGCGTGTTCCCCTCTTGTCGCAAAGTCCACATGTTGGTAAAATTTGGAAAGCAGTGTTTTAAGAATTGCGTTGTTGAAATCTCTGGCGATGATAAACAGTCCGTCAGGGTCTGCATTATGCAGATCGCTAATAGTACAGTACATAAAGCGCCTCCTTAGCATTAGCGCTGGGTGGAATGTACACTCCGATAATAAAACAGCGGTGAATTCCAGTGGTAAATAAAATGGCCTCCATCTAACAGTCACAAACTTCACTAGCAATATACAGAAACCACCATTCAGTGTTGATGTAAACACACACGCCACCACCGCGAGTCTTACCACGCAGAGCTGCATTTCTGTTGGCACGAAACAATGTTAGCCGGTCTAACTGAATGGCGGCGTCCGGAACTGTCGCTAAGCCATGTTTCTGTGAAAACAAAGACACAACAGTTTCTTAATTCACGCCCTGTAGTCGGATATCGTCCAGTTTATTATCCAGGGAGCAAGCGTTAGCCAGTAGTATGGACGGGAGTGCCGGCCGGCTAGGGTTTGTTATTAGCCTAGCATAGACACCCGCCCGCTTTCTGCGCTTCTGCTTCCTCGCGCACCGCTTCCGACGTCCCTTCTTCCGGCCGCCGGCATCAGTGACGCCAAGGGCTGGGGGCCTGGTCCTCAAAGCAAGCCGAGTTCGCGAGGTTTGTCTTGTAGATCTTTATGCAGGTATTGCTGCATGATTATTATATTCTGAAAGCGTCTGCCGGTCGTATACATGAACTCATAAATACATGAAACATAAATAACATTATTTTGGATACGGAGTGGCCGCTGTTCATGTCCAAACCACCGTAACCTGGTTTTCCTGACTTTTTCCCCAAAACCTCTAACATGAGCTGTCCCCTTGATAAACTCGTTCCTAATCTTGTCCAACCTCGTTACTCCAAAAGAAAACCTCAGCATCTTCAGCTCTGCTACTTCCAGCTCTGCCACCTGTCTCTTCCTCAGTACCACTGTCACTAAAACATACATCATTGCTGGTCTCACCACTGTCTTGTACACCTTCCCCTTGATTCTAGCTGATATTCTCCTGTCACACAACACTCCTGACATGTTTCTCCACCCATTCCAACCTGACTGTACTCGCGTCTTTACCTCTTCCAAACATTCTCTATTGCTCTGGACTGTTGACCCCAAGTACTTAAACTCCTGTACCTTCTTCACCTCTTCACCCTGTAATCTCACTGTTCCACTTCCCTCCCTTTAATTTAAACACTCATACTCTGTCTTGCTACAACTGATTTTTATTCCTCTTCTCTCCAGAGCAAACCTCCACCTCTCCAGGTTTTCCTCCACCTGCTCCTCGCTCAAACTACAGATTACAATGTCATCTGCAAACATCATTGTCCAAGGAGATTCCTGTCTGACCTCGTCTGTCAAACAATCACCACAGCAAACAAGAAGGGGCTTAGAGCTGATCCCTGATGCAGTCCCACCTCCACTCCTACTGCACACCTCACCACTGTCCTGCTCCTCTTATACATATCCTGCACCACCCTGACATACTTCTCTGCTATTCCTGACTTCCTCATACAATACCACAGCTTTTCTCTTGGTACCCTGTCATGTTTTCTCCAGGTCTACAAAAACGCAATGCAGCTCTCTACAACAATCTCTGTACTTCTCCATCAGCATTGTCAGAGCAAAGATTGCATCTGTAGTGCTCTTTCATCTCACTTACTAAAATTCTGTTAAACTAGTAAGAAATTTCACTGCTGCCTCTCCTAGACATTTCCACACCTCCACTGGTATCTCATCAGATCCGACTGCTTTTTCTCTTTTTATCATCTTCAAAGCCATCCTTTTATTCCTGTCTACTTTCCTCAGTTATTTTCCATGTCCCACCACTTCTTGGCAAATCTCTTCCTCTTTATACTATCCTGAACTTTGTCATTCCACCACCAAGTCTCCTTATCTTCTTTCCTCCTTCCATGTGACACACCTAGCACCTTTCTTTCTGTCTCCCTGATCACTTCTGCTGTAGTTTGCCATTCATCTAAAAACACTAGCTGACCACCCAGAGCCTGTTTCAACTCCTGTCTAAATTCTTGACATTATTCTTACTTTTTCAGCTTCCACCACTTGATTTTCTTTTCTACCTTTCATCTCTTCTTCTTCCAGACCAGCATCTTCATTCTACACACCACCCACCATTCTATGCTGTCTGGCTACACTCTCTTCCACCACAACTTTAGTCACTAATCTCTTTTAGATCGCCTCGTCTACGTAAGATGTAATCTACCTGTGTGCCCCTTCCTCTGCTCCTCCTTTGACCAACAATTTTATGCATAATATTTTCATTTTAAATGTAATGCCTTCAGGTTTCAAAATAGTTGGGACGGGGAATGTCATTCATAGTTTAGTATCCGTTTGATAACAGCTGGGCATCAAGGTTATACGTTTCTGGAGTTTGTGTTAGAATTTGGTCCCATAAGTTTCCTGATGATGTGATAAATGTTCTTTAAAGTTGAAAAATCTGGACTGCAGGCAGGTTAATTCAGCACCCGGTCTCTTCAACTTTAAAGCCATGCAGTTATAATAGCTGCAGTATGTGGTTTTGCGTTATCCTGCTCACAAAATTCACAAGGTCTTATCTGCAATAGATGATGTATTAAGAGGACCATATGTTGCTCTAAAACCTTTTATATACCGTTCAGCTTTCATAGTGTTTTCCAAACTATGGTAGCATCCCAGACCGTATGCACTTATGCACCCCCATATCATCAGAGATGCTGGCTTTTGAACTAAAGTGTTGAATTGAACTGTTCACATATGAATTCCTTTTTGCATGAACTTTCTTTTAATTGGCATCTGTAGATGGCACAGCAGATTGTGTTTCTGAAAGTATTCCCGGGCCCATTTAGTGGGCCCAAAGACCATGGGCATCCAACAAAGATCTTGTCCCTTATGCACAGAGATTTTTCCAGCTTTATTTGATGATCTTACATTTACATTTGCAGCATTTGGCACTTACAATATTCCTTGTTATACAACTGAGCAATTGGGGGTTAAGGGCCTTGCTCAGGGGCCCAGCAGTGGCTTGGTCGAGCAGGGAATCGAACCCACAACCTTCGGGTTGGTAATCCAACACCTTAACCATGAGCCACCACTTGCTAGGTACAGTAGGTGATGAGATTTGCAAAGCCTTTTCAATTTGACATTGAAGAATGTTTTTAAAGGATTCCACAATTTTTGTACAGTTTTTTAGAGATTAAGGGCCTCTGCCCATCTTTACTTCTAGACCTAATGTCAATTAACTTAATTAGTTGCTAAATTTTTTACCAGCTGAATCTTTTCATTTTTTTAATTTGCTTTTTCAGCCCTTTGTTGTCTTGTGCCACCTTTGTGACACTTTTTTTGTGTCAATTTTTTTAAAATGTGAACTCTATGGTTAAGGCTAAATAAATGTTTTAATAAATTACCATATACATTCTCTATGACTGTCACGTCCGTAATGCTGAAATTGCTCTGTGGCCCTAAAACCATTTTGCAAGAACAAAGGCAAAACAACTGATCTAAAAACTACATAATACATATTTGGACATTGCGAAATTATCTTTATGTAGGTGCTATTAGACTTTAACTTTGAACAAAAGTATTAACCCAGTGTTTACGCAGTCTTTTTATTTGTATAGACTGTCTATAAACTAGACAAACTGACATCATTATTTTAAGAATTATTTTTAACACTTTGATGCAAACCATTTTGGTCAGTGCTGACTGCTCAGCAAAATGCTGTTTTTTTCCTTGTCTAGCTTTGCCAGGATTTGTTCTGAAGTCACCTTCAGGTGCTCCTTGTTTGTTAGTGTTTTTTGTCATTTTTGCGGTTGTTTTGAAAGCTCTATCAATGATGGTTTGTGCTGGGTGGTATGACCAAAAATTAGTATAACAATAATTTGCAGTGTTTTACTGGTTTCATTGTGTTTAACTGTTTTTTTTATGCATGACTGGGTATTAACTAAGGATTAACACCTGTCAACAAAAGGGGAAAAAAAATAAACACAGACTGTATTTCAGTTGTTAAAGTCTGCCAGGTCCCTGCTATTTTGTGGAGAATTCCACACCTTACACTGCCGCCAGGATGAAAGTGTACAAAGGTTAAATATCGTATTGCAACCCCAATTAAAAAATATTAATAAAAATGTATAAAAGGATAACATCACACGTTATTACTGAACAACAAAGTTTCAGTCTTGGCAGAAGTATAACACTTTTTTTTTTGTACTACATATTTGCATATCTATTAATCAAAACAACTATAGTTGATTGCCTCAGTTTATGAAAACAAACCATGTAGATTTATTCCATAAATATATGATTATGGCTAAAACTACAATGATTAATTATACATTGTTTATGCTCTTACCATTATGACTTTACTGCAATTATGATTGTATTGTGACGGCTGCCATTGTTTGCCTACCCTGGGGACAAAGGCATCTTTAATAACACCAATCCACAAAGTCCTTCTTTCTGGGTTTTGTTTTGTTTGTTAGGCAGGTTTCTCTAGAAGCATAGCCCAGGATTGTCTCCTTGGTTAAGGCATCCTGTTGCACAACAACTCTCCTGCATTTTGGCCAAATTAATCACTCATGTCCTGATGGGCAGGGGAATATAGCATTGTTTTGCCCACTAGGAGCGTTCTGTTAAGGGTGTGATGAAGGGCACCATGTGAATACTATGAATAGAAAACATTTTTGGCTTTGCTTTTAAAAATCCATTGTTGTCGTCTATGATGTTTTCACCCTCATGTTTACTATTAGTTTTTCCTATTGCAGAAAATGGATAAAGAACTATAACAAATTAGCAGTCAAATAGATTGCTGACCAATGCCACTTACATTTTGCAGCATGAGTAGGCCTATTTGGATGAACATGTAATTGCAAAATATATGTGGGTAATTACATTTGAGTGGCTTTCAAGGTTTTAAGTTTGTAAAAAATGCTTAAAAAATTGTTTGACATTTAATATGCCAGCTTTACATCCAGCTCCGAAACTTTCAGAGCTGAGAAACTTTCAGAGCATCTGCAAAAATATGTATCAAGCCAATTGCAAGCTTGTTGTTAAGCTATTTGCAAAATTTGCACAATAAAATGGTTTTGTATTTTAACTAAAACTGTCAGGCATTCCAATTTCTTTGTAAACAGCATCATGTTGTGAGGCCTTGAAAATCTGTATGTTTACTAGTGTAGCTGGGGGTATCGTCTACTGTGGTATTTTCTCTCCACCAGTAGAAAATGTGGTTAATGCCTGGTCATGCATGAAAATAATACCGCCATTTACAAAGAAACTGGTGTAATTTCAAAAAAATACTTTACTACTTCTGACTTCCTCATCCAGTACCACAGCTCTTCTCTCAGCGCCCTGTCATATGCTTTCTCCATGTCTACTAATACACAATGCAGCTCCCTATGGCCATCTCCGTTTCTATATTTTTTTTCTCAGAGCAAAAATTGTATCCTTAGTGCTTTTTCTGTGAATGAAGAGATACAGCTGCTCGCAAAAAACTACTTCCTTCCCTAATCTAACTTGCACTACTCTTTCCTATACCCATCTGTAGTTTCTCCATCTCTGCAAAACACCCTTGTTCTAAAAAACCTGCACCAGTACACTTCTCCAGTTCTTAGGCATCTTCTTAATCTTTACCATCCTGTTCAACAATCCAATTAGAAATTCCTCTGCTGTGTCTCCTGGACACTTCTATACCTCTCTACTTTCTTCTGTCCTTTCAATGTCCTACGGCTTGAATAATTTTTTTTTTCCTCACTCTTCTGGGACTAAGTATTTACCAAAGCCATTTCCATCATTTTACAAAAGTACTACTATCTATCCTTCTAGGTTAGTTTCCTTGAAACCATATCTGCCTATACCTCCTCCTCACCAACATGCCCATCGATATATGCTCTGATCATCACTCTTTTAACTCTGAAAATACTCATCACCTGTTCTAATGCCAAGTTCACGGTACACAACTTTAAATATCAGCAGATTGCTGTGCTGTTTACGTAATTGACTAAGGTGTTCACACTACGTGACACTGTAAATGATCCACAACAAGGGGGCCCCCTAATACATGATCGGACAACAAGTCTGTTATAACAACAAGCTTGTGGCACCTCTTTAGCAGCCATTACTTTACTCAAACGTCTTTTGACCACTGACCAGTCCCCCACATCTATCTTTGCCAATTTTTTCTTTTAAGCCATTCCCTGGTGGATTTGCTTCAGCTCTGTGACTGATGGCAAGAGGATTTGTTGATAGGGTCTGAGAATTCAAGTTTTCCTGAATAATATGGAGTTGCCCTGTCCTGGAGACAAAAACAGCCCCAGACCTTCACATTTCTACCACCATTCTTTACTGTTGAAAAGAGGTCCTTTTCCCAGAATAAAGTCTTCAAACATGGCAGCTTTGATTATAACCAAATAAATCTATTTTGTACTCATCTTTCTACAAAATTAACTTTCAAAAGGCCTCTGGTATGCTGAAATACAGCTTTACTCTTTTTGAGAGCAGAGGCTTTTTTCTAGAAACCCTTTTATAAATGTCATGCCTGTTCAATTTGCATCTAATTGTAGGCATGCACATTTACCCTCAGACGCTACCAGAGAGTTATTTATTATTTTTTTTGGTGCTTCTTGATAGTAATTTTGATGGGCATCCACTTTTAAGCAGAGTTATGAATGTGTTCTTTTTTTAAATAATTCTTACTGTGGATGGATGGAGTTGGACTCTCTTGGAGATGGTTTTGTAGCCTTTACCAGACTGATGGCCTGTCACCACCTTCTTCTTGATGTCATTGGGTAGCTCTTTTTTCTTTTTGGCCTTTTTCGACTACTTGGTACTACAGTGGTTTGGTTGGTTGCCTCTCTCTTTTATTTAGTGTTGTCCAACCACTTTCCTAAGTATGTCTAATTTGATTGGGCTGCTTGATTAATTAAATAAGCAATCAAATGTGTTTCACCGAAATCTTCTACCCACTTGACTTTATTAATGCAGCTGGGGCTTCAATTACTTTTGCATGTAAAATTAACTTTCATGTATTTTTTTTGGCTACTCACCTATATCTCATCATGCTCCTACTGAACGGTTAACTTATTTAATGTTAGCTCACCTGGCTGTTGAAGAGCATTAGTGACTTCTGTCCACCTCTTCTCTTTTTCAGCTCAGATTTTGGTACATCTTGTTGGAGACATCATAAAGCCATTTATGCTTCTGTTGCAGTTCAATTAAATATTGTTCCTTTTCTTGTGCTTACACTTTTTTGATCCCATGTTGCTGCTGCTTGTGTTTTTCTTAGAGTGAACTCAACACATGACTTGCTCTCTCTTTGTCTCTCATTGACTATAGCCCGTCTGACACCAAATTATATGGAGTTGGCCGACTGGTCCAGATATTTGGCATGCTAGATATTTGTTTGGCGTTTGCAGGATTTTGGCAATGTGACAGCAATGTGTCTTTAATGTGTCGTTGAATAGTTTACACACTATGATTGTCAAGTGCCGATCACCTGCTGATTTACCCCGATCACTATTACCATACTTCTGTACTTGAGAGGTTCTCTCACGAAAGGCATGTACTAGTCTTTTCAGAAGTGTATTGGCTATAAGATGAGACAGTCATTTGCATACTCTGATGCAATTAGGTCAACCTACTTTTGCACAAATTTGCGTGTCACAATCCTACATCCTGGACACGCGTTGGCTATTGCTGCGTGTTGCCAACTCACAGAAGCACCTATTGGTTCAAGTGAAGTGATTCTAAAGTGCAGCGGTCTCTCCGTTACAGACACAACAGTTCTAAAATAACCACGACGCATGAATCAGATAAAATGCTTAAAAAACTTTAACCAAGACCTTCATGTGTGTCTTTCTTGGGTATTTAAATTAACAATTCCATAAGGTAGCCTGCAGATAAAGCTTAACAGAATGGTAAATAGTCGTATCAAACTTTAGGTGTGTTTGGTGTTAAGACTCCATATTGTTACCTGTATCAAGTTGATAAAAGCACATCATTTTGCCAAAACTTAATATACTATCTAGACCTAGGGCTGCCTGATATTGCAAAAAAAAAAAATGACATTGAAATTGTTGAATAGTGGTCAACTATAAACCCCACTTGACATTGCACATCCTGCAGTGTGACTATCGCAGATTCACACATTGTGAAGTCGAGGCTAAAATGCTACTTTGTGCAGCTCTATTTCAAAGAGCCCCACAGTTATGCAGAAAGTCTGGTATAATGATACGTAATCTATGCCATAGTGCACAAACGCACCCCTTACGGGTTAGGGTAATAGGTTATATTAGGGTTTTTTTTAAAAATGTTGAATTTATCTATGTTTTAATATACAAGGAAGTTAAGCTGTTAAGCTTACAGCCAAGGGGTTCTTACTGAATAATTTGCTTAACTGCTGTACTGTTTTTGTTTATTTTATCTCTGTTTTAGGTTGGTGATATTGATTGGTGGTCGAAGCATGCTAACTGGTCCTATTAACCTTTCTTTTTCCTAATCTGTTTGGCTGGATATGCCTGTTGAGTGAATTCATTCAGCTAACTAAATATGTAGGCAACAAATTGTAAGCTGTACACATTTCATTTATTAGTTTTAGGTAATCAGTGTTGCGGATTCTTAATTTATTTTTAGTTGGAGAACTATTCCTCTCCAGTACCCTGAATCACATCCATATGTATCTGCAGTATTATCATTTAAGCAGCATTTAAAATAACCCTTTTCTTATTTCTTACAGAAACACACCATTTTAAGTGAAATAATTTAAATGTCTATGTACCACGGTTTGTATGGTATGGTTTCTATTTACCTATGTTTCCAGGTTTGTATTCGTCTGTGTAGCAGTTGCTATGTGCCCAAAATGCTGCAGCTGTGATGTGACCCAAATTTGAGTTTTTTTCAATGGGTATTAGTTTGTTTCATTTGGCTTAACCCACCTCTTTATCTTTCATGTTCACAGACATCTGAAGCCTATATGCATCCCATCTGTGGATGGGTACCATGAATTGTGAAGAACCAAATGTGGAGAGGGCTGTTCTCTCCTGGTCCAGATTTGCTACAGCTGGCCATACTGCCCTCAAGGAGGCCCTAAAAGTTTTCAATCCCATTTCCCAGGATCTCTCTGAAACCGAGAAGCAAATGGTATCTTTTCTTCAGGCGTTAAAAGATGAAGGACGTAAACCAGTGGTGCTAAGAAGCAAAGATGTATATGGATACAGGTCTTGCACAACACAGCCAGTCACAGCTGAGATTGGCAGTAAAATTCCAAGAATACAAAAGCCTTGTAAGAAACGAGGTCGGAAAAATTTTGAAAACAAGAACAAAAACAAGGATGCCAGTCCCTCAGTTTTCAGTGCAAACACCAAGGCCATCTTACAAAACCAGCCCAAGATTCTTTTGACTAATCTCTCAGTAGATACACTCAAGCAGACTGTTTCACCCAAACCATCAGTGCCGATTACAAATTCCGTTCAAGTGCAGCAGTGCCTGAAATTAACAAACATAAAGGGTGTTACTGGGGGCCATACTGCAAGGCTGCAAATTCACTTTGGTGTGGACTCACAAAGCAAGATCAGTCCAAGTGTACACTGCCCACCAAGTCTCTCTGGGATACCGCATTCTCCTTCAGAAAATATTACCCACACTTCAAGTGTAGTAGCTTTGGACAATAAAAGAGTTTTGTCCTGTCCAGTTAAAGTGGATGATGCCCTCATTGGAGATTCTGCCCCAGTTGTTTTTCAAAATGGCATTAGTCTAAAAGAGGGTAAAAAAGTCCAAATAATGTCAGGTAAATCTAATGTGATGAGCAATGGTTTGAACTGTGAGGACAGTGATCCAATGAGAAGGCTAAACTGCCAGGGTATAGGTTGGTCTCAGCCAGCACTCATCACAAATGGCCAAGACGTGTCTAAACTGAATGGAAATGGTCTTCAGTGGAAAGTCATCAAAGTGGATGAGTCGGTAACTGATGAGGAGGTTAGGAAAGAGGCTCAGAAAATCTTGCGAGTCAATTTGTCACCTGTGATACAGATTTACCCACTTGTACACTCTGTATAGACTAAACAGAAAAAACAGACTTTTATATCCACATATACTATTAGATTTTCTTATACTTGGATCAATACATGTTTATTTCAGTCTGAAAGGGAGTCTTTTCTCAAATTATGCATTTTTCACATGTATGACCAACTTTGGTGATCCAAAGAGGAAAATTAATTTTATTTTCTATTACGTAAGTATTTCTTTCCTTTTATTGATTTTGATAAAACAAGCTGTAAAAAATAACCACATTGTTTCACTATGCAGTGTTCCTAACCCCCGCCCCCTTGGAACAGTCTCCCTAAGAAACAGAATTCACAAATAAAAACAATTTCTACTATGAATAATTGTAAAGTGTGTTTACACAGATGATACACAATTTAAATTTACTTAAGTTTGCTATTGATTGTATTGGCTGTGTTTTAAGTGTCCAATTTCTGTAGGCATCGACTGGGTAAAGTTTACGTTATGGTACATGGGGAAAGGTTTAAGTTGTAAGTCTGGCTTGTCCAACACCGTTGTATGTTTAAGGTTCAAATGATAGTTGCTACAGTTTTTGTGGGCACCAAAAAACTTTATATTTTTTTCCTGCTTACATAGACCTGATTGAATCAGCTAAATCTAAACTCATCTGTGGTTTTGGTTTAAAGAAAAAATCTACTGCATTTTTTTCCCATGGTTTTATGTTCCTGTAATAGTGCAAGAGTTACATCTAGTAGGAATTTGCTGCTAATTTAAATCTTAAATTAATTTCTACAACTCTGGGATTTGGGATTAAACAGTTCTCCTCTTGCTTTGCTTCTTAAGGTAATATAAAGTATATACTTGTCCAAGAAAACTAGAAATAGTCTTTAAGTTAAAAAAAAATCTTATCCCTTGTACAATTTGTTTGATTGGGAGCACTGCTGCATATTAATTTTATTACAGGGCAAAATAAATTGGCTTATTTTTTATTAAGAATTTAGTTTTTATTTTATTTTTTGAGAAAAATGTGAATGCATTTCATTCTATAGTTCTTACTTAATTCAGACAAAAATGAGACAACACTGGTATTTTGGTTCTTTTTGCAATGTTGCCATAGCCACTAGCATTCCTACTTGTTATATGTTCTAAATAACTGGCATTTATGGCCTAGAACCTGATTTATCACGTAACCGTAATAATCATTTGGTTTTATTTTAATGTCTTGTCTAATGGCTGATCTGGGTGAAAGTTGTGTGGCATCCTTTAAGCCTCCTGTCAACAGAGCTTGCAAGTGAGAGGTCTATCCAAAAATCTCAGAAACTCTAAATTTTATTTGGACTTAAATATCCCAATAGTTTAATCCCTCTATACCTTTTAATCTCCAAATTGTCATGCTGACAATCTCTAAACCAACAAAGATTATTTCCCCCCAAAATGCTGCATACAATGTTTATTTTGAGGTCATATATACATATCTTGTTTTTCTCTAATGATTCTCTATATACATAGCTTGAGCTTAGATATAGATGTATTTTTAAAGATTATTGCAGTGTATATGTCAGCAGATGTTCATGATCTTTTGCAAAATTTGCAGACTTTTTTTTTTTTTTTTTTTTTTTTTTTTTTTTTTTTTTTTTTTTTTACAGAACATAACATGTAAAGAGTTAAATCATTTCAAATAAGCTTTTCCTCAGCTATATGACTTATGTTATCAGAAATTATTTAGTTAGGAGAAGGACATTATGCCGAAAGGCACAAAACACCTTTTTAAGGCTATTTCAGTCTGCAACAGAAACCAGTGTTGAGACATCCAGAACAAATTCATCTTTTATTACTGACTGTTGTTATAATTCAGTTGGATCTGTGACCTTGAACTGTAAAATGTCAGTGTTGTATCTTTAGTTAATAAGAAGTTGTGAATTAAAGTATTTGAAAATAGCCTGTGTTAATTTTTTGACTTGATTTTATAAATATAATTATATAAGATTTTGGTTGTACTGCCCAGCACTACTATATGTTGTAGGTTTGCTTTGCAGGCCGGCTGGTTTCCTTAATGTGTGAAATCATGGCAATTTTCTAATATAGAGTGGAGACGATCACATTAGGTTGCATTGACACCTCAGTTCCAAAATCTCTTTGTTGACTGTATTGCCTGTGTTGTATTTAATGTGTTCTTATGTCTGTGTGGTTATACGAGATGTGACAATATAATTCTTTCTTTGGACCAGTTCAAAAACCTTTGCAATCTTTAAAATATCAGATGAAAATTGAAGACTAGCTTCTATTTTCTGTCAAAATCTAAGACACTATCTTTGAGGAAATCTTCGTTGTTCTTAAATTTTGTGTACAATTTGTTGCACTGTTCTTTCTGTTCATTTCATTATTTGGACTCTGATTTTTGAGTTGAGCACACAATTGCCTCTGTGCTTAGCAATTTTGGCTGCCCATTTCTTGTCTTTGTGGATATTTCCAGAGTTACATTCTTCCTATGCTATTCAAAAATACTTGATACTTTTTACAAAATGTAGATTTCTTCTACTACTCTGTAAAGATATAGTCAACCCAGGTGAGTGCAAGTTAGAATGTAAGAACACACTCTGGTGCAAATATCTGTGGTTACTCACCAAAGTGTTATTCCACAGGCATTGCAAAAAAATTGTCGTACCTTGTATTTTCAGGTTCTCAAGTTTCTTTTTAAAAAATGGTACATAAAAATGGCTGCAATGCATTGAGGCTGTGATATAGATGGACTGTTGCCCAATAATTGATTAGTCCATGTTGTATGTCTGCCCTTTAATTTTATTCCAATACAATTTTGTCTCATTTAGCCATTCAAATAGGGATTTGTTTGTGCTTGGGATCATGGTCTGATTGAATGATAAAATTTTGGTCAAGCTTGATCAGCTGGAAGGGTAACCTTACACTTGTCTTAAAAATATTTTCTGGTATAATGTGGAGTTCATTGTTGTAATTACTGCATGGACACCCACTTCTAAAAAGTTTCTTAAAGGCTTTTTTTTGTTAGAAATCTTTTTAATGTAAAGTTAATATAATCTTAGCTTTCAAATGCTTACGTATACACAATATACAATTAATCGATAACCTTTTAAGGTCATTGCTGATGTATTGTCTCCTTAACAAGATGCAAGTCAGTGGTTCTAAAACTAGCTCTAGGAGGAACCTGGAGTCTTAATGATGGTGGTGCGAAAAGGCTAGTATGATTTTATAGAGTGCACCAAATTTTTGAAACAGTCGAAATACGAGCTAAAGATATATGTCATGTTGTGATGTGTTGACCAGCAGTGTTCAATGTGCAGGTTTGCTTTCTAGCCATTGTCACGGCGTGGTGTGACGCTTCCCTCAATAAATTTTGCTTCATGAATGTGCATACAATTTGACCTTATGTTGTAAATGTAATGTAATGTAAATGCAAATGTTCAGAGGAAAAGCAAAGTCTGTTCAATGAACACATCTGCAGAGGATTTTAAAATTGTTGTTCCTGTTTGCAATAGTGCTGTTGAAAAAAAACAATATAAAAGCTGCAGACTTTATTTATTTTAAAAGTGACTTGATCCTTAGTATTTTATTCAGCGGGTTGTCACTTCTTGAACTTATTTCCATTAATCAAGTCGCCTTTTTTTATTCAGCGTTTTTAACAACAGAGACTGTCAAAGCAGCTTTAGAAATTCAAATAGTAGAAAAGTGTGCTAATAAAAGAACAATAGTAAACACTCAGTTGAACCACTTTAATTAAAAAAAAAGTCTAAATCTAAAGTCCCCAACTAAGCATCCTGGAGGCAAACCAGGTGCGATCGGGGGCCCAGTTCCTCTGGTCAGATAAACTGGCATGTTACATGCTGCAGCAGAGATTAGCCTGTGCAAATTCTGCTTTGTGTAGTCTTGTCCGGATGGCTGTCTAAAAGACAAGGTCATCTGGGGATCAGTGTGTCTAACAACTGGTCCACCAACTAGGCTGGATATGGACTAGATATGATGGCGACAGTGATCTTGAAATACAACTAAAACAGCTTTATATTAGCATATTGGAAATTTTCCCAGCTCTGGTTGACCTAATTTTGCAGTTTAATGATCCTTTAATGGATAATAAAAATGTGTAAGCCGGGTTAAGAGATGGGTCTTTATTCTAGTTTTGAACTCAGTGTGTCTGCCTCCCGAACAGTGTTAACTAGATGATTCCAGAATTTCGGTGCTAGGTAGGAAAAGGATCTGTTGCCTGCAGATTATTATTATTATTATTTTTTTTAGGTATTATCAGATTACGACCCTATTGACTGTGCAGTTGCTCCTAAGCAAGATTTTATTTATTTAATTCACTGTTTACTATCAAGTTTTGAGTTATCACAGTTTTAGTCATCTATGTTTGTGTATACACTAGCCTATGCTAGCCTTTATCAACTCACCTGCCTGTTCCACCACCCGGCACTGTCCGGTGGACTGTTGACCTTAGTGTGTTAGCTAGATCGGCTTATACTACTCCTGCACACAACTCCAACTCTGTTAAATACGAATAGTTAACATCCATTTACTTACGAGCAAGGGTCATATGCACTCTCCTCAACGACTGTAAGTTTGAATTTGTGTTTAACTGAAACTTGGCGACAGCCCTGCAAGTTTACACAACTTCACCAGTCCACTCCACCTGGATTTGTTAACATCTGCCAACCCTCTGGCTCTGGTCACGGTGGAGGTCTCACAATGATTTACCACAAGCAGTGAAAAGTCCCTCCAGTGTCTGTGCCTACCCTTTGGCTTTTATCGAGGCTACAGTGTGTAATCTGCTTGAATCCATTCCTACTATCATTGTTTACCGTCCCCCTAAACCTCACAATGACTTTCTCAATTACTTTGCTTCACTACTCACCATCTCTCCACCCTCTCGCCTAATGTAATATTACTTGGGGACTTTAACATACACATGGACAACATTAATCCACCTCTTACTAGAGATTTCTCTTTATGCTTAGAAAGCTTTGGATTCCAGCAATACTCTGATTTTCCCACCCATATTGAAGAATATACTCTGGAAGAACATACTCTGTTTTGGTCACCCCCTTCACCTGCACAGCTGATCTCTCCCTGCCAGATCATTATCTTCTGTCATTCACTGCCACACTCTTTCTTTAACCAAGTCTCCTCATTTCGGAATATTAAGGACATTTAATATTGATTCTCTCATTTCCTGCACTGACAATGTTTTGATCCCAGACAATTTCTCCACCCCAGACGATTTGCTTGCTCTATATATTAATGGTTTAAGCAAAACTCGGTCTGTCACCTTCTTTAAAACTGCCCCTTGGTATACTCCTGAGCTCTGATCACTGTGAAAGCCAAAGGTCGGCAACTTGAGCGACTCTATCGCAAATCAGGGCTCACTATTCATAAAGAAATGTACAAATCCCACATACTGCTATACCAGGGGACAATCCTTCAAACCAAATCAAGTCAAATCAATCATATTCAACAAACTTCAACCCCCAGACTCCTTACCCCCCACCTGTACTCTGTAATTTCCTAATGCTGTTTTTCCAATGAGAAAATTCACAATCTTCACCACTCCTTACCCCTTCGATCTTTTCGTTTCCCCGGCTTCCAGTTTCTTCCAATTTCCTGATGCCTCAGTTATCTCTGACCTTTTTCAGAAATCCAAGCCCTCCACATTTCGGCTCGCCCCCCAAGTTTGGGGTGTCATCCTCTACAACTCATTATTATTCCAACCACTCATTAAAAATATATAACACGGTCTGCTTATTTCCACCTTTGCAACAGTAATCGTCTCCTCCCCCTCTCACTTCCTGTTTCACATCTTTCCTTGTTTATAGTCTGGTCACTTCCCGTATCGATTACTGCAATTCTCTACTTCTTGGCCTCCCTCACAAATCGATACATAAGCTTTCAACTGGTCCAGAATTCAGTCGTTTGCATCATCTCAAATACCCTCTTCTTTCACCACATTACTCTAGTTTTACATAATCTACACTGGCTTCTGATAAAATCCAGAGTTGAATCCTCCATCCAGCTCAGTGTGCCCTCTGCTTGCCTCAGCACCATGGGTGGCAGAGCTTTCAGTAACATTGACTCTCTTCCTCTGTTTAAATTCAGATTTAAACTTTACCTGTTTAAAATTGCTTACTCTTTGTAACTGCATTGCTTTCGCTGGAGCGTCATGCTGGCCAAATTTGATATTCAACATTGAGCCAGTGCAGTATTCACAAAACCGAGCTAATATGGTCATACTTCCTTTAACTGTTGCATTTTGGTCCAGCTAGAGTTCGTTTATTAGGCATGCAGTACAAACACCCAATAAAGCGTTAATCTAACCTTCCGAATTTCTGCATATGACATTGAGAGCACAGGTTGTAATGTAGATATATTTTCAAAATGATAAAAATGCAGTTTTAGAAATGTGCCTCTCAAAGGAAAGATCGCTATCAAATAGTACACCTAGGTTTCTAACATCAAGTGTTGGTGTTGTACATTACACATGTGGTGATCGATAAGTAAAAAAAACCTTTTTTAGAATTTGGCAATAAATTTGGTAAATTATTATCCAGTTTTTTAATATTGACTATCCTTTCCGTTTTCAAATTGGTATGTTTCACTGTGCCGTGAAGAGATGTAGAGCTGAGTATCATCAGCATAACACTTGTGTAATTAATGAATTACAATGTTTTGTGGAGTGGCGTGGCTGGCTGGCTTCAGAGAAACTGGGTGAATATGTAAGGGGAGTGGAGGACTGCATCAATATATTCTAGTTAACCAAAGCACTATCCTTATGAAACTTCCAGATTGTCTCCCTTACCTATAAAAATGTTATAAGCCTTGAATTCATGACTAAGAGTTCAGCCCCAAACACTAATTGAAAGCTTGTGTTCTGTAGTACAAGACAATTTTATCAATAGCTATGTTTTATTTATATCAACAGTTATGTGTATACATTCATAACAGTGATATATTCACGTCTTATGGTTAGGACTTATAGGTAGGACTCTAGCTCTTGCTTTCTGAATTAACTAGAGCTTAACCATGCACCTACTGATAGAGCCAGAGTAAGTCAATACAACATTTTCTATACTTTTAAGAAGACTTATGATGAAATGTTTTAAGGCTGTATTGTGGATACATCGGCTTTATTTAATGCTACATACTCATTTAGTCTATCTATGTTTCTGTTAAACACTAATAGTTTAACAATGCATGATTTGGACAAAAGAGACTCAATAATTAACAGTCCTAGCTTCAAATCTATGATGCTGATCAGAAAGAAAGCAGATTTCTAGATTTTTCTTTGGATCTAGGAGCAGATAGTTTTAAAATTGAAAACCAAGAGTGATGAGACTACAACTAGGACAGGGGTTGGCAACCCACGGCTCTGGAGCAATTATTCAATTTATATTTTATTTTAGTTTGCTTTTTTAAATAATTTTGAAGACTATGGTAATCTTGAATCTCTAAAATAAAATGTCAGATACACATATGTATGTGAGCAGCTCATGTGATGTTGCGACTGAACACGAGACCTGAATTAGGGTTTAAACAATAGGGATTTTTTATTGCAGTAATTCTGCTGGATGACCCTAATCTTTCAGCAAAAAATAAATAAAATAAAACCTGTTGCCATCTTGGTTCCGTACTGCCACCTAGCTGTCATGTGCAGAATCTTAACATTTTACAGAACACAACAGCTCATGCCTCACAGATGACAGCCTACAATCCGGTGTAAAATGAAGGTGACGTCTGAGACCTGATGTGGAGATGTTGTGCGCTGAGGTTCAGAAGTGAAAATCACATTAACCATCTAAAGTAAATATTTTACTTGCCTTATATTCAGGTTGACATCTGACTGCATGCTCTGTTGCGTGTGATAAAAAGATGATGGCACACAGGAGTGGACTGAATTTTGGTTTGCAATTTTAATTTGCTGCAGGTGGATTTAGTTCAACTTTATATTAAATAATATGACTTATTGTGACATTGATAATAATATGTGACTGTATACTTCATCCCAGTGTTTTTTCCGAAATATCTTTTGTTGCAGGCAGACAAAATATTCGTTGTAGTAGCATAGAGGTAAAAAATATATGCAGTGTTATTTTCATTTCAGTCAAAAAGTCTTTGCAGCTCCCAATGTTTTGTAGGAAACTGCATCAAATGGCTTTTTGAGTGTTAAAGGTTGCCAACCCCGGAGATGGCCAGTTAAGCCTGCCTGTCTTCCCACTGACCTTGGCTCTGGACCAGTTCACTAGACATGTGTTGAGACTTATTGCTGTGGTGCAAGATTTGAGATCAGCACCTTTCTGAGTGGAATAGATACATAATTTGTTAATATAGCAGCATTTGCACATGCAGCAATTGTTATATATTATAATTTGCTGTAGGTTACGCTGCCATTTTACATTGTGATCAGGTCGAACCATGTTGGTCACTGTCTGCGGTTATTTACACATTTCTACAATATTACTTTTGACCTTTAATTGTATGCATTGAAGGGTCATGTGTCATGAGCTATAAAATTTCCAGCTTCCCTGCATACCTGCCACCTTTGTTCTAAGATCATAATAACCCTGGCTATCTAACTCTAATCAGAAAGCTTCAAAAGCATGGCAAAAGGGAAAAGACCTGAATTTCCCAGTCACTTCCATCTGTAAATAAAATTCTCTTGTCATGCCCCATATAGTGTTGTGGTATCAAATATATCATTAAACTATTCTTACTAAAGCGTACATCCAACTTAATAGTGCAAAAATCTTTCATGCCCTTATGATAAGTTGTCAGGCAGAAAATGTTGTCAGAAAAATTTCCTACTCAAAATTCAAACCTCTGCTTTGGTCAGTCCTTTCAGTGGGAATGTAAGTATTAAAATTCAAATTCTAAATTATCTTTTATGACTCCAATTTAAAAAAGAATAAAATAAAATCCATTATATACAGATAGAAATAGAATAAATAATAGAATAAAATAAAAAATTTAGTGTGTATTGTATAGTTTAGTGTGTATATATATATATATATAAAGTGACTTCTGGGTATAAATAGGCTGGCCGCGATTTGTGCTAATCATTCCTACCTGAGGAGCCAAATGACAACTCCGCAGGAACAGTCCGGTGCAGTGGAATGAGGGACACAATGTCTCCGTATGGTAAGGGATACAGTCTTAGAGAAAGCTAAGCACCAGATTGTGCTTCCCCACTGTTCTGCCTCCTAAAGTGTCATGGTGTTCACCACTGAGGGTGTTAAAAGATTTAAGTCCTCCTGGTCGCATTCAGGGACCAAACATCAAGGTTTCAAAGATCGTGGCCCCTTCCCTGGGAGAGAAGGTCCCTCCAGGGAATTTAACCACATGACCAGTTTAGAGAATAAGGTCTTGTTGGGCCAATAAGGTGCCATGAGCAGCAGCTGCTCTTGGTCCTTCTGACCTTGCACAGAACCTGTGGGATGAGGCTCACTGGGGGAATGTGTATTTGTGCAACTCCTTTGGCCAGCTGTGTGCTAGCACTTCCGTGCCCAGAATTTAAAGACTGCAAAGTTTCGGACGCCGCCATTCAGCTAGAAGGGCTAACGTTTTTTTTTTGTGCCATCAGAAATGCAGCTCTGTGCAGTATGGCTTGCTGTGGTGGCGTGTGTTTACATCAACACTGAATGGTGCAAGAACTCTGTGATTGTTTCTTCTACTAATGTTCATCGCTAGTGGAGTTTGTGACTGTTAGATGCAGGCCATTTAATTCATCACAGAAATTCTCTACTGTTTTCGTTTTCAACCATGCAAATCTCAAATCAGCGCTCCCTAAATTTTACTGTTGCGACATGAGGGGAAAACACGCTGGATCTTGTTTACATGAACATCCCTGGCGCATACCGAGCTGAGTCCCACCCCCATCTCGGATACTCACATATCTGTTATGGTAATTCCAGCATACAGACCACCCGTCAGACGCTCTTTACCCGTTTTTAAAGAAGGTGAGAACCTGGCTAACAGGAGCTACTTCTGTTCTTCCGAACTGTTTTGAGTGCCGTGACTGAAAGATGTTTAGGGAGGCTGCAATCAACAGGGAGTCTGTTAACCTGGAGGAGTACACAACATCAGTGTTTAGCTACATCTGCAAGTGCATTGATGACGTGACTGTTTCCAAAACCAATACGGTTTGGAAGCAGCATCTCCAGCACCACCACACTGAGAACAGGGACCCCGCAGGGCTGTGGGCTCAGCCCACTGCTGTTCACACTGCTAACACAGTGTGACTGTCTAGCAATGCACAGCTCAAATCACATCGTCGAGTTTGCTGATGAACCGACGGTGGTGGGTCTCATCAGCAAGAACCACAAATGAACATAGAGAGAGGAGGTGCAACAGCTAACAGCCTGGTCTAGAGCCAACAACCTGAGTGTCGACAAGGCTAAGGGTAGTTGTTGACTTAAGAGTATTAGAAAGCGACCACTCTCCGCTGAACATCGCCGGGTCCTCGGTAGAGATCGTGAAGAGCCCCAAATTAATTAAAATTATCACCTGGTCAGTCAACACCAGCTCTATCAGCAAAAAAAAGCCCAGCAGCGCCTTCACTTCATGCGCATGCTGAGGAAAGCCCATCTTCCACCTCCTATCCTGACCATGTTCTACAGAGGAACCATTGAGAGAATTCCAAGCAGCTGCATCGCTGCCTGATTTGGAAACTGCACCATTTTGTATCACAAGACCCTGCATTTACCTGCACATTTATTATAACCTGGTCAGCGCTGTTTAATTTAACGTTCCGTACAGTGTTATGCACTGTCTGGTGTAATGTTTGTATTGTAATTTGCACTGTCTGTTGTGCACTGTTTGTACCAGGTTGCACACATGCACTTTATGTTGCTGAGACAACTTATCCTTAGTCTTTAGCCCTGCGTTGTTCTTCTGTTAACTGGCTCTTTGTTGTTTTGTGTGATTCTGTGTTGTATTGTGTAGCACCATGGGGTCCTGGAGAAACGTTCATTACACTGTGTACTGCATCTGCTATAAATGGTTAAAATGGCGAAGCTTCTTGACCTTGAACCTGAACCCCCTCTACATATGAATGAAAAGCAAGTGGAGAGTGTGAGAAACAGAGTTCTTTGAAGTCTACATAATCACCTTTCATGGTTCATTAACAGCTCGTACATAATAAACACAACAGGGCTATTCTTTCTGTAAAAACTTAAACAGGCCAGATTATTCGCACAGTTTCTTGTAAATTTCCACATGCCATAGTATGCTAATTTTACAAGGGAAAATTACAATCAACTGTCAGGTTGTTGAAACAGCAAATCACTGGCACAGAGTTTCCATAATGAAATAACTGCTTCTCCTCTAAAGCTGTAACTTGCATAACCCCTTTCTTTGTGCACTATGCGTCTAATAGCTTTTTTAATGTGCAATATATACATATTATTTAAATAATATATTACTAAATATTATTTAGTAAATGTATTCATGTGCAAACTTGTATATATTTTATTTTAAATATTCCTTGTACATTCTGTGTATAACACTAATGGTATATGTTTTTCTTATTTAGATAC